>JAAALK010000287.1:95264709-95907724 GCA_019279435.1 Zizania palustris | reverse complement strand
TCTTTACCACGATTTGGTGGCCCATTTCGTTCAGCACCTGAGTCGGTTCCTGTAGTGGTCTTCTTCCAGGCGCCTTTCTTGCCACGGCCGCCGGAGTTGCTGCTTCCAAAGCCTCCTATGCCATGGCGACATCCTTCAGACTCCTTCTGCTTGAACCGTTCCAGCCACTCTTCCTCGGTAAGATAGAGTTTGTCGCCTCCACCTCTACCTTCGGCAGTGACTCCGTCGTCCTCAACAGCCTTTAGCCGTGCCGTGACTTCCTCCATTGACAGCGATGAAATATCAAGCAGTGTCTCAATTGAAACAACGAGCTGACGATACCTCGGCCTTGCAACACGGAGATACTTGGTGACGATCTTCTCATCCGCCTCTGGATCTCCTAACGTCGCGAGCTGATTCGTCAGACTTGTTAGGGGCATGGAGAAATCCTCCACTGTCTCCCCATCACGAAATGCCAGCTGCTCGTATTCCCTTCGCAGCTTTTGTGAGCTCGCTTTACGAACTCGTTCTCCACCGATCCTCATGATCTTGACGCTCTCCCACGCCTCCTTGGCCGTCGGCTTGATCGCAAGTGTTGAGATCATCTCAGGTGGAACCGCGCTGCAAATGGCGTCGAGAGCCATGCGATCCACCTGTATGTCGACGTTGCCTGGGTCAATTGCCGCCCAGAGAAGCCGAGCCTCCAACTTGATCTTCATCAGCAATGACCAATCATTGTAATTGGTCTTTGTTAGCAGCGGATAGTTCGCCGGACCTGCCGACGCCACCTTCTCCACCACTCGCTCCACCACCACGCGATCACCTCCGCCGCGTCCGCCCCGAGGCCTGCGCGACATGGACCGGCTTCGGTGTCCATCGCCGGATGGCGTCAGTGATCTCCCGCTGCCGCTTGCCATCGCTCACCGAACACCAACGCTCTGATACCACTTGTTAGAAACAGATCGATTCCGGCGAGCACTTACCAGCACACACACTCACACCAGTGTACTGAATTCAGTGAACTAGAATATGAACAGAGAGCTCGTACACAAGGCAAAGTTTTTGCTGCGTAAAACTGGCAGCGTTTTCTGGTTGGTTCTTCTCTTTATTATGCATGGCAAAACAAACTATTCCTGGGATTAAGCTAAGCCAGGGATCGTGCAAGCGCACAGCAGAAGCGACGTCCAGAACAATTCTCAGGCCGCACATGCAGGTGACTAAAGCAAACATGCAGAAATACTCTAATCAAATATGCTATATGAAACTAGTGCAATACTTCTATCAGGTCAGGTTTATTCTCACATGCAGAAGAGTTGTGTGCGTCGTCTAAGTCGATGAATGAACTTATGAGATCATCATCGTCATCCAACATGATGTAGTCCTGTTGCACAATCCCAGATGCAGACGGAAGGCTTCTAGCAAGGGCGGTAGCTCGTCGTCGTCGTTCCAGTAGTGCCGCGATGACGACGACCCAAAGAGTGCGTTGCTGCTATTGCTGCTCCCTTGCGACTGCAGGGGGGGCATGCCAAGTGATAATGCTGATGACCGCTGGTCATTAGCTACAACTGCAGCTAGGTCACATTCGCCATAGCTACGCTGCCACTGGACTCGTGCCTGGTCATCAGCCAACATATACTGGTTTACATTGTCCATGAAACCAAGGTTTGGTGCCTGCTTGATCATGTCGCTAGGCAGTTGAGATGGAGGCAGCGGTAGCAAGCTCGACGATGATGAAGATATACCCTAGAAATTAAATTATATATAAACAACTATCAAATAATTGTCCTTTTAATCATATTCGTGCACAGGCCAAGTTTCCTGTAGTGTTAAGGTGTTGACCACGAAAATTACAGTCACCTCTTTAAAACTTGGATTAAAACAGTCTTATCACAACTATATATATATATATACGTGTGTATATGTATATGTATATGTATATGTATATGTATATGTATATGTGTATATATATATGCATGTATATATATATATATATGTATATACGGGAGCGCTATTCTACACCACGTGTATAAAATAACTATTCTACACCGACTACTTTCAGTAGTAGATTTTCTCAGTAGAATAGCAATTGAGTACTATTTTTTTCCTCAGTAGTAGATAGATTTCTCGGTAGAATAGTTATTCCACACCCGTGGTGTAGGATAGCATATATATATATATATATGTTTGTGTGTGTATATATATTGCAATTAAAAATGTACTGTTCTAACCTACATATAAACATAAATACACACTTTATCAACATTTACAAATATTTAACGTAAAATAACATGACGAAGCAAAACCGGGTACATTATAAAAATTGTAGTACAAATGAATTAAAATTGTCTATAAAACTGCAATTTTAGGATAAGATTTGTGGAATTTTTAAGTGACTAAAAGTTTTTAAAATTCCAGATGCCTGACAAAATATAGAAAACAATTCCTTTCAAGTTTGCAATGAATCAAACTTAAGTTTATTGATTTTTCTAATATTTGAAAATATAAATCAAAAAAGAATATATATATGTATGCGTGGTGAAAATGCATGTGTTAGTAGTACACATGTGGTTACACTAGGAAATTCGAACAGAGGGTACACCACACACACTTGTGAGGCAAGGATGCTTCCGCTTCCGCCGACGGCAATGCCGCCGCCACCAGTCACTACGGGAACGTGCATGTTTCCCGAGTGCCTAGGGTACTCGGCGAAGCCTCTTTTGCACTTGGCAAAGGCTTCGTCGAGTGCCACACTCGGCGAACCCCACTCGGCATAAGCCTTATCGGCGACGAGGGTGTTCGCCGAGTACATATACCAGACATGCATTCTGAAGTTTGTCTTTGTAGATTGGTCATATGTCAACACACCGTCTTTCCATGCACGGACCAAATCATCCATCAAAGGCTCCATATACACACTCATATTTTTCCCCGGGTATTCAGGCCCTGGAATTATCAAGGACAAGAAAATATTCTGTCGTTGAAAGATGACGCCGGGAGGAAGGTTGAGGGGAATAAAAAACATTGGCCAACAACTGTATGCGGCAGCCGTCATACCATATGGATTGAACCCATCTGTTGCTATAGCAATTCGTACATTACGTGGCTCTAAAGCTTTCTCGGGATGGAGCTGATCAAATTTTTTCCATGCTTCTCCATCTTATGGATGACCTAGCTTGTCTGGGTTGTAACGAATCCCATTTTTATGCCATGTCATCTGTTTAGCAGATTCCTCGGTCATGTACAACCATTGGATCCTCGGTACAAAGGGAAGGTACCGAAGGATCTTCAAGGGAATTGAGAGTTGTTTCTTCGCACCATCATCGGAGTCTACCTCAAGATACCTAGAGGATTTGCATTTCACGCAGCAGGTTGCGTCTGCGTATTGTTTCCTTAATAAAATACATCCGTTGGGACAAGCATGTATTTGCTCATAAGGCATCTTAAGTGCACGGAAGACTTTCTTAGACTCGTACATGCTCTTCGGAAGATTGTGACCTTCTGGAAGAAGGCTACCAACAACCGTCAGCATAACATCGAAGCATTCTCGACTCAAGCTAAACTGCGACTTGATGGCCATTAGCCGTGCGATGGCATCCAATTGAGAAACCTTAGTGTGACCGTGAAGAGGTTGCTTTGACGCAGACAACATGTCATAAAACGCTTTTGCCATTAGCTCTGGCACTTCCTCTTCGCGTGCTTCGTCAAAATGCGCATCTTCAAAGTCATCTAGCATAAATCCAACCTCTCCCTCATCATCGTCCATGCGATGTCGCAACACCTCGTCTCTAGGATGTTGGGACTCACCATGATGCGTCCAACGGGTATAATTTGACATAAACCCATATTTGCATAGGTGTTTACCCATGGCATCCTTTGTTTGTCGATGCTTATTCTCGCACCGACTACATGGACACCAGGTCTTGTCACATACATTCTGTCTACCAAACGCCGTCTCTAAGAATACTTCAATGTTCTTGATCCAATCCATTGTCACCTCGGCCTGACTAGGGCGACCCGTGTACATCCACTCACGATGATCCATCTTGTACTAAACTAGGAAACAACACCAGTGTTTAGGGGTTAGTGAGAAACGAGATGCATCTAACAGTCTAATAGGTAAGATAGGTCCTAATCCCACTAGAGAATGCGTAGATTGAGCTTGTTTTCACGCTCTGTTCTGATCCAACCCAAAATTTTGGCAGCACCTCCCCGCTGCTCTCCAAACGCACGTCTAGGCAACATGCCAAGAGGATGTGCGTTCGGAGAACAACGGGGAGGTGCTGCCGAAACCATGAGTTGAATCAGAACGGGGCATGAAAATGAGCTCAATCTACGCATCTTCCGGCCGTCCAAACGTGGACAATTCGAAACAGTTACGGCCACAAATATGCAAAGACATGCATCTTCCAAACTGTAACTCTTCCAAACGGGAGACGCCTAGGTTATGCGACAATAACAAGAAAAATTAAAATTTTGACAACATCTTATCTCTAATACATAGCAAATCTAGCATGCATAAATAGGACGACATGATGGCCGTCACCCACATACACATATCACGACGCGATGGCCGACATCCACATACACATATATATATCACGGCACGATAGCCGGCATACACATACACAAGATATTAATCAACATAATCATTAAAACATAAAAAGTATTACAACAATTATATTAAAATTTCTAAAACATGTATATTAGAACAACATGGTATTAACATGGCATTTAACATGACATTCTTAATAATTAAACATGTGATTAAATATGTGATTAAATATTACATTAAATATGTCATTAATTTCAACAAATGTATAAACTAGCATGTATATATAGACACACACACATATATATATGAAATTTCAACAAATGAATAAACTGACATTTGATTAAATATATTTATCTAAATTTTGAAGTCCATGTATATATATAGACACACACATATATATATGAAATTTCAACAAATGTATAAACTAACATGTGATTTAATTTATGGCATGTCAATAAGTGAACATGTGATCAAACATACACAAATATAGCATCACCACAAAATTTAAAAAAAAATCAAACAAAAATTTAAAAACCTAAATTTGACATGTCAAAAATACCGGAGGAGCTAGGGTCGGGGGCGGAGGGGGCGGCGGAGAGGGCGGCCGGAGCGAGGGGGGCCGGTGGCCGGAGGAGGAGGGGCTGGGGTAGAGGAGGAGGCGCCAGGGGCGCCGGCGGCCGGAGTAGGAGGGGCCGGGGGCGGGCGCACAGGAGGCGGCCGGCGGCAGGGCGCGGGGGAGGGCGGCGACGAGGGCGCATAGGTGGGTGGCCGGCGGCGGCGACGTAGGGGACGGCCGGTGGCGGGGGAATACGGGTGCGGGGGAGCAGGCGGCGGGGGAGCAGCAGGGGGCGTGGGGGGCAGATCTGGGCGCAATAAGTGCGCCCAGATCTGCGGAGCCTTTATTTAGCCGTTAGCCCAGGTTTGCCGAGTGCCAAATTGGGAGGCGCTCGGCAAACACAATTTTTTTTAAAAAAAACACTTTGCCGAGTGCCATTAGTGAGGCACTCCACAAATATTATTTTTTTTAAAAAAACTTTCTTTGCCGAGTGCGAGGGATAATTGCACTCAGCAAAGATTTTTTTTTATTTTTTTTAAAAAAACTAAAATAGAAAAAGGATAGTAAAAAATCTCATAATTTGGAATTATATAATATACACTTATTGTTAATCCTAGAAATTTTCTTAGTTCAAATAAATAAATTTAATGCAATTGTAGTTCAAATTTGGGATCTTTTAATTAAATTCTATAAAGAAGTTCAATTAACTAAAAATAGCAAGCTAGTACTAAAAAATGCCAAATTTGGATATGGTATAAGATACATTGGGTTTTAGTAGTACAAAAAGTTTTAAGTTCAAACAAAGATTTGAATATCGATTTGCTTCTAAACCTAACTCATTCCATCCCTAAACACATTTACCTTCTCGTGGATTCTCCAGTTTCCAAACATCGTACATGAAAACTTTGTTGAAACATTATGAAATTTTTATCACAGTATATATGTATGATATAATGACACCATGTCAAGTATCATATTTTTTAGGCATCAATTTAATTTTCTAGAATTAAAAAACCATTAAGCTCCATGTTGTCGCCCGAGCGTCGTAAATTATATTTTAAATATTTAGATATATTTAGTTGTAAAAGATTACAAATGGAATCATGAACATAAATATGATTTTTCTATAATTTTTGAGTCATTATTTCATGTACATGCAGTTGAAATGTGACCCCCTTCGAAGTAAATCTTAGAAACATGATTAATTTATTAAAAATAGCAAACCCACTCAGAAAAATGTGAAACTTTTCCATGGCTTAACATAAGTTTCATTATGAGTGTAAAAAAAATTCAAGTTCAAAACATGTTTACAACGTGTCATGGGCTCAAATCATGTTTTCACATGAAATAATGAGTATAGCACTTTGCCGAATGTTTTTATTTGTAGCACTCGGCAAATGCTAGGGTTCGCCGAGTGTCCGTTAGTGACACTCGGCAAATACACTTTTTCACCCCTGCCGTCATAATGGCGACAGAAAAAAATGGGCGGGGGATTTTTCAGAGTTTTTGCCGAGTGCCTATGGCGTGGCACTCGGCAAACTATGCCTTTGCCGAGTGCAACAATCTTTGTCGAGTGTATTCCATCTGCCGAGTGCCCGATGGAATGCACTCGGCAAAGATTGTTGCACTCGGTAAACAATCGTTTTCGGGTAGTGAGTCTTGGTATCAATCGGCGATGGTGGCATCTGGTAGTAGCTGGATCCCGAACCGAGGGAGTTCAACAACAGCAAGCCCCCGTTGCTGGAGCTGCTACCGCGGCCACCACCGGCTGCCGCTGTCAGAGCCATCGATGATGGCGGGGGCTGGTGATTCCAGGATACAGATCCCAAACTTAGGGAGTCGTTGTTCTGGCGGAACGAGACCCACTGGCCAGTGCCGAAGGTACCGATCATTGGCGTCCACGGAGCCAGCGACGACGGCGCCGGCTTGTTGTACTTGTACCTGGCTCCCTCAGATCCTGAAGCCATGGAGTTTAATCTCCTCCAGGACGAGGCTGCGTGTCTAGCAGAGCTAATTCCACCGCCGGCCACCGAAGCTACCGTGGCCGCAAAGCCACCAACTCCAGATCCAGAGCCACGGTAGGAGGTGCCGGCGGAGTAGCGCACGGACGGCGCCTGGGACTGAAGGATCGAGGGAGACTGGCCGACGATGTTTGACTTGGAAGATGACGACGGGTGGAGCGGCGGGAGGTTGCCGCAACCCGGGCGCGAGGAGGAGGAGGGGGGCCCGGCGGCGGCGGCGGCGACGTCCTTCTCCATTGGGAGCGGAATGCTAGGGTTTGTCTTTGATGGAATGGACGAGTTGGGTAACGCAAGCGAGACAGGAGTGCGTGAGGTGAATGCCAGCAAGAGATGATAAAATAGCGACTCGCCTAAAATGGAAATGAGCGGGAGGGCAGAAGAGGAAGGCATTTAATTTTCATACTATTTTTGTCTGGATATATGTCCTTTTGTAGGCTACAATTTTTTCAGCTTTGGACAATATCTTGGATTTATATATCAGTATGTTTTTTTATCTTGGAGTACCATCTCAAGGCATGTTTCGAACCAATAAGAACAATGGAACGATCGAGTAGACATATATGAAAGAAGAACATTTCTCTATATACATTGTTGTGTTATGGTCAGGTTGAGATTTTGGGGGCCCGTGGAAAAAATAAAATTTAAGTGCCCACGTACAAATAAAATACTTCATCAGTTTCAAAAAGCAAGTTATTTTGATTGTGATATCGTATGCTAATAAGTGATTAATTAGCATGTATTTTCTTTGTTTGTTCATATATATTCACTATAGGAGAAGCAGAGTTCGCCAAGTGTCCCAAACACTCGGCAAATCCCAAAATGCACTCGGCAAAGGATTTGCCGAGTGTCACTCTCGGTAGAGTGCACTCGGCAAATCCATTATAGGCAAAAAGTGATTCACCGAGTATTTTTTAATCGGACACTCGGCAAACATTTTACCGAGTGCTAAAGTCAACACCCGACAAAGTTAGAGATGAACGGCAAACTGACGGACCATTTGCCGAGTGTATAGTTTCAGCACTCGGCAAAATAAAACATGAAAAATAAAAAAAATGTGCATGGCGGAGAGGCCAGGGCGGCGCGTGGCCAGGGCGGCGCCGGGAGGAGCGGGTGGCGTGGGGTCGGGGCGCGTGGGGAGGAGGCGGCGCCGGGCCGGGGCGGCGCATGTGTAGGACCAAAAGTAGCGACCAGAGGGGGGATGAATGGGCGCCTAAAAATTCTTTCGAATCTATGGCCTGCTCCTAATACCCAATGAACCTCAAAAAACTAAGAACCAGAGAGTGAACAGAAAGCCTAAGTCTAAAGGTATCTAGCCTAAAAACAAACGGTGCCAAAATAGAGAAACACCGATACAGTGCTAATAGACAGATAAACAAAATATTCAAGACATGGCAGATTAAACTTCTCAGTAAAATAATCTAAGTACACATGAAATGGGATGAGATGTTACTGTTCAAAATCTGTCTCCTATTCGAAACTTGGCGAAGCCTGCTTCGCTGTGTCAAAGCCTGCTTCGGAGTCCCTTGTCGAAGTCGAGCGAAGGTTGTCGTTGAAGTGCCGAAGGTTTGTTTGGTCTAGCCTAGTTCGAGTGTGGCAGAGAGTGAAGGATGCTTCGAAGCGAAGTATGAGAGTATCGAAGCTTGCTTCGAACAGTGTACTTCGAAGCCTAGACTTCGAACAGAAAGGTTCGAACAAGCTCTCAGAAAAATAACCTCCGAAAGAGAAGCGAAGCCTGACACATGACAGAAAGACCAAAACGAAGCCTATCCTCTACCTTCGAAACTAGCTTGATCGAGGTATGACTACCAACGTGGTAACCAACGAACCACAGACCAATTCCGAATCGGAGTCTACTGATGTTCACACAAGAAGTCGAAGCCCACAACCACACTTTGAAAAACAAACTTCGAACTCACAAACTGAGATTACTGGAAATGACAGCAGTAGAGAAACTTCTCAGGAAATCTACTCCGAGCGAAGTCTACCATTGAGACATACTTCGAAGCTAACTTCGAAGCCTGTCGAAGTATGCTTCGCAAAAGAGTGTCAAAGTATGCTAGAAGAAAACCTTAGAAGAGAGCATACTTCGAAGCAAGATTTATCACTCAAGTTCAGAAACAAAAGTTCTACCTAACCCTTCGGTGATGTCAGATCGAAGCCTGCCTCACGGAGCTGAGGGACTTCGAACAGAGAAGGGGGCTTCGCTAGAAACAGGCAGAGAAAAAGTCTGTTCTGTTTACTCGATCAAAAAGGCTACACAGGCTAGAGTACTAGCACACTGTAGTTACAGGAAAGTAGTACTACTTGCTACCAGCCACAAGAACTAGTACTCACGTGAAGAACAGAAGCTTCCAGTGAAGAAGAATGCGTACAAAACTACAAATCGAGGTGCACAACACGATGCAAGACTCATCAAATCACAACTCACAAGAAACACCGCACGCAGAGGAAACCGAACCAAAAATGAATCAAGAAACTCACTAGTTCAGATGAACAGAAACAACATTGCGGCTACACAGCAGGAGAGAGACAAGATGAACAGTGAACACAAAGTGACCCAATAGAATAGAAAAATGGTTTCAGCAAAAGGGTGACATAACCCTACGGATTGGGGCCCTATTTATAGGCTGCCCAACACTTAGGAATATTCCACCAGCCCCTTAGGGTTTTTACAAACGCTGAAATAAGTGAAAAGACTAAACTGCCCTTAGGATTTTTTATAGACTCGACTGACTGACTGTGGGCCTAGGGACAGAATAGAAAACTCCTATTTACAGATGACTTATCCGAAAGTTAAGCTTTCGTAGAGACTACGACTTCTCTTCTGGACAGTCCGATACAAGATCAGCGGTCATCAGTTTTGCACCAAAACTGACAAAGCCTCCACCGACTTTGCACCAGGTACCCGGATTGGGCCGGCCCGATTCCGCAGCTCTCTCAGCCTGGCAATCACTCACCGCCCGTGTACCTGAGTCAATCCTGGTCAACAGTCCAGTGGGTCTTCTGCTGCTCCTAGCCCATGTACCCGGATTGGGCCAGCCCGACTTCACGGCCCCTCTGCCCGACAGTCGCTTGTTGCTCGTGTACCTGAGTCACACGCGGCCCATGAAACGACAGATCTCCTCTCTTCTTCTGTCCTCTGTGACTATCGTTGACAATGACTCATTACCTCTAGAGTCATGAGGCCCACGCTATTCAGCATGGCTCCTCAATCTCCCCCTTGATGAGTGCATTGTCAACACTTCATTTCTTCAGCTCTTCAGTACCTGCGAACACATGTGGAAACATGAAAACAAAGCACAAGAAAACAAAGAAGAAGAAAATAAGGTAAAAGTTTAACCCTAATGACCAAAAGCCAAACAAAAGCAAGAAGTGGTCATTATGGTTAACCAAAATGTAAAAGCCCAAAATGAGTGCAATTTTAGAAATATCAACAAGGATATCAAAAGACAAACATCAACAAGGATATCAAAAGAGTAAGGCCAAACGGGACAAAAACTCCCCCTTGAACTCTTATCCCAAAATTTCTCCCCCTTGTTGACAAGTGAACTCATCAAGCACTCTAAAAAGACACAGACTCCCCCTGAAACGCAACTCCCCGTCAAAATAAGCAATGAATTCAACTGGAGTGCAGTTGGAGTGAAGAAAGCATGCTTCTCAGATATGATTGAGTGCAATTACAACATCTAACAAGTATAGCAAAAGACATACTGTCTAAGACACATGGCATGATCAGTGCAATAGATGATATCTAAAGAAAGTCATTAGCACGCATTTTTCAATTTTTGCAAACAAAAGCATCACCAAATTTTCCGATGACAAGCAAGGTAAAGCATGAGATGTAGAAGCTAACTGATATCTACAAAGATAAGCATTGTCCAAAAACAAAGTGCTTCAGCAAACTTGTTATCATTTCAATTTTCAGGCTTTTTCTTTTTTCTTTTTCATTTTTGCCAGGGGTTATTTGCGTGTCAAACCTTATGCTGACCGACCAAGTCAAGCCTAGGCCAGAACTGGACCATCAGAAGCTTAAGACAATGGTCTTGGCATACACTACATTGTCCTAGTTCATACCAAAGTGCTATGGTACGTAGTCCAGAACAATGCAATGCGACAAAGCAAACCCGCCTGGATCTTTTCAAGTTATGCATAAAATGGCATGGAATTTTCATTTTTCTTGATTTTTCATCATTTTTACAGCACATTTCCATGTTTTAAAGCAGAAAGATGTCCAAGTTGCATGTTTGCATCTAAGTTAGGAACTAGCTACAAGGCATGTAACAGATAGCAAGAACATTCAGCCTACGCATGCTAGTTACGAGAAGCAATGGTGATCATTTTCCAAGTTTAAAGCATAAAAGCCATGCATATGACAGATATCAGACATATCAAGTGAACTGAACCAAAGCATGATCATTGACAAGTATTCAAAAGCATGTACTAGCTAGAGTAAGTAAAGCAGTTCAATCATATAACAGAAGCAGCTCAAAAGTGTGATATGTGAATATGCAATATATGAACACACACAAAAAGACTCAAGAAAAGAGTAAAGAAGAAAGAAAACTGACGCAAAAATATCCTAGAAAGGATACACAACACCCAAATCCCCTCATAAACGCTCAAAAGTAGACTGATCTAGAGGTTTGGTGAAAATGTCAGCCAACTGATGATGGGTATCAACATGAACAAGGTCAATGACACCTTTCTCATATTGATCCCGCAGAAAGTGAAAGCGCACATCAATGTGTTTGGTTTTTGAATGGAGACAAGGGTTTTTCCCTACACTAATTGCACTGGTGCTGTCGCAAAACAAAGGAACTCTGGTAGGAAAGAACAACCCAAAATCTCACAGAGTGGAAATCATCCAAACCAACTGTGAGCAGCAGCTAGCAGCAGCTACATACTCAGCCTCAGTGGTCGAAAGAGCAACTCTAGATTGCTTTCGAGAAGACCAAGAAACAAGGGAAGAACCAAGAAACTGGCAAGTACCGGAAGTCGACTTGCGATCCAACCGGCACCCACCAAAGTCAGCATCCGAAAATCCAAATAAATCAAAGGATGATGATGCTAAATAGTAAAGACCGAGATCAGGCGCATACATGAGGTACCTGAAGATGCGCTTGACAGCCTGTCGATGAGACGCACGTGGTGAAGATTAGAAACGCGCACAAAGTCCCTCGGCGAACTGTATGTCCGGTCTTGTCGCCGTTAAGTAAAGCAGCAAACCGATCATCCCCCGAAACTCCCTCTCGTTGACCTTGACGCCGCTCTCATCCTTGTCCAGACCCCCAGATGTGCCCATCGGGGTCATCTGCGGCTTCAACTTCCCACCAAAGTCAAATTTCTTAAGCATGTCACGAGTGTACTTACCTTGGTGGATGAAGGTGCCGTCCTTGGTCTGCTTGATCTGGAGCCCTAAGAAATACTTGAGCTCACCCATGAGGCTCATCTCAAACTCACTGTGCATCTGCTCAGAAAACTTGGACACAAGAGAATCAGTAGTACCGCCAAAAATAATATCATCCACGTAAATCTGAGCAACCAAGAAATTTGAAGCAACTCTGATCAAAAAGAGAGTCTTATCCACCGGACCCATCACAAAGCCCTTCCCCAACAAAAATTGCTTTAACCGGTCATACCAAGCCCTGGGGGCTTGCTTCAACCCATATAAAGCTTTTTGCAGCTTAAAAACATGTCGGGGAAACATAGGGTTCTCAAAACCGGGGGGCTGCCTAACATAAACTTCCTCCTCTATGAACCCGTTCAGAAAAGCACTCTTGACGTCCATTTGAAAAAGCTTAAAACCCTTCGAAGCGGCAAAAGCTAAGAGAATGCGAATGGACTCAAGACGGGCAACAGGAGCGAAAGTTTCTTCAAAATCAATACCATCTTTCTGGCAAAAACCCTGGGCAACTAGTCGAGCTTTGTTGCGCACCACAACCCCATCTTCACCTTGCTTGTTCTTGAACACCCATTTGGTGCCTATGGGGTTGCATCCTGGTGGCGGCTCAACTAGTGTCCAAACCCGATTACGGACAAAATTCTCAAGCTCTTCTTGCATAGCATTAATCCAATAAGAATCAGAAAAAGCATGAGAAACGTCTCTGAGCTCAAAAGATGCAACAAAAGTAGATTCAACAAACACAGCAAGAGAGGTACCAGATGAACACAAAGTAATGGGGGATTGGTCCCGATCTTCCGTTAGGTAAGGATAACTTGGATTGGTGGAGAATCTCGACGTTGACGATCCAAGGCTCCGGTCCGGTGGATCAAAACCTTGCAATCGCTACACCACCGTCTCCGTTGGTTATCAACCACGCAGGGCACGATTGACCTCGCCACGAGGGCTAGTTCCTGCAAGCGAACCCAATAACACAAGCAAGAACAGGAAGGATACAAGTCGAATGCCAAATCACAGATAAACTATGAAGAGGAGAGGTTTCACAAACGCTGATGCAGCAGCCAATCGGCCCGGTGCAGGAGCGGGATCTAAACACACAAGTGTAGATGCAAACAAAGCAAAACCTAACCCTAAATGCGGCTGGCGTGAGTATATAAGGCGTGGGCAGCCTGTAGAAGGCGTACAGACTCGGACTATGGGCCAACACGGCCTCCAACTCAGTACAAGGTCCAACTCGGCCCAATTCTGTCATGCAGGACTGTTTCAAATACACAAGACGACTCGAGACTCCAAATGAGGCAAAACCAACGGTAAAAGATCCGTCTTCTCCTCAGCTTTCCAAAAAGTCGAAGAACGCGCCAATCGGACTTCGTATGAGGAAATTACGCCCATTTTGGTGCATGGTGGTTGATGTAGTCCGAACCAACGAATTCTTGACTTCAAATCATCCGTGCGACTCCGTATTCAACTCCAACTCTCCTATTCCATCTCCCACGTTCCTAAGCAACAAAATATCACTAGTATTCAGTAGCATCCCATCCAAACAAATATTAACATAGTTGCTAAGGAAAGAATTAACCTCATGGTTCAAGCGACGGGCACGGGCGCGTGTGATTGGTCCCTGTAATTGAATTGTAGGTTGATGGTGCATGTGAGTATCATGTTGGTGCATCTGTGTATCATGCTGATGCATGTGTGTATCATGTGAAGTGATGTTCTCATCATCCTCCCCCTCTTAAATTGGAGTCATCCTCGACTCAAGCTCATCGTCATCTCCCAAATAGGGATTTAAATCTGTAATGTTAAATGTGGGACTAACCCCAAAGGCTGCAGGCAACTCAAGTTTATATGCATTATCATTGATCTTCTCAAGCACACGGAAAGGACCATCCGCACAGGGCATCAATTTAGACTTTCTCAAATTAGGAAAACGATCCTTGCGCAAATGCAACCAAACAAGATCACCCGGTTCAAATGTTATCGCTTTTCTACCCTTACTACCATAAGCACGGTATTTCTCATTCATTTTCTCTATGTTTGCTTTAGTAGTTTCATGCATCTTAAGTAATAATTCATCACATGTAGTAGCATCAAAATTCAAGTTTTCAGATGGTGGTAATGGTAGCAAATCAATAGGAGCACGTGGATTAAAGCCATAGACCATTTGAAACGGACTTACCTTAGTAGTGGAGTGTACTGACCTATTATATGCAAACTCAATATAAGGTAGACACTCTTCCTAGAGCTTCAAGTTGGTCTTCAAAACAACCCTCAACATGGTGGACAATGTACGGTTGACGACCTCCGTTTGCCCATCCGTTTGGTGGTGACAAGTAGTAGAAAACAGCAGCTTCGTCCCTAGCTTATGCCACAACGTACTCCAAAAATGACTTAAGAATTTAGTATCACGATCTGAAACGATGGTATTGGGAACTCCATGCAAGCGTACCACCTCTCTGAAAAACAAATCAGCAACATTGGTAGCGTCGTCGCTCTTGTGACAAGGTATAAAATGCGCCATTTTAGAGAACCGATCTACCACCACAAAAATACTATCCCTCCCCCTCCTAGTTCTAGGTAATCCTAACACAAAATCCATAGAAATATCCTCCCAAGGTACACTAGGAACGGGTAGAGGCATATAAAGACCATGTGGGTTTAGACGGGACTTAGCTTTATTGCAAGTAGTGCATCGTGCCACATAGCGCTCAACATCTCGTCTCATCCTAGGCCAATAGAAGTGTGTGGACAGCACATCTTCGGTTTTCTTTGATCCAAAATGACCCATCAAACCACCACCATGTGCTTCCTGCAATAACAACAAGCGAAGAGAGCTAGCCGGCACACATAACTTGTTAGCATGAAAAAGATATCCATTATTCAGCACATATTTGTTCCAAGCACGGTCATCTGTACAATTTGCAAAAGCATCTTTGAAGTCCAAATCAGTAGCATACATGTCCTGTACTTGGCGCTCAATTTCTTTTGTCTCCTCTGGATTGGTACGGTACGCTGCACGATTAGGAAGAGACACTCCCGGGATCAAATCAATTTGGTGCTCGATGCCGCGTATCGATGGCAGCCCGGGTGGTATCTCAGCAGGAAAAACATCGTTAAACTCCTGCAAAAGGTCAGTGACTGCAACAGGAACAGAGCTAGGAATGTTTGCAAGTGAAAACAACACGTTCGTGCAAATCAAGCCATATATCATGGGAGTATCATCACAAATTTCAGCAAGGTCAGTTTTAGTTGCAAGCATGACACGTTCTTTCAGATTAATAACTTGTGATGAAGAAGGAGAAGCAAATTTATCTTTCTGTTGCCTCGAAAGCGTTTTAGCTACTTGCTGATTTTCAGAAGGTTGTTTGCTCTTTTGTGCGTTGCTAGCATGTTTTTCTTGTTCAAATTTCACAATTTCAGCAGGAGTAATAGGAAGCAATGTAACTTTCTTTCCTTTATACATAAATGTGTACTTATTGCTCCTACCATGGTGTGTAGCATCAGTATCATACTCCCAAGGTCTACCAAGTAACAGAGAACATGCTTGCATTGGTACTACATCAAAATCAGCAACTCCGAAGTATGTACCAATGGAAAATTTGATGTGAGGAGTTTGTGTTACCTTGACCTTACCACTATTGTTGAACCATTGCACGTGGTAAGGGTGTGGATGCGCACGTGTGGGAAGTTGAAGCTTAGTTACCATGTCGTGGCTCACCAAATTATTCCAACTACCGCTGTCGATGATGACACGTACACGGAGGTCATTGACGATGAAGAAAGTCTGAAACAGATTGTTCCGTTGTGCTCGGTCATCCTCCTCCATGTGAGTGCTTAAAACACGTTGTACAATAAGTGCTTCATGGTTATTAGAGGCATCCGGTGCAAAAACAGCGTCATCGTCGGATGCATCGTCATCTCCTGCAATGTTAGCAGCAAGTGCATATTCATTTTCAACATCACTAGCACTTACGTAGCCACCGTCTTCCGTAGCAATATAAGCCCGCTGACTAGGGCAGTCCTTCATAACGTGGCTGAATCCTTTGCATCGGTGACACTGGATCGCTGCAGAACGTGCGGTAGAGGCCGCCGAGGAGGTGGGCTTGGCTGGCGCCTTGAATGCTGCAGCCTTGGAGCTCTCAGCCTAGGCTGTAGATGTAGAAGGTGCTGATGTAGCCGCCGGTTGAGAAGGTGGTGGTGGTGGTCGTTGCTGCTGCCCACTTGAGCGTGAAGTGGCACCACCAATGTTGGTCCTCATGCTGCGTTGTGGTTGTTGGCGACCCTGCAATTCTTTTTCTGCAAGTATAGCAAGGTGGAAAATACGAGTGATAGTATTGTATTCTTTATAATCAATGATATCCTGAATTTCACGTCTTAAACCACCATAAAAACGGGCCATTTTATCCTCATTGTCCTCCTCAATTTCAGCACGCATGCAACCTATTTGCAACTCCTGATAATACTCCTCTACCGATTTATTTCCTTGGTTTAGGCGCTGCAATTTTTTTCTCAAATCACGCTTATATGAGGGAGGAACCCATCTACCACGCATTTGCCGTTTTAACATACCCCAATTTTGTGGTTCATTGCCAACCTGAACTATTTCAGTCCACCAAAGAAGAGCATATCCAGTGAAGTCACTAGTAGCTAAGCGCACGCGGTGGATAGCAGGAACCATGTGGGCATTAAATTTTTGTTCGACTGACATCTCCCAATCTAAATAAGCATCTGGATCATAGGTGCCAGCAAAATGAGGTACTAAAAATTTTACCTTTGAGTAGGGATCATTGTTCCTGCGGTTGTCATTGTTACAACGTGGATGGCGGTTGCGGTGGCCGCCCATACCTTGATGATTGAACTGAAAGGGATGACGTGCAGCCTTGTTAGGGTCAATGCCATTGTTCCCGGCATAGGATAGGTCGTCTTCCTCTTCAATATGATCGTCTTCCTCCTCAACACGGTCGTCGCCGGCTTGTGCAGCAGGCAAGCGTGTCTCTAGGGCAGTCATCCGGTCCACTAGGTCAGCCACAGTACGCGCGAGACATTCGATGGAATGTTGGGTCTGCCGCTGAGACTCTAGTAGAGCACGTCGTGAGACACAGTCATTAAAATCAGATGGAGGGGTACCGCTTTATCTGCCATGTTAGTGAAAAGACAAAACAACAAAGAATAATCCTTATGGAAAGCAACTAGGTGGGGTGGTGGGTGTGTAGTGGAAGCAATCTGTCAAGCACCTTACCCACGCTTGCAAGTGTTCTTACCACGCCGCAGTGAGGTCACCGACCTACAGGTGATGAACCAAGTGGAGGATGGTGGCGATTGCAAGATGTGAACCTGTCCTGACCAAGAGAAGGTGTAGCTCAGAAGGCAAAGTGAGTAGCAAGGAATTGCGATAGTAATAACAGTTAAACCAAGTTCAATAAGTGTTCCCTAGTACTCGTCAAAGTTGCTGGGGTTAGTGCTCCCAAGGTGAAAATTCAAGCAATAGAGGGAAACTATGTGCCCAAAACTAAAGTGGAGGCAATAATAGGCCAAATTTCTTTTCTTTGGCCCCACCTTTTTTTTCTTTTTCTCCTTTGCACCGCAGCAGCCAGCCGGCCTGGCTTTCGGCCCAGCCCAGCGCCGCACCCAGCTCTCTGCCACTGCCGCAGATCGGACAAGGGATCGGACAAGAGATCGGACAAGAGATCGGACAAGCAATCGATAGGACCGGTTCTCTTTTGCTTCGCACAATCTTCTTTTTTTTCGCACCGCAGTGGCCAGCCGGCCTGGTCAGGCTTCCGGCCCAGCCCAACGCAGCGCCCAGCTCTCTGCCGCTGCCGCTGATCGGACAAGGGATCAGACAAGAGATCGGACAAGCAATCGAAAGGACCAGTTTTCTTTTTTTTCACTCTATTTTTTTTGAATAAGGATGACAAGAGATGCAACCACAAAAATTGGCACCTGCAACTGAGGTGGGATGTGGTTCACAGAAATTCAACAAGTTCGCTGAACGACGAGCAAAAATTTGACCAATTTTTTTCTTTATCTTCCTGATTTTTTTGGCGATTGTAATGAAGGCTAACAGGGGAAACCTGTTAGGGTTGGCTCCAAATTGGGTCAAGAATATGCTCAAAAAATTTCAGATTTTTCTGACAAACGAGCCAAAAGTTATGCCTATTTTACCGAAGGGGGGTAACAAAGACTCGATGTGTAAAATGAGTAGGGTTGTGGAGGGGGGTTTTTTTTTCGGGTGGCGAATTTTTTGAGACACAAGACCAACTACTACTCAAACGACACAAAGGGATTACTAAACCAGCAACAAGACTCGACCAAGAACACAAACTCAACAAGGTTAAAAACTGAAATTAAAATCGCAAGGCACAAAGGGGTTTTTCGGTGGGGATTTTTTTTGTGAGGGTTTTCTGGACTCTAGGTAAAACAAACGAAGATCGAGATTACCTAACGGGAAATCTGAGCTCTGATACCAACTAATGGGGGATTTGTCTCGATCTTCCGTTAGGTAAGGATAACTTGGATTGGTGGACAATCTCAACGTTGACGATCCAAGGCTCCGGTCCGGCGGATCAAAACCTTGCAATCGCTACACCACCGTCTCCGTTGGTTATCAACCAGGCAGGGCGCGATTGACCTCACCACGAGGGCTAGTTCTTGCAAGCGAACCCAAGAACACAAGCAAGAACAGGAAGGATACAAGTCGAATGCCAAATCACAGATAAACTATGAAGAGGAGAGGTTTCACAAACGCTGATGCAGCAGCCAATCGGCCCGCTGCAGGAGCGGGATCTAAACACACAAGTGTAGATGCAAACAAAGCAAAACCTAACCCTAAAGGTGGCTGGCGTGAGTATATAAGGCGTGGGCAGTCTGTAGAAGGCGTACAGACTCGGACTATGGGCCAACACGGCCTCCAACTCAGTACAAGGTCCAACTCGGCCCAATTCTGTCATGCAGGACTGTTTCAAACACACAGGACGACTCGAGACTCCAAATGAGTCGAAACCAACGGGAAAAGATCCGTCTTCTCCTCAGCTTTCCAAAAAGTCCAAGAACGCTCCAATCGGACTTCGTATGAGGAAATTACGCCCATTTTTGTGCATGGTGGTTGATGTAGTCCGAACTAACGAATTCTTGACTTCAAATCATCCGTGCGACTCCGTCTTCAACTCAAACTCTCCTATTCCATCTCCCATGTTCCTAAGCAACAAAATATCACAATTATTCAGTAGCATTCCATCCAAACAAATATTAACATAGTTGCTAAGGAAAGAATTAACCTCATGGTTCAAGCGATGGGCACGGGCGCGTGTGATTGGTCCCTGTAATTGAATTGTAGGTTGATGGTGCATGTGAGTATCATGTTGGTGCATCTGTGTATCATGCTGATGCATGTGTGTATCATGTGAAGTTATGTCCTCATCACAAAGTTCTCTCAGTCAAATCACCAATGATGAGCTCTGAGGGGTGATCACGCTGAACTGCTCGGGATCCCTGGTGATCTGAAGTCACCTCATCGGAGTCAGCAGCTGGCACCTCTGGACTCGACTGAGGGGGCTCGATCGAAGTGGAAGAAGTGATTAGAGGCCCGCCCACGTCCTCAGTCGAAGTCTCAGAAGGTGTGGGTTCTACGGGAGGTGCAGAAGGCCCACCCTCATCAACAGCTGGAGTATCCTCATCTTCCTCGAAGATGGACTCTCCGAGCTCATCATCACCAGAAAGCTCAAAAGGAGAAGTCAAAGAAGGCAAAGACTCATCAAATGAAACTTTGCAAGTCTCGACAAGCTGCTGGGAGTCGAGGTTCCAAATACGGTAACCTCGAGAATGCAAAGCGTAACCAAGAAAAACACCGTCCCAGCAACGAGACTCAAACTTGTCCAAATGCCCTCCCTTGTTGAGCACAAAGCACTTGCAGCCAAACGCTCGCAAGTGGCTCACCTTGGGCTGTCTGCCAAACCGCAACTCATACGAAGTCTTACCTAAGTAAGCTCGAAGAAAAATGCGGTTGGCCAGATAGCAAGCCGTGTTCATGACTTCAGCCCAAAAACGCCTAGGAGTCCTGTGCTCGTCGAGCATCGTCCTGGCCATCTCGACTAGCGTGCGGTTCTTTCATTCCACAACGCCGTTCTGTGGGGGAGTGTAAGGAGCAGAAAACTGATGGTCAAGACCCTGATCACTACAGAAGCTGACGAACTGAGAGTTCTTGAACTCAGAGCTGTTGTCGGAGCGAATTGCTCGCATCCTACCATTGTTCTCATTCTTCAGCTTCAAAATCAGGTCATGAAAAAACTGAAAAATTTCATCCTTAGACTCCAAAAAGAAAACCCACGAGAATCGAGAAAAGTCGTCAACAATCACAAGCGCATACCACTTCCCACCGACTGAGCGTACCCGAGCTGGACCTACAGTGTCCAAATGTAACAGCTTGCCCGGATACGAAGTCATCACCTGAGTCACAGGTGAGTGGGATGCGGCAACCATTTTCCCATGATGACAGGGAGGACAAACTAGATCTTTCTCCATTTTAAGCTTGGGCAATCCTCGGATGAGGTCCATAGAGCTTAACCTAACTAGCAGATCAAAACTCAAATGACCTAACCTCCTATGCTACTTCTAGAGCTCAAAAGAAGATCCAGCAATCAAACAGCGAGAAGGGCCAAAAGAACTAGAGAAGTCAATTCGAAAAACTTTACCAAAAGGTAAAATCTGGCAAATCAAAGACCCTCTAGAATCAAACACAGAAGAATTACCCTTCTTAAAACGCACTTCCAAACCATCCTCAAGAAGTTGCGAGACAGAAATCAAGTTAAAGTTCAAATTTTTAACCAAGGCAACATTCTTCAAAGAGAAATGGTCTGAAATGCGAATTGAGCCGATGCCACTTACCTTCCCTTGACCACTGTTCCCGAATGTGATGTACTCTTTGGAGCTCGGGGGAGTGAGACTGGAGAACCATCTGCGATGTCCCGTCATGTGGCGGGAGCATCCTGAGTCCATGATCCAAACGTCCTCCAGTCCCTGATCCTGCACAATCAGTGGTCGTAAGGGGGAGCAAATGGTCCGGCACCAGGTTTAGCAAAATAGCTAGACCAATGTCGAGCCATCTGCTCAAAAGACGGAAAACGAAAACCATCAGAAGAATTTGGACCAAAGCGCGGCTCAAAGTGCGGTCCTCTGTTCTGCCTAAAACCTCGGCCATGAGGTCCAGGACCGTAGCCAAAACGGCCTGGAGCTCTGCCGGAACAAACACCACCAACTGGAGCACGGGCATGAAAGTCGTCTCCTCTACCACCACCTACACGACGCGACCTGGCCTCAAGCCTCTCCCTGCATCGAGGAACTCTTAGTCTACCACCCTGCTGGTAGAACTGCTCCTGACCACCATGAGCACGCTCTGCTCTCTCAACCCGCTTTCTCCTGAAGCAAAACTCCACAAGATGCCCTGCTCTCTGACAATACTCACAATGGTAAGTGGGCTTCTTGGGATGTGGTTGAGGCTTGATGTTCTTGGGCTTAGTGGTGTTGGGTGTCATCTTCTTGGGTTGAGAGGGTCCAGGAAGAAAGTCAAGAGAAGTGTGGAGGTGTTTGGGCTTTGGAACCCAGATGGGCTTCTTGGGTGGAACTTTGGGCTGTTCATGGATCACTCCATCCTTGGGGTGACTAGCCAGGGAAGACTCAGTGGAGTGAGTCTTGGGGTATCTCTGCTCAGGAGTCATTTTACTCCACTCCACTGCCCGGCTAATGGCACTCTCAAAGTCAGCCTTGGTGTAGGTGTAACCTACCCCAAACCCATCCTGTCTCTTGAACTGTTGGATCATCATGCCAAGCTGTGGCTCTCGGGCACTGATCCAACTTAGGATAGAACGGAGGTAAAAGTTCTCATTCTGAGAATCAGCTAGCTCCTCTCTTAAGGAAGCTAGTACCTCCACCTGAGACAAGCAAGTCTCACACTCGCTATTTACCTAGATAGACTTCTCGGCTTTCAGCTTAATCAACTCCATTCTAAGGGACAGACAGTTCTCACAGACAGTGTCTCAAGCTCTAGCCTAGTCTGCGCCAGCTCATCTTTCACTCTCTCCAAATCCCCCAAATGCTCATCGCCCTTGGCCTTCAGCTTAGCTAAGACAGCTAGATGAGACGGGCAATCAGCACAGGGCACGACGACATTGGCTTGAGCATCTTTCAGCTCCAACTGAGCACTCTCAAGCTCAGTGGCCAAAGCGTCCCTCTCATCAACCCTTTCTGTGTACTTGGACTTCAGAGTCGACAAGTCACACAGAAGCACCTCACACTTTGGGCACTCACTGCTATCACCCAAGCAGGGGGAAGAAGATAGACTCTCAATTCTGTCGTTGGCTACGGCAAGCTCACTCTCTAACTCATCTATCCTCTTCTTGGCTCCCCTAAGCAGTTTTTCCCGATATTTTAACTCCTGACGATTGCTTTCATGTAAATCAACGATTTCGTGTTCATAAGATATACCTTTTCGTTGTCGTCATCGTTGGAGTCATCAGAGGAGCTCTTCTCTTCCGTATCCCCAAGAGCCATTGAGTAGAAGCTCTTGCGGGATCTTCGGCGCTGATGTGAGTGGCTCTTCGGTCTGTCCCCGAAAGCCATAAAGCAAAGGCCCGCCGGATCATCCTTGTCCTTCTCCTTCCTGATGACGATCTCCTCATCGCTTGAGCTCGATGAAGAGGAAGAAGACGTGGATCGCTTGGAGTAGCTCTTCTCCATCTCGGCGAAGAAGGCCTTGTCGCGCTTCTTGTTCTCTCGGTGGTAGTCCTTCAAGGCCTTTCTGAAGAATCTGGTCTTTGGCTTGCCCTTGTTGAAGGAGGAGCTCTCGTGCTTGCCGGAGTTGTGGAAGCCACCACCAGTACCCTTCTTGTGGCCATTGCGCTTGGGACAGTCGGCGATGAAGTGTCCTGGATCACCACACTCAAAACACCCGGATTTTGTGCCGTGTCTCTTGAACATTCTTTTGTCATAAACACGACGCACCCGGTTGTTAAAAAGACACAAATCATCATCTCCCAAGGACTCAAGTTGGTCCTCAGTGATAGACATCAAAGAGAACCCAGCACAGCTCACAGAAGAGCGATCAACAGAAGGTGTAGCAAGGGCCAGAGACTTTGATCCAGAGCCAGTGAGATTTGATCTCAACTGGATATCTACCTCGGTGGCCTTCAGCTTGCTAAATAACTCAAAAATGGTCAAGGTATCATAAGATGTGCTCTCAACGATAGAGGATACCTTGATCTCCTAGATCTTTGGGTCCAAGGTATGGAGAACCTTGAGCACCTGCTCGTGATCTGAGACTAACTGAGCACCCTCAGCCTTGTTGTCTCGAAGCTTGTTTATGATCGATTGAAAACGACCAAACAACACTTCAACAGATTCACCCGGCTTTTGTGTGAAGTTCTCATATTCACGCCGTTAGGTCTGATAGAGCCGAGCCTTGACCTAGGCTGTCCCCTCATGGTGTGCCTTGAGGGTAGCCCAGATCTCTCTCGCAGTGGAAAGATGGCTCACACGCTCAAACTCAGTGGGACATAAACCAGAAAACAGAATGTTCATAGCTTTACTATTGCTCAGATGTTGGGCAATGATACTAGGAGTACCATGCTCAGCAACTGGCAATATAATAAACATATCGTGAACGCAAATGTCCTAGATGTCCGAGCCTTGGCTCATAAGATAGGCTCGCATGCGAGTCTTCCAATAGTTATAGCCATAGGCTTCCAAGGACGGGACCTTGCCAGGAGACGTCATGATCACTTCTGGGGTTTAGAACCGGTTAAGGTATGGAAAAACCCTAACCAAGCTATGATACCACTTGTAGGACCGAAAGTAGCGACCAGAGGGGGGTGAATGGGCGCCTAAAAATTCTTTCGAATCTATGGCCTGCTCCTAATACCAAACGCACCTCAAAAAACTAAGAACCAGAGAGTGAACAGAAAGCCTAAGTCTAAAAGTATCTAGCCTAAAAACAAACGGTGCCAAAATAGAGAAACACTGATACAATGCTAATAGGCAGATAAACAAAATATTCAAGACATGGCAGATTAATCTTCTCAGTAAAATAATCTAAGTACACATGAAATGGGATGAGAAGTTACTGTTCAAAATCTGTCTCCTATTTGAAACTTGGCGAAGCCTGCTTCGCAGTGTCGAAGCCTGCTTCGCTGTGTCGAAGCTTGCTTCGGAGTCCCTTGTTGAAGTCGAGCGAAGGTTGTCATTTAAGTGCCGAAGGTTTGTTTGGTCTAGCCTAGTTCGAGTGTGGCAGAGAGCGAAGGATGCTTCGAAGCGAAGTATGAGAGTATCGAAGCTTGCTTCGAACAGTGTACTTTGAAGCCTAGACTTCGAACAGAAAGGTTCGAACAAGCTCTCAGAAAAACAACCTCCAAAAGAGAAGCGAAGCCTGACACATGGCAGAATGACCAAAACGAAGCCTATCCTCTACCTTCGAAACTAGCTTGATCGAGGTATGACTACCAACATGGTAACCTCCGAACCATAGACCAATTCCGAATCGGAGTCTGCTGATGTTCACACAAGAAGTCGAAGCCCACAACCACACTTTGAAAAACAAACTTCGAACTCACAAACTGAGATTACTGGAAATGACAGCAGTAGATAAACTTCTCAGGAAATCTACTCCGAGCGAAGTCTACCATTGAGACATGCTTCGAAGCTAACTTCGAAGCCTGTCGAAGTATGCTTCGCAAAAGAGTGTCAAAGTATGCTAGAATAAAACCTTAGAACAGAGCATACTTCGAAGCAAGATTTATCACTCAAGTTCAGAAACAAAAGTTCTACCTAACCCTTCGATGATGTCAGATCAAAGCCTGCCTCACGGAGCTGAGGGACTTCGAACAGAGAAGGGGGCTTCGCTAGAAACAGGCAGAGAAAAAGTCAGTTCTGTTTACTCGATCAAAAAGGCTACACAGGAAAAGCAAGGCTAGAGTACTAGCACACTGTAGCTACAGGTAAGTAGGACTACTTGCTACCAGCCACAAGAATTAGTACTCACGTGAAGAACAGAAGCTTCCAGTGAAGAAGAATGCGTACAGAACTACAAATCGAGGTGCACAACACGATGCAAGACTCATCAAATCACAGCTCACAAGACACACCGCACGCAGAGGAAACCGAACCAAAAATGAATCAAGAAACTCACTGGTTTAGATGAACAGAAACAACATTGCGGCTGCACAACAGGAGAGAGACAAGATGAACAGTGAACACAAAGTGACCCAATAGAATAGAAAAATGATTTCAGCAAAAGGGTGACCTAACCCTAGGGATTGGGGCCCTATTTATAGGCTGCCCAACACTTAGGAATATTCCACCAGCCCCTTAGGGTTTTTACAGACGCTGAAATAAAGGAAAAGACTAAACTGCCCTTAGGATTTTTTACAGACTCGACTGACTGACTGTGGGCCTAGGGACAGGATAGAAAACTCCTATTTACAGATGACTTATCCGGAAGCTAAGCTTTCGTAGTGACTACGACTTCTCTTCTGGACAGTCCGATACAAGATCAGCGGTCGTCAGTTTTGCGCTGAGACTGACAAAGCCTCCACCGACTTTGCACCAGGTACCTGGATTGGGCCAACCCGATTCCGCAGCTCTCTTAGCCCGGCAATCACTCACTGCCCGTGTACCTGAGACAATCCTGGTCAACAGTCCAGTGGGTCTTATGCTGCTCCTAGCCCATGTACCCGGATTGAGCCAGCCCGACTTCGTGGCCCCTCTGCCCGACAGTTGCTTGCTGCCCGTGTACTTGAGTCACACGCGGCCCATGAAACAGTAGATCTCCTCTCTTCTTCTGTCCTCTTTGACTATCATTGACAATGACTCATCACCTCTAGAGCCATGAGGCCCACGCTATTCAGCATGGCTCCTCAGCGTGGCCGGGGTGGTGCCGGGAGTTGCGGGTGGCTTGGGGAGGAGGCGGCGCCGAGACGGGGGCGGCGCCAGGATGAGCGGGCACGGTGCAGAGGGAGGAGGGAGGAGGGAGGAGGGAGGAGAGAGGAATGAGGAGACAGGATGTAGGGGATGAAGTGAAAGGATTGTTTTTAAAGAGGGGGAGAGTGAAAAAATAGCGGGAGAGTGAAACAAGTGCGGGAAACAAAAATTTGCCTTTGCCGAGTGCAACACTCGGCAAATATTTTTATTTGCCGAGTGTATTAAATATGGCAATCGGCAAACATTTTTTTTTATTTTTCAAATTTGTTAGCATTCTTTTTTCATTATTTCTTTGACAAAATTTATAAAAATACAGTGTATAATGCATAAAAATAGAATAAAAATCATGAATATTATTTTTTCGATAATTTAGTTTATTATTTCATGCTCTTTGAGTTTAAATTTTATATGTTTCAATTTAAATCCTATAAATACTTAATGAAACATACTTAATGAATAAAAAAAGCTAACTGATCTAGAAAAATAAGAAATTTTTACAATGGATAAGATACATCATATTTTGAATGCAAGAAAATTCAAATTAAAACAAAGATTCAATCATTAATTTGCTTTCAAACCTATCTCATTTCTAATGTAAACCCTAATTCATCCTCTTTAAATCTCCAATTTCTAAACACTATATGTGACAACTTTATTAAAAAAATTTAAAATTTTATCATAGTATCTATGTATCATATAATAACACCATGATAAATCTCATATTTTTCGGATTTCATTTGATTTTTTTAGAATTAAAAAAATATCAAGTTCTACGTTGTTGATAGAGTGTCGCAAACTAATTTTTTTAAACTTTATTTCAATTTAGTGTATAAAAACTCAAAATATACTAACAATGATGAAAATGATTTTTCTATATTTTTTTGTTCATTATTTTAGGCACTTGTAGTTCAAATTTCACATGTTTCAATTTAAATCCTAGAAATATAATTAATGAATGAAAAATAGCTAACTGATCTAGAAAAATATGAATTTTTTACAATGGATAAGATACATCATATTTTGAATGCAAAAAAAATCAAGTTAAAACAAAGATTCAATCATTAATTTGTTTTCAAACCTATCTCATTTATTCTCTAAACTCTAATTCATCCTCTTTAAATCTCCAATTTCTAAACACTATATGTGACAACTTTATTAAAACATTTTAAATTTTTTATCATCGTATATATGTATCATATCATAACACCATGATAAATCTCATATTTTTCGGATTTTATTTGATTTTTTTTAGAATTAAAAAACTATCAAGTTCTACGTTGTCGATAGAGTATCGCAAACTAATTTTTTAAAACTTTATTTCAATTTAGTGTATAAAAACTAAAAATATACTAACAATGATAAATATTATTGTTGGGGGAAATTACTTCATTTCCAGGACTTAAAGGCTAACCCTCCGTGGGCTCCAGGAAGATCCCAAAGGTGGCGGACTAATGTTCGAAGTATACGTCAGCACGGTCGGAGGGTGTCACGATGCGAAGTCACAGAGGACCCTCCGAAGGGAAGAAGGAGGCTTCGAAGCAGGAAGACGTGACTGATTGGATGTCCTGCTTATCCATCTACCCTACGGCACTTTACCGTGTATAACCTTGTTTATAATATTGAATGTCAGTTGTAATATAGGGGTAAATAGGTCTATTCCTTAAGCCTTTTTCCCTATAAATACCCCCCATTGTACCTTGTAAGAAGGATCCAGAACTAGTTGTTCAAGCATATACATTCGGACCTCTTGAGTTGTTATCCTTTACAGAGGCTCAAGTTTGTCCTAAAACACAAACCTCTTGTTCGTTTGTTCTTGATTACCGAGAACCTGTTGGTGTAACTTTTACGCCAACAGTTGGCGCCGTCCGTGGGGATCCAAGTTCTAAAAGCTTGTTCTCTACCGCTGACTGTACTCTGAAGAAAACTTACGGGGGGAGCCTCGGAATCCTGAGATTCCGCGCACCCTTCAGTTAAGGGCTTCTTAGTGCAGCCCGAAGGCCTTCTCTCGACCCCCTCGAGTCGTCCGAAGCCTTCCATTTCCAAGACACCTCATCGACTAATCATGCCTCCGAAGCGTAGTCAAGCTTCAGGTCCCCTTCGAAGGTCCCCTCGGACCAACGGAGCCGGACCCTCAGCTAATCATACGGTTCCTGCCGGAACCGATGGGCGTCGAGCGCCCCGGGGCCCTCTACCCCCTCCTACAATGCTTCAGACCGACTACGCAGCAAGCCAAGACCCTGAAGTTCCCTCCGACGAAGACGAAGGCCCTCCCGAAACCGAGGCTACGCAGCTAGCCAGGCTTTAGGAGGAGGTATCCAGATGGAGGCAGGAGGCCGCCGACCGACTCCGCACTCAAGCTTCCACCGAAACTCCAAGGGGGCCTCAAGACGATGGAGCCCGCAATCCCCCAGAAGTTATACAAGTCCAAGAGGAGGCCGAGAATGCCTCCTTCGACAATGAGTCTCCGTTGCACCCTGATCTGCAGAGAGTTCCTTTCGACCCCAAGTTCAAGTCCTCGAAACTGCACAAATACTCCGAGGGGGGGCAGACCCCGGAGAGTTCGCCCGCTCTTACGCCCTGGCTATAGAAGCAAGCGGAGGGGTGCGAAGCACCATGGCAAAATGCTTCCCACTCGCTCTCGAAGGCGTGGCGCTCCGATGGTTCTGGTCCCTAAAACCAGGATCGATCAAGTCATGGGAGCTAGTCAAAAAGAAGTTCGTGAGCAACTTCCAAGGCACTTTCGTGGCCCCAATGTCCACAGGAAGTTTGTTCCAGGTAAAGCAGCGGGAGGGGGAAACCCTCCGAGAGTACTTCACACGCTTCACCCACACCAAGTCACAGATCAAGGGCCTTACTACCTCTTCGGTAGTTGATGCTGCCCGCGAAGGGGTGCTGAACCCCGACCTCCTCAGCAAACTCCATCGGAAGCCGGTAACATCCGTAGCGCAGCTCATGGCATACTTCGAGCAATATGCCAAGGCAGAGGAAGGATGTCTTCGGCGAGCTGAGGCAACACTACCCACCCTCCGGGAAGTCAAAAGGGAGCCAGAAGCCACCGCTCCACCGCAACCTCCACAAGACAGCCGCCCTGGCGAGTACAGGCGAGGGAAGAAGCATTTCCGTTCGGATGTGCTAAACATTACACCTTCAGCTTCGAAGGCACCTGCCAATCTCCCGCAGGGAAAAAGTTTCAAGGCTGGGCCTCCAGGACCTCAAGAAAGGGTGCCTGGAAGGCGCCAGAGTCATTTCTGCTGCGTGCATGGCGATAATAGAAGCCATGACACGAGGGACTGCAAGACGATATTAACCCTTCGGGGTGAATACATTGACCGAAATACCAGGAGGGGTACTTCGGACCGAGCTCCACCTACGACACGATCGGAGCCTGTTCAAGCTGTGGCCCGAGCTGGTGCCCTCGAAGCCCCCATACGGCTACCGGTGGCCAGTATTATGCCACCACCAAGGCACGAAGATCCACAAGACCGCGGCAAGAGAGTGGTCCTGCCCATCTCCGGAGGGGGGACCCTCGGCAGCATGTCCAAGAGACAGCGCCGCGAGTACGTCCGGGAGGTTGGGCACATTGGGACTTCAAGTTCCGCTGAAGGGATGCCAGAATGGTCCCGTGTGCCCATCTCATTCATAGCCAGCGATGCAGTAGGGGTGAAGTTTCCCCATGCTGACCCATTAGTCATCTCTGCTGATATAGCAGGGGCTGATGTTCGGAGGATCCTGGTGGACGGTGGAAGCTCCGCAGACATACTCTTCGTCCAAGCCTTCGACCAGATGTGTATACCCCGGAAGCATCTACTCCCAGCAGCCCGGCCACTTCAAGGGTTCTCAGGACCGCCTCTCGATGCCCTCGGCCAAATAGGCCTCGAGGTTGCCTTCGGAGAGGGGCCGCTAGCCCGAGTAGAAGAGGTGATTTTCGATGTGGTGGATGCCCCTTACGCTTACAACGCTATCTTCGGTCGAGGGATGTTAAACCAATTCGGGGCTATAGCGCATCACAACTACCTTTGCCTCAAAATGCCCACACAAGGTGGAGTGCTCACTGTTTCAGGAGACCAGGCTGTAGCCAGAAGGACGGAATATGGCCACGGGCAGCCATTGGACCCTCGACAAGTGCATAATGTGGCGGAGAGTGCCAAAGAAGTACCGGAGGCCTTGAGCCCCTCGAAGGGATCCTCGCTCAAACCAAGCCCGGAGGGTGATGTCGAGACAAGAATAATCTCAGAAGACGGCAAAGAATACCCAATAAAATTCGGCAAGGGGCTATCTCCGGAGATAACCGCCTCATTAAAAGAAGTCGTCAAGAAGAATCTAGACATGTTTGCTTGGACTGACGAAGATATCACGGGGGTCGACCGAAGCATCATCGAGCACAGTCTGCTCGTCAACCCGAAGGCCAAGCCGGTGCGCCAGGGGCTCCGAAAGCTATCAACAGAAAGAGCAAATTTAGCCAAGGCCGAAGTGGAAAAGTTGTTAAAAGCTGGCATTATCAGGGAGGTGGCCCATACTTAGTGGTTGGCCAACCCTGTTTTTGTAAGAAAGAAGGATTCCAGCAAATGGCGCATGTGTATTGACTTCACATCATTAAATAAAGCATGCCCGCGAGACCCCTACCCAATGCCCCGAATAGATCAATTAATAGATTCCACAGCCGGCTCCGAATTATTAAGCTTCCTCGACGCCTACTCCGGGTACCATCAAGTATGGCTGAAACGCGAAGACGAGGCCAAGACAAGTTTCATAACTCCTTCGGGAGTATTCTGCTATGTAAGAATGCCTTTTGGTTTGCGGAATGCCGGAGCCACTTTTTCTCGCTTAATAGCTAAGGCTTTAGGTCATCAGATAGGCCGCAATGTCGAGGCCTACATGGACGATATTGTAATAAAAATGCTCAAAAGCACCAGCATAGCATTGATTTAGATGAAACTTTCGAGAGCCTCCGAGCATGTGGAGTACGCCTCAATCCCGAAAAATGTATATTCGGAGCACAAGCAGGGAAGCTGCTAGGGTACTTAGTTTCGAGCAGGGGGATCGAAGCCAGCCCAATGCAAATAAGTGCACTGCAAAGAATGGCTCCACCCGAGAATTTGAAGCAAGTACAGAAACTAGCAGGAAGGCTAGCAGCACTCAGCAGGTTCCTATCCAGATCGGCAGAGCGAAGCCTCCCAATTTTCAAGGCGCTCAAAGGCTCCGAAAGCTTCAGCTGGACGCCGGAGTGCCAAAAGAGCTTCGAAGAAATAAAAGCATACCTCGGAACATTATCAACCTTAACCATTCCTCTTCCAGGGGAAACATTGCTTTTATACCTTGCAGCAACAGGTTCAGCAGTAAGCGCAGTACTGGTCCGAGAAGTCGAGCTTAAAGAGAAGCTGGTGCAAAACCCAGTTTATTTTGTCTCGGAGGCATTATCAGGAGCCAAGATCAGATACTCCGAGCTCGAAAAGTTTGCTTATGCTTTAGTGATGGCCTCGCGAAAGCTAAGGCATTATTTCTTGGCGCATAACCTCATTGTCCCTACATCGTATCCTCTTGGAGATATGCTCCGAAACAAAGATTCCACAGGCAGGGTTGGAAAATGGGCAGTCGAGTTGGCACCCTTCGAAATCTCCTTCACAGCAAGGACGGCCGTTAAATCTCAAATTATAGCAGATTTCGTAGCAGAGTGGACTCCATCTGCAGTATGGACTCCGGAAGAACCCTCCGACGGTTTCTGGACAATATTCTCAGACGGAGCCTATCAAGCATCAGGTGCCAGAGCAGGGGCAGTAATCTTGTCGCCATCAGGGCAAAAGGCAATGTATTCAGCAAGGCTTAACTTTCGAACCACTAATAACGTCGCCGAGTATGAAGGAATCTTGCTAGGCCTCCGAAAGGCTAAAGCACTCGGAGCTACAAGGATAGTGATCAAGACAGATTCCCAAGTCGTCGCGGGGCATATTGACAAAAGCTTCCAAGCAAAAAACCCACATCTCGCGCAATACCTTCAAGAAATCCGCAAGGCAGAAGCAGCATTCAAAGGGTTTACAGTTCGAAGCATACCTCGGGCAGAAAATCAACTTGCAGATATCCTTGCAAAGGCTGCAGCAGGAGCAGTGGACCTCCCAGAGGGCGCTTTCTACGAAGAGTTAGAGCAGCCAGCAGCTGACCAAATACCCTCGTCAGAAGTAATGTGTATTCAAGCTACGGATTGGCGAACTCCGATAATAACTATGTTGCAAGGTAGCAATGACCCTCCGGAAGGCCCAGAAGCTCGAAGATTGCAATCAAGAGCTCGAAATTACAAACTTATTGGGGAAATACTATATAAGGCCGGAGTATGCTCACCACTGCTTCGATGCATCTCTCAACCTGAAGGACAAGACATACTTCGAGGCATCCACGAAGGGCTGTGCGGAGGTCATCTAGCTCCTAGAGCGCTAGCAGGCAAGACGCTCCGGCAAGGTTTTTATTGGCCGACAATCGTCAGAGACGCCGAAGACCTAGTTCGAACATGCCAAGGCTGCCAATGGATGGGCAGAAGGAGCCATCGCCCACCAACTCAACTTCAAGTTATTGCCCCGGTATGGCCGATGGCTAGATGGGGCATGGACCTCATAGGCCCTTTCCCACCAGCAAAGGGTGGTTTGAAATTTGCGGTCGTAGCAATAGAATACTTCTCAAAATGGGTGGAAGCAGAGCCGCTAACAGCCATCACATCGAAGAACGTACAAAGGTTCTTCTGGCAGAATATTATATGCAGGTTCGGAGTCCCCAGAGAATTAACGGTGGATAACGGAACCCAGTTCGAAGCTGATACCTTTCAAACATTCTGTGAAGAACTGGGCATTAAGCTATGCTTCGCAGCAGTGCGACATCCGCAATCCAACGGAGCCGTCGAACGAGCCAACGGGAATATCCTCTCCGGGTTAAATCGCCGAATTGTGGGATTGGCCAAGGGCCTATGGGTCGAAGAGCTACCTAAAATTTTATGGTCTATCCGAACCACGCAAACTAGATCAACCGGCTTCACGCCATTCAGATTGCTCTTCGGAGACGAAGCCATGACCCCTACGGAGCTCAAAGGGGAGTCACTTCGCGTAATTCAACACGAAGACGAAGATGATCGGAGTGCTTCAATAGACTTGTTAGAAGAAACAAGGCTTCGAGCTGTCGCCAACCTGACGAAGTACCAAGAGCACACAAAAACGTGGTATGACCCGAAGGTCAGGTTAACTGAGTTAAAACCAGGTCATCTAGTATTGCGAAATGTAATAGCTCCGGGGAAGCTAGGAAACAAATGGGAAGGACCATATGTTATCTTACGCTCAGGGTGCCCCGGATCGTTTAAATTAGCTAATTTAGAAGGAGAAGAGTTGAAACATGCGTGGCATGCGGAGCACTTTAAGAGATATTACGCTTAAGGCTTCCTTGTAATCACTTGTAACACTCCTTTTATAAATAAAGATAAGGGGGGAAATTGTTTCGCCCTTCGAACATCCCATCCTCCTGATGGACGCATTCGGAGGTCGGTGATGCTAGTAGAGCCAAGCATTTTTCGAAAAAACCCAAGGGGCTGACTACGAACCATTGGTTCAGTGGCTCCGCCAACCTACGGATTCCAGGCTCCGGCTTGTTAGGATCCGTAGAAGAGTCTAAGGACTTTAAACAAGACAGAATTTCAAGCCTCCGGGTGCGAAGTATCTGTAAAAGAGCCGTAGGTGGCCAACCTACGGATTCCAGGCTCCGGCTTGTTAGGATCCGTAGAAGAGTCTAAGGACTTTAAACAAGACAGAATTTCAAGCCTCCGGGTGCGAAGTATCTGTAAAAGAGCCGTAGGTGGCCAACCTACGGATTCCAGGCTCCGGCTTGTTAGGATCCGTAGAAGAGTCTAAGGACTTTAAACAAGACAGAATTTCAAGCCTCCGGGTGCGAAGTATCTGCAAAAGAGCCGTAGGTGGCCAACCTATGGATTCCAGGCTCCGGCTTGTTAGGATCCGTAGAAGAGTCTAAGGACTTTAAATTTTTTATTTATTATCTACTTATCGATGGTGACATGTGCAAAATTCGAAGTATACAGGTGTTCGGACAATCATTGTGCCTAGCGAACCCTTATATATGATAAAAGCTCCGCCACCCACAAGGGGGGTAGGAGGATAGGAGTCACACAGCATACTGTCGAAGCATTCCACATTAAAATATTATACTCATACATCAAGAAAAATTTTTATCTAAACCCAAATAAAAACGGAGACCCTTTCGACCCCTAGAGCTACCCCTGCGGCTACTTTGCCCTTCGGAGCTCGAAGTCGTCTTTTTAGGCCGGGAACTTCTCTTTTTTCTCGAGGCTCGCAGTTTCTTCTGCTCCTCCTGAAGTTCGGCCCATGTCAAGAGCCTTTCGGAGCCAGCCTCGACAAGGTTTTCGGCTTGATACTCCGAGTCAGACCAGTCGACAGGTTCGGAAGACGAAGACCCCTCCTCCTTTTCTTCCTCTTTAATATAAGACAAAACGTCCCTTCGTACTTCAAGGGTAACCCCCCCCGTCTCCGCGAGGAACAGAAAAACGGGAGCGGCGGTAAGGTCTCAAACTCTCAAGAACTACCCACTCCTTTCGAAGCTCGGCGGTACTTTCCAAAAGTTCGAAGTCAGGGCTCGAAGGGCACGACAGAACCTAAAAAAGAGTAGAGCACCCAAGACAAGTACTGTTTATAACTTTCTCATTAATTAAACAAAGTTTACAAGACCACAGGTACACAACAACCCTAAGCGGCTAGACCTGCGGGTCGGTTGGCGGAGCTGGGACCGAAGGCGCTGGTGAAGTTGGGAGTGGTGGCTTCGCTTGAGCTTGCTTTTGCCGGCGGGCCTCGTCGATCCAAGCCTTAGCAGCGACCTTATGGTCCGCCTTCCATACTGATCGGAAAGCTTCCCAAGCCAAAGCCACCTCCGAAGACGGCCGCAGCAGGTCATCATCCGCGAAGCCTCCAGGAGACGAACCACTAACCGAATCGAAGGGAATCCGAAGAGATTCGAGGTGGCGAAGAACCCCGATGCCGGCGCACTGTCCGGAGATCTCTCCGTACCGGACTCCGGAATTCTTCATCAGCGACGAAGCTACCTGGATCCTCGTCAGCTTCCGGTCGAGCGGCTCGTAGGCTGCAGCAGAGGTCGAAGGACACATGGTGCCAAAGTACTCTAACGTACCCTGAAGAGATTCCAAGGTACGTTCAGCAGTACTGGAATTCTTTCTCTCTTCTACTTCCAGGCTTGCAACAGTCGCGTCCAACGCGGCCACCCGGAGCATCAAGGAACTCTTCTGAGCCATTGCCTGGCTAAGAGCCCCTTGAAGTTCCACCAGATGTCCGTTCGAAGCAGCCGCATCCTGGCGAAGCTTTTCGACCTCCGCACGGAGGACCACTCGTTCAGCCTCGGCTTCTTGGGCATGAGAGCGGAGGGCTTCAAGGGCTTCTTCAGACGCTGCCTTGGCCTTCCGTTCTTCCAAAATTTCTTCATTCAGCCTGAGAGACCTCCCGGTGGAGTCATCAAGAGCTGTTTGAAGGGCGGTAACCTTCCGGTTAAGTCGATTAATTTCGACCTCGTTGGAAGTCGCTGCCGCTCTAGCAAGGGCGAATTGCTGCAAGGAAAACAGGGTAAGTGCTAAAAAAGTTTTGACCATTAAAATGCGACAACTGTGGTGTCTTTTTCATACCTGAAGGGCAGCCCTTTCGAGGGCCGTGTTGAGGCTCGAAGCCCTAGCCTCGCTCAAAGCGGAGATCAACTCCGAATTGGCAATATCTTGGCTTCTCTCAGCCAGGGGCTCCAGGAGCCTTCGAAGGCCGCTCCGATGTTCCAAGAAAGGAGCCAGAAGAGGGAGCCAAGACAAGGCTCGGGCGTCGTCCTCTGCAGCCTCGTCCTCTGAGTTGCCAACGGAGGGCGCAGCTTGGTCAACTCGAAGGCCCAGGCTGGAAATACTCTTACCCCTCCCCGGCACGAAAGGGGGAGAAGCAAGAACATTCCGACCCGCAGCCGCCACATCTCCGGCCGGAACCATGTTGTCGGAGGCGCCTTCAGTGGTCGAGGTCGCCACGGCCGGAGCCAACTCCGTCCCAGGGAGCACATCGTCCGCCCCGAAGGATACGTTCTCCACCACCGGGCTCGGAGCCCCCAGGGGAGCCGGAGGGTCCGCTCGGGTAACCGTCTCCGAAGAAGCGGGGACGTCGGGTGCCACCAAGGCTTCGGTACCCGAAGAGGTACCTATTTCAAAAATCAAGATTAATTAACATATTCTACAGATAGCAAGCGAATGTCGACGAAAAAAGAAAGAGCTCCGGGAAAATACCTCTAATAGCCTCTTGAGGAAGGATCGCCGGATCCTCCAGGACTTCGTACATCTAGAGGATATTGTCAAAGTCATCCCCCGAAGTCCTACCCTCGGTTTCGTCCGTCGGGGCCACGACCTCCGCGGGAACCCCTTCGGGTGCAGGCAAGTCGGAGGTAGAGTATGACTCCACTTGCACGTTGACGGGTGCAGGAGGAGTCAATGGAGTTACACTAACACCCTCCCTGTCGGAGAGGTTTGGGGGGACCTCCCCCATATCTTCGTCAATCAAAAGGTAGGCTTCGAAGGCCTTCGCTGTAGCACCTTCGGAGTCTTCTGCCTCTTCGGGAGTCGGGCTCCGCTCATCCGGCGACGAAGAAGATGAAGCGGGCGTCAAGTGGGGAGGTTGCTTCGCCGCCTTCTTCTGAAGCGGTTGCTTGCCAGCTTTTTTAGAGGGCTCGGCCGCTGCTTTCCTCTTGCGGCCCGCCGCTCCAGCTGGGGCGAAGTCGGGAAGCTGCGGGGGCTCCATGCCGAGGGCTCTCCACACCCTATTCGAGCGCTCCCAACTCCCCACCAACTCCAGCCTTCTCTGCCTCTCGGCCACCGAAGGGGCTCCGAGAATTCGTTCGGTAGCCCAGACTATGTCGTCCGGAGCTAAGGCCAGAGGCGCCGCTGAAAAGAAAAAGGTATAAGAAGCATAAGTATAATTAATGTGTTCATATAAAATGATGCCGCAGGAGAAAGATGTACCTATGTTTCGGAGGTCCCCCTCCGAGGCTTGCGGGATGGAGATTGGCCAGCTGGCTCCGAGGGGTGAGATCTGAAGGCCGACGAACTCCTCGGCCAGGTCGCGCATGCTCATGCGACGAGCCACTGAAGCAAGCAACCCTAGCCTCGTCGTGAGCAAGCTAGGGTTCGGGGAGATGTCCGCCTCCTTCCGAAACCAGATTTCTTGAAGAGGGCCCGAGAGAGGGGAGTCTTCTCCTACTTCGGCGTAAAACCACCGAAGTATCCAGTTCGTATACCATCTGTCGTTTATGGCCTTCGCAGGGAAATGGAGAGCATGCTCTCGCCGCAGCTGAAAGTTAACGCTGTCGAAGGCCACCGTCACCTTGGAATCCCCCGGCCCATCTTGAGGCTTCGGCTGGCAGATGGCTTCGTGGGTCGCTGCGAAGATCTCGGAGCGCCCTTCGCACCCCTCCGCCCGAAGAACCCACTCGAAGACGGCCAAGCGGACGATTGCGTTGGGGGACAATTGAGGCAAGGTTATGTGGAACAAGTCCAGTACCTCTGCCAGAAAATCCACGGCTGGTAGCCCCAGACCCGCTTTGAAGAACGCCTCGAAGACCACCACTTCTCCGCTCCGAGGCCGTGGAGTCGACTCTGTCCCGGGAACTCGAGTCCTCATTCCGGCTCCCAGCTTCCCGTCTACTGCCTCCTCTATGGACTCCGCGGTGCTCACAGACTGGCCGATGACAAAGCTCTGGGCCATCTTCTTCTTGGAGGGCGGGCGGAGCGCTCGAGGATTCTTGGGCCAAGCACCGCCCGGACCCCCCGCCATTGCCGTTGCTGCCGATGCGGCCCACGCCTGCCGCTGCGCCATAGTGTTGGCCGCCAATGGAGTCGTGTGGCTGGTTCTCGCCATTGCGCTCAAATGCTCGAGGGTGCGGAAGATTGGAGGAAAAGGTGAATCGCAGGAGCAGTGAATGCGTTAAAAAACTTCTAGTGATCCCTATTTCCCCCTTTTATAACCGCACGACCTATACTGCTCTTCGAGAGGTTTCACATTGCAAGTTCGGCTTCCGTCACCGACATGTGGGGCTGGTAATTGGAACGGCGTGCAACCGCTGAAGAAATCGACCGTTACTTCTTTTTTACAGAGGGTAACGGCTATCTGCGCCGTAACGGTCATATTGACGGTACCCCACGACGTTCACACTCCGTAACCGTCTCCACGACGAAGGACACTTCGTAACCGCTTTCACGACGTTCATACTCCGAAACCGTTCTATTCCCAGGGAGTTCTCTCACTGTGCCAAAACTCGGAGACGAAGGTTTTAAGATATTGGGCCCAAAATCCTGAGCTAAGTCATAACATCTTCGAATTCCCTTTAAGCCTCAGAAACTAAAAATGTTCCTTTCGTATACTGCCTTCTTTCTAAAAATAGGTTATCTACAGAAAGGCGTATTCGAGGGGCTACTGTTGGGGGAAATTACTTCATTTCCAGGACTTAAAGGCTAACCCTCCGTGGGCTCCAGGAAGATCCCAAAGGTGGCGGACTAATGTTCGAAGCATACGTCAGCACGGTCGGAGGGTGTCACGATGCGAAGTCACAGAGGACCCTCCGAAGGGAAGAAGGAGGCTTCGAAGCAGGAAGACATGACTGATTGGATGTCCTGCTTATCCATCTACCCTACGACACTTTACCGTGTATAACCTTGTTTATAATATTGAATGTCAGTTGTAATATAGGGGTAAATAGGTCTATTCCTTAAGCCTTTTTCCCTATAAATACCCCCCATTGTACCTTGTAAGAAGGATCCAGAACTAGTTGTTCAAGCATATACATTCGGACCTCTTGAGTTGTTATCCTTTACGGAGGCTCAAGTTTGTCCTAAAACACAAACCTCTTGTTCGTTTGTTCTTGATTACCGAGAACCTGTTGGTGTAACTTTTACGCCAACAATTATTATTCTATATTTTTTGTTCATTATTTTAGGCACTTGTAGTTCAAATTTCACCTGTTTTAATTTAAATCCTAGAAAAATACTTAATGAATAAAAAATAGCTAACTGACCTAACAAAATATGAAATTTTTACAAAAGATAATATATGTTGTATTGTGAGTGTTGAAAAAATTTCAAGTTAAAATGAAATTGCAAATAACTTATAGACTTGAAACATTGTTTCACACAAAATTAACAAAAAAATTGTTTGACGAGTGCTTTTTGAAAAACACTCGGCAAACCAAGTGTCTTTGCCGAGTATTTTTCAAAAAACACTCGGCAAACCCAAAAAAAAATTTTTGGCCGCACGGGCACGACGCCGTGATGTCCGTTAGTATCAAGGCTTTGCTGAGTGTATTTTTAAAAAACACTCGGCAAATAATTTGTTTGCCGAGTGTTTTTATTTTGCCGAGTGTTTTTAAAAAAACACTCGGCAAATTCATCATTGCCGAGTGCCCAAAATATTACACTCGGCAAACACTTTGGCACTCAGTGAATAATCGTTTTCCAGTAGTGATTAAGTACAATACAAGAGTAAAGATAACGCGGAATATGAAGACTATGAGGAATTAATTAGTGCACCATTAGAGATATAGATGACTACAATACAAAAGAAATTATAAAATGACTTATTTTAGGCAACCCTAGATACAAAGTTTGAAATAACATGTTTTGTGGAACGGATGAAGGGAATACTCAAATTTAACAATTAAATATATTAAAAATAATATTAATCTCATTTAATAATTCTTTCATAATGCATAAAGTTATCAAACCATTTAAATTCTCTTGAGACATTGTAGCTCTCAACAATTTTAATATTAAGAAACTTTTTTCAGCTGAAGGCATAGTCACAAACATTGTAAAAAATACAATTCTGTTAAAATTTATGAAAGGAAATAAGTGCCAGACTACTCAAGCATTCAAACCAAAATAATGCGAACATATTCGCATACATATATACTATATACAAATATATGGGGCCCTCTAGAATATGGGGCTCGGGGCGATGGCACCCCTGCCCCATCAAGGACTGGCCATCTAGTTATGGTTGTTAGTTGTAATACAACAAAAAGAACAAAATATTGACCAAGTTATACAATATTTGGACTTTTTAATCCATTGCTCCTATGATCCATTAGAGACCACAATTTGAGTATGTAGATCATGTCGAGATAAATCTATTTTATGCATTAAACATCCATTCCATACAATCAATGACTCATAACAAGCTCAATAAATTTCAATCATCTATTTCTTTTTAGATAGATCAATCATTAATTCATGCATCGATAACCCTATGAGCGCTAGCATTCTTCATCCTTACGCCTAGTCTAGTTGTTGTTCACCATAGATTTTCCTTGCCAACCACCATAGGATGTGCTTCCCTTTGTCTCCACATGGTGTAGTTGGTAGGACATGGGAAAGCTACGCTATTAGGCAATTTCAAAAAATTTTCCCTGAAACCCTAGAACCAAGTGCATGAGGGATCATGAATTGTTACCTTCTAACGGGAGATGCACTAGTGCAGCGGAAGAAGATGTTGTGGAAGCACGTCCTCACTAATCCTCTTCTTGCTTCGTCCATTCCCTGACGATCCAATCAGTGAAGACCAGTGTGTCCACGTAAAGAAGCCCACAAGTGCCGCTATTCGAGCAACACATCTATGGTGTCCACACATACATGGATGAGATTAATATCACATCGGTGTGCTAGCACCTTCGTGAAAACTGGTAGAAATCCCAATCTTAACTCTTAAGATCGAGGGAGAGGAGTGGTGTGGTGGCTACGATTTAGATCTGTTCTAATCTTCTATTGATTTGTCTACACAACCTCCACATCCTTCTTTATATAGAGCTAGGACCCTAGGCCCAAATCCTCATTAAGGCCCAATAGATCTAATCTATTTCGTTCAATTTGGAACTTCCAATTTTTGATCGGAACTACCGATCTGGACTCTCGGTCTATAACCGGCCAGAAATTATCAGATCTTCCAATACCCCTATCAGAACTTCTGATCGACCCTATCGGAACTTCTAATTCTAAATTGGAAGTTCCATTTGAACTCTCTATCTCTAAATCAGAAACAATCGAAACTTCCGATTCCAAATCGGAACTTCTGATTTGAGCTCTTGGTTTCTCAAACCATAAATTATTAGAACTTCTGATACCATATCAGAACTTCTAATTTGTGTTCATAGTTTCTAATTTAGAAAATAATCGAAACTTTCGATTTCAAATCGGAACTTCCGATCCAGTCAATTTTTCTTGGGCACAATTCATTCAATCTACCACTTGATGCTTATGCCCAAGAAAATTCCATGGATCGGAAGTTTTCATAGGTAGTATAGGAAGTTCTGATTATTGTCTGGTCTTGAGTCAAAGAGCAAAAGTTGCTTCGGAAGTTCTGATATGGTATCATAAGTTCTAACGAGCCAGAAGTTCTGATTTGGAATCAGAGAGAATTATACTGGTCGAATGTTCTGATATGTGTATCAAAAGTTTTGAGGTGGACGAAAACAGATTGGATTTTTTGTGTGTCGTACTGAATCGAGAGACCTAAAATACCTTGTTGGAAGTTCTGATCTAGGATCAGAAGTTCCGACGTGGGCAAACAGATTGGATCTATTACGAACACAAATTGACTGTAACCAATTTGTGGGTTTCGAGATGTGCACCACCAAGGGCTCTCAAGCCTATATAAAGAAAGGAGGAGGAGGTCTTGGATACACACAATAAGCATAGATTAGACCTAGCCACCATAGACTCCTCTCCTCCCTTTCTTGATCTCAATTGTTGAGGTCGAGGATTTCCCGTCTCTCACGTGCGGTGCTAGAACGCTACCGTGGGAGCAACTCCATCCCTGCACGTGTATATACCATGGAGGTGTTGCTCCAACAGCGACGCTCGTGGACTTCTTCACATCAACAACTACGTCGTCTTCACCGATCAGATTGGCGAGGAACGAGGACGAAGCGAGGATACACTTGACGTGCTACTCCGACATCTTCTTCCGCTGCACCTAGCGCATCTTGTGCTAGAAGGTAATGATCTATGATTTCGCACATCCATGGGTCTTGGGCTTAGGGAGTAAATTTTGAATTTACTATCTAGCGTAGCTCCCCTATTCTCCAACAATGGTATAAGAGCCTACGTGCACAGTGTTCGATCTAAATCCCTCATGTATGGAGATACATGGTGGAGAAACAAATTATACCGGTTTCTATCTGTGGCAAATCGGATGTTCTGATATTGATAGCAAGATCCAATGGTGAATCGGAAGTTCCGATAGTGATCGGATATTCCAATATCGAATAATGATTCGATAAAGAAAGAAATTGTTGTAGCCAGGGATTTTGATATTGATCAGAAGTTCCAGCGGATCAAAAATTTCGATGATAGATCGGAAGTTCCGACCCACACAAATTTGAAATTCCAAGCCTCTTGAGCCGGGTTTTTCAGATCCAGAATCTAGTCACCTGTAGATTGCTTGCCTAACTTTGTTTTGTAGAGAATGATGTGACTGACATGGCCTTCGATAAGTGTGATATATGAGATGCATGCGATGAATGTAAATTAAATATGGTCTGTGTGCCATGGTTATTTACACCTAAGGTTGATGTAAAATTTATTACGGCTTGCATGTCGTTTACGGAGTGCTTCAGCCCATGTAATTAGTATAGGCTATACGAGATAGACTAGTACTCCTCACGGAGGCCGAGAGCACGCACTCAATGATGGGAGCCATGGAGATGGAGATTGCCATGTGAAAAGGGCCATGCTATGTCACAATTAATATGATTGTTGTGATGGTTTCTTATGTTCCTATTGTACTATAATTGCATGTTTCGTGTGCGCTAGGTACGTTACCTTGCTAGAATAGTTTTTGTAAAACTTCGATTTTATAAAACGAGAATTTATTGAATTTCTAGAGAAAAACAATAAATACAAGATGTTCATCACATGACCTCATACATACGACAAACAAAGTATAGCTCGTATGCTATTTTATTACACATAATTTAAAATAAAAGAAACTACGAAAATAATAAACTTGATGAACAACTTCTTCAGGATCGCTTTCTTGACTAGGACACCTACTCCAGACCTCCATCTTCGATGAACTCATCGTCTAAAAGATTTAGTCAATGGGTATGAGTACAAAAGTACTCAACAAGCCACCGAGAATGCAATAGTAATGCAGGGTAATAATAAGGGAAGGATGATGGTTTAAATTGCGGAAAAGTACATTTTCAAGTTGTAGCATTTTATTTAGTCAGATTTAATTGTACAGAATAATAAACATGAAAAATGCATCATCATCTAACTCGAGGAGTACAGTTGACCCTCCTCGCTCAACAGTCCTTACATGCCCATTTCATCATGCAACACTCATAACTATAAACTAACTGTGAGATGTCACGCAACCCGCCCTTGACCGTGGGCTCGACTTTTTAAATAGATTTAAACTCTTATCAGAGGTGTACTACTGTACCCACAAGGCACTCATCCCTGCACACCGTAGTGTGTTTAGATGACCCAAGTCATAGAAACTCGTGCCAAAACCTCAGCATGACATGCTCCAATCCAAAAAACACGCTCTAGGTTTCACCGGCGCACCAGCGCACTGGGTAACGTCGCACCCATTTTGTGCCACGTCGGTACAAGCCACCCGCAGGTGCTGCTTGACCCATCTCCAAGTGGTGCCCCGAGTTGGAACGCTTCATACCTTTGGTTAGGACTTACCCACTAGACTTGTGGTTAGTACAGAAGTGCTTTGCAATGGATCTCACTGACCGGTCCTTATAGTGCCCCGGGTGCGACAGACCGATGCCCTCACTTGCACCCGGAACCCACCATGCCAACATACTAAACCATAACTCCATATCAAATAGAATTCCATGGGTGTGAGAAATAACCAAGGAAATCATATAAGAGAATCCAAATCTCAACGACTCGTTTTTATCCTATAGCGGTTGTATCAATACATTGGACACTATCTAATAATATTGTTACTATGGTGACAAGGAGTTTAGGCTCAATGGCATGGCTTAGGTTTGCACTTTAAGGTCAGGGATCTAAATAAATATAATGTAAGGTTTTCAATTTGACTAATGCATTTATAACCTATGGGTTTTAGCGATATTTTAAGAAAATTAGGTTCAATATGATCAAAAATTGTTGTGGTGACTTGCCTTGATTTGTGAATGGAGATGGAGGAACCTCAGGAAATTAGTCTGGCCCCTTGATGGCATGATAATCTTCTCGACACGTAAAATGAGAATAATAAACAATTGAGAGAAACAATAAAACAAATAGTACATGCATTTTAATTAAGTTGGTTAGAGTTGTAGAGGATGTAGGGTGGTTTCTGAAATCAAAATGGTGAATTTTGGAGTAACAAGGGAGATGATAAGAATTTTTAAGGTTTAAGAATGGCTCTCTTGATTTTATTTTGAATAATAAAGAATACACATATCAATTAAATTGGTTCAAAATGTAGAGGACAAGAAGATAAATGTTTTGATATTTAAATAGAAAATCTTGGAGTCAATTCTAATGAATTTTGAATTTTGAAATGATTATTCTCAAATTATATTTAAATTTTAATTAAAGAAATATAAAAGTTTATCATAAACATATAAATCTTATTGGATGAATATGAAGTAAATAAAAAGATATACTTTCTGAAATTTGAATGGTGAAATTTGGAGTTAATTTGAGGAAGATATGAATTTTTTAAGTTTAAAACAATTTCTGAATTTATTTTAAATCAGAAAAAGTCTCTGATCCATGGTGAACCTGAGGACTGTGCGCGTGGACCGGATCCATCACAACCGTCGGATCGCGACCGGATGGACGCAGGCGAGGCGGGTACATTAAGTGACAACGGACGACCTGGATCACATGGTATCGGTCAATGGGGGTCTGACCGCATCCGTGCGCTCCAATCCGGGATCTAATCTTGGCCGCCCGAAGTGAATTTAACAGTCAGGATCTGATCCAGTAAGACACACGTAAAGACTAGCACATCTGTCTTCTCCAGCGATGGTAGCACACGAAGGCGAGCCTAGCGGTAGTGACGGCGGACGGTAGCCTGAACTGAATACTGAAATGGATACAGGATAGGATTGTGGTCACAATGGTACCAGAATTGAGGCTTGGGGATGAGTGGTCATGGCCGGCGACGAGAGGGGGCGGCGAAGCTTCCTCGGGTTGACGATGATGGCAGTCCTTCGGTGGTCGGCAGGTTCAGCAGAGTTGTGGCCAGGGACGGGGCGGCGATGGTGTTTCCGGAGGTGCCGGTGGTGAAGGCGGTGAGGTCCTCAGGCGACGGTGAGCGGCGGCTGGAGTGGAAACAGGGTGGCGGCGCTAGACTACCCCATGGGCGCTCGGAATTGGTGAAAACAGAGGGCCCTCAGGATGCCTGGAATGTGGTGGATGCCGGTGCTTTATAGGGATTGTCGGCGGGGCCAATGAGGCGCCATCAGGGGGAAGCCGAGAGCAACAACTCTTTAACGTCGGCGAGCTCGAGGGGAGGGGGGCACGAGGATACATTGAACTGGGATGGAATCAAGCACAATTTATTGGGGAATTGATCACTGAAGTTAGGGGATGTTAATGGTGGGCTCAATTTGGGGGATTGAGCATGGCGGTGGTGAATTGGCGGGGCTAGGGCTTTAGCCGGCGAGCGGGGTAGTGATTTGTTTGCGGGCCTCGCGGAGAAGACGAGTCTGACCGGTGGGGTTGGCTAGTAGAGAGGGCATTGCGGGGTTGAGAGTGAGGCAGACGGCGCCGACAGGTGGGCTCCACCAGACAGTGGGAGATGGGAGCGGAGGCTAACCGGTGGGGGCCGAGTGTCAGTCGGACATGAGAGGGGTGTTGGGTCGGGCCGGCTTTGAAAGAGGGAAAAGAGGGATGCGGCCCAAGTTTAAATAAAATCCTTTTCTGAATAAAATAATTACACAAATTCATTTATAAAATAAGAGCTACCAGCAAAGGTTATAAAAATTTGTAAAAACTCTCAAAAATATATTTTGGCCTTATGAATCTAACATAATTTTCTCAGCACAAAATTTGAATTATTCCTTTGTGCTTTTATTTATTTGGACATTTTCAGTTTATTCAAAAATCAAAATTAATCATTTTCCTATAAAATTAATTTTCTCAAAATTTTTATTTAGATGCCTCTTTTGGTCCAAACCTAATTGATTGATTTCAGCCAAGTAAAATTTTTTATTACCTTATTTCATTCTTCCTTAAGTTTTTCCAATTAATCCAACCATTTTGTTTTCCAAACTCAATTTATTCATTTGAAAATTCAGGGTGTTACAAATCTAACCCGCTTAACAAGAATGTCGCCTTGAGATTCGGAAAGGCTAGAAATAGAAGGGTACGAATGGGCCTCTATTTTTCCTGAATTACTCTTTCAAGCCGATGGCTTCTAGACTGCTTCTTTGGGTTGAGCTTCACTTGGTTAGCCTCTTCTTAGCGATACTTTGACGCTCTGGGCATTTATGGGCGTGATGTCCTTTTTCACGGCAGTTGATGCAAACCACTGGGTTTCCATGGTGATCCTTCTTCAATATCTGACTGATCTGATTCAGAGCAAGATCTTGGTTGGAACCTGTTGGGGGAAAATATCCCATCTTCGGGGTTATTGCCAAAGCAACATGAAGACAGTCAACCAGTTCGAAGATAGTCCGAAGGTCATCTTCGAAGGCAGCTTGGAACCTCGTCAGGAGTCCGAAGACTGGCATTGGTTCGAAGTATATCTTCGAACCAAAGCCTTCCAGGATCTTTTCTGCCAGCTAAGATGGAAGACTTATCTTCTATCCTATTAGATTAGTCTTTTACCATTTTAGCCCTATTAAGGAAATCAAATAGTTTCCTTAATGTCGGTTGTAATAGAGGGGTAAATAGGTCTTTTCCTTAATGTTTGGGCCTATAAATACCCCCCATTTTACCCTGTAATAGGGACCGATTTACAAGTGAATCAATACACACTTTCGAACTATTCTAAGCTATTATCCTTTCGGAGGCTTAGAACAGTTTGCTTCGCAAACACTTCGTTTGTTAGTTTCTTTTCTACAGAAACCTGTTAGCGTAATCTTTTACGCCAACAGTTGGCGCCGTCCGTGGGGAACTTAGTCCGAAAAACTTCGTTCTCTACCAACCTCTTGCATCATGCCTCCTAAGCGGAGTGCACCTCGCAATCCCACTCGGAGGTCCTCTCGGATCTCCGGAGAGATACCCTTCGACACAGTTGAAGTCGGAGGGTCTTCGACTATCCCTCCACCTCAAACTCCGCAAGGGGCTTCTATCCCTCGAGGATACGAGACCTCTCCACCAACCCCTTCTACACTCCGACCGCCCGGAGCCACTCTGCCACCCTCTATTCCGATCGGAACTGATCATACCAGTTCTCAAGACCCGGAAGGTCCTTCCGGAGGAGATGAAGATAGCCTTGGAGATATGGCCACTCAAATGGCCAATCTTCAAGCCGAGGTAGCGAGGTGGCGACAGGAGGCTGCGAACAGGCTTCGCCCTCAAGCCACCCCAGCTATCCCCGAAGTGCACGAAGACGACGATCTTGATTATCCCGAAGCCCCGGAGAACGCTTCTTACGACAACGAATCTCCGTTGCATCCTGAGCTTCAGAAGATTCGCTTCAATCCGAAGTTTAAAACTTCGAAGCTCTGCAAGTATGCTGGAGACGAAGATCCCAGTGAGTTTGTGCGTTCTTATGCCCTAGCAATCGAAGCTAGTGGCGGAGACAGAGATACTATGGCGAAGTGCTTCCCGTTAGCCCTTGAAGGAGTGGCGTTGAGATGGTTCTGGTCTTTAAAACCAGGATCAATCGCTTCATGGTCACAGTTGAAGAAGAAGTTCATAAGTAACTTCCAAGGTACCTTTGTGCCCCCCATGTCGACAGGAAGCCTTTTCCAAGTAAACAGCTCCCCGGAGAAACATTGAGGCAGTACTTCAAGCGCTTCGCTCACACGAAGTCGCAAATTCGGGGGCTGTCCACATCTTCGGTGGTTGATGCGGCTCGGGAAGGCGTCAGTCATAAAGGCCTTCTGGATAAATTGCATCGGAAGAGCATCACCACAGTATCACAGTTGATGTCGTACTTCGAGGAGTACTCGAAGTCAGAAGAAGGTTGGCTTCGGAGGACTACTGCTACTTCGACAGTGTTGACAGAAGTTAAAGCAGAGGTGAAGACTTCGGCCCCGCCGCAAGAGCCAGTCCCCGAAGTACAACATGATAGAAGAAGAGGGCAAAAGCACCCTCGTTCTGAGGTCTTAAACATTGCACCCCCGCAGAGGTTTGCACCAAGAGCTCCACAGCCTGCAGGGAACAAGTCCGGCGGCTGGAGGCCACCAGGGAAAACGGCTGGCAAGGGCCAGACCCTTTTTTGCTGTATTCATGGAGAGAATCGAAGCCATGCAACTGACACCTGCAAGGCTATTCTTACCCTTCGGGGAGAATACTTGGAGAGAACTTCGGGTCGAGGTAGTACCGACCGAAGTCCAGCAGCAGCAGTGCGCTCGGAGCCGGTCCAGGCTGTAGCACGGATAGAAAATCTTGATGCTGCAAGGAATCCTCCGGTGGCCAATGTTATGCCACCTCCGAAGCAAGAAGAAGGGCAAGATAGAGGGAAGAGAGTAGTTCTCCCTATCTCCGGAGGAGGTACCCTCGGAAGCATGTCCAAGAGACAGCGAAGAGAGTACGTCCGAGAAGTAGGCCACATTGGGACTTCGTCATCTGCAGCTGCAATGCCGGAGTGGTCTCATGTTCCAATATCTTTCTCTGCGGAGGATGCAGCTGGTATCAAGTTCCCGCATGCAGATCCATTGGTTATCACTGCTGATATTGCCGGAACTGAAGTCCGAAGGGTGCTAATCGACGGAGGTAGCTCGGCAGATATCATATTTGTACAAGCCTTCGATCAGTTATGCATTTCCCGGAAGCATCTTCTCCCAGCGGCTCGTCCTCTGCAAGGCTTTGCAGGACCTCCGCTAGATGCACTTGGCCAGATAGGCCTGGAAGTAACCTTCGGAGAAGGTTTACTAGCCCGAACTGAAGAAGTTATCTTTGATGTGGTGGATGCCCCGTATGCTTATAATGTTATCTTTGGCCGAGGCATGTTGAATCAGTTCGGAGCTGTGGCGCATCACAATTACTTGTGCATGAAGATGCCCACACAATCAGGAGTTCTGACAGTCTTCGGAGATCAAGCCATAGCTCGGAGAGCAGAATATGGTCATGGTCCTCCTCTAGATCCGAGGCAAGTAAACAGTGTCCAAGAAAATGGAGAAATTTTTTCAGCCTCCTCCGAAGCTTCGAAGAAATCGTTTCCAAGACCAAGTCCCGAAGGAGAGATTGCAACGAAGATCATTGTCAAAGATGGTAAAGAATACACTTTTCAGTTTGGTAAAGATTTACCTCCCGAAGTTGCAACTTCCTTGGAAAAGGTTGTAGGAGAAAATTTGGATGTCTTCGCCTGGTCTGACGAAGATATCACCGGAGTCGATCGGGATATTATTGAGCACAGCTTGCTTGTAAACCCGAAGGCCCGGCCTGTTCGACAAGGGCTCCGGAAGATGTCCGCAGAGAGAGCTGCTCTAGCTAAGGACGAAGTTGAAAAACTGTTGAAGGCTGGGATTATCAGAGAAGTGGCCCATACGGAATGGCTAGCCAACCCAGTCTTCGTCAGGAAGAAGTCTTCCGGAAAGTGGCGCATGTGCATTGATTTCACATCTTTGAATAAAGCGTGCCCACGTGACCCCTACCCCATGCCCCGAATTGATCAACTAGTTGACTCCACTGCAGGTTCGGAGTTACTAAGCTTCCTCGACGCGTATTCCGGATATCATCAAATATGGTTGAAGCGCGAAGATGAAATCAAGACGAGCTTTGTAACTCCTTCGGGAGTCTTCTGCTATGTAAGAATGCCCTTTGGCCTAAGAAATGCCGGGGCTACTTTTTCAAGATTAGTTGCTAAGGCTCTAGGTCATCAACTAGGTCGCAATGTGGAGGCCTATATGGATGATATTGTAATAAAGAGTGCTTTAAAGCACCAACATAGCCTAGACTTAGCAGAAACATTCAATAGCCTTCGGGCATGTGGCATCCGCCTTAACCCCGAAAAATGTATATTCGGAGCTAAGGCTGGAAAGTTGTTAGGGTACTTAGTTTCAAGCAGGGGAATTGAAGCTAGCCCTACTCAAATAACTGCGCTGCAGAAGATGGCTCCTCCGGAGAATATAAAGCAAGTGCAAAAGCTGACCGGACGTCTGGCCGCACTTAGCAGGTTTTTATCAAGGTCTGCGGAGAGAAGCTTGCCAATCTTTAAAGCTTTGAAAGGGTCCGAAGATTTTGCATGGACACCGGAGTGTCAGAAAAGCTTCGAAGATATTAAAGATTATCTCAGCAATCTTGCTACACTTACGGTGCCTATTGCGGACGAAACCCTACTTCTATATCTTGCAGCCACAGGCTCAGCAGTCAGCGCAGTCCTTGTCAGAGAAGCTGATATCAATGGGAAGTTGGTTCAAAATCCTGTCTATTTTGTATCCGAAGCATTGTCAGGAGCGAAGACAAGATACTCCGAACTTGAGAAGTTCGTTTATGCTCTGATAATGGCTTCGAGGAAGCTAAGACATTATTTTTTGGCTCACAATGTAATTGTACCAACTTCGTATCCTTTAGGAGATATGCTCCGAAGCAAAGATTCCACTGGAAGAATTGGAAAGTGGGCAGTAGAACTAGCACCCTTCGGCATATCTTTCCTGGCAAGGACAGCTATCAAATCTCAAGTCCTGGCAGACTTCGTAGCAGAGTGGACTCCACCTGCGAAGTTGACTCCGGAGAAATCAGATGACGGAGTCTGGACTGTTTACTCCGATGGAGCTTTCCAAGCATCCGGAGCAGGCATTGGGGCAGTATTAATTTCTCCATCAGGACAAAGAGCAATGTACTCCGCAAGACTCAACTTTAAGTCTACCAATAATATAGCGGAGTACGAAGGAATATTATTGGGACTCCGGAAAGCACGTGCTCTAGGGGCTACAAGGATAATTATAAAAACAGATTCTCAGATAGTAGCAGGGCACGTAGACAAGAGTTTTCAAGTCCGACATCCACAGCTCGCAAAGTACTTAGAAGAAATTCGCAAGATCGAAGCACATTTCAAGGGTATTTCCATTCGGAGTATACCAAGAGCTGAAAACGTGCAAGCGGACATTTTAGCGAAGGCTGCTGCCGGAGCTGTGGATGTGCCTGACGAAGCTTTCTATGAGGAGCTCAATATGCCTTCGGTGCCACAAGTTGCTTCTGCAGAGATTCTCTGCATTCCTAGTGCAGATTGGAAAGATTCAATCATAGAACTCTTGCAAGGAGGAACGAATTTGCCCGAAGAGCCCCAATTGTCAAGGTTAAAGCTCAGAGCAAGAAACTATCAGTTAATCAACGGTATATTATACAAGGCCGGAGTATGTTCCCCTCTACTCCGATGTATATCTCAAGCCGAAGGCCAAGAAATTCTTCGAGAAATTCACGAAGGCCTTTGTGGAAGCCATTTAGCCCCTAGAGCTCTGGCAGGAAAAACACTTCGCCAGGGGCTTTATTGGCCCACAATAACAGCTGATGCGGAGAGCTTGGTCCGCACTTGCCAAGGATGTCAGTGGATGGGTCGACGGAGTCATCGCCCACCAACAGCTCTTCAAGTCATTGCTCCGGTATGGCCTATGGCCAGATGGGGTATGGATCTAATTGGTCCCTTTCCGTTAGCAAAGGGAAATCTGAAGTTCGCAGTGGTAGCCATTGAATATTTTTCTAAGTGGGTCGAAGCAGAGCCCTTAACAGCTATCACTTCGAATAATGTACAGAAATTCTTCTGGAAAAACATTATTTGCCGGTTCGGAGTGCCTAGATATCTCACAGTTGATAATGGAACACAGTTCGACGCAGAACCCTTCAGGAAGTTTTGCGAAGACCTAGGTATTCAACTATGTTTTGCTGCAGTGAGACATCCTCAGTCAAATGGAGCAGTTGAGCGAGCCAATGGAAATATCTTATCAGGGCTAAATCGAAGAATAGTAGGGTTGTCAAAGGGACTGTGGACCGAAGAGCTTCCGAAGATTCTGTGGTCCATTCGGACTACGCAAACAAGGTCCACAGGTTTTACTCCGTTCAGACTACTATTCGGAGATGAAGCTATGACTCCAACGGAGCTCAAAGGGGGCTCACTTCGCAGCACCGAACCAGACATCGAAGAAGAAAGACAAGCTTCGTTAGATTTGTCAGAAGAAACAAGGCTTCGAGCTGTAGCCAATTTATCTAAGTATCATCAGCAGACGAAGACTTGGTATGACCCGAAGGTTAAGCTCAGCGAGTTAAGACCGGGTCATCTTGTTCTACGAAGCACTATAGCACCAGGGAAGTTAGGCAATAAATGGGAAGGTCCATATCTAATCGTCCGCTCGGGGCGCCCTGGTTCATTTAAATTAGCTAATTTAGAAGGTGAAGAGTTAGCACATACTTGGCATGCGGAGCACCTAAAGCGATACTTCGCATAAGGGCTCCTTGTAATTCGCTTGTAATCACCTCTAAATTAATAAAGCATACACCCTGATGGTTGCCTTCCCCTTGACACTCCTAGTTTCTCGAGCGGACGCGCTGGGACAGAAGTCGATCGAGAGGGAAGTGTCATTAAGCTGGGTTGTATTTCCGGACTTCGACCCCTTAAAGTCGAAGCCTCCGGTGTGGTGGCTGAAATCCATCCGGAGCCCAAGTTGATACCTTGTAGGCATCCGTAAAAGAGCCAATACCACATTCTACGGAGTCCAAGCTTCGGCTGGTAGACTTCCGTAAAAAGAGCCGAAGGTGGCCAAAATCTGCGGAGTCCAAGCTGCAGCTTGTCAGACTTCCGTAAAAAGAGCCGAAGGTGGCCAAATTCTGCGAAGTCCAAGCTCCGGCTGGTAGACTTCTGCAAAAAAGAGCCCAAGTGGCCAAATTCTGCGAAGTCCAAGCTCCGGCTGGTAGACTTCTGCAAAAACAGCCGAAGGTGGCTAAAGCAAAACAGCATTTAAGCCATGAGCTTCGAATGACTGTTCATATGCGTCCAAAGTGACAAAAATTTTTTAAGACATTAAAGTGTCATGGAAGTTATCTCAATTGATTTCTTTCATGAAATAAACAAAGGTACCAAGTTACCATTTTTCTGACTACAAATAGTCGAAGACATTTCATAAGATTTTAAAAGATCTTTAAATGACAGAGGGGCTCCGAACCCCCAAAAAATTGTACTCCGAAGTTTTTCTTTGCGCATAACCATCTTCGAATACAGTTCGAAGTTGCTTATACCCAAAGAGGGGCTAGTAAATATGGAGACAATTTTAAATCGGTATTCATTATCAAAACAAATGTATTTACAAATTACATCATGAAAAATTGGTATCTATACCAAGAAGGAATCGGAGACCTCTTCGGTCCCGAGAGCTAGGGGTGGAACGACTAGTTCCAACATCGGAAGTTCTAAGAACTTTGCGTTTAACTCTCTTCCTCCCCTTCGAAGCTCTAAAATCCTTCTGTTCTTGTTGAAGCTCGGCCCAAGTTCGAAGCCGCTCAGGGCTTCTCTCCCAGCTTCTAAGATCTTCAGATCTTTTATTTTGGGCTTCACCTTCGTCTTCGGACCAATTAGTGTCTTCAGAAGACGAGGTGTTTGCGTCGCTCTCTTTATCTTCCTCTTTAATATAAGACAATATGTCTTTGATTACTTCGGGCGCAATAGCGCCGGAGTCATCTCGAGGGATAAGAAATCGAGGACGCTTATAACTCTTTAGAAGTTCGAAGGTGTTCCACAGTGAGCGAAGTTCGCTGTTAAGCTCTAACACTTCGATATCTTCCATAAGAGGCAAAGCCTAAAAATATGACAAACAAGATTTTCATTGATAAATATTTACAAGCATCAGCTTTACATAATCAAAAATCCTAAAAAATCCTAAACCTGCGGATTCGGAGGAGGCTGACTGCTCGAAGCTTGGCTCCGAACTTGCTTTTGGCGTTGGCCTTCGTCAATCCAAGCCTTGATCGCACTTCGACCTTCGGCTCTCCATGAAGTCTGGAAGGCTCGCCAAGCAACAGCTACACCTTCGGAAGGTTTTAAAAGTCGGTCGTCGTCGAAGATGATGGAGCCCTGTGCGCTCGGAGTGATTGATCGGCCCAAATCCTCGTAGTAGCGAAGTATTCCAAGGGCAGACACTTGTCCGGAGAGTTCTCCATAACGTATGCCTGCCGTCTTCATTTGCTTCGCTGCTCCTTGGATCCTCTTTAGCCGGCGCAGCAGAGTTACATTGTCATCCGAAGGTAGTGATCCAGTAGTACCGAAGTACTCCAAGACACCTAACATCTGTTCGATGACCTCCGAAGCCACCTTCTCGGACTTAACCTTTTCTTCAATAAGCATATCCTTGGCCGAAGTCGTTTCAGTTAAAATTCCGGAGATTCTAGCGTTCTCCGTAGCCAAAGCATTCTTTTGAGTTAGGAGCTGGCTAGCCTCTTCTTGCAGCCTTACAAGTGCGGAGTCCTTCGCAGCATCCTCCGTCCGCAGTCTTTCAATCTCCGCTCGAAGCACAACTCTTTCTGCTTCGAGCTCTTTCCTTGCAGCTTCCAAACTTTGCCTAGCCCTTCGCTCTGCTATTATCACATTGTCCATTTGAGATACTCGACCTTCGGAGAAGTTAAGATTTCTTTGAAGAGTTTCGTTCTCTTCCCGAAGTTGAGCAATTTCGTTTTCATTCGACAAAGCTGCAGCGCGGGCTAAGACTGCTTGCTAAGAAAAAGAAAAACGAGAATAAGAAATTATTCATATATAATTCATTATTTGGTTCGAAGATGCTTTATACCTGATAAGCTGCTCTTTCCACAGCAAGGCTAAGCTCCGAACCCTTCACTCTACTTAAGCGGGCTACCAGTTCTGTTTCCCCGACTTGGCGACTGGCTTCACCCAAAGGCTTAACCAAAGTCCCAAGTCCGGTTTTCTCCTCCAAAAAAGGAGTTATGAGAGGAATCAGTTTCGAAGCTTTCTGGTCAGCCCTGCTTAGCGAAGGTCCGGAGGTCTCTTCCGAGGCCCTTGGAACTTCAGAAGATGGCCCCCCCTCAGTCGATTCACTTTCGTCCGTTGACTCAGATGAAGTCGATCCTTGAGCTGGGAGGGGCTCGATGTGTCTTTTTCCTCTTCCAGGCCCCGGTAGAGCAACTCCCGGTTGCGGCCCCGAAGTTGTCGAAGGTCTTAGAGTTGTATCTTCGAGGGATACTTCGACAACGGGAGGCTCTGAAAAAACCAAAAATATTACACATTGTATAATTTTGCAAAAATTGATAATAATTAAGCAAAATTTACCTTCGATATTCTCTGGAATATCAAGCACCGGGCTGATTGGAGGATCATAAGTGTAGTCCTCATCCGAATCAGCCGTTAAATCTTGGGCTACAGGAGCATCGTCCTGAAGAGCCCTCGTTACTTCTTCGAGAATCGAAGCCATAGTGACTTCGACTCCCTCTTCATCCGCTGGAACTCCGGCCTGAGTTGTGTCTTCCTGAACTACCGAAGTCATTGGTTGATCAACATTGTCTCCTGACTCCGGTATGTTCGCAGGCACTTCGGCCTCATTCACACCCATAGGGGCTTCGATTTGTTCTCCCTGGGTATCCGGAGCTCTTGCTTCTTCGATGTTGGCTTGAGGCTCCGGAATACCTGCAATATCTTCAATGAGAATACTTCGTTGAGCTGCATCTTCGTCAATTAATCTTACTAGTAAAATACCTTCGTCTTCTTTAGAGCTAGAAGCCGAAGCTCTTGAGCTCGAAGGTGCGAGGTTTTTCGGCTTCCGAGCCACCTTCTTCGTCGGAGTCTTTGCGGAGCTGGATGCTCCAGCTTCGGCTACTCTCTTCTTGGGTCCTTTCTCTTGAGGCACCCAGTCCATCAGAGGGGGCGGAGTTAACTCCAACATTCCCCATACTCTGTTGGATCGCTCCCAACTTCCGACTAATTTGATTCGCCATTCCTTTTCTGACGGAGTTGGAGCACCCAAGATCTTCTCCGAAGCCCTTATAATTTGCTCTGAGGTAATAGGGGCTGAAGAAGCTAAAAAATAACTCAAGTTAATCTTTCTTCGAAGTAAATATGTATTATGCATGTTGGTTTCGAAGTTACCTGCAGGGCTCGAAGTATAGTTTATCTTGCGAAGACCGCCTTCCGAGTCATCTTCGAAGACGATAGGCCAGTTGGCCATCAACGGAGAAATTTGAAGTCCGATGAACTCTTCAGCTAAGTCTCGCATGCTCAACCTTTTGCTGATTTTCTGAAGCAAGTTGAGGCGAGCTTCGAGTTGACCTTCGTCAGGTTGCACTAAGGCTTCCTTCCGGAACTGGATTTCCTTGAGGGGACCAGCCAGAGGACTACCCACTCCAACTTCAGCATAAAACCACCTCAGAACCCAATCAGTGTACCATCTAGCATTGATGGCCTTGGCAGGGAATTGCAATGCATATTCATCACGAAGCCTAAAATTGATGCTTCCAAAGGAAACTACCACCTTCTCACCTCCGGAGCCTACGAAGGTCTTTGGCTGACAAGTCGCTCTATGCAACGCAGCGAAGATTTCAGCCCTCCCCTCACAACCTTCGGCTCTCAGTGCCCATTCGAAGATGGCCAGTCTGGCTACAGCATTCGGAGACAGTTGGGGGAGGGTTACATGAAACAAGTCAAGGACTTCGGCTAAGAAATCTACAGCAGGGAGGCCCAAGCCTGCTTCGAAAAAAGCTTCGAACACTACGACCTCTCCGGGTCTTGGTGATGGGATTGCTTCTTTGCCTGGCTTTCGAACCATTACCCCATTGCTAATCTTACCCCCTGCTGTGATTGCCAAGGACTCTCTTTTGCAGGTCGAAGGTCCCAATTCAAAGGACTGATCCAAATATTTGGTCGATGGGGGGCACAGACCTTGGTCATCGGGGATTTGGGGATTTCTCCCCCCTGCCGCCATGGACATTGTCGCCTGCATCGAGGGTGCCGCCGCCAATGTTGCCGCCGCTGCTGCTGCGGCTGCCTGCTGCCGAGCCAAGGTCGAAGGCGGCGCAGATCCTTTGGTCTTCACCATCGCGATTGCCGGATCAACTTGAGAGAAACAGGAACTAGGGCTCAAGAACTCAAGAACTCAAGAACTCGAGAACTCAAAAGACTTTTGACTGGGAGCGAGCGGTGAAAAGGTAATCGAGTAAGTTCCAGAGTTCTTTATTTATAACCCAAAACTTTCCGTTTGTTACCGTTTGGACTCTGCCCTTTCGTATTCCCGCCTATTATTTTCCTCCGAAAATAACGCCTCATATAACTCCGTTAGAACAGGAACTAACGGTTATATTTTCTAAGTCTAAAAAGACTTTCGAACTTCCTGAGTCGGTTCTAAGATAGTTCGAAAAGTAATTACTTTATGACTGATTCGAAGTTCATATCTTCATGTATTTCGGAGATAAAATAAAAATTAATAACCCCTATGATTGGTTATCTTTTCTTTCCGTATACTGCTCTCCTAACGTTACAGGCTAAACGGAGAAGCGTATTCGAGGGGCTACTGTTGGGGGAAAATATCCCATCTTCGGGGTTATTGCCAAAGCAACATGAAGACAGTCAACCAGTTCGAAGATAGTCCGAAGGTCATCTTCGAAGGCAGCTTGGAACCTCGTCAGGAGTCCGAAGACTGGCATTGGTTCGAAGTATATCTTCGAACCAAAGCCTTCCAGGATCTTTTCTGCCAGCTAAGATGGAAGACTTATCTTTATCCTATTAGATTAGTCTTTTACCATTTTAGCCCTATTAAGGAAATCAAATAGTTTCCTTAATGTCGGTTGTAATAGAGGGGTAAATAGGTCTTTTCCTTAATGTTTGGGCCTATAAATACCCCCCATTTTACCCTGTAATAGGGACCGATTTACAAGTGAATCAATACACACTTTCGAACTATTCTAAGCTATTATCCTTTCGGAGGCTTAGAACAGTTTGCTTCGCAAACACTTCGTTTGTTAGTTTCTTTTCTACAGAAACCTGTTAGCGTAATCTTTTACGCCAACAGAACCGAATGGTTTACCCTTGCCACTTACATTACCCTGCCTTGTTGGTGGATGGGTGAGGTGAAAGCACATTCGATGAACTTCAGCATCCTTAGTTAATAGCGAACTCATGTGGCAGTCCCTAGGGATATGATCCCTTCCTTTACACAAATAGCAAGTAGTCCCGCTGGTGGGGCATCGTCCGGGTGGATGGTCCTCTATACATCTTGGACAACCGGCACTGCATTCACTAGCATGGTGTCCTACTTCTCCACAAGTGCTAAAAGCCTTGAATAATGATTGCTCATGCGTAGTAGCTTCATCCTGACCTAAGTCTTCCTCCGAGGGTATAATCATAGGTTCCTAGAACACACTTTGCCTGCACTGTCATGCGATATGTCCAAACTGACCACAATGATAGCACGAGTTTCCAATGAATCCTTCCAGGGGCCACTATTGGTGTAAAAGATTACGTTAACATGTTTAAAAAATTGTATGTGTGTTGACACGGAAACGTGCCCCCGCACTTGGGTTAGTTCGGCGATCCAAAAGTGCACGGATACTTAGGGACAAGCCTAAGTGTGACGTAGCACTGACGCCGCGTTCCGACTACCCTTAGTCGTGATAAGGGGGGTGGAGTCGCCACGCAATCAGATCACACAAAATAATCCAATTAGCCGAAAGAAATATATTAAACATAATAAAATTAGCAAACCAGTCGGAGCCTGTCTACTTCGAAGTCTGATGCGAAGGGGTCGCCGAAGTGTACCTTCGGCGTCTGGTGCGAAGTATCTCGACGAAGGGTGCTTCGGTGTTCGGACTGATCCGACCAAAGATGGACTCCGAACAGATCTGGATGCGATGATCACCTCTGAACAGCGGTGTTCGGCGTGAGGTCTCTGATACAACCAACTACAGAATAATGATGCGAGGGCCAAGCACGAGCGTAACTTCGTCCAGTGCGGAGTATGGTCGTGGCCAAGCTTGTTGCGACGAAGCGAGCTGGCGAAGCATGTTGCCGGAGCCTGCAGTCCCGCCGAAGGGTGTCCTGGTGACCTCCAAAACCGATCTCTTAGCTTTGCACACCTCCGACGAAGTAGCTCCGAATGTGGGAACCTGCAACAAAGAGAATTCGAAGTACCAATTCGGCCTGAGGACCGAATTTTGCTAAGTGTTGCACTAGTAGCGAAGGTAGTAATCTATTACGCAGATTAGCGGATACTTCACCCGCGAAGTAACAAGGCGATAGCAATCTATTACGTAGATTAACGGATACTTCACAAGCGAAGTAACAAGGGTTACCACTGTTCCGTAGTGGCCGGCGGAGGGCTTCCAGGCAAACCCACGAAGAGGTACAGGAAAATAAAGGTAAAGTAAATACGATCAAAGCATGGGGCTTTGGTTTGGTTTGAGTTGGGGGGGCCTCTATGCTGGCCTCGCCTCTCTATTTATAGGGGCTTAATCTCTGATCTAATCTACTATTAACCCGGCCAGATGGAGATAAAAACTGAGCCGGAAACGCATACAACTCTATCTCTGCCGAAGTGGGCTTTGGCCAGGCCCGTCGAGGCCTGCTCCTCGGGCCGAAGCTTCGGTGGTGCGGGCCTCCAAAGGCTTCCTGGCCGAAGCCCATGGGCTGGCTAGAGGCTTTAGGAGCCCATAGCTCAATAGACTTCGGCCCTTTAGGGGTTCGGACAGACCCTCGACATGTGTATTTTCGGCCCAAATCACCAAAATTGATATTTTGACAATCTAGCCATTAATGCCATTTTTTGCTATCAACACATGCCCCCCTGCCTTTTAGTGAACTGAGTGAACTAAAAGCACAACGAGATGAAGATGATACCATCCATATCAGCTTTTCGACACTTTTTATGATGTTTGCCACACACTTGGGAAATACCTTTTCAAGTACGTACCATTCAAAGCTCTTCAAAACCGCTCTCCCGGCAGGGATTCCAACACGTATGCGTTGCCAGGAGCGATTTCGGATATCTTAAAAGGACCTTCCCAACTAGGTGACCATTTACCAAACTTGGCACTCTTCGTGCCTAGGGGTAAAATCGTTTTCCACACCAAGTTTCCTATTTGAAACGATTTTGGTTTAACCTTCTTATTGTAGGCTTTAGATACAATCTTCTTGTCTACTTCTATGGCTTCTAAAGCCCTTAGTCTCTTATCAGTCACTTCCTCTAGATTATCCTTTAGAAGAGTTTCATACTCATCGACCGATAAGCCATCTTGCTTCAATAGTCTTTAGGAGCCAAGATCTACCTCTATAGACAGAACAACTTCTTGTCCATATACCAATTCATACAGACTGACTTTGGTAGCACCGTGCTTTGCAATCCTACAAGCCCATAGTGCCTCGGAAAGCACTTCATGCCACCCATTAGGAACTCTTCAATTTTCTTCTTAATAAGCTTAATCACAGTTTTATTACTAGACTCGGCTTGACCATTGGCCTGAGCATAGTAGGGTGAAGAGTTTATAAAGTTAATACCATAGTATTCGGAGAAGTCCCTCACTTCTCCAGAAACAAATGAACTACCTTGATCCGTAGTAAGAGTTTGAAGAATGCTGAATCTATGTATGATGTGCTTCAAGATAAAATCGCGTACCTCATTGTGAGTCATATTCTTGAGAGGTACGGCCTCGATCCACTTAGTGAAGTTATCTGTCACCATCAACACGAACCGATGCCCTTTTGAGAAAGGAGGGTGAATCTGGCCGATGAAGTCTAAACCCCAACCTCGAAACGGCCATGGCTTGACAATATGATTGAGCAATGAGGCAGGAGCTAACTGGATATTGCCAAACTTCTGGCATGCTTCACACCCTCTATAGTACTTGAAACAATCTTTAGTCATAGTTGACCAATAAAAACCCGCTCTTTTGAGCATCCAACTCATTTTTTGGGCCGACTGATGAGTGCCGCAAAGCCCTTCTTGGACTTCTCCCGCAGCCACCTGGGATTGCTCATGGTCTAAACACTTCAATAGTACTCCGTCGATGGTTCGGCAATACAATGTGCCGTCTATCAACACGAATTTGAACGCTTGTCGCCGAACCTTCCGATCAACCCTTTGGCTAGGGTCTCTCAAATAATGGACGATTGGGATTCTCCAATTGCCCTTATAGGTTTTAGAGGGTAATGTTAGCCCGCCTTCTAAAAAAACTTCTAAATTACTGACTTCGGGGTGCCCCCCGAGCCATTCCAGCTCCTGCCGAAGCCTGGCCAGGGTGGGCGTTCGGAGTGTGCTGGGCCGAAGCTCTCCGGAGGGTTCGGACTCCAGGGAGCCTTCTCCGTGCAAGAGGCTTCGGCCTACAGGCTTCAGCGTGCCAACTCCTTCGGTCGGCAGGGTACTCTAATCCAGGATTCTTGACGCGCAGTGACCTTCAGCGGCCAGAGGGGTTTGATCCGAAGGGTGTGCCTGCCCACCATTATTGGCTTAGGCAATGAGACCAAACACCGGCTTCTCTAATACAAAAAATTTTCCCCTCCTGGCTTGGTAGCCAGATGCTTGCTGAGCCAAATCACTGGCGACTGAATTGGCTTCTCTTGACACGTGAGAGATTTTGAAGTCATCAAAAGTAGCAACTATGTCTAGACACTTATTCAAGTAACTATTCAGTAAGCCATTAAAACATTGAGCACTCTTAGCTACTTGTTGCACTAGTAATAAAGCATCACCATATGCATGAACATGTCTAGCACCTACAGCTTCTAGCAATTCAAGACCTAGCAATAAAGCTTCGTATTCGGCTTGGTTATTAGTGGAAGAAAATTCTAGTCGGGCCAAAGTTTCAAAGTGCATTCCATTAGGTGATATGGGAACCACTCTGATACCTTGGCCACTCTTGCAAGCCGAACCATCAAAATAAAGTTTCCACGACACTACTTCAACTAGAGCAATAGTATCACTCCAGTTGACATCTACGTGGTTATCAACTATAAAGTTGGCTACGATTTGGCCTTTCATCGCTCTCAGGGGCTCGTAGGCCAAATCGTACTCAATCAATGCGTAAGCCCATTTTTCGATTCTTCCACTTAGAATCGGCTTCCGTAACATGTTCTTTATAACATCGGTTTGGCAGACGACAACACATGTAGTGGGGAGAAGATAATGGCGTAATTTAGTGCATGCGTAATAAAGTGACAAACACAATCATTACACAAACGCGTACCTGGTTTCGGCGTCCAGCAGGCGGCGGCTCAAGAATATGATGCTATCTTCAGTAGCGATGTATAGCCGAAACGAAATCCTGACTTTGGGTGCTCTCACCATAGGCGGTGATGACAAGCACTCCACATCTATGTGGTTATCAACTATAAAGTTGGCTACGATTTGGCCTTTCATCGCTCTCAGGGGCTCGTAGGCCAAATCGTACTCAATCAATGCGTAAGCCCATTTTCCGATTCTTCCACTTAGAATCGGCTTCTGTAACATGTGCTTTATAACATCGGTTTGGCAGACGACAACACATGTAGTGGGGAGAAGATAATGGCGTAATTTAGTGCACGCGTAATAAAGTGACAAACACAATTGTTCCACAAACACGTACCTGGTTTCGACGTCAAGCAGGCGGCGGCTCAAGAATATGATGCTATCTTCAGTAGCGATGTATAGCCGAAACGGAATCCCGACTTTGGGTGCTCTCACCATAGGCGGTGATGACAAGCACTCCTTGATCTTCTCAAAAGCACTTTGCTGGCTTGCCCCCCAAGTTAACTCAGCTTCGTTTTTTAGCCGGAGTATGGGGTCAAAGGCATCAATCTTGCCAGACAAGTTGGATATAAAGCGATGCAAATAGTTCAACTTGCCTAGCAACTTTTGTACATCCCTTTTGCATGTCGGCGCTGCAATGTTTCTAATCTTCTCAAGTCTCTTAGGATCAATTTCTATGCCTCTTTCGTGAATCGTGAAACCTAAGAATTTACCCGCCGACACACCAAAAGCACACTTGAGTGGGTTCATTTTCAACCCATACTGTCGCATTCTATCAAAAGCAACCTTCAAATCAGCTAAATGGTTTCCCATAGCATCCGATTTGACCACGACATCATCGATGTAAACTTCTAACATAACCCCTAGCAAGTCATGAAAGATTAAGTTCATAGCGCGCTGATATGTGGCGCCGGCATTTTTCAAACCAAAAGTCATGACGACCCACGCGAACAAACCGACAAAACTTGGGCATCAAAAGGCAGTCTTGTAGACGTCCTCTTCGGCCATAAATATTTGATTATAACCAGCATTGCCATCAAGAAAACTTAGTACCTTGTGTCCTGAAGCATCGCTGATCAGCATGTCGGCTATCGACATTAGGTACTCATCCTTTAGAGTGGCTCTGTTCAGATCCCTGAAATCAATGCATACACGTATCTTGCCGCTGCCTTTCTTCTCTACAGGCACAATGTTAGCAACACATTCCGCGTACCTGCACGGCCTAATAAATTCAGCCTTGAGTAATCGCTCCACTTCTTTAACTTGGTCATAGACGACCGAGTTAAAGCGGCGGGAAGGCTGCTTATAAGGCCTAAATCTAGACTTGATAGGCAGCCGATGCTCCACGAGCTCGCGGCTTATGTAACACCCCAAATTTTCCAAACAATAAAAATATTATTAAATTCAATTTCTTGGAATATATAATTCTGAAAACACTTTAAATACCTTTTTATACCAAATTGAACTACAGCATAGAGTAGATGGCCAAACTAGGAGGTGAAAATTTTTGTATATGATCCTAAGACCAAAATATATTTTTGAGAATTTTTACCAACCTTGGAAGTAGCCCTAATATTTTAATCTATTTCCTGGAATTATTTTTATTCAGAAATGTTTTTAGCACAGTGTTGGGCCTTCCCCCTCCCTTCTCTCTCTCCCAGCCGGCCCAGCCCGTTACCTCACGCGCCTCTGGCTGACAGCCTGACCCCACCCGTCAGTCGCCACCCTCGCCCTCTCGCACCCACTGACGAGTGGCCCCCGCCTGTCAGGACCTTCGTCCCCGCGAGATCCGCCCCCGGATCTCCCCCCCTCGCCGGCCGAAACCCTAGCCCTCCTCGGATTCGCTCTCGCCGGCCCCCTCACCCTAATTACTCGACGGCATTGAATTCCCCGCGTTCCCCCGACCGTTTCCCCCCGTTAATCCTCGCCATTAAACCACGAGATCAACGCTCGCGTGCATGGCCGAGGCTCACCGGCGCCATTGAAGACCTCCCCTCCCCTTTCCTTGTATTCGTCGCCCGTTATCCCTCGCCGACGACCCTATATAAACCCCTCACCCCCGCCGCGCTCGGTTCACGTGTCCAATTGAGCCCAGACCGAACAGAGCTCCTGCATTCCACATTTTAGCGCGCCACCACCGCCCGTCCTCTAGCCGCCGCTCGCCGTCGCCGGAGCCCCTCTCCGTCCACGCCGACCGCACCGTCGTGACCGCCGGGACCTCACCAACCTCGGCCACCACTCCGTCGACGACGAACCTCGCCGGATCGCCGTCGCCGCCAAGGACCCGAACGCCTCCACCGCCTCCGCTCGTCGCCGGCCACGCTCCGTCGACCTTTCCTCGCCGCAAGGGTACCCTCGTGATCCCCGTAGCACCCTCATTCCGTTTTAGGCCTTAGACTCGGTCGCCGTCGCTCGCCGTGGCCGCTGGCCCGCTCGCCGTCGTCGGAGAAGACGACCGGCACGGGTCGAGTACCCGTGCCGTGTCGGATTCACGCATGACCGTGCGATCTGGATCCGACGGTGATGATTAATCCCCGCGTGCGGTTTAATCTGATCCGTTAGATCTCGGCGAAGGGGTACGTTTTAATCTCGTGCGTCCGTTAGTTTTAAAACCCCGCATCGCATCTAAGACGTCCATCGCGTACCGGTTCAAACGTTTTAATCCTGGCCGTCCACGTCACTTTAACGCGTCCCGCCTCACCCTCACGCGTCGGATCTGGATCCGACGGTCCAGATCGACCCGGCGCACGCGCACAGTGCGCGGGTTCACCGTGGGCCTGGCTCACCGTGGACCCGAGAAGTTTAAAAATTGAAAATGAATTTCAGAAATACTTTTAAACTTGTAAAATTCATATCTAATGCATTTGAACTCTAAAAATTACCATTCCAATTTCAGAAAATTCATAAAATTATTCTCTACATGTTTATGCAATAAAAACAGTAGGTTTACTTTGACATTTTCATGTTTATTCAAATAAATATTTAAATGCCTTAGGATTAAAATATGAATTCAAATGTTTGAACTTCAGAAAAATTCATATTTATTCCTTTCTATTCATATACTGCAAAACACTAAATTACCATGAACTTTTCATTTCAAAACTTATTAGGGAACTTAATATGTGACTATTCACATTTAAACATTTGTTTTCTAAAAAGGACAACCCTTCATTTTAATCCCTTTAAAATTATTTATGAAATAACTTTCAGAACCTTAACAATGGAAATTATTTTACTTTTAATCAAACCAACAGTAACTTATGTGCTATTAATGTAATGTTATATTGTTTGATTGAATGTGCTCTTTTTATTTTTTGCTTTATTATATTAAAAAGACTACGACGTCGCCGAGGAGCCGGAGTACTTCCCGGAAGTTCCTCCCTCCCCATTCGCTGAACAAGGCAAGTCACCAAACCAATCTTTTGAGCATATTGAACCCATGTTTGATTAAACTATCGCTAAAACACATAGGTTATATATGCATTAGTCAAATGAACCCTTACATTATATTTATTTAGGATCCCCCGACCTTGATGTGCAACCCAAGCCATGCTATCTCGCCTAACCTCCTTGTCACCATATGATCAATGATAATAGCTAGTGTCCAATGTATTGACACAAACGCTATAGGATAAAAATGAGTCGTAGCAAAATGGTTCTATTATATGATCCCCGTTATTTCTTATCCTTGGAAATTCTGTTGGTGATGAGTTATGGTTGTGAGTGTATGCATGGTGGGTTCCGGGTGCAAGCTAGGGCATTGGTCGGTAGCACCCGGGGCACTATAAGGACCGGTCTGAGGGATCCGTTGCAATACACTTACGTACTAACCACAAGTCTAGTGGGTAAGTCCTAACTAAGGTATGGGTTGTTCCAAACCGAGGCCACCATTTGGAGATGGGTCAAGTTGCACCTGCGGGTGACTTGTACCAATGTGGCGCAAAAGGGGGTGCGACGTTAGCCGGGATGCGGCCCGGCGCGCCGGCGAAACCTAGAGCGGGTGGTTATCGCTTGGAACATCTCATATTGAGGTTTTGGCACGAGTTCCCGTGAAATGGGTCATCTCGTTTGGGATGAGTGCGTGCCTTGTGGGTACAGTAGTACATCTCTGATCAGAGTCTTAAATCTTTTCGAAAAGCCGAGCCCACGGTCAAGGGCGGGTTGCGTGACATCCCCCAGTTAGTTTACTTTGAGTATGAATGTGCATGATGGATTGACATGTAAGGACCGTTGAGCGAGGTGGGGCTGACTGTACCCCTCGAGTTAGTTGATGTTGATGATGTTCATGTTTACTTTCCGCATGATTAAAATATGATTACACTAAATGCAATAACTGCAACTGTACTTTTCCGCAATGTTAGCCATTATCCTTCCTTGTTTATTATCCTGCATTATTACTTGCATTTGCGGTGGCTTGTTGAGTACGTTTTGTACTCATACCCGTTGGACCCCACAGAGGATGCTTACTACGAAGACGGTCTGGAGTAGCGACCCAGTCGGGAAGTAAAGATCCTGAAGAAGATGTTCGTCATGCCGCTGTTTAATTATTTTATTACTGTTTTTACTAAAACTTTGATGTAATAAATATGGTCTGCGTACCATGGATATTGTCGTATGTACGTTGCCGCATGATGAACCTCTTGTATTATTGTTTTTCTATGGAAATTCAATAATGTCTCGATTTGATAAATCGGGGCGCCACAAGATGGTATCAGAGCCGACTTGACTGTAGGAAGCCAAACAGACCCGCCTAGCCATTAGCCGCAGGAAATTATTTCTCGAAAATCTACTTCATAAACTTTGTTCCTCTCCTCACTTTTATTCAACTTACTGTTTTGTAGATGCCGGTCTACCAAGTCCACAGCTACTGCCGCCACTACGAGGGCTTCGTCCGGGAGCTCCGTATGATGCTCACCTTCCTCGGGTTCCTCTTCGAGCCCGAATTTCAAGGAGTGTACCCCGACGAGTTCGTCGGGCCTTGCGACGTCTCCCTCACCGTCCACGGCTCTGGAGAACACCTTCCGCCCTACACCACCGCACTTGGAGGCCCGACTTTCGACGTCGCGTGCCAACGGGTCGCCCTCCAGGCCCTCATGGAGCTGAGGATGATCTACGACGATCGTCTTCAGAACTCGTCCTTCCGGCTCGTGCCGAAGCGCACTCCCGGAGCCCACCGTAGCATCTACCTCGGAGTTCACTCCGTGCGTGATCCGGTCATGGCCCGGCAGTCGCGTCTTCTGCAGGCCATGGATGATCTCCACACCGAGGCTGTGCTCGACGCCGACGAGCACCATGAGGCGGTTGAGTTCCTTCGTGAAGAAACGAAGAACTTGATCCAGCAGAACGGCGAGTTGCAGCGCAAGATTATGCAGCTGCAGAAGGATATCGCGGAGATGGTTCCTCTTCTTCCAAGGAAGAAGAAGCCCATCCGTGAGCCCCTCCCTCGCCCCAAGAGGATCCCGCCACGACCCTCCCCCGCTAGGCCCTCTACCAGCACCCCTCCTCCACGCCCAGGCCTCATCTCCGACTCCATCATCGAGAACTTTCTCGAGCCCACCATCTCTCTGGAGCCGCGCACTCGTGGTTCCGAGAGCACGGAGACCGCCTCCGGTGGCGAGTAGGCATTAGGAGTCGCTATTTTTAATAAAAGCAAAATTTTATATGTGGTGTTGCCCACGACGAGTGTGTCATGGGTAGAATAAAAACTTGATTGTAATGAACAATTTCTACCACTCTATATATTTATGTGCTTGAATCTTATATGATAATTATGGTTGTGTTATTGCTTCGTCATCTTTTGCTTTATCGCTATGTATATTCAGAAGATGGCCGATCACCAGAACACCGGTTCCAACAACGGAGCAGGAGGAAGCCGTGATGCGCCCGAGGGTGTTGTACCCAACTGGGGTGCAACGGGCCCACGTCAGACTGGGTCGCCTTTCGCCAACTACCCCACCTTGGCGGAGATGATGGCGAATCAGAACCACCTGATCACCGCCCTCCTCACCCAAATGCAGAACCAACAGGCTCAGTTGGACCGTCTACAGAACGGGGAGCCCGCCCCTCGTGCACCAGCACCCGCGCCCGCTCCGCAACTCTCCGAGTTTTTGCGAGTGCGTCCGCCCATCTTCTCGAGCACCACCAACCCGATGGAGGCCGGAGATTGGCTTCGCACCATCGGAAAGAAGCTCGACCTCCTCCCCTGCACCGATCGGGAGCGAGTGGCCTTCGCCACTCACCAGCTCCAGGGTCCCGCCGCTGAATGGTGGGACAACTACCGTGAGTCCCAGCCAGAGGGCCACGTGGTGACTTGGGCGGAGTTCACCATCGCTTTTCGCGCCGCTCACGTCCCCACCGGTGTCATCGCGGTAAAACAACAGGAGTTCCGCGACCTGCAGCAAGGCAACCGGACCGTCATGGAGTACCTCCATGAGTTCAATCGCCTCGCTCGCTACGCACCGGAGGAAGTGCGCACCGACGCCCTCCGCCAAGCCAAGTTCCTCAGGGGACTTAAGGATGAGCTGTCCATCCAGCTCGTCGCCGCCGACTTCGCCGACTTCCAACGGCTGGTCAACAAAGCGCTCATCCAAGAGACTGAGCAGAACAAGCTGGACCTCAAGAAGAGGAAGATGATCGCCTTCAAGCATCAGCAGGCGAACTCTCAAAGGCCCCGCTTCGTCCCTCCGCCACCAGCGCCCGCCTACCATCCTCGGCCCGCCTACAGGCCGCCTCACGCCGCCGGTGGATCCAACGCCGGGCATCCTCGCCCCGCTCCACCAGCTCCGGCCGCTCAGCCGACACCAGCCGCCAAGGCCCCGATCTTGAAGGATCGCCAAGGGAGGCCGGTCGTCTGCTTCAACTGCCGCAAGGAAGGGCACTATGCACACCAGTGTCCTCACCCCAAGCCAGCGCAGGGCGCGGCACCCAACCAGGCGGTTCGTGCCCGCGTCAACCACATCAGCGCGGAGGAAGCTCAGGAGGCTCCTGAAGTCGTGCTCGGTACGTTTACTGTGAATTCCGTACCAGCCGTCATATTATTTGACTCTAGAGAAACCCACACCTTCATCTCGGAAAATTTTGTGAAAATAAACGGACTCGACGTGCTCCCTCTACCCATTCCCATGGTGATTGCCACCCCCGGCAATAGGACCTCAGCCCGCTTATACAGCCCTAAGGTTCAAATTGATATCCAAGGAGTACTGTTTCGGGCCGAGCCTGTCCTCATCCAATGCACCGGACTCGACCTTATACTAGGGATGGATTGGTTGATGAAGCACAAGGGAGTGATCGACTGTGCCAACAAGTCCGTCATGGTGACCAATCCTGAAGGCGTAACCGTCACCTTTCGGATGACCAGTCGCAAACCACTCGGAGCATCCCTTCGCTCGATAGCTCTTGAAGAGGTGCCTATAGTCAATGAGTTTGCGGATGTCTTCCCTGAAGATCTACCCGGAATGCCTCCCAAGCGGGACATCGAATTCAGAATCGAACTTGTCCCCGGGACCACTCCAATCTCCAAGCGCCCGTACCGAATGGCCGCCAATGAACTAGCCGAAGTCAAGAGCAACATCGAAGACCTAGAACAAAAAGGGTATATTCGGCCGAGTACCTCACCCTGGGGTGCACCGGTTATATTTGCCATGAAGAAGGACAAGACCAAGAGGATGTGCGTGGACTATAGAGCCTTGAACGACGTAACCATCAAGAACAAGTACCCATTGCCTCGGATCGATGACCTATTCGATCAGCTGAAAGGATCCTCGGTGTTTTCCAAGATTGACCTCAGGTCAGGTTATCACCAGTTGAGGATTAGAGAAGAAGACATACCCAAGACTGCCTTCACCTCCTGCTATGGACTCTACGAGTACACCGTGATGTCGTTCGGACTCACGAATGCCCCGGCCTTTTTCATGAACATGATGAACAATGTATTCATGGAGTTCTTGGACAAGTTCATCGTGGTATTCATCGACGATATCCTCGTTTACTCCAAGACAAAGGAAGAACACGAGACTCACCTCCGTCTGACCCTCGGAAAGCTAAGGGAGCAGCAACTGTACGCCAAATACAGCAAATGCGAATTTTGGTCGTCAGAGGTGAAGTTCCTCGGCCATGTTATATCTGCCGGAGGAATAGCAGTGGACCCAACCACCGTTGAAGCGGTAACCAACTGGCTGCAGCCCACAACCGTGACCGAGATCCGGAGTTTTCTCGGACTAGCCGGATACTACCGCCGGTTCATCGAGAATTTTTCCAAGATCGCCAAGCCTATGACCAGACTTCTGCAGAAGGAAGTGAAGTTTGAATGGACCCCCGACTGCGAAGAAAGCTTCCAGACCCTCAAGAAGAAGCTAGTATCAGCTCCTATTCTGACTCTGCCAGACATCCGGAAAGACTTCCACGTCTACTGTGATGCCTCTCGTCAAGGATTGGGGTGCGTCTTAATGCAAGAAGGGAAAGTGATATCCTACGCCTCCCGGCAACTGAGACCGCACGAGCTGAACTACCCAACCCACGACCTGGAACTAGCAGCCGTGGTTCATGCCTTGAAGATATGGAGACATTACCTTGTGGGGAATCGGTGTGAGGTCTTCACCGACCACAAGAGCCTCAAGTACATATTCACCCAACCAGATCTGAATCTCAGACAAAGGAGATGGTTGGAACTGATCAAGGATTACGACTTGGGCATCCATTATCATCCGGGCAAAGCGAACGTGGTGGCAGACGCCCTTAGTCGAAAAGGGTACTGCAATGCCATCATGATTCAAGACCAAGCTCCTTTACTTTATAAAGAGATGGAAAGGCTAAACCTAGGGATCACCACTCGAGCGTACCTCGCTGCCTTGGAGTCTCGGCCTGTCTTAATAGACCAGATCCGAGAAAAGCAGAAGGAAGATCCGGACATCCTGGAAATCCATCAGAACATGAGGAAGGGTAAAGCCCCCGGATTTTCCGAGGACGAGCATGGTACCATCTGGTTCGGAAACCGGATCTGCGTACCCGACAGACCTGAGTTGAAGACCCTCATCCTTCAAGAAGCCCATGATACATTATACTCCATCCATCCCGAGAGTACAAAGATGTACCAAGACCTAAAGGAAAAATATTGGTGGGTCAGCATGAAGAGAGAAATAGCTGAGTATGTGGCCTAGTGCGACACATGCCGACGAGTCAAGGCAGAGCATCAGAGACCTGTCGGACTTCTTCAACCTCTCAAGGTCCCTGAATGGAAGTGGGAAGAGATAGGAATGGACTTCATCACGGGACTGCCCAGGACCCAAGCTGGTCATGATTCCATCTAGGTGATCGTCGACCGACTCACCAAGGTAGCTCACTTCGTCCCGGTCAAGACAACGTACACCGTCGCCAAGTTGGCTGAGTTGTATATGACCTGGATCGTGTGCCTTCACGGAGTTCCTAAGAAGATTGTATCTGACCGTGGGAGTCAGTTTACCTCCAAGTTTTGGAAGAACCTTCAAGAGGAACTCGGCACCCGGCTGAACTTTAGCACCGCCTATCATCCACAGACCGACGGTCAAACCGAAAGGGTCAACCAGATATTGGAGTATATGCTTAGAGCTTGTGCTCTAGACTTTGGCGGAATGTGGGACAAGAACTTACCATATGCAGAGTTCTCCTACAACAACAGCTATCAAGCCAGCCTGCAAATGTCCCCGTTCGAAGCACTCTATGGACGTAAGTGCAGAACGCCGTTGCTCTGGGACCAGACCGGAGAGTCACAACTGTTTGGGACTGATTTATTAAGAGAAGCTGAAGAGAAGGTTAAGATCATAAGAGACCGATTGAAGGCAGCCCAATCCAGGCAAAAGAGCTATGCCGACAACCGTCGAAGAGACCTAGCCTTTGAGGAGGGCGATTATGTCTACCTCCGAGTCACTCCCCTCCGTGGCACTCAAAGGTTCAACATGAAAGGCAAACTAGCACCCCGCTACGTCGGACCTTTCTAGATCCTCCGACGACAGGGAGAAGTGGCATATCAACTCGAACTGCCCCCATCCTTGGCAGGCGTTCACGATGTGTTCCATGTCTCCCAACTGAAGAAGTGCCTCCGTGTACCCACCGAGCAAGCCGACCTTCAGCAGCTCAATGTCCAAGAAGACTTGACCTACATAGAAAGACCCATCAAGATCTTGGAAACCAAGGAGAGAGTAACCAGAAGTCGCGTTGTTCGCTTCTGCAAAGTCCAATGGAACAACCATCCCGCCGAAGAAGCCACTTGGGAAAAGGAAGACGAACTAAAAGCCCAATACCCCGAGTTATTCGAGTAACGTTCCCAATCTTGAGGACGAGATTCTTGTAAGGGGGATAGGTTTGTAACACCCCAAATTTTCCAAACAATAAAAATATTATTAAATTCAATTTCTTGGAATATATAATTCTGAAAACACTTTAAATACATTTTTATACCAAATTGAACTACAGCATAGAGTAGATGGCCAAACTAGGAGGTGAAAATTTTTGTATATGATCCTAAGACCAAAATATATTTTTGAGAATTTTTATAAATTTTTACCAACCTTGGAAGTAGCCCTAATATTTTAATCTATTTCCTGGAATTATTTTTATTCAGAAATGTTTTTAGCACAGTGTTGGGCCTTCCCCCTCCCTTCTCTCTCTCCCAGCCGGCCCAGCCCGTTACCTCACGCGCCTCTGGCTGACAGCCTGACCCCACCCGTCAGTCGCCACCCTCGCCCTCTCGCACCCACTGACGAGTGGCCCCCGCCTGTCAGGACCTTCGTCCCCGCGAGATCCGCCCCCGGATCCCCCCCCCCGCCGGCCAAAACCCTAGCCCTCCTCGGATTCGCTCTCGCCGGCCCCCTCACCCTAATTACTCGACGGCATTGAATTCCCCGCGTTCCCCCGACCGTTTCCCCCCGTTAATCCTCGCCATTAAACCACGAGATCAGCGCTCGCGTGCATGGCCGAGGCTCACCGGCGCCATTGAAGACCTCCCCTCCCCTTTCCTTGTATTCGTCGCCCGTTATCCCTCGCCGACGACCCTATATAAACCCCTCACCCCCGCCGCACTCGGTTCACGCGTCCAATTGAGCCCAGACCGAACAGAGCTCCTGCATTCCACATTTTAGCGTGCCACCACCGCCCGTCCTCCAGCCGCCGCTCGCCATCGCCGGAGCCCCTCTCCGTCCACGCCGACCGCACCGTCGTGACCGCCGGGACCTCACCAACCTCGGCCACCACTCCGTCGACGACGAACCTCACCGGATCGCCGTCGCCGCCAAGGACCCGAACGCCTCCACCGCCTCCGCTCGTCGCCGGCCACGCTCCGTCGACCTTTCCTCGCCGCAAGGGTACCCTCGTGATCCCCGTAGCACCCTCATTCCGTTTTAGGCCTTAAACTCGGTCGCCGTCGCTCGCCGTGGCCGTTGGCCCGCTCGCCGTCGTCGGAGAAGACGACCGGCACGGGTCGAGTACCCGTGCCGTTTCGGATTCACGCACGACCGTGCGATCTGGATCCGATGGTGATGATTAATCCCCGCGTGCGGTTTAATCTGATCCGTTAGATCTCGGCGAAGGGGTACGTTTTAATCTCGTGCATCCGTTAGTTTTAAAACCCCGCATCGCATCTAAGCCGTCCATCGCGTACCGGTTCAAACGTTTTAATCCTGGCCGTCCACGTCACTTTAACGCGTCCCGCCTCACCCTCGCGCGTCGGATCTGGATCCGACGGTCCAGATCGACCCGGCGCACGCGCACAGTGCGCGGGTTCACCGTGGGCCTGGCTCACCGTGGACCCGAGAAGTTTAAAAATTGAAAATGAATTTCAGAAATACTTTTAAACTTGTAAAATTCATATCTAATGCATTTGAACTCTAAAAATTACCATTCCAATTTCAGAAAATTCATAAAATTATTCTCTACATGTTTATGCAATAAAAACAGTAGGTTTACTTTGACATTTTCATGTTTATTCAAATAAATATTTAAATGCCTTAGGATTAAAATATGAATTCAAATGTTTGAACTTCAGAAAAATTCATATTTATTCCTTCCTTTCATATACTGCAAAACACTAAATTACCATGAACTTTTCATTTCAAAACTTATTAGGGAACTTAATATGGGACTATTCACATTTAAACATTTGTTTTCTAAAAAGGACAACCCTTCATTTTAATCCCTTTAAAATTATTTATGAAATAACTTTCAGAACCTTAACAATGGAAATTATTTTACTTTTAATCAAACCAACAGTAACTTATGTGCTATTAATGTAATGTTATATTGTTTGATTGAATGTGCTCTTTTTATTTTTTGCTTTATTATATTAAAAAGACTACGACGTCGCCGAGGAGCCGGAGTACTTCCCGGAAGTTCCTCCCTCCCCATTCGCTGAACAAGGCAAGTCACCAAACCAATCTTTTGAGCATATTGAACCCATGTTTGATTAAACTATCGCTAAAACACATAGGTTATATATGCATTAGTCAAATGAACCCTTACATTATATTTATTTAGGATCCCCCGACCTTGATGTGCAACCCAAGCCATGCTATCTCGCCTAACCTCCTTGTCACCATATGATCAATGATATTAGCTAGTGTCCAATGTATTGACACGAACACTATAGGATAAAAATGAGTTGTAGCAAAATGGTTCTATTATATGATCCCCGTTATTTCTTATCCTTGGAAATTCTGTTGGTGATGAGTTATGGTTGTGAGTGTATGCATGGTGGGTTCCGGGTGCAAGCTAGGGCATTGGTCGGTAGCACCTGGGGCACTATAAGGACCGGTCTGAGGGATCTGTTGCAATACACTTACGTACTAACCACAAGTCTAGTGGGTAAGTCCTAACTGAGGTATGGGTTGTTCCAAACCGAGGCCACCATTTGGAGATGGGTCAAGTTGCACCTGCGGGTGACTTGTACCAATGTGGCGCAAAAGGGGGTGCGACGTTAGCCGGGATGCGGCCCGGCGCGCCGGCGAAACCTAGAGCGGGTGGTTATCGCTTGGAACATCTCATATTGAGGTTTTGGCACGAGTTCCCGTGAAATGGGTCATCTCGTTTGGGATGAGTGCGTGCCTTGTGGGTACAGTAGTACATCTCTGATCAGAGTCTTAAATCTTTTCGAAAAGCCGAGCCCACGGTCAAGGGCGGGTTGCGTGACATCCCCCAGTTAGTTTACTTTGAGTATGAATGTGCATGATGGATTGACATGTAAGGACCGTTGAGCGAGGTGGGGCTGACTGTACCCCTCGAGTTAGTTGATGTTGATGATGTTCATGTTTACTTTCCGCATGATTAAAATATGATTACACTAAATGCAATAACTGCAACTGTACTTTTCCGCAATGTTAGCCATTATCCTTCCTTGTTTATTATCCTGCATTATTACTTGCATTTGCGGTGGCTTGTTGAGTACTTTTTGTACTCATACCCGTTGGACCCCACAGAGGATGCTTACTACGAAGACGGTCTGGAGTAGCGACCCAGTCGGGAAGAAAGATCCTGAAGAAGATGTTCGTCATGCCGCTGTTTAATTATTTTATTACTGTTTTTACTAAAACTTTGATGTAATAAATATGGTCTGCGTACCATGGATATTGTCGTATGTACGTTGTCGCATGATGAACCTCTTGTATTATTGTTTTTCTATGGAAATTCAATAATGTCTCGATTTGATAAATCGGGGCGCCACAGCTTAGCCCTGGCATCTCGCTATACTCCCATGTGAAACAATCGACATACGACCGAAGTAACTTTATTACTTCAGCCTTTTCATCGGGCTGTAAATGTTGGTTTACAAAAGTTGGCCTTGGGACGCTACCATTACCTATGTTGACATCCTCCAAGGGGTCGGCCGACGCAAAACCTTATCCTAATTTCTCTACTTCGCTAAAGTCCTCGATGGCCTCGGCAATACCGTCTTTATTAGATCGATATTGCTCCACACGAGACTTTAGCCAATGTAGATTGCTCTTGCTAGACATGACTATTAATACAAAAAAACTGTGCTACTCTAGCCGGCTTTACAGACACTGGTACAAACCGTCCTCCAGATACACTAACAAAATCATAATCCGAAAGATCCCTACCTGATATACACTCTACTTTGTTATCGATGGCATCAACCGATACATCGACCAATGCTACTTGGGCCAAAGTATCCGCGGGAATGACCTCCACCTCATCGCCGTCCCACTATATCAGGCACTGGTGTAGGGTACAAGGAATGCAAGAGTTCACGTGAATCTAGTCACGCTCGAGTAGTACGCTATAATTACCTTGTACATCGACGACGAAAAATGCTGTTGGCAACGTCTTGTTGCCCACTATCAACTCCATAGAGAGTACGCCCTTGGCCTCGGAGCTCTCGCCGTTGAAGCCGTTGAGCATCAAGTTGGTCTTCTTCAGGTCATCCTCATCCCTGCCAAGCTTCTTCAACAACGATTAAGGCATTAAGTTAACAATGGTGCCACCGTCGACGAGCATTCGGGAAATCGGATTTCCATCGATGTGACCTTTGACGTAGAGAGGCTTTAGATGGCGAGCCGAGTCCTCGCGCTTCTCAAAGATGGCATTGCGTGGACCGAGGTTCAATTGAGCAACCTCGGCCTCGTCCTGTGGTAGGGCAAACTCGGCGGGCGGCGTGATGATGTTGATGTCCATCACCTAGGACGTGGGCCCTTCAGAGATGGGCGAGTAATCATCGTCGAGCATGTCATCGTCGTCGCTCGGACTAGGAGCCGAGTTGGTTATCTCAACCGGCTTCTCCCTCCATACCTATCTTGTAGCTGGCCGAGGGCAGATTTCTTTGAAGATAGCATCGCGCTCGGCCTCAGCTTCCCTCTCGTGCATCTCCTGTGCACGTAGTCATTGTAGGCATCTCTTCTGTGATTTGGACATGCCTGGAGTTGCCCAAGATGGTTGTGGCTTGGTGCCGGGTGCTACTCTCTGGCTTCCATTAGTTCTGGCCGAAGTGGTACTGTGCCCTTCGGCCTTATGCACCCTGTGCTCGGAGGGGGTTTCGCCGCGAACCCCGACAGATGGACAGGCCTCGTTCGGTCGACCGAAGCAGGCTTCGGCATAGAGTTCCTCCGAAGCATGGGACTTACCTCCGTCAGACCTCGGTGACAAAGTCTTCAGGATTGGGACTTCCTGAGACCCAATTCTGATTGTGATGGCTTCGGACTCTCTGACCTCGGCCTTCGCGTGCTCGCACCCTTCGGCTACGCTCTGCATGGTCCGATTCGGAGGCACCACGGACATTATGTGGATGATGTCCCCTCCGCTGCGTCTGTTTGCTCCTGCCATCCATAATACTCTGAAGGAAAACAAGGCATAGTGTTAGGTTGCAGAGGGTACCCTAACCCGGATACGTACGGAGCCCATGGGGTCCCCGCCCAGTCATACGGCAGAGGCATCGGCAGCTCTAGTGGCCTTCGGGACTATGAGCTGAACCCGTTACCCGGAGGGGGGTTCAGCAGAGTTGATGGTATCTTAGACCACACCAGCGAAGGGTCCTGCCAGGCCGAAGGTACGTTCGGCCAGTGTGGGCCAAAGCCTCCCATCGGAGAATTCCAACACGGTGCGGGGTTTGGCCATTGGGGGCCGAAGTTGCTGTATAGGGGGCCCGACCACTGGGGCTCGAAGCTGCTGTATAGAGGATTCGACCATTGTGGCTCGGGACCACCGTGCGGAGTATCAGGCCACTGTGGCCTGAAGCCTCCATGCGGAGGGTTCGTCTGCTTTGGCCCGAAGCCACCCTTCAAGAGTCTTGGACCCTTCGGCTGTTTTAGCTTAGTGCGTGGACCTGCTTCCTTGGCCCTTCTCTGATGCTTGTTTAACAACATGTTATATGTTACCTTCGGCCTCTTGTGAACCTTAGCCGAAGGTGTGCTAATGTTCTGTTTCCACACTCCAACCTCGGGGTTCTTCGGTATGAGCGAGCGAGGGCGTGGCTCCCCAACAATTACATCTTTCCCCTTAGCTGACCCAGCCTGTTCCGGCCGAATCAACACCTTTTTCTCACCGAGGTCAATGGTGTTGACGGGAAAGGGATCTTTATCCAGCTTCATCTTTGGATCATGGTCTATCTTCAATCGTCCTTCTTCTATGGCCGATTGTATCTGCCGTCGAAAAACATTGCAGTCATTAGTATTATGTGAATGTGAATCATGCCACTTACAATATGGATGCTTGTTTAACTCATCGGCAGATGGAATGACTTGACCCTTAGGTAACCTGAGAAGCTGACTTTTTAAGAGAAAATCAAATATTTTATCACATTTAGTTATATCAAACGAGTACTTGACCTCACTAAGTCGATTCTTTGTGGGGGATGGTCGTAACTCGGAGCAGGTGACAGGTTTATTCTTAGTGTTCCACACCCATTCGGCTGTGTACATATCGATCGAATCCTCCTCTTCCGATTCTTCCTCGTCAGAACGTTCCATGATGTGGATTTCAGCCCTAGGCTAGCTAAATGTCTTAATAAACTTTTTATCTTTGGTTCGGCCTTCCTGGACCAGATCCTGTTGTAAAACTTGGCTAACTTCTAAAAAGTTTTGGTTATCTAACCTCTCTTTAATTTTGGAACGGAACCCGTTAAAAGCTAGTTCCGCCAAGTCCCTTTCCAAAATATTAAGGCTAAAAAATCGGTTTCTAGTATCCCTAAAACACTTGATGTACTCAGAGGCGCTCTCGCTAGATTTCTGCTTAACCGATGTCAAATGCGAAAGCCTAAGTTCTGTCTCACTAGTGTAGAAGTAATCATGGAATTTCCGCTCTAAATCATCCCACGTCTAGATGGAGTTAGGCGGGAGCGCCAAAAACCATGTGAAAGCAGTGCAGGATAGCGAGAGAGAGAACAATCTAACCTTTAGAGCATCTATCCCGCTAACTTCTCCACACTGTGCCAAAAACTGACTAACGTGCTCTAGTGTAGTTTTGCTACCCTCGCCATCGAACTTAGTGAATTCAGGGATCCTATAGTCATGGGGGTAGGGTATTGTATCAAGATGGTCGGGGTATGGCTTACGCTAAACCCTAACCCGTCCCTTGGGCACGAAGCCGGCACACTCTCTAAATAGTGCGCGGACCCGCTCCTCTATGTCATCTTGGCATGTTCTTGTATGCGTCTTTCATGCGGGGGCGCGACACGTGGTGGGATATCGGCGTGTCGGCCATGGGCCTCTTCCCTGCGCGCTATTTATATGACATGTTCGTGTCCGGGCGCCTGCGCATGTGGTGCGGGTAGCGCGGGTATCGGCGCAGGTGGTGGTGCGTGGTACGTAGTGTTAGTTTGACCGTAGGTGTAATGATTGGTCTCGGCCAAAAGTGATGAGGCCAGAGACATGATTGTGCCAGTGCTGTCGTTAGTCCTACCATACACGTAGTTTGCCGGAGGTGCACTAGTAATAGGAACTGGGGGTATGGATTCAGTAAAGCCGAACCTCCTGAGAATCGCCTCTACTTGGGAGCTGACTGTCGAATCTACATGGTTGGCTAGCGAAGCACTAACGGCTTGATCTACGGATGCGGCTATCTTTTGCTCAATCTCTAAGGAAGATAAACGAGGCAATACAGGTGTTACCTGGACCTGAGCGAGGTCGGGGGTGATGATGTCGCGCTTGATGAAGCCCACGCGTGTCTTGACGTAGCCCCCAAGCATCATGTCTTGGAGTGCCTTTAACTTTGCCTCGATCTCTGCTCGGTCCTCTGCGGGGATATCTTCAAGTGTAGGTGTCAAGATGTTGCGGTTGTCGATATCTGCGCCTCCTATTGTGTCCATCAGCGATGTAGATGTAGTAGTCGACGTAGATGTACCGGTGGCTGATGTAGATGTACTTGTCATGTTGGCGTAGCCTTCCCTAGCGGAGTCGCCAAAAAGTGTGTTGACACGGAAATGTGCCCCCGCACTTGGGTCAGTTCGGCAATCCAAAAGTGCATGGATACTTAGGGACAAGCCTAAGCGTGACGTAGCACCAACGCCGTGTTCCGACTACCCTTAGTCGTGATAAGGGGGGTGGAGTCGCTAGTCAATCAGATCATACAAAATAATCCAATTAGCCGAAAGAAATATATTAAACAGAATAAAATCAACAAACCGGTCGGGGCCTGTCTGCTTTGAAGTCTGATGCGAAGGGGTCGCCGAAGTGTACCTTCGGCGTCTGGTGTGAAGAATCTCGCCGAAGGGTGCTTCGGCGTTCAGACTGATCCGGCCGAAGATGGACTCCGAACTGATCTGGAAGCGATGATCACCTCTGAACAGCGGGGTTCGGCGTGAGGTCTCTGATACAGCCAACTACAGAATAATGATGCCAGGGCCAAGCACGAGCGTAACTTCGTCCAGTGTGGAGTATGGTCGTGGTGAAGCCTATTTCGACGAAGCGTGCTGGCGAAGCCTGTTGCCGGAGCCTGTAGTCCCGCCGAAGGGTGTCCTAGTGACCTCCGAAACAGATATCTCAGCTCCGAACACCTCCGACGAAGTAGCTCCGAATGTGGGAACCTGCAACAAAGAGAATTCGAAGTACCAATTTGGCCTGAGGACCGAATTTTGCTAAGTGTTGCACTAGTAGCGAAGGTAGCAATCTGTTACACAGATTAGCGGATACTTCACAGGAGAAGTAACAAGGCGATAGCAATCTATTACGTAGATTAACGGATACTTAACAAGCGAAGTAACAAGGGTTACCACTATTCCGTAGTGGCCGGCGGAGGGCTTCCAGGCAAACCCACGAAGATGTACAGGAAAATAAAGGTAAAGTAAATACGATGAAAGCATGGGCCTTTGGTTTGGTTTGAGTTGGGGGGGCCTCTACGCTGGCCTCGCCTCTCTATTTATAGGAGCTTAATCTCTGATTTAATCTGCTATTAACCCGGCCGGATGGAGATAAAAACTGAGCCAGAAATGCATACAACTATATCTCTGCCGAAGTGGGCTTCGGCCAGGCCCATCGAGGCCTGCTTCCCGGCCAAAGCCCATGGGCTGTCTAGAGGCTTTCGGAGCCCATAGCTCAATGGACTTCGGCCCTGTAGGGCTTCGGACAGAACCTGGACATGTGTATTTTCGGCCCAAATCACCAAAATTTATATTTTGACAATCTAGCCATTAATGCCATTTTTTGCTATCAACAATGTGTGACAAACGAAGTGTTTGTAGGAGCAGACTATCTCAAGCCTCTGTGAAGGATAATAGCTCTAAATAGTTCGAAGTTATGTATTGAATATCTAAGTATTTGATGCCTTTTATATGGTGAGAATGGGGGTATTTATAGGTAAAAACTCTAAGGAAAAGACCATTTTACCCCTCAATTACAACCAACATAATGGAAACTATTTCGGTACCCCCAATAGGGCTAAAATAGTAAAAGACTCATTTAACCAGAAAGAAGATAAGTCTTTTATCCTTGCTAGCAACATTCCTTCATGGTTAAGGCTTTCGGGAAACTTCATTACACCAAAGTCTTAGCGGAGATCTTCGCTGTATAATACTCTGAATATAGCTCAACTCCGGTGCTTTTAAGATCTTCGAAGATCAAGGCTTCTAACTTCACCTCTTCTGCTGGTATCTTCAGGGGAGCGTTCTTGACTTCTAGAGGATGAAATGTTTCCCCCAATAGTAGCCTCTCGAATACGCTTCTCCGAATAACTTGTATGGCAAGGAGAGCAGTATACGCAAGAAATATTTTCATGCTCAGGAATTTAGCGAAATTTAACAATTTTTGAGATTCGCAATATTCGAACCAGCTTCTATGCGAAGGTACGCGTTGAAGTAGCTTCGAAAATAAATCTTTGCGAAGCTGAAATAACCATATGAGGGCTACACCGCCGCTTTGTTTATGGAGACGTGATTTCTCATGAAGAGTTGTGGTAAATTGTAATGGTAAAGAAGACGGAAAGGCACATATGAACGGTACACTGCCTCTGAATTCACACTATAAATAAGATGGTACGAGTGTGTTTTGGATACTTTACCATCTGCTCCTGCATTTTCCTCTTTTTCTGCTTCCTGAGCTCGAACTCGAACTCCACCTTCTCCCATGGAAAAAACTAGCCACAGAGCTCCCGTACCTACTTCGTCCTTGGCTAGGCAGCAGGTGATGGAGGCAGCAGCAGCAGCACCTTCGGATAATCCTCGTCTGGTTGGTCCTCACGATCTCCTCCTGACGTCAGCAAAATACACGGACCAGTCGTATAGCCTGGGACCTTCAACTTGCTCGAAGAAGTCCATTGCGGCGGCGACTATAGGGAAGACCGGTCCTAGAATCAAGATTCGACAGGACGACAAAGAAGTGATTCATTCACCACAGGCCGAAGATGTAGTCATGTTCGAAGCCTTCTTCGAAGCAGGATTGGGGCTTCCGGTGGTGGATTTTCTCTCTTAGGTACTGAGATTGTTCCATGTTACTTTACCCCAACTTTCACCCAATGCTATTGCACGCCTAGCCATCTTCGAGTGGGCGATACGAGCCAAAGGTTGCGAGGGGAGAGCTGAAATCTTCGCAGCGCTTCACAAAGCTTCCTGCCAACCGAAGACTTACTAGGGAGCCAGAGGAGAGAAGATGGTGATTGCATTCGGTAGCCTCAACTTCTGGCTTCAAGATGAATATCAAACTCGGTTCCCGACAAAGGCCATCAACACCAGATGGTACATAGATTGGGTCCTTCGCTGGTTTTATGTCGAGGTAGGAGCGGACAGTACCTTGGCCGGACCCCTCGAAGACATCTTCTATCGGAGGGAAGTGGAGGTCCATCCAGACCTAGGCCAGCTCGAAGCTCGTCTTGGACTATTGCAAGCCATAAGTCATTGCATTAGCATGTGGGACTTAGCGAAGGAGTTCATCGGACATCGGATTCTGCCCTTGATGGCCAGCTGGCCGATAAACTTCGAAGAGAACCCTGAGGGTGTACTCCGAGAGATCCCTTCAATTGCTGTAGGTAACCTTGAACGCCCTGCAAAATGTTTTACATGTAGTATTGATTATATAAAAATGATTTAACTGAAAGGAAATATTATCTTTCAGCTCCACGCGCCACCCTCATTCCGGAACAAATTGTCCGGACTTCGGAGAAGGTCCTTGGGGCTCCTACGCCCACTGAAAAGGAGTGGAGGGTGAAGTTGGTTGGCAGATGGGAGCGATTCAACCGAGTATGGAGTGTACTTGGAGTTGAATCTCCCACTCTTCCAGACTAGGATAGTTCCAAGCAAGCTCTGAAGAAGAGGAAGGCTGAAGCAGGGACTTCAGCACTAGCCAAGATGCCTATGAAAAAGGTGGCCCAGAAACCGAAGGCCCTTGCTCCTTCTAAATCCCCAACTTTGTCTTCGGAGTCATATGAAGATGAAGCAAACAAAGAAATGGGAAGGGAGTTCGAAGCCTTCCTAACAGGGGATGAGAAGTCACAGATGGGAGTTGAAGTCCCCGCTCAAGACGACATGGTGGCGACGCCCATCGTTGAAGACAACCCTGAGCAGGCAGAGACTAAGAATGTCCTGCTTGATCAAGTAGAAGCCCCTGATGTCGAAGAAGGCGGAGTTGAGACTTTGGATGCCCAAGTCTTGCCTCCGGACGAAGTGATAGCTGCAGTTGTCGAAGATGTCTTGGCAACTAATCCTCCGGTTTGAAGCCCGGAGTCCGAAGAATACTTCGGCTAGATATTCGAGCCCTCGTGCATTCCAGTGCTCATTCGGCAACAAAATGTCGGAGGTAAGCTTTAGCTGAGTACCTTTTCTTTTTCTTTCTTTTCTTTGTGTCCTACAAAATTTATGCAATATCGTATACCTTTGGTTTTCACAGGATCGGTTCCAATGGAGGTAACCCCTGCTACGGAGGTTGTGACGGAGGTTGTCGTGTATCCGAAGCCAATTCCTGAAGTAGCTATGAAAATGGGTCCTAGAAAAGGTAAAGGTAAAGGAGGGCCTTTGCCTACTCCTGTTCCAGGGTGGACCCCATCAGAATCTACGGACAGAGGCCAATCCACGAAGGGAGATCAATCACCGGAGAGCTCCGAAGACGCTACGCTACGCTCCGACCCATCTCCAAATGAAGACGACCAGAGTGCCTTGTCAAGGCTCCCCCTCCTAGCTCCTTTTCTAGAGCGGAGGAATAGACTTCGGATTTTGCTAGAGCCTATGGCTCGGGCTAGTCGCGAAGTTGGGGAGACTGACTTGGTTTCCACTCTTGGAGAAGCTGATGGGTCGGAGATAGATGCAGATTTGGAAATGCCGGCCTACCAGGTACGAAGTATCTGCAAAAATAGAGTCAGTTCAAACATATGTAAATAATTTACTCACATTGCTCTTTTTCTTCCTTCGCAGCAAATAGTTCTAGCTCGAGCTGCGGCCATATCACACGAGCAAGAATGCAACCGGCTCAAGGAGAAAGTAACAACTCTTCAAGGGAGTCTTGTTAGCTCCGAGATTCAGACTTCAAGCTTGGAAGAAATGATAGCCGTTGAAAGAAACGCTAGGACTAGCTTGGAGGCTACCAATAAAGAGCTCGAGGCTGAGCGGGTTGTCCTTCGGGCTGAAGTGGAAAGGCCGCGAGGAGAGCAGGCAACTGTGGGAGCTGAAATGGTCAAGCTTCGAGAGGAGCAACTGAAATTGACAGAGGAGGCCAAGCAACTGCTCGGACAGAAGAATTCTCTAATGACGGAAGCAGCTAGGCTTTTATCTTTGACAGACGAGCTGACTTCGTCAAAGAACCTTTTGTCCAAAGAGAAGATAAAGTGCGAGAAGGTGGCTTCGGACACCATGGACGCCCTTCGGGGTGTCCTGGAGTACTTTTGCACTTCTTGTGCTTCTTCTTCGACTGGCAATGACTCTTTGTTGTGGAGGTTGAAGATGATCCAAGCAGCGGTGGATACTATGAGGACAGCGGGTACTCGGTATGGAGAGATCTTCGGCGAAGTAGCTGCTCTCGTAGTACTTCGTTACTACGAAGATCTTGGACTATCCATTGCTCCGGAGCCTGAAGCAGCCCCCGTCAATTTTGGTGACAACCGACTCCTGACTCCTTCAGCTAATGTAGCCATGGCTTGGGAGACCTTTCAACCATCATGGAGAGCTGAAGGCCGATCGGCAATCAAGACATGGATTGATGATGGACTTCGTCAGAAACAAGCGCGGTTGCAGCCTTCGAGCAGCAAGCCTCCTTCGGACCTGAAGATTTAGCTCTCCTTAGGACCCCGATTATGTAAAAACTTATGCTTTTATTCTTTTATGAATGAAAAGACTTATTTGGAAATGTTTTTACGCTTTTGAACCTTTTTTGGATGATCTCGAAGTGTTAGATATTAATGAAGAACTTCGCCTGCAATGGGCCACCTTCGAAGCTCTAAGACCTCACAGGCGTCCTCGATTTTCAATTCCTCATGGAAGCTCCGGGGAAGTTATACCTGATATATATAAGAAGTACTAGCTTATATTAAAAAGAAGGAAAAGGAAGTTAGTTTATAAACTTCATCTTCGGAGGACGTTGAATGGTCCGATGAAGAGAATGCTAATAAAGAGCAAGTAGAAAAGAGCCCTGGACGACTTCAAAGCTGGGAGAGAAGCCCCAAACGACTTCGGACCTGGCCTGAACTTCAGGAAGAACAAAAAGACTTCCGAGCTTCGAATGAAGGGAAGAGGGTTAAACGCAAAGTTCTAACAACTCTAGGCTCCGGAACAAGTCGCCTTCGAAGTTAGGCTAATTCTGAAAGTAGCTCTAGAGATCGAAGAGGTCTTCGTTTCCTTCTTGGTATAGATACATATTTTTCATGATGTAATGTAATCTGTTTAAATAATATAAACTAGAAAGTTTCAAAATTTTCTCACTACTTCCTAGCCCCTCTTTAGGGGTAAGCACCTCCGAAATTTGATCGAAGGTGGTTACGCACAATGAAGATAATGTTAGTTAGGAGTACAATTTTGGAGGCTCAGAGCCCCTTATCATATTAAAGATTAATGACTGAGTCCAAAAATTGTCACTAAAGACCTTGAAACTATCTTTGACTCTACTAATTTGGAGTCTGAAAACTGGTAACTTAGTACTCTTTTTTCGAATGTGGTCACTTCGGACTCCTTTTTGGACACATTATAATCCGATCACAATGGTCACTTTGGACTCTTTTTATAGACGTTTTCAAGCTATCAGCTCGGAGTCTATTTTGTTTGGTCTCCTTCGACTCTTTTTAAGGATACTATCAAACCAGTGGTTTGGAATCCGCTTTTGTGGTCTCCTTGGACTCTTTTTATGGATGCTTTCAAGCCGAAGCTTGGAATCCATATCATTTGACCTCTTTGTACTCTTTTTACGGATGCTTTCAAACCGGTGGCTTGGAATCTATTTTTAACGACTTTCCCGCCTCGTCGGAATTGAAGTCCGTAAAGTTGGTTCAAATGAATGACACCTTCCTTCACAATCAACTCTGTTTTCTAGTGCGTCCACTAGAAGTAGGGAATGTTTGAGAAGTAGGCATTATCTGAACCATCAGCTTTATTTATTCAGAAGGTATTTACAAATGATTACAAGGAGCCCCTATGCAAAATATCACTTAAGGTGCTCCGCATGCCAGGCATGCTTTAATTCTTCACCTTCTAAATTAGCTAACTTAAAGAACCAGGGCGTCCTGAACGAAGGATGATATATGGACCTTCCCACTTATTTCCTAATTTCCCTGGTGCTATGATGCTTCGGAAAACTAAATGACATGGTTTAAGTTCATGAAGTTTAATCTTCGGGTCATACTAAGTCTTCGTCTAATGCTGATACTTCATCAGATTTGCAATAGCTCAAAGCCTTGTTTCTTCCGTTAAATCTAGCGAAGCTTGCCTTTCATCTTCTTTTTTAGGTTCGGTGGTGGGAAGAGATCCTCCTTTAAGCTCCGTCGGCGTCATGGCTTCATCTCCGAATAGTAATATGAAAGGAGTAAAACCTGTGGACCTTGCTTGAGTGGTCCGAATGGACCATAAAATCTTTGGGAGATCTTCGGTCCACAATCCTTTTGCCAATCCCACTATCATTCAATTCAAACCTAATAAAATATTACTGTTAGCTCGCTCGATGGCTCCGTTAGACTAAGGATGACGAACAGCTGCAAAACACATTTCTATGCCAAGATCTTCGCAGAACTCTCTAAAGGGTTTGACATCAAATTGAGTGCCATTGTCGATTGTCAGCTATCGAGGTACTCCGACCCTGCATATAATATTCTTCCAGAAGAATTTTTGTATGTTTTTTGAAGTGATAGCTGTGAGGGGTTCTGCTTCGACGCACTTGGAAAAATATTCAATTTCTACCACTACAAATTTCAGACTTCCTTTTGCCATTGGAAAGGGGCCAATGAGATCCATGCCCCATCTGGCGATAGGCCAAACTGGAGAAATAACTTGAAGAGGTGTTGGTGGACGATGACTTTGTATTCCCATCCATTGACAACCTTGGCAAGTACGGACCAAGGCCTCCGCATCAGCTACTATTGTAGGCCAATAAAGCCCCCGGCGAAGTGTTTTTCCTGCCAAAGCTCGAGAGGCAAGATGGCTACCACAAAGGCCTTCATGGATTTCTCGGAGTATATCTTGCCCTTTGGCTTGAGAAATATATCAGAGTAGGGGGGACATACTCCGGCCTTGTAAACAATACCATTGATAATGTGATAATTTCGGACTCTTAATTGCAATCTTGAAAGCTTCGGGCCTTCGGGTAAGTTGGCTTCGCCTTGCAGTAATTCCATGATCGAACTCCGCCAGTCGGTGTCTAGATGCAAAGGACCTCCGCAGGAGGGAGTTGGGGCACCGAAGGCGAAGTAAGCTCTTCATAAAAAGCCCCTTCCGAAATATCTATGGCTCCGGCTGCAGCTTTTGCTAGGATATCAGCTTGTGCATTGTCAGCTCTGGGTATACTTCAGAAAGAAATCCCTTTGAATGCTGCTTCGATCTTATGGATCTATTCTAAATATTTTGCAAGTTGCGGATGCCTGACTAGAAAACTTTTATTAACGTGCCCTGCTACAACTTGAGAATTTATTTTTATAACAACTCTTGTAGCACCAAGAGCATGCGCCTTTCGAAGTCCTAGCAAAATTCCCTCGTACTCCGCAATATTATTGGTGCACTTAAAATTGAGCCATGCAGAGTACATTGCTCTTTGTCATGAAGGTGAAATTATCACTGCTCTAACTCCTGCTCCAGATCCTTGAAAAGCTCCATCGGAGTATATGGTCCAAATTCCTTTGCTTGATATTTTCGGAGCCCAGACTGCAGACGGAGTCCATTCTGCTACAAAATCTGCCACGACTTGTGACTTGATTGTTGTCCTTGCAACAAAGGAGATGCCGAAGGGTGCTAGCTCGATGACCCATTTTCCAATCCTCCCTGTAGAATCTTTGCTTCGAAGCATATCTCCCAAAGGATAAGAAGTTGGTACAATTACATTATGCGCTAAGAAATAATGTCGCAATTTCCTTGAAGCCATTATCAGAGCATAAGTGAATTTTTCGAGCTCAGAGTATCTTGTTTATGCTCCAGATAAAGCTTCAGATACAAAATAAACTAGATTTTGTACCAACTTCCCATTGAAATCCATTTCTTGAACAAGGACCGCACTAATAGTGGAGCCCGTAGCTGCAAGATAAAGAAGAAGGGTTTCATCTGTCATGGGCATAATGAGTGTTGCAAGGTTGTTGAGATAATCTTTAATATCGTCAAACTCTTTTGGCACTCCGGTGTCCATGCAAAATGTTCGGACCCTTTCAAGGCTTTGAATATGGGCAGGCTTCGCTCTGCGGACCTTGCTAGAAATCTGCTGAGTGCTGCAAGGCATCCAGTAAGCTTCTAAACCTATTTTAAATTCTCTAGTAGAGCCATTCTTTGTAGTGCAGTTATTTGAGTTGGGCTAGCTTCGATTCACATGCTCGAAACTAAATACCCTAACAGTTTTCTAGCTTGAGCCCCAAAGATACATTTTTCGGGGTTGAGGCGGACTACACGTGCTCGGAGGCTCTCAAATGTTTCTGCTAAGTCTAGACTATGCTGGTGCTTTAAAGCACTCTTTATTACAATGTCATCCATATAGGCTTTGACATTACAACTTATTTGGTGACCTAGAGCTAGCCTTAGCAATTAATCTTGAAAAAGTCGCCCCGACATTTCTCAAGCCGAAGGGCATTCTTACATAGCAGAAGACTCCTAAAGGAGTTACGAAGCTTGTTTTGATTTCATCTTCACGCTATAACCATATTTGATGATATCCGGAATACGCGTCGAGGAAACTTAATAGCTCCGAACCAGTAGTGGAGTCAACTAATTGATCTATACGGGGCATGGGGTAGGGGTCACATGGGCATGCTTTATTCAAGGATGTAAAATCAGTACACATGCGCCATTTTCCAGAGGCATCTTTTTGACGAAGACTGGGTTGGCTAACCACTCCGTATGAGCTACTTTTATGATAATCCCAGCTTTCAACAATTTTTCAACTTCTGCCTTAGCAAGGCTTGCCCTCTCTGCTGATAATTTTTAGAGCCCCTACCGAACAGGCCAAACCCTTGGGTTCACAAGCAAGTTGTGCTCAATGATATTTTGGCTAACTCCTGGAATGTCTTCATCAGACCAAGCAAAGATATCCAAATTCTCTCTAACTACTTCTTCCAGTGAAGTAGCGATTTCCAAAGGCAATTCTTTGCCAAACTGAAAGGGATAGTCTTTACCATCCATACAATAATCTTTGTTATAATTTCTCCTTCGGGGCTTGGCCTTGGAAAATATATCTTCGAAGATTCACTTGATGCAGAGATATCCTCCGAATGGTCTTGCACATTATTTACTTGTGCTGGATCAAGAGGTGGTCCATGGCCGTATTCTGCCCTTCGTGCAGTGGCTTGATCATCGAAGACAGTAAGCACTCTTGCTTGCATGGGCATATTCATGCATAAAGAATTATGGTGTGCCACAACTCCGAATTGATTTAACATGCCCGTTCCGAAGATGACATTATAATCATAAGGGGCATCGAAAACATCAAAAATTACTTCCTCCGTCCTTGCCAAGAGCCCCTCTCCGATGGCAACCTCAAGACCTAGTTGGCCAAGGGCATCAAGAGGAGGTCCTGCGAAGCCTTGAAGGGGACGAGCTACTGGGAGGAGATGCTTCAGGGAGATACAAAGCTGGTCGAAGGCCTGAACAAAGATAATATCCACAGAATTTCCTCCGTCAAACAATAATCTCTGAACTTCTATCCCTGCAATATCAGCAGTAATGACAAGAGGATATGCATGGGGGAATTTTATACCCACAACATCACCTACAGAAAAAGATATAGGCACATGGGACCACTCAGGCATTTCAGCTACCGATGAAGAGGTCCCAATATGGCCTACTTCCCGAACATACTCTCTTTGTTGCCTTTTTGACATGCTGCCTAGGGTTCCTCCTATGGAGATAGGAAGAACTAGTCTTTTGCCCTGGTCTTGAATATCTTCTTACTTCGGAGGTGGCATAACACTGGCCACCAGAGGCTATCTTGGGGGATCGAAGTTGTCTACACATACGATAGCCTGCACCGGCTCCGGACGTGCCTCGGGAGGGTGTTGGTCTGTAGTGCCTCGACCAGAGCTCCTTTCAAGGTACTTGCTTCTTAAAGCTAGTATATACTTGCATGCATCTGTTGCATGGCTTCGGTTTTTGCCGTGAACACAGTAGAAGAAGGCATGGCCCTTGCCATCCAGCCGCTAACCTTGTTTCCTGAAGCTTGTGAACTCTTGGGGGAAAATTTTTGCAGAGAAGGAGCGATGTTCAGGACTTCAGAGCGAGGGTGGTTCTGCCCTCGACGCTTGTCATGCTGGTTGTCGAAGTTAGGCCATTGTGAAGATGTTGAAGTTTTCACTTCGAGCTTATCTTCTTGGACAATTGTGAAGACGAGGTTGTTCTTCGGAGCCAACCTTCCTCCGACCTAGCATACTCCTCAAAATAAGCCATTAACTGTGCTACGGAGGATATATGCTTCCAATGAAGCTTGTCAAGGAGGCCTGCATTGGTGACTCCTTCTCGAGCTGCATCGACCATAGATGATGTAGACAATCCTCTTCTCTGCGACTTTGTATGAGCGAAGTGCTTAAAGAACTGCCTCAAAGTTTCTCCAGGTTGCTGCTTCACCTGAAAGAGACTCCTAGTAGACATAGGGGGCACAAAAGTACCCTTGAAGTTATTTATGAATTTTTTTCTTAACTTCTCCCAGGATTTAATTGATCCTGGCTTCAAAGACTAGAACCAACGCAAAGCAACTCCTTGAAGTGCAAGGGGGAAGCATTTTTCCATTGTATCCTGAACCCCTCCGCTGCCTTCAATTTCTAAAGCGTATGAATGAGAGAACTCCCCTAGATCTTCTTCCCTAGAGTACTCACAGAGCTTTGAAGTTTTGAACTTGGGGTCGAAGCGCACCTTTTGTAAGTCGGGGTGCAGCGGAGATTCGCTATCAAAGGAAGCATTTTCGGGGGCTTCGGGATAAAAGGAAGGGTCATCATTTTGAGGCACCTCCGGAATGACAGGGGTAGCTTTGGGGACGAAGCCTATCTATAGCTTTCTGCCTCCACCTTGTCACTTCGGCTTGAAGAATGGCCATCTGGGTTTCCACATCATCAAGGTTGTCTTCATTTCTTCCGGAAGGAGCTTCCGGGTCTTGAGAACTGAACAGGTCAGTTCGGAGTATAGTCGGAGCTACAAGAGAAGCTCCGTCGGTTCTAAGCACAGATGGAGTCCTTGAAGAGGCTTCGTATGCTCGAGGAAGTGTATTCATTTCGGGGATCTGAGGTGGGGGAACAATAGAAGGTCATCCGATCTCACTCTAGAGGTCCGAGGGGACCTCCGAAGGGGACTACCACCTGAGCTCCGTTTAGGAGGCATGACTATAGAAATAAATTAGTAGAGAACGAAGTTTCCGTACTAGGTTCCCCACGGACGGCGCTAACTGTTGGCGTAAAAGATTACGCTAACAGGTTTAAAAAACTGTATGTGTGATAAACGAAGTGTTTGTAGGAGCGGACTATCTCAAGCCTCCATGAAGGATAATAGCTCGAAAAAGTTCAAAGTTATGTATTGAATATCTGAGTATTCGATGCCTTTTACAGGGTGAGAATGGGGGTATTTATAGGTAAAAACTGTAAGGAAAAGACCTTTTTACCCCTCAATTACAACCGACATAGTGGAAACTATTTCGGTACCCCCAATAGGGCTAAAATATAAAAGACTAATTGTAACACCCCAAATTTTCAAAACAATAAAAATAGTATTAAATTCAATTTCTTGGAATTATTATTTCAGAAAATACTTTTAATACTCTTTTATACCCTTTTGAACTACAACATAGAGTAGATGACCAAATCAGGAGGTGAAACTTTTTGTATATGATCCTAAGACCAAAATATAATTTTGGGAATTTTTATAAATTTTTATCAACCTTGGAAGTAGCCCTAATATTTTAATCTATTTTCTGGAATTATTTTATTCAGAAAAGGATTGGAACAGTAATGGGCTCCTCCCCTCCCTTCCCTCTCTCCCGGCCGGCCCAGCCCGTTACCCCGCGCGTCCCTGGCTGACAAGCCGACCCCACATGTCGGCGCCGATCCCCTTCCCTCGCGCGCGCACCCGACAACCCGGCCCCACCTGTCAGCCCCCCTCTCCCACGCACTCGCTCCCGCTGACCGCTTTGGCCCACCTGTCGGATTCGTCGTCTCCGCGAGATCCGCCCCCAAATTCCCCCCCCCCCCCTCGCCGGCCGACGCAATAACGCACCTCGGATCCGTTGCTCCCGACCCCCTCCCCTCAAATTGAGCCCGGCATTCAATCCCCCGCGCTCCGGCGACCGTTTCCCCCATTAAACCCCGCCCGATTGCGTCCCGGTTCGATGAACCTGCGTGTCGCCCGAACCTCGCCGGCGTTTAAACGCGTTAACTCCCGGCCACCGTAGACTACGCCCTCTCTGCCCCCGCCGATGGCCCTATTTAAACCCCCTGGCCACCCGCATTTCACCCCCACGCCTACACGTCGCGAGAACGCACAGAACGCCCTCACTCCAAGCTTTAGCGCATTCCCTCTGGTTCGCCTCCGGCCACCGCTCGCCGTCGCACCGGACCACCTCCGCCCGTGCCTCCGCCACCAACGTGACCGCCGGGACCTCACCAACCTCGGCCACCACTCCATCGACGACGAACCTCGCCGGATCGCCGTCGCCGCCAAGGACCCGAACGCCTCCGCCGCCTTCACTCGTCGCCGGCCACGCTCCGTCGACCTTTCTTCGCCGCAAGGGTACCCTCGTGATCCCCGTAGCACCCTCGTCCCATTTTAGGCCTTAGACTAGGTCGCCGTCGCTCGCCGTGGCCGCTGGCCCGCTCGCCGTCGTCGGAGAAGACGACCGGCACGGGTCGAGTACCCGTGCCGTGTCGGATTCACGCACGACCGTGCGATCTGGATCCGACGGTGATAGTTAATCCCCGCGTGCGGATTAATCTGATCCGTTAGATCTCGGCGAAGGGGTACGTTTTAATCTCGTGCGTCCATCTGTATTTAAAACCCGCGTTTAATCCTGTGCGTCCACGTGGTACCGGTTCGCACGTTTTAATCCTGGCCGTCCATCGCGACTTACGCGTCCCGCCTCGCCCTCGCGCGTCGGATCTGGATCCGACGGTCCAGATCGACCCGGCGCACGCGCACAGTGCGCGGGTTCACCGTGGGCCTGGCTCACCGTGGACCCGAGAGGTTTAAAATTTGAAAATAAATTCCAGAAATGCTTTTAAACTTGTAAAATTCATATCTAATGCATTTGAACTCTAAAAATTGCCATTCCAATTTTAGAAAATTCATAAAATTATTCTCTACATGTTTAGGCAATAAAAACAGTAGGTTTATTTGGACATTTTCATGTTTATTCAAATAATTATTCAAAAGCCTTTAGGATTAAAATATGGATTTAAATATTTAAACTTCAGAAAATTTATATAATTATTCCTTTCTGTTTAAACACTAGAACCACTGAGTTTTCTATGAATCATTTATATTAAATTGATTAGAAAACTTAATGTAGTATTATACACACTTAAAAACCCTTCATGAAAGACAATAATTCATTTAGATTCATTTTAAATTAATGGAGAAATAAATTTCAGAACTTTAACCATTGAAGTTATTTTATTTATAATCAAACTAACTTTAACTCATGTGTTTATAATGTAATGTTATACTGTTTGATTAGATGTTATGTTCTTTTATTTTACTTTATATTAAAAAGACTACGACGTCGCCGAGGAGCCGGAGTACTTCCCCGAAGTCCCTCCCTCTCCCTTTGCTGAACAAGGCAAGTCACCAAACAATTCTTTTGAGCATATTGAACCCATGTCTGAATTGACTATCGCTAAAACACATAGGTTATGTATATGCATTAGTCAAATGAACCCTTACATTATATTTATTTAGGATCCCCCGACCTTGATGTGCAACCCAAGCCATGCTATCTCGCCTAACCTCCTTGTCACCATATGATCAATGATATTAGCTAGTGTCCAATGTATTGGCACGGCCGCTATAGGATAAAAATGAGTCGTAGTGAAATGGTTCTGTTATATGATCCCGTTACTTCTTATCTTTGGAAATTCTGTTGGTGATGAGTCATGGTTGTGAGTGTATGCATGGTGGGTTCCGGGTGCAAGCTAGGGCATTGGTCAGTCGCACCCGGGGCACTATAAGGACCGGTCTGAGGGATCCGTTGCAATACACTTACGTACTAACCACAAGTCTAGTGGGTAAGTCCTAACTAAGGTATGGGTTGTTCCAAACCGAGGCCACCACTTGGAGATGGGTCAAGTTGCACCTGCGGGTGACTTGTACCAATGTGGCGCAAAAGGGGGTGCGACGTTAGCCGGGATGCGGCCCGGCGCGCCGGCGAAACCTAGAGCGGGTGGTTATCGCTTGGAACATCTCATATTGAGGTTTTGGCACGAGTTCCCGTGTAATGGGTCATCTCGTTGAGATGAGTGCGTGCCTTGTGGGTACAGTAGTACATCTCTGATCAGAGTCTTAAATCTTTTCGAAAAGCCGAGCCCGCGGTCAAGGGCGGGTTGCGTGACATCCCCCAGTTAGTTTACTTGAATATGGATGTGCATGTTGTTTGTCATGTAAGGACCGTTGTGCGAGGAGGTAAAACGTACTCCTCGAGTTAGTTGATGTTGATGATGCTCATGTTTACTTTCCGCATGATTAAAATATGATTACACTAAATGCCATAACTGCAACTGCTTTATTCCGCATTGTTAGCCTTTATCCTTCCTTGTTTATTATCCTGCATTATTATTTGCATTTGCGGTGGCTTGTTGAGTACTTTTTGTACTCATACCCGTTGGACCCCACAGAGGATGCTTATCTTGAAGACGGTCTGGAGTAGCAACCCAGTCAAGAAGAAAGATCCTGAAGAAGAAGTTCGTCATGCCGTTTTCTAATTATTTTACTCTACTGTTTTATTAAAATAATGTTGTAATAAATATGGTCTGCGTACCATGAATTTTACCGTATGTACGTTGTCGCATGATGAACCTCTTGTATTATTGTTTTTCTATGGAAATTCAATAATGTCTCGATTTTGTATAAATCGGGGCGTCACAAGATGGTATCAGAGCCGACTTGACTGTAGGAAGCCAAACAGACCCGCCTAGCCATTAACCATAGGAAATTATTTCTTGAAAATCTACTTCGTAAACTTGGTTCCTCTCCTCACTTTTATTCAACTTGCTGTTTTGTAGATGCCAGTCTACCAAGTTCACAGTTACTGCCGCCACTATGAGGGCTTCGTTCGGGAGCTCCGCATGATGCTCACCTTCCTCGGGTTCCTCTTCGAACCCGAATTCCAAGGAGTGTATCCCGACGAGTTCGCCGGACCTTGCGACGTCTCCCTCACCGTCCATGGCTCCGGAGAGCATCTGCCGCCCTACACCACCGCACTTGGAGGCCCGTCTTTCGACGTCGCGTGCCAACGAGTCGCCCTCCAGGCCCTCATGGAGCTGAGGATGATCTACGACGATCGTCTTCAGAACTCATCCTTCCGGCTTGTGCCGAAGCGTACTCCCGGAGCCCACCGTAGTATCTACCTCGGAGTTCACTCCGTGCGTGATCCGGTCATGGCTCGGCAGTCGCGTCTTCTGCAGGCCATGGATGATCTCCACACCGAGGCGGTGCTCGACGCCGACGAGCACCATGAGGCGGTTGCGTTTCTTCGTGAAGAAACGAAGAACCTGATCCAGCAAAACGGCGAGCTGCAGCGCAAGATCATGGAGCTGCAGAAGGACATCGCGGAGATGGTTCCTCTTCTTCCAAGGAAGAAGAAGCCTATCCGTGAGCCCCTCCCTCGCCCCAAGAGGATCCCGCCACGACCCTCCCCCGCCAGGCCTTCCACCAGCGCCCCTACACCACGCCCCGGCCTCGTCTCCGACTCCATCATCGAGAATTTTCTCGAGCCCACCATCTCTCTGGAGCCGCGCGCTCGTGGTTCCGAGAGCACGGAGACCGCCTCCGGTGGCGAGTAGGCGTTAGGAGACGCGAAAATAAATAAAAAGCATTATTTTATATGTGGTGCTACCCATGACGAGTGTGTGGTGGGTAGAATAAGAACTTGATTGTAATGAACATTTTTTTTACCACTTAATTTATATGCTTGAAATATTCTTGTTAATTGTGTTGTCAACTTTTTGCCTTATAACCTTATGAATTCAGAAGATGGCCGACCACCAGAACACCGGCTCTAACAACGGAGCAGGAGGGAGCCGAGATGCGCCCGAGGGCGTTGTGCCCAACTGGGGTGCGACAGGCCCGCGCCAATCCGGGTCGCCTTCCGCCAACCACCCCACCTTGGCGGAAATGATGGCGAATCAGAATCATCTGATCACCGCCCTCCTCACCCAAATGCAGCACCAACAGGCTCAGTTGGACCGTCTGCAGAACGGGGAGCCCGTCCCTCGCGCACCAGCACCCGCGGCCGCTCCGCAACTCTCCGAGTTCTTGCGCGTGCGCCCGCCCATCTTCTCGAGCACGACCAACCCGATGGAGGCCGGAGATTGGCTTCGCACCATCGAGAAGAAGCTCGACCTCCTCCCATGCACAGACCGTGAGCGAGTGGCCTTCGCCACTCATCAGCTCCAGGGTCCCGCCGCTGAGTGGTGGGACAACTATCGCGCGTCCCAGCCAGAGGGCCACATGGTGACTTGGGCGGAGTTCACCATCGCCTTTCGTGCCGCCCACGTCCCCGCCGGTGTCATCGCGGTCAAGCAGCAGGAGTTCCGCGACCTGCAGCAGGGCAACAGGACTGTCATGGAGTACCTCCATGAGTTCAACCGCCTTGCCCGCTACGCACCGGAGGAAGTGCGCACCGACGCCCTCCGCCAAGCCAAGTTCCTCAGGGGACTTAAGGATGAGCTGTCCATCCAGCTCGTCGCCGCCGACTTCGCCGACTTCCAGCGGCTTGTCAATAAAGCGCTCATCCAAGAGACTGAGCAGAACAAGCTGGACCTCAAGAAGAGGAAGATGATCGCCTTCAAGCACCAGCAGGCGAACACGCAGAGGCCCCGCTTCGTCCCTCCGCCACCAGCGCCCACCTACCACCCTCGGCCCGCCTTCAGGCCACCTCATGCAGCCGGTGGATCCAACGCCGGGCATCCTCGCCCCGCTCCACCAGCTCCGGCCGCTCAGCCGGCACCGGCCGCCAAGGCCCCGATCTTGAGGGATCGTCAAGGAAGGCCGGTCGTCTGCTTCAACTGCCGCAAGGAAGGGCACTACTCACACCAGTGTCCTCACCCCAAGCAGAACCAAGGCGCAGCACCCCACCAGGCCGTTCGCGCCCGCGTCAACCACATCAGCGCGGAGGAAGCTCAGGAGGCTCCTGAAGTCGTACTCGGTACGTTTACTATGAATTCCGTACCGGCCGTCACATTATTTGACTCTGGAGCAACCCACTCCTTTGTCTCTGAAGATTTTGCAAAAACAAACCATCTGGACGTGCTCCCTCTACCAATTCCCATGGTGATTGCCACCCCCGGTAATAGGACCTCAGCTCGCTTCTACAGCCCTAAGGTTCAACTTGACATCCAAGGAGTGCTGTTTCGGGCCGAGCCTGTCCTCATCCAATGCACCGGACTCGACCTTATTCTAGGTATGGATTGGTTGATGAAGCACAAGGGAGTGATTGACTGTGCCAACAAGTCCGTCACGGTGACCAGTCCTGAAGGCGTAACCGTCACCTTCCGGATGGTCAGTCGCAAACCACTCGGAGCGTCCCTTCGCTCGATAGCTCTTGAAGAGGTGCCAATAGTCAAGGAGTTTGCAGATGTTTTCCCCCGAGGATCTGCCCGGAATGCCTCCCAAACGGGACATCGAATTCAGAATCGAGCTTGTCCCGGGGACCACTCCAATCTCCAAACGCCCATACCGAATGGCCGCCAATGAACTAGCCGAAGTAAAGAGCAACATCGAAGACCTTGAGCAGAAAGGTTACATCCGACCGAGTACCTCACCCTGGGGTGCACCGGTCATATTTGCCATGAAGAAGGACAAGACCAAGAGGATGTGCGTGGACTATAGAGCCTTGAACGACGTAACCATCAAGAACAAATACCCATTGCCTCGGATCGACGACCTGTTCGATCAGCTAAAAGGATCCTCGGTGTTTTCCAAGATTGACCTCAGGTCAGGTTATCACCAGTTGAGGATCAGGGAGGAAGATATACCCAAGACTGCTTTCACCTCCCGCTATGGACTCTACGAGTACACTGTGATGTCGTTCGGACTCACGAATGCCCCGGCCTTTTTCATGAACATGATGAACAATGTATTCATGGAGTTCTTGGACAAGTTCATCGTGGTATTCATCGACGATATCCTCGTTTACTCCAAGACCAAGGAAGAACACGAGACTCACCTCCGTCTGACCCTCGGAAAGCTAAGGGAGCAGCAACTGTACGCCAAATACAGCAAATGCGAATTTTGGTCGTCTGAGGTGAAGTTCCTCGGCCATGTCATATCTGCCGGAGGAATAGCAGTAGACCCAACCACCGTTGAAGCGGTAACCAACTGGCTACAGCCAACGACCGTGACCGAGATCCGGAGTTTTCTCGGATTGGCCGGATACTACCGCCGGTTCATCGAGAATTTTTCCAAGATCGCCAAGCCCATGACCAGACTTCTGCTGAAAGAGGTGAAGTTTGATTGGACCCCCGACTGCGAAGAAAGCTTCCAGACTCTCAAGAAGAAGCTTGTGTCAGCTCCCATTCTGACTCTGTCAGACATCCGGAAAGACTTCCACGTCTACTGTGATGCCTCTCGTCAAGGATTGGGATGTGTCTTAATGCAAGAAGGGAATGTGATATCCTACGCCTCCCGGCAATTGAGACCGCATGAGCTGAACTACCCAACCCACGACCTGGAACTAGCAGCCGTGGTTCATGCCTTGAAGATATGGAGACATTACCTTGTGGGAAACCGGTGTGAGGTCTTCACCGACCACAAGAGCCTCAAGTACATATTCACCCAACCAGATCTGAATCTCAGGCAAAGGAGATGGTTAGAACTGATCAAGGATTACGACTTGGGCATCCATTATCATCCGGGCAAAGCGAACGTGGTGGCAGACGCCCTTAGTCGAAAAGGGTACTGCAATGCCATCATGATTCAAGACCAGGCTCCTCTACTTTATAAAGAGATGGAAAGGCTAAACCTAGGGGTCACCACTCGAGCGTACCTCGCTGCTTTGGAGTCTCGGCCTGTCTTAATAGACCAGATCCGAGAGAAGCAGAAGGAAGACCCAGACATCCTGGAGATCCAGCAAAACATGAGGAAGGGTAAAGCCCCCGGATTCTCCGAGGATGAACATGGTACCATCTGGTTCGGAAACCGAGTATGCGTACCCAACATACCTGAGTTGAAGACTCTCATCCTTCAAGAAGCTCACGATACTCTTTACTCCATTCATCCCGGGAGTACGAAGATGTACCAAGACCTGAAGGAGAAATATTGGTGGGTCAGCATGAAGAGAGAAATAGCTGAGTATGTGGCCAAGTGCGACACATGCCGGCGAGTCAAGGCAGAGCATCAGAGACCTGCCGGACTGCTTCAACCCCTCAAAGTCCCTGAATGGAAGTGGGAAGAATTAGGAATGGACTTCATCACGGGACTGCCCAGGACCCAAGCTGGTCATGATTCTATCTGGGTGATCGTTGATCGACTCACCAAGGTAGCCCACTTCGTTCCGGTCAAGACAACTTACACCGTCGCCAAGTTGGCTGAGTTGTATATGACCCGGATCGTGTGCCTCCACGGAGTTCCCAAGAAGATTGTATCTGACCACGGGAGTCAGTTCACCTCCAAGTTTTGGAAGAACCTTCAAGAGGAACTCGGCACCCGGCTGAACTTTAGCACCGCCTATCATCCACAGACCGACGGTCAAACCGAAAGGGTCAACCAGATATTGGAGGATATGCTTAGAGCCTGTGCTCTAGACTTTGGCGGAATGTGGGACAAGAACTTGCCTTATGCGGAGTTCTCCTACAACAACAGCTATCAAGCCAGCCTGCAAATGTCCCCGTTCGAAGCACTCTATGGGCGTAAGTGCAGAACGCCGTTGCTCTGGGATCAAACCGGAGAATCACAACTGTTTGGGACGGATTTATTGAGAGAAGCCGAAGAGAAAGTTAAGATCATAAGAGACCGACTGAAGGCAGCCCAATCCAGGCAAAAGAGCTACGCCGATAACCGTCGAAGAGATCTAGCCTTTGAGGAGGGCGATCATGTCTACCTCCGAGTCACTCCCCTCCGTGGCACTCAAAGGTTCAACATGAAAGGCAAACTAGCACCCCGCTACGTCGGACCTTTCCAGATCCTCCGTCGACAAGGAGAAGTGGCATATCAACTTGAACTGCCTCCATCCTTGGCAGGAGTTCACGATGTGTTCCATGTCTCTCAGCTGAAGAAGTGCCTCCGTGTGCCCACCGAGCAAGCCGACCTTCAGCAGCTCAATGTCCAAGAAGACTTGACCTACATAGAGAGACCCGTCAAGATCTTGGAAACTAAGGAGAGAGTAACCAGAAGTCGCGTCGTCCGCTTCTGCAAAGTCCAATGGAACAACCATCCCGCAGAAGAAGCCACTTGGGAAAAAGAAGACGAGCTGAAAGCCCAATACCCCGAGCTATTCGAGTAGCGTTCCAATCTCGAGGACGAGATTCTTGTAAGGGGGATAGGTTTGTAACACCCCAAATTTTCAAAACAATAAAAATAGTATTAAATTCAATTTCTTGGAATTATTATTTCAGAAAATACTTTTAATACTCTTTTATACCCTTTTGAACTACAACATAGAGTAGATGACCAAATCAGGAGGTGAAACTTTTTGTATATGATCCTAAGACCAAAATATAATTTTGGGAATTTTATAAATTTTTATCAACCTTGGAAGTAGCCCTAATATTTTAATCTATTTTCTGGAATTATTTTATTCAGAAAAGGATTGGAACAGTAATGGGCTCCTCCCCTCCCTTCCCTCTCTCCCGGCCGGCCCAGCCCGTTACCCCGCGCGTCCCTGGCTGACAAGCCGACCCCACATGTCGGCGCCGATCCCCTTCCCTCGCGCGCGCACCCGACAACCCGGCCCCACCTGTCAGCCCCCCTCTCCCACGCACTCGCTCCCGCTGACCGCTTTGGCCCACCTGTCGGATTCGTCGTCTCCGCGAGATCCGCCCCCAAATTCCCCCCCCCCCCCTCGCCGGCCGACGCAATAACGCGCCTCGGATCCGTTGCTCCCGACCCCCTCCCCTCAAATTGAGCCCGGCATTCAATCCCCCGCGCTCCGGCGACCGTTTCCCCCATTAAACCCCGCCCGATTGCGTCCCGGTTCGATGAACCTGCGTGTCGCCCGAACCTCGCCGGCGTTTAAACGCGTTAACTCCCGGCCACCGTAGACTACGCCCTCTCTGCCCCCGCCGATGGCCCTATTTAAACCCCCTGGCCACCCGCATTTCACCCCCACGCCTACACGTCGCGAGAACGCACAGAACGCCCTCACTCCAAGCTTTAGCGCATTCCCTCTGGTTCGCCTCCGGCCACCGCTCGCCGTCGCACCGGACCACCTCCGCCCGTGCCTCCGCCACCAACGTGACCGCCGGGACCTCACCAACCTCGGCCACCACTCCATCGACGACGAACCTCGCCGGATCGCCGTCGCCGCCAAGGACCCGAACGCCTCCGCCGCCTTCACTCGTCGCCGGCCACGCTCCGTCGACCTTTCTTCGCCGCAAGGGTACCCTCGTGATCCCCGTAGCACCCTCGTCCCATTTTAGGCCTTAGACTAGGTCGCCGTTGCTCGCCGTGGCCGCTGGCCCGCTCGCCGTCGTCGGAGAAGACGACCGGCACGGGTCGAGTACCCGTGCCGTGTCGGATTCACGCACGACCGTGCGATCTGGATCCGACGGTGATAGTTAATCCCCGCGTGCGGATTAATCTGATCCGTTAGATCTCGGCGAAGGGGTACGTTTTAATCTCGTGCGTCCATCTGTATTTAAAACCCGCGTTTAATCCTGTGCGTCCACGTGGTACCGGTTCGCACGTTTTAATCCTGGCCGTCCATCGCGACTTACGCGTCCCGCCTCGCCCTCGCGCGTCGGATCTGGATCCGACGGTCCAGATCGACCCGGCGCACGCGCACAGTGCGCGGGTTCACCCTGGGCCTGGCTCACCGTGGACCCGAGAGGTTTAAAATTTGAAAATAAATTCCAGAAATGCTTTTAAACTTGTAAAATTCATATCTAATGCATTTGAACTCTAAAAATTGCCATTCCAATTTTAGAAAATTCATAAAATTATTCTCTACATGTTTAGGCAATAAAAACAGTAGGTTTATTTGGACATTTTCATGTTTATTCAAATAATTATTCAAAAGCCTTTAGGATTAAAATATGGATTTAAATATTTAAACTTCAGAAAATTTATATAATTATTCCTTTCTGTTTAAACACTAGAACCACTGAGTTTTCTATGAATCATTTATATTAAATTGATTAGAAAACTTAATGTAGTATTATACACACTTAAAAACCCTTCATGAAAGACAATAATTCATTTAGATTCATTTTAAATTAATGGAGAAATAAATTTCAGAACTTTAACCATTGAAGTTATTTTATTTATAATCAAACTAACTTTAACTCATGTGTTTATAATGTAATGTTATACTGTTTGATTAGATGTTATGTTCTTTTATTTTACTTTATATTAAAAAGACTACGACGTCGCCGAGGAGCCGGAGTACTTCCCCGAAGTCCCTCCCTCTCCCTTTGCTGAACAAGGCAAGTCACCAAACAATTCTTTTGAGCATATTGAACCCATGTCTGAATTGACTATCGCTAAAACACATAGGTTATGTATATGCATTAGTCAAATGAACCCTTACATTATATTTATTTAGGATCCCCCGACCTTGATGTGCAACCCAAGCCATGCTATCTCGCCTAACCTCCTTGTCACCATATGATCAATGATATTAGCTAGTGTCCAATGTATTGGCACGGCCGCTATAGGATAAAAATGAGTCGTAGTGAAATGGTTCTGTTATATGATCCCGTTACTTCTTATCTTTGGAAATTCTGTTGGTGATGAGTCATGGTTGTGAGTGTATGCATGGTGGGTTCCGGGTGCAAGCTAGGGCATTGGTCAGTCGCACCCGGGGCACTATAAGGACCGGTCTGAGGGATCCGTTGCAATACACTTACGTACTAACCACAAGTCTAGTGGGTAAGTCCTAACTAAGGTATGGGTTGTTCCAAACCGAGGCCACCACTTGGAGATGGGTCAAGTTGCACCTGCGGGTGACTTGTACCAATGTGGCGCAAAAGGGGGTGCGACGTTAGCCGGGATGCGGCCCGGCGCGCCGGCGAAACCTAGAGCGGGTGGTTATCGCTTGGAACATCTCATATTGAGGTTTTGGCACGAGTTCCCGTGTAATGGGTCATCTCGTTGAGATGAGTGCGTGCCTTGTGGGTACAGTAGTACATCTCTGATCAGAGTCTTAAATCTTTTCGAAAAGCCGAGCCCGCGGTCAAGGGCGGGTTGCGCGACATCCCCCAGTTAGTTTACTTGAATATGGATGTGCATGTTGTTTGTCATGTAAGGACCGTTGTGCGAGGAGGTAAAACGTACTCCTCGAGTTAGTTGATGTTGATGATGCTCATGTTTACTTTCCGCATGATTAAAATATGATTACACTAAATGCCATAACTGCAACTGCTTTATTCCGCATTGTTAGCCTTTATCCTTCCTTGTTTATTATCCTGCATTATTATTTGCATTTGCGGTGGCTTGTTGAGTACTTTTTGTACTCATACCCGTTGGACCCCACAGAGGATGCTTATCTTGAAGACGGTCTGGAGTAGCAACCCAGTCAAGAAGAAAGATCCTGAAGAAGAAGTTCGTCATGCCGTTTTCTAATTATTTTACTCTACTGTTTTATTAAAATAATGTTGTAATAAATATGGTCTGCGTACCATGAATTTTACCGTATGTACGTTGTCGCATGATGAACCTCTTGTATTATTGTTTTTCTATGGAAATTCAATAATGTCTCGATTTTGTATAAATCGGGGCGTCACACTAATTTAATCAGAAACAAGATAAGTCTTCTATCCTTGCTGGAAACATTTCTTCGGGGTTAAGGCTTTCGGGAAAATTCATTAAACCGAAGTCTTAATGGAAATCTTCATTGTATAATACTCCGAATACAACTCAACTCTGGTGCTTTTAAGATCATCGAAGATCAAGGCTTCTAACTTCACCTCTTGTGATGGTATCTTCAGGGGAGCGTTCTTGACTTCTGGAGGATGAAATGTTTCCCCCAACAGCCACTGTCCTTTTATGATTTCCATATCACTCATATCTTCCTTTAGGTTAGACCTGGTCTTTACCTTTCGATTCCTGTGTGAGTGGGGACGATCTTGAATCTCGGCTTGGTTTTTCCTAGTCGATGGAACATGCCTCAATGTCCGTGTCAGAATCACTTGAGTTGATGGTTCACCATTGTTTCTCTGTTGGTGTTCTTGAATGTCCCTTTCCTTTAACACGATCACCCTTGGAGGGAGGTGGGCGACTGAGGAACCATGTTGAAGAGCATGGGCCTTATGGCTCCAGATGTGGGGCACGTGTGACTCAGCTACACGGGCAGCGAGCGACTGCCGGGTAGAGGGGTCACGGAGTCGGGCTGGCCCAATCCGAGTACATAGGCTAGGAGCGGCAGAGGATTCACTTGTCTGTTGGCCGGGATTGACTCAGGTACACGGGCGACAAGTGATTGCCAGGCTGAGGAAGCCCCCGAATCGGTTCGGCCCAATCCGGGTACCTAGTGCGAAGACGGTGGATGCTTTGTCAGTTTCGGCGCAAAACTGACAACCGATGATTATCTTTATTTAGGATTTTATTATTTACCCTTTAGGCCCATAGTCTGTGTTATTCGAGTCAGTAAAAAACCTTAAGGGCATTTTGGTCATTTCCAATTTTATTTTTAGAGTCAGTGTAATTTACCCTAGGGGTAAATGTGTCTTTTTCCCTTTATTAGTGGGCTACCTATAAATAGGCCGAAACCCCTAGGGTTAGGGTTGACTGATTCACAATTAATCTACATTCCAATTTTTTTCCCCTAGCCGCCGCTATTCTTTTCCGCCGCAACCGGTTTTTCCTGTTCCAGATTGCCGACCAGATCGTCGAGTGTGTTGCCTTGCCGCCAGCGTCGTTTTTTCTCTCTGCCGAGCGAATTCTTCTCCTGCTTCTTTCTAGGCATCGCTCCGTTCTTCGTGTGGCTCGCAGCAAGCACATACCGCTACAGCGGTAGCCTACAATGCTGTTATCACCAGCACCTAGCGGTGACTAGCCTTTGCGTGCGGCAGTGCAGATAGCGGCTGCCTAGGCGCGTAGCGTGCGGCAGCTTTGCCAGTGGTAGCAGCAGCCTAGGCATGTAGCGATCGGCAATAGCAGCTTGCGTGGTCGCCGAGACACGACAGCTACAGGGGGAGCATCACTCAATTAATTTGGTGCCGGTTTCAGCACACAACATCTAGCAGCCACACGACAATCAAAGCAGCAATTCAACGTAGCTGACGTCGCATGCAATTTGGAGTCCCGAAGGCTGTCAGCCAGAGTAGATCGATCGAGTTTTTCGGCAGCAAGAAATCTTTTCAGCACGTAAACGTTTCCCATCTAATCTCCTATTTTTCAGCTAAGTTAATTAATTAGCATGCGAACCTGATTAGTGATTTCATGATTAATTTTTGGCTGCTAAACCTTGTTAGTGCTCGCGCAATGTTTAATTAAGTATTTTTAGTTTGTTCGTATAAAAAGAAAAAAATAGTCACAGTAATATTTTTCATTTTCGATTTACGTGCAATCCATCAGTTTTATTTCTGAATTTATTTCTGAATGATTCATGATTTATTCACGTGATAATATTTTATTTTCAGATTGCAATATGAATATTTATTGATATATCTAGGTGTTTTCCTCTGCACATCAAGTATTTATTAAATCATCTAAGAACACATTTTTATTTACTACAGTTATTTTGTTTAGTTTAAATTTACTTTTAATATCGTTGTTAATGTCTTTTTAATTAGGACAACGGTCATTTTTAGGCTAGACAACTTTAGTGCCAGTGATCTATTTTGCTTCTGCTTTTTGTCTGTCGAGGTGCGTTGGGTGTTGGGATTAGGCCATTGATTCGAAAGAACTTTTTAGGTGCCCATTCACCCCCTCTCTGGTCGCTACTTTTGGTCCAACAAGTGGTATCAGAGCTTGGTTAGGGTTTTTCCATACCTTAACCGGTTCTAACCCCAGGTAGTGATCATGACTTCCTCTGGTAAGGTCCCGTCCCTTGAAGCTTTTGGCTATATTTATTTTCTAGTTTAGGTCCTAGTGAGTTTGAGCGCGTTATCCATCTCGACACTTCTCGAGAGATCTGGGCTACCCTCTAGGCACACCATGAGGGGACAGCTCAGGTCAAGGCTAGGCTCTATCAAACCTACCGGTGTAACTATGAAAATTTCTCACAAAAGTCGGGTGAGACTATTGAGGCTTTGTTTGGTTGTTTTCAATCGATCATTAACAAGCTTCGGGCCAACAAGCCCGATCGTGATCAGCTGGTCTCTGATCATGAACAGGCGCTCAAGGTTCTTCATACTTTGGACCCTATGATCTGGGAGATCAAGGTTTCTTCTATTGTTGAGAGCACTTCCTATGATACCTTGACTATCGCAGATCTTTTTTATAAGCTCAAGGCCTCAGAGGTTGATATCTAGTTGAGATCAAATCTCACTGGTTCTGGCTCAAAAACCGTGGCCCTTGCGACACCTTCTACTGGTCCTACTGCTTTGAGTTGTGCTGCATTTTCTTTGATGTCTATTTCCGAGGATCAGCTTGATTCACTAGGAGATGATGACATGTGTTTGTTTAACAACCAGGTGTGTCGTGTCTATGATAAACGAATGCTTAAAAGACACGGCACAAAATTCAGATGCTTTGAGTGTGGTGATCTAGGTCATTTCATCGCTGACTGCCCCAAGTGGAAGAGTTATAAGAAGGAAACCGGCGATAGCTCCTATGACTCCGGCAGGCACAACAACTCCACGTTCACAATGGGCAAGCCCAAGACGAGATTCTTTCGAAAGGCTCTGAAGGACTACAGGCGTGAGAACAAGAAGCGAGACAAGGCCTTCTTCGCCGAGATGGAGAAAAGCTACTCCAAGAGGTCATCGTCTTCCTCCTCGTCTTCAAGTTCAAGTGATGAAGAGATCGTGATCAAGAAGGGGAAGGACATGTACGATCCGGCGGGCCTTTGCTTCATGACCTTCGGGGACAAGCCGAAGAGTCGCTCGCGTCACAGCCGAAGATCCCGCAAGAGTTTGTGCTCAATGGATCTTGGGGATATGGAAGAAAAGGGATCCTTCGACAACTTCGATGATGATGATGATGAAAAGGTATCTTCCTATGAACAAGAAGTCGTAAATTTGCTAGAAGAGAACCGTCAGGAGTTGACGTATCAGGAGAAACTGCTTAGAGGGCCTAAAAAGAGGATAGATGAGCTTGAGAGTGAGCTTGCCATGGCAAATGGCAAGATTGAGAGTCTGTCTTCTTCCCCTTGCTTGGGTGGTAGCAGTGAGTGCCCTAACTGTGAGGTGTTGTTGTGTGACCTGACTACTCTGAAGTCCGGGTACACAGAGAAGGTAGATGAGAGAGACGCTATGGCCACTAAGCTTGAAAGCACTCAGCTGGAGCTGAAAGATGCTCATGCCACTGTCGTCGTGCCCTGTGTAGACTGCCCATCCCATTTAGCTAGTATAGGTGAGCTGAGAGCCAAGAGTGATGAGCAGTTCGATGAGTTAGCTGGAGTGAGAGCTGAGCTGGAGCAGACTAAGCTAGAGCTTGAGACCTTGTCAGTTCCACCCACTATTTGTGAGAACTGCTTGTCCCTGAGATTGGAGCTGATCAAGCTAAAAGTTGAGAAGTCTGTCGAAGTTGATAGAGAATGTGAGATCTGCTTGTCTCAAGTGGAGGTGCTAGCTTCCTTGAGAGAGGATCTAGCTAATGTTCAGAATGAGAACTTTTACCTTTGTCAGATCCTGAGTTGGATTAGTGCCATAGAACCACAGCTTGGCATGATGATCCAACAGTTCAAGAGGCAGGATGAGTTTGGTGTAGGTTACACCTACACCAAGGCTGATTTTGAGAGTGCCATTAGCCATGCTGTGGACTGGAGCAAGATGACTCCAGAAAAGATATATCCCAAGACTCACTCCACTGAGTCTTTTCAGGTTAGTCACCCCAAGGATGGAGTGTTCCAAGAACAACCTAAAGCTCCACCCAAGAAGCCTATCTAGGTCCCAAAGCCTAAACCTCTCCACACTTCTCTTGACTCTCTACCTGGACCCTCTCACACCAAAGAGTCTACACCCAACACCACCAAGCCTAAGAACACCAAGCCTCAACCATATCCCAAGAAGCCTACCTATCACTGTGAGTTTTGTCAGAGAGACGGGCATCTTGAGGAGTTTTGCTTCAGGAGGAAGCGGGTTTAGAGAGTAGAGAGAGCTCGAGGTGGGCAGGAGTAGTTCTACCAGCAAGGTGGTAGACAGAGAGTCCCTCGTCGCAGAGAGAGGCTAGAGGCCAGGCCCCATCGTGTAGGTGGTGGTAGAGGAGACGACTTTCATGACCGTGCTCCGGAGGATGGTTTTCGCTCTGGCAAAGATCTAGGTCGTTCTGGATACCCCTTTGGACCTCATGGTCGTGACTTTAGGTAGAACAGAGGACCGCGTTTTGAGCCGTGTTTTGGTCTAGATTCATATGATTCCTTCTGCTTTCCTACTTACGAGCAGATGGCTCGACACTAGTTTAGCTCATTTGCTAAACCTGGTGTCAGACCGTTTGCTCCCATTCATGACCATTGATCTTGCAGGATCGAGGACTGGAGGATGTGTGGATCATGGATTTAGGATGTTCTCGCCACATGATGGGACATCGCAGATGGTTCTCCAGCCTCACTTCCCCGAGCTCCAAGGAGTACATCATTTTCGGGAATAGTGGTCAAGGGAAGGTACAAGGTATTGGGTTGATTCACATATATGATCATTTCTCTTTGAAGAATGTTGCTTTGGTTGGAAACTTGAATTTTAATTTGATTTCTGTTTCGCAACTTCTTGAGGATGGTTTAGAGGTTCGCTTTAAGAAGGGCATGTCTTCTGTTGTTGATTCTAGAGGATCTTTGGTTTGCTAAATCTTACCTTTCGGTAAGGTTTTTCGTATTGATTTCTCTAGTTCTTCTCGCCCTTCTCACTATTTGATTGCTGGATCCTCCTGTGAGCTTTGGAAGTGGCATAGGAGGTTAGGTCATTTGAGCTTTGATCTGCTAGTCAGATTGAGCTCTATGGATGTTATCCGAGGATTGCCCAAGCTGAAGATGGAGAAGGATCTAGTTTACCATCCTTGTCGTCATGGGAAAATGGTTGCCGCTTCTCACGCACTGTGACTCAGGTGATGACTTCGTACCCAGGAGAGCTGTTACACATAGATACAGTTGGTCCAGTTCGATTACGCTCAGTCGATGGGAAGTGGTACACGCTTGTGATAGTTGATGATTTTTCTCGATTCTCATGGGTTTTCTTTCTATTGTCTAAGGATGAGGCTTTTCAGTTTGTTCATGACCTGATTTTGAAGCTGAAGAATGAGAACAATGGTCGGATGCAAGCAATTTGTTCTAACAACGGTTCTGAGTTCAAGAACTCTTAGTTCGTCAACTTCTGTAGTGATCAGGGTCTTGAACATTAGTTTTCTGCCGCTTACACTCCCCCACAGAACGACGTTGTGGAATGAAAGAACCACACTCTTAGTTCGTCAGCTTCTGTAGTGATCAGGGTCTTGATCATCAGTTTTTGAGCTAAAGCCATGAACACGGCTTGCTATCTGGCCAACAGCATTTTTCTTAGAGCTTAGTTAGGCAAGACATCATATGAGTTGCGGTTTGGTAGACAGCCCAAGGTGAGTCACTTTCGAGCGTTTGGTTGCAAGTGATTTGTGCTCGAGAAGGGAGGGCATTTGGACAAGTTTGAGTCTCGTTGCTGGGATGGAGTCTTTCTTGGTTATCCTTTGCATTCTCGAGGCTTTAGTGTTTGGAAACTCAACTCTCAGCAGCTTGTCGAGACTTGTGAGGTTTCTTTTGATGAGTCCATGCCTTCGCTGACTCCTTCTTTTGAGCTTTCTGGAGACGATGAGCTTGGAGAGTCCATCTTCGAGGAAGATGATGATACTCCTGCTGTCGATGAGGTTAAGCCTTCTGCACAGCCTGCAAACCCTACACCTTCTGAGACTTCAACTAAGGACGAGGGCAGACCTCTGATCACTCCTTCTACTTCGATCGAGCCCCTTTAGCCGAGTGCAGAGGTGCCAGTTGCTGACTCCGATGAGGTGACTTCAGATCACTTAGGATCCTGAGCAGTTCAGCGTGATCACCCCTCAGGGCTCATCATCGGTGATCTTACTGAGAGATCCTTGCATTCTTCTGTTGATTCTCTTGTTGTGTTTGCTAAGTCTTCATTTGTTGCCACTTTTGAGCCTAGAAACGTTTCTCATGCTCTTTCTGATTCAAATTGGATAAACGCCATGCAAGAAGAGCTTGAAAACTTTGTTCGCAATCGGGTTTGGACACTGGTTGAGCTGCCACCTGGATGCAACCCCATAGGCACCAAGTGGGTGTTTAAGAACATGCAAGGTGAAGATGTGGTTGTGGTGCGCAACAGAGCTCGACTAGTTGCATAGGGTTTTTACCAGAAAGAGGGTATTGATTTTGAAGAGACCTTCGCCCCTGTCGCTCATCTTGAGTCCATTCGTATTCTTTTGGCGTTTGCTACTTCTAAAGGTTTTAAGCTTTTTCAAATGGATGTTAAGAGTGCTTTTCTGAATGGGTTTATAGAGGAGGAGGTCTATGTTAAGCAGCCCCCTAGTTTTGAGAACCCTAAGTTTCCTCGACATATTTTCAAGTTGCAGAAAGCTTTATACGGTCTGAAGCAAGCCCTCAGGGCTTGGTATGATCGCCTAAAGCAGTTTTTGTTGGGGAACGGCTTTGTGATGGGTTCTGTGGACAAAACTCTTTTCTTGCTTATAGTTGGCCCAGATTTATTGATCGCTCAGATTTACGTAGACGATATTATTTTTGGTGGTTCAACTAATGAGCTTGTGTCCACATTTTCTCAGAAGATGCACAGCGAGTTTGAGATGAGTCTCGTGGGTGAGCTCATGTACTTCTTAGGGCTACAGATCAAGCAGACCAAGTACGGCAACTTCATCCACCAGAGCAAGTACACGCAGGACATGCTGAAGAGGGTTGACATTGGTGGAGAGCTGAAGCCTCAGATGACCCCAATGGGTACATCTGGGGGCCTGGACAAGGACGAGAATGATGTCAAGATCAACGAGAGAGAGTATCGAGGGATGATCGGATTGCTGCTATACTTGACTACAACCAGACCGGACATTCAGTTCATCATGGGAGTGTGCGCGCGTTTTTAGTCTTCACCACGCGCATCTCATCGGCAAGCTATCAAGCGTATTTTCAAGTACCTTACTTATGCTCCTGATCTAGGTCTTTACTATTCAGCATCATCGTCTCTTGATTTATCTGGTTTTTTCGACGTTGATTTCGGTGGGTGCCGGCTAGATCGCAAGTCAACTTCCGGTACTTGCCAGATTCTCGGTTCTTCGCTTGTTTCTTGGTCTTCTCGAAAACAATCTGGAGTTGCGCTTTATACTACTGAAGCTGAGTATGTAGCTACTGCTCATAGTTGGTTTGGATGATTTCTACTTTGTGGGATTTTGGGTTTTTTTTCCCTGCCAGAGTTCCTTTGTTTTGTGATAGCACTAGCGCAATTAGTGTTGGGAAAAACCCATGTCTTCATTCAAAAACCAAACATATTGATGTGCGCTTTCACTTTTTGAGGGATCAATATGAGAAAGGGGTCATTGATCTTTTTCATGTTGATACCCATCAGCGGTTAGCTGACATTTTTACAAAACCCCTAGATCAGTCTACTTTTGAGCGTTTGTGAGGGGATTTGGGAGTTGTATATCCTTTTTAGGATATTTTGAGTCAGTTTTCTTTCTTCTTTATTTTTTCTTGAGCCTTTTTGTGTGAGTACATATCATGCATATTCACATATCACATTTTGAACTTGCTTTTGTTATATGATTGATCTGCTTTACTTGCTCTAGCTAGTATATCCTTTTGATTACCTGTCGATGATCATGTTTTGCTTCAGTTCACATGATATGTCTGACATCTGTCATATGTATGGCTTTTATGCTTTAAAATTGAAAAATGATCACCATTGCTTCTGGTAACTAGCATGTGTAGGCTGAGTGTTTTTGCTGTCTTTTACATGCCTGGTAGCTTGTTCCTCACTTAGATGCAGATATGCAACTTGGACATCTATATGCTTTAACATGGAAAATGTGCTATAAAATGATAAAAATCAGAAAAATGAAAATCCATGCCTTTTTTTTCTTAATTTGAAAAGATCTAGTTGGGTTTGTTTTGTCGCATTGCATTGTTCTAGACTGCTTACCATAGCACTTAGGTATGAACTAGGACAGTGTAATGTATGTCAAGACCAATGTCTTAAGCTTCTGATGGTCCAGTTCTGGCCTAGGCTTGACTTGGTCGGTTAGCATAAGGTTGACATGCAAATAACGCCTGGCAAAAATGAAAAACGAAAAGAAAAAGCCTGAAAATTAAAAAGATAACAAATTGCTGAAGCACTTTGTTATGGACAATGCTTATCTTTGTATATATCATCTAGCCTTTGCATCTCATGCTTTACCTTGCTTAGCAACTAGGAAATGTGGTGATGCTTTTGTTTTCAAAAATCGAAAAATGCGTGTTAATGACTCTCTTTAGATATCATCTGTTGCACTGATCGTGTCATGTATCTTAGACAATATGTCTTTTGAAATACCTGTTAGATGTTGTATTTGCAGTCAATCATATCTGAGAAGCATGCTTTTTACACTCCACATGTACCCCAGTTGTATTCATTGCATATTTTGAGGGGGAGCTGCATTTCAGGGGAGTTTGAGTCTGTGTCGTTTTAGAGTGATGTTGGTCTCACTTGATGAGTCCAATTATCAACAAGGGGGAGAAATTTTGGATTACTCGATCTTTTAAAAAGAGTTTAGGGGGTTAGGGGGAGTTTTTGGCTTTCTCTGGGATTTGTTTCAGGGGGAGTTTTAGTCTCTTTTGCCTTTACTCTTTGGATATCCTTTTTGATAATTCTGAGATTGCATTCTCGTTGAGTTTTTATTTTTGGTTAACCCTAATGATCGTTTTTCTCGCTTCTGTTCGGTTTTTGGTCATTAAGGTTAAACTTTTATTTTATTTTCTTCCTTCTGTCTTCTTTTGTTTTTTTGTTTTTGTGTTTCCACATGTTTTGCAGGTTCTGAAGAATTGCTGAAGAGGGTGTTGATAATGCACTCATCAAGGGGGGGATTGAGGAACCATGTTGAAGAGCATGGGCCTTATGGCTCCAGATGTGATGAATAATTGTCAACGGAAGTCAAAGAGGAGATGTGAAGAGAAGATGAGACCTGCTGTGTCTGGGGCGCGTGTGACTCAGGTACACGGTTAGCGAGCGACTGCCGGGCTAAGGAAGCTGTGGAATCGGGTCGGCCCAATCTGGGTACCCGGTGCGAAGACGGTGACGCTTTGCCAGTTTCGGCACAAAACTGACAACCGATGATTATCTTTATTTAGGATTTTATTATTTAGCCTTTAGGCCCACAGTCTGTGTTATTCGAGTCAGTAAAAGACCATAAGGGCATTTTGGTCGTTTCCAATTTTATTTTCAGAGTCAGTTTAATTTACCCTAGGGGTAAATGTGTCTTTTCCCTTTATTAGTGGGCTGCCTATTTATAGGCCCCAACCCCCTAGGGTTCGGGTTGACTGATTTACAATTAATCTACAGTCCAATTTGTTTTTCCCCTTGACGCCGCTATTCTTTTATGCCGCAACCGGTTTTTTCCAGTTCCAGATCGCCGGGCAGATCGTCGTGTGTGTTGCCTTGCCGTCGCCGTCATTTTTTCTCTCCATCGAGTGAATGCTTCTCCTACTTCTTTCTGGGTATCGCTCTGTTCTTCGTGTTGCTCGCAGCAAGCGCATGCAGCTACAGCGGTATCCTACAGCGCAGCTAGCGCCAGCACCTAGCGGCGACTAGCCTTTGCATGCAGCAGCTCAGCTAGCAGCTGACTGGGCGCGTAGCGCGTGGCAGCTTTGCCAGCGGTAGCAGCAGCCTAGGCACACAGTGATGAGGACATCAACGATTGGGATATGACCATGCTTATGCATTATAATAAACAAGTCAAGGTGCATGCATTCTATATTAGATTTATATTTTATTTATTTGAACAATGTATGCTACATCATGAAATGTGTTGCTATTCAATTATAGAAATACTTACATGGATCAAGCGACATATTGAGAGTACATCAAGGGAACGGAACATAATGGAAGTTGATTGGAGACCAAGTAAAGGCCATCAAAAGATAGAATATAAGTTTGGGACGTCACTTTTGTGTCAAGAGAAGGTGGAGATAAAGTTCTACACGTTTTCAATTAGGACTCGGACTACTGAGACAACACTATATTCAATCATGCATAACTATTACATGGAAGTTCCAATTTGGATGATCTTGAACGTGTTGGAAAGCTCGCAAAGTCCTCTTTCCAACCAATCTAGCCATACCTCCAGATTCAATCCGAGGAGATCGCAATCATCAAAACAACGCGTGTTCCTTTTCCAGTTCGAACCATTTAAGCCCATGGGCCTTGTAACCGAGTAGTATTCATCTAGGGTTACCATTGGCCGACCTCCACACGTCCCTAGCCTTATAAATACCCCCCTGGCTGCCACTTTTAGATTGAGTTTTGTTTAGATCAAAGTTTAGCCTCGCTACTTTGCCATGTAATCCCGTGATCGTCTAGTTTGCCGGATACACCATTCTCTGTAGCTCTCGCATCGGACGAGATCGAGGAGTACATCTACGCCCATGATAACAAACCAACAAGTATTACACCACCCTTAATTATTTTAGCTTTAAATTCAATTGTAAGTTAGGAGAATTTAAACAATTTTATGTCATGTGAAAATAAATAGGTTTTAAATGGGGTTGCGTGCTAAATTTAGAATTGTATATGTAATTCCTTTTTTTGGCAGGGGGTAATGATGATTTTATAATCAAAGCAAAGTGGTTTGCTTAGATATCTCTCAGACGCAATATACATAATAAAAACTCTCACTAATAAAGTTATGTCTTATCTTATTGAACAATTCATATACAAGTTGGTATCATCATTAGCACTAACTATTACATGTATCTACAATTCATACCGTAATTTTTTACATATATTTGTGAATAAATATTTAGCATGCTCTACATGTCTTCTTTTGTCTTTATTATTACACTCCAGTGAAGTTATAAGCACCTTATGCTGCTACCTGCTAATATTATTTCCCATCCCTTTAGTGGTGTAGCAGATATTTAGGTAGAAGATACTGAGTTGAAGTTTTAAAAAGAAAGATATCATTTTCTTGTGAATTTATTCTCCTTAGAACTATAACTAACTTTTGATAGACTATCAATTAATGTTTATACCTATCATTTGAACTTATCATAAGCAAGTACGGTTGTGAGAATGTGAATTTATCATGGCATATGAAAGTATTGTAAAATACTTCCAAGGTTGTATTTATAGTACATTTTGTTGATATTTGTCATTCAATTTATTTATTTACCCATAGAATGAATTATTAAATATGTTTTTTACTATTTGGATTATGTTTTAATTCGTGGCAACGTACGGGCATTCAGCTAGTGAGAAGAAAAAAGATAAGAAAAAAGAGAAGAAAAAGGCAGAAATGTGTTAAAAAAAGCCGCACCAAAAAAAAAGATAAGAGAGAGCGGAATAAAGAAAAGGAGAACAAAAAAAGTGGAGAAATACGAAACCTAGTTCTACCTTTGTCGGTTTGGTGGTATCGTTTGTGTCTGGGCTCGCGTCTCTAGTATGTTCTAGCCTAGGACCAGCACAGTACCGACTTTGAACGATTATTCAACTTACATTGACTAATGTGATTCTAGTTTTTCCTTTGTTAGTATCTTTGCCCACCTATAGCTTCACATACTCGGCTATTACTCTACAAGACGAGCAACAAAGCATTGATACACCTTTCTCCTGAAGTTGTTTGTGTTTGCGGGTGTTGTCACCTCCTGTCTTGCTTGGTAAGAACTTGTAAGAGCTTAGTAAAAAGCTTGAGTGTGTGTGACCTTTTAGCCTCCATAACCTAGTAGTTGATAGGAATGTGCATATTCTTGTGTATGTTTCGTGTTCACTACTAATCATGATAGGATTGCGCAAGGAGATAAATGATGATCATGCTCAGCTGCAACTTCTTGGTCAGATTTTCCACAACATGGAGAGTGCTCACCATGAAGGATGTGATATATTGAAATATTATCTAGCGAAGGTAGAGTCATCTCTACCTTTATTTGATGGTAAATTCGATTTTGAAGCGTATGTCAATTAGGAGCTAGCAGTAGATAAAGAATTCGATAAATATGATTTTTATAATGCTCAAATGATTAGGGCTGCTAGCAAAACAATTACCAGTTCTGCATCTTTTTGGTGGACATATAAAGACAACAAACCTGAAACTTGGCATGAACGCAAAATTATGATGAGAAGGATATTTGTGTTTTCTTATTACAAGCGTGCTCTTCGTGAGAAATTAGAAAAATTGAAACAAGCTAATAGAACCGTTAGAGAGTACTACCATGAATTTAAAATCTGCATCATGTACAGTGTTTTAGAAGAATGCCATGAAGAAACAATGACTAGATTTTTGAAAGGGCTTAATTTAGAAATACAAATTTTGCTGCCTAATACCACATATAATCATTTAGGCCACTTGTTTTTGATTGCTTGCAATGTTGAGAGTAAGATTCTGCGTGAGTGGTTGTGTAATGGTAGAAAGCAAGAGCAATGTGAATTATTTGATGATAAAGCTTCTGAATCTCTAATTTTGTTACGCAAGGATGATATGAAATCAAAGAAGCAGCAATCTCTTGTGCCTCCTATTACTAAAGTTTTGCAAGATATGCATAGCACAAGCCTAAATAAGGAAAACATGACGGTTACTGTGATGATTCCATCACTTGAGCAGGTAGATACCCCATTGGTTTTTGAGGCTGCTAAAGGTAATAATGAGATGAAGCAAGGTGAGTATTCTTATTCTGAACCACATTTGTCCACTTATCATGCTAATTTAGTGCAAACAGTAGTGGAACCTATTTCTGAAATTCCTTTGTCACAAGATGATTTTGATGTTGTTCCTTGTGATAAAGAAGAGTTGTGCAATGCTTCACTTATATCCATGCCAGAACTATTGAATGAACATGTTAATGTTGAACCATTAAGTGATTTGAAAAATGGCATTCATATTACTAGTGAAAAGGAAGAACTTGAATTGATGCATTCATTACATACTTGGGTTTATATTGAATTTGATGATCTTTGTGAACTTAGTGTTTTAAATGAGAAATTACTCACTAGAACTGACTTGCCATGTCCTACTCAAATGAGTTTTCATGTAACTGGCAAATACAATGATCAAGGAGTATACTTTGTCCATAGAGTGTACATATGTTCAGATTTGAAATTTCATGTAAAGTCTGAAAACAATAGTTTTGAACAAGGTGTTTTAACTAATCCTATTATCTCGAGAGCATCTTGTTTTGATTTAAATACACAGGTTTATTTTCAAGAAGGAGAGTGTGCTAAGGTGTTCAACAACATCACAGTTTAGTCTCCTTTTATGAAAGGTTATTTTTCACTCACACTTGAGCAACAAAATACTAAGGTGAGTTGGTTTCCTCGTACTCTCAATGTAACAAAAGAACAAGTGATATTGCACAATGATATTTTTTTGGTAGGAGCTACAACGACTAAGAATACAAGAACAAACCGAGGACGGTTTGTAGCCAAGAAGGAGAGTGATGAGGACATCAACGATTGGGATATGACCATGCTTATGCATTATAATAAACAAGCCAAGGTGCATGCATTCTATATTAGATTTATATTTTATTTATTTGAACAATGTATGTTACACCATGAAATGTGTTGCTATTCAATTATAGAAATACTTGCATGGATCAATCGACATATTGAGAGTACATCAAGGGAACGGAACATAATGGAAGTTGATTGGGGACCATGTAAAGGCCATCCAAAGATAGAATATAAGTTTGGGACGTCACTTTTGTGCCAAGAGAAGTTGGAGATAAAGTTCTACACGTTTTCAATTCGGACTCGGACTACTGAGACAACACCAGATTCAATCATGCATAACTATTACATGGAAGCTCCAATTTGGATGATCTTGAACGTGTTGGAAAGCTTGTGAAGTCCTCTTTCCAACCGATCTAGCCACACCTCCAGATTCAATCCGAGGAGATCGCAATCATCAAAACAACACGTATTCCTTTTCTAGTCTGAACCATTTAAGCCCATGGGCCTTGTAACCGAGTAGTATTCATCTAGGGTTACCTTTGGCCGACCTCCACACATCCCTAGCCTTATAAATACCCCCTTGGCGGCCACTTTTAGATTGAGTTTGTTTAGATCGAAGTTTAGGCTCGCTACTTTGCCGTGTAATCCCGTGATCGTGTAGTTTGCCGGATACACGTTACGGAACTCCACCTTATTATCAATTTGAGTTGCTTGTTTATCTTGTTCTTGCTTGTTCTTTGATTGCTTGCAGGAACAAATACCCTCATGGTTGGGTTGATCGTGCTGCCGCAAGGACACAACAACCTCCGGAGTTGGTGTATCGATCGCTAAGGCGCAACACAAACATCTTGTACGGTTGTAGTCGGATCGTCAACGTCATCTCCTTTTAATCGAACTTATGTTATCCTCTCATCGAAAGATCGGGACACCCCTGCCCTCATCACACAGCGATCGGCAGTAGCAGCTTGCGTGGTCGCCGAGACACGGCAGCTACAGGCGGAGCAACACTCAATTGATTCGGCACCGGTTTCAGCATGCAACATCCAACAGCCACTCGACAATCAAAGCAGCAATTCAACGTAGCTGGAGTCGCATGCAATTTGGAGTCCCAAAGGCTGTTAGCCGGAGCAGATTGATCGAGTTTTTCGGCAGCAAGAAATCTTTTCAACACGTAAACGTTTTCCATCTAATCTCCTATTTTTCAGCTAAGTTAATTAATTAGCATGCAAACCTAATTAGTTATTTCATGATTAATTTTTGGCTGCTAAACCTTGTTAGTGCCCGCGTAATGTTTAATTAAGTATTTTAGTTTGTTCGTATAAAAAGAAAAAAATAGTCACAGTATTATTTTTCATTCTCGATTTACGTGCAATCCATCAGTTTTATTTCTGAATTTATTTCTGAATGATTCATGATTTATTCACTTGATTAGTATTTTATTTTCGGATTGCAATATGAATATTTATTGATATATCTAGGTGTTTTCCTATGCACATCAAGTATTTATTAAATCATTTGAGAACACATTTTTATTTACTGCAATTATTTTGTTTAGTTTAAATTTACTTTTAATATCGTTGTTAATGTCTTTTTAATTATTACACCGGTTATTTTTAGGATAGATAACAAAAGTACCAGTGATCTATTTTGCTTCTGCTGTTTGTCTGTCGAGGTGCGTTGGGTGTTGGGATTAGGCCATTGATTCGAAAGAATTTTTTAGGTGCCCATTCACCCCCCTCTGGTCGCTACTTTCAGTCCTACAGTGACTTTGAAAGAAGTAGTGAACTCGGCCCAACTAATCTGATGGTTGATGGCCTGATCTTGCCGATACTAGTCCCACCATTCTACGGCTAGTTCATGCAGTTGATGGGTGGCGAAGGCCACACGCTCACGATCTGTGCAGGGAAGAAGCTTAAGCTTTTTAGTGATTTTATGAAGCCAAGCGTTTGCCTTCAGGGGTTTGATGGTGTGTGAGAGGGTCGGGGGCTTGATTCTAAGGAATTCTGATAGTTGAATCGCATGAGGTAGAGTCGGTGTTGGCGGTTCTTGGGGAACGTCAATCCCTTGGGTCTGCTGAAATTGATGAAGTTGTTCTTGTTGCTGTTGGAGCTGGGCTTGCTGATGCTGCATTTGAGCGAGAAGGGAGGTGATGAGCTTGTTTTGACTGGCCATGGCTTCGGCAAGAGTTGGTTGGTCTAGGGTTGATAACAAATTTGCTTGATGACGTCCCGACGCATCCCAGGTGGGTAAAAGGATTTCGAGAAGGCTACCGACAGGGTTGCCTTCTACTTCACTATTGATGTTGGTGTTCTTGCTCTGATGGGTGGCCATTCTACTGGAAGACGTAACACCCCAAGAGAAGAGGAATGAACTTAGATTAATTTTTCCAACTAAAGGTAGTTCTATTTATTGTCGTGGAAAAGATAGGTTTGTCTGTTACAGTTCTTATTTTTAACTTGTCCACGGCACAAGTCGCTATGGAACAAGACCACAAACAAGGAAACAATCAAGTGGAAGATATGAATTTTTGAAGTTTAAATCAATTTCTGAATGTATTTTAAATCATAAACAGTCTCTGGTCCACGGTGAACCGGGCTCACGGTGAACCTGAGGACTGTGCACGTGGACTGGATCCATCACAGCCGTTGGATCACGATCGGATGGACGCGGGCAAGGCGGGTACGTTAAGTGACAACATATGGCCTGGATCGCCTGATACCGCTCAACGGAGGTCTAACCGCATCCGGGCGCTCCAATTCAGGATCTAATCCTGGCCGCTTGAAGTGAATTCAACGGTCAGGATATGATCTAGCATGGCATGGGTAAAGACCAGTGTGGCTTTCTTCTCCTGTGACGGTAGTGCATAGAGGCGACCCTAGCAGCGGCGACGGTATATGGTAGCCTGAATTGAGTACTGAAATGGATACAGGATAGGATTGCGGTCACAATTGTATAGGAATTGAGGCTTGAGGATGAGTGGTCATGGCCGACGATGATAGGGAGCGGTGAAGCTTCCTCGGGTCGATGAGGACGACGGTCCTCCAGTGGCCGGCGGGTTCAGCGGAGGTGTGGCTAGGGATGGGGCGGTGATGGCTGTTCCAAAGGTGCCGGCGGTGAAGGCGGCGGGGTCCTCAGGCTACGGCGAGCGGCAGCTGGAGTGGAAACAGGGTGGCGACGCTAGACTACCCCGCGGGTGCTCGAAATTGGCGAAAACGGAGGGCTCTCCAGATGCCATGAATGTGGTGGACGCCAGGGCATATAGGGGTCGTCGGCGGGGTCAATGAGGTGCCATCAGGGGCAGTTGAGGGATACGCTAAATCAGGACGGAATCGAGCATAATTTATTGGGGTAATTAATCACCGGAGTTAGGGGATGTTAATGGCGGGCTCAATTTGGGGGGATTGAGCACGGCGGTGGCGAATTGGCGGGTCTAGGGCTTCGTCCGGTGAGGGGGCAGTGATTTGGGGGCTGGCCTCGCGGAGAAGACGAGTCTAACTGGTGGGGTCAGCTTGCAGAGAGGGCGGTGTGGGGCTTAGAGTGAGGCAGACAACGTCGACAGGTGGGCTCCACCAAATAGTAGGAGAGGGTAGCGGAGGCTAATTGGTGGGGTCCAGGTGTCAGTGGGGCGCGAGAGGGGTGTTCGGCCGGGCTAGCTTAGAGAGAGGGAAAAGAGGGATGCAACCCAAGTTTAAATAGCTATTACCTCTTTTCTCAAAGAGGGCTACACCGCCGCTTCGTTTCTGGAGACGTGATTTCTCACGAAGAGTTGTGGTAAATTGTAATGGTAAAGAAGACGGAAAGGCACATATGAACGGTACACTGCCTGTGAATTCACACTATAAATAAGATGGTAGGCGTGTGTTTTGGATACTTTACCAACTGCTCCTACATTTTCCTCTTTTTCAGCTTCCTGAGCTCGAACTAGAACTCCACCTTCTCCCATGGCAAAAAATAGCCACAAAGCTCCTGTACCTGCTTCGTCCTTGGCCAGGCAGCAGGTGATGGAGGTAGCAGCCGCAGCGCCTTCAGATAATCCTCGTCCAGTTGGTCCTCACGATCTCCTCCCGTTGTCAGCAAAATACACAGACCAATCGTATAGCCTGGGACCTTCAACTTGCTCAAAGAATTCCATTGCGGCGGCGACTATAGGGAAGACCGGTCCTGGAATCAAGATTCGACAGGACGGCAAAGAAGTGATTCATTCACCACAGGCCGAAGAGGTAGTCATGTTCGAAGCCTTCTTCGAAGCAGGATTGGGGCTTCCGGTGGTGGATTTTCTCTCTAAGGTACTGAGATTGTTCCATGTTACTTTACCCCAACTTTCGCCCAATGCTATTGCACGCCTAGCCATCTTCGAGTGGGCGATGCAAGCCAAAGGTTGCGAGGGGAGAGCTGAAATCTTCGCAGCGCTTCACAAAGCTTCCTGCCAACCGAAGACTTACAAGGGAGCCAGAGGAGAGAAGATGCTGATTGCATTCGATAGCCTCAACTTCCAGCTTCAAGATGAATATCAAACTCGGTTCCTGGCAAAGGCCATCAACACCATATGGTACATAGATTGGGTCCTTCGCTGGTTTTATGTCGAGGTAGGAGCGGACAGTACCTTGGCCGGACCCCTCGAAGACATCTTCTATCGGAGGGAAGTGGAGGTCCATCCAGACCTAGGCCAGCTCGAAGCTCGTCTTGGACTATTGCAAGCCATAAGTCGTTGCATGAGCATGTGGGACTTAGCGAAGGAGTTCATCGGACTCTGGATTCTTCCCTTGATGGCCAGCTGGCCAATAAACTTTGAAGAGAACCCGGAGGTTGTACTCCGAGAGATCCCTTCAAGTGCAGCAGGTAACCTTGAATGCCCTGCAAAATGTTTTACATGTAGTATTGATTCTATAAAAATGATTTAACTGAAAGGAAATATTATCTTTCAACTCCACGCGCCACCCTCATTCCGGAACAAATTGTCCGGACTTCGGAGAAGGTCCTTGGGGCTCCTACGCCCACTGAAAAGGAGTGGAGGGTGAAGTTGTTTGGCAGATGGGAGCGATTCAACCGAGTATGGAGTGTACTTGGAGTTGAATTTCCCACTCTTCCAGACTAGGATAGTTCCAAGCAAGCTCCGCAGAAGAGGAAGGCTGAAGCAGGGACTTCAGCGCTAGCCAAGACGCCTATGAAAAAGGTGGCCCAGAAACTGAAGGCCCTTGCTCCTTCTAAATCCCCAACTTCGTCTTCGGAGTCATATGAAGATGAAGAAAACAGAGAAATGGGAAGGGAGTTCGAAGCCTTCCTAACAGGGGATGGGGAGTCATGGATGGGAGATGAAGTCCCCGCTCAAGACGACATGGTGGCGACGCCCATCATTGAAGACAACCCTGAGCAGGCAGAGACTAAGAACGTCCTGCTTGATCAAGTAGAAGCCCCTGATGTGGAAGAAGGCAGAGTTGAGACTTTGGACGCCCAAGTCTTGCCTCCGGACGAAGTGATAGCTGCAGTTGTCGAAGATGTCTTGGCAACTAATCCTTCGGTTTGAAGCTCGGAGTCCGAAGAATACTTCGGCTAGATGTTCGAGCCCTCGTGCATTCTAGTGCTCATTCGGCAACAAACTGTCGGAGGTAAGCTTTAGCTGAGTAGCTTTTCTTTTTCTTTCTTTTCTTTGTGTCCTGCAAATTTTATGCAATATCGTATACCTTTGGTTTTCACAGGATCGGTTCCAATGGAGGTGACCCACGCTAAGGAGGTTGTGCCAGAGGTTGTCGTGTATCCGAAGCCAATTCGTAAAGTAGCTATGAAAATGGGTCCTAGAAAAGGTAAAGGTAAAGGAGGGCCTTTGCCTACTCCTGTTCCAGGGTGGACCCCATCAGAATCTACGGACAGAGGCCAATCCACGAAGGGAGATCAATCACCGGAGACCTCCGAAGATGCTTCGATGCGCTCCGACCCATCTCTGAATGAAGACGACCAGAGTGCCTTGTCAAGGCTCCCCCTCCTAGCTCCTTTTCTAGAGCGGAGGACTAGACTTCGGATTTTGCTAAAGCCTCTGGCTCGGGCTAGTCGCGAAGTTGGGGAGACTGACTTGGTTTCCACTCTTGGAGAAGCTGAGGGGTCAGAGCTAGATGCAGCTTTGGAAAGGGCGGCCTACCAGGTACGAAGTATCTACAAAAATAGAGTCAGTTCAAACATATGTAAATAATTTACTCACATTGCTCTTTTTCTTCCTTCGCAGCAAATAGTTCTAGCTCGAGCTGCGGCCATATCACACGAGCAAGAATGCAACCAGCTCAAGGAGAATGTAACAACTCTTCAAGGGAGTCTTGTTAGCTCCGAGATTCAGACTTCAAGCTTGGAAGAAATGATAGCCGTAGAAAGAAACGCTAGGACTAGCTTGGAGGCTGCCAATAAAGAGCTCGAGGTTGAGCGGGTTGTCCTTCGGGCTGAAGTGGAAAGGCTGCGAGGAGAACAGGCAACTACAGGAGCTGAAATGCTCAAGCTTCGTGAGGAGCAACTGAAATTGATGGAGGAGGCCAAGCAACTGCTCGGACAGAAGAATTATCTGATGATGGAAGCAGCTAGGCTTTTATCTTTGACAAACGAGCTGACTTCATCAAAGAACCTTTTGTTCGAAGAGAAGATAAAGTGCGAGAAGGTGGCTTCGGACACCATGGACGCCCTTCAGGGTGTCCTGGAGTACTTTTGCACTTCTTGCGCTTCTTCTTCGACTGGCAACGACTCTCTGCTGTGGAGGTTGAAGATGATCCAAGCAGCGGCGAAGACTATGAGGACAGTGGGTACTCGGTATGGAGAGATATCCGGCGAAGTAGCTGCTCTCGTAGTACTTCGTTACTACGAAGATCTTGGACTATCCGTTGCTCCGGAGCCTGAAGCAGCCCCCGTCAATTTTGGTGACAAACGACTCCTGACTCCTTCAGCTGATGTAGCCATGGCTTGCGAGACCTTTCAACCATCATGGAGAGCTGAAGGTCGATCAGCAATCAAGACATGGATTGATGAAGGACTTCGTCAGAAACAAGCGTGGTTGCAGCCTTCGAGCAGCAAGCCTCCTTCGGACCTGAAGGTTTAGCTCTCCTTAGGACCCCGATTATGTAAAAACTTATGCTTTTATTCTTTTATGAATGAAAAGACTTATTTGGAAATGTTTTTACGCTTTCCAACCTTTTTTGGATGATCTCGAAGTGTTAGAGATTAATGAAGAACTTCGCCTGCAATGGGCCACCTTCGAAGCTCTAAGACCTCACAGGCGTCCTCGATTTTCAATTCCTCATGGAAGCTCTGGGGAAGTTATACCTGATATATATAAGGAAGTACTAGCTTATATTAAAAAGAAGGAAAAGGAAGTTAGTTTATAAATTTCATCTTCGGAGGACGTAGAATGGTCCGATGAAGAGAATGTTAATAAAGAGCAAGTAGAAAAGAGCCCTGGATGACTTCAGAGCTGGGAGAGAAGCCCCAAACGACTTCGGACCTGGCCTGAACTTCAGCAAGAACAAAAAGACTTCCGAGCTTCGAAAGAAGGGAAGAGGGTTAAACGCAAAGTTCTAACAACTCCAGGCTCCGCAACAAGTCACCTTCGAAGTTAGGCTAATTCTGAAAGTAGCTCTAGAGATCGAAGAGGTCTTCGTTTCCTTCTTGGTATAGATACATATTTTTCATGATGTAATGTGATCTGTTTAAATAATATAAACTAGAAAGTTTCAAAATTTTATCACTACTTCCTAGCCCCTCTTTAGGGGTAAGCACCTCTGAAATTTGATCAAAGGTGGTTACGGACAACGAAGATAACATTAGTTAGGAGTACAATTTTGGAGGCTCAGAGCCCCTTATCATATTAAAGATTAATGATTGTGTCCAAAAATGGTCACTAAAGACCTTGAAACTATCTTTGACTCTACTAATTTGGAGTCTGAAAACTGGTAACTTAGTACTCTTTTTTCGAATGTGGTCACTTCGGACTCCTTTTCGGACACATTAGAATCCGATCACAATGGTCACTTTGGACTCTTTTTATAGACGTTTTCAAGCTATCAGCTCGGAGTCTATTTTGTTTGGTCTCCTTCGACTCTTTTTAAGGATGCTATCAAACCACTAGTTTGGAATCCGCTTTTGTGGTCTCCTTGGACTCTTTTTATGGATGCTTTCAAGCCGAATCTTGGGATCCATATCATTTGACCTCTTTGTACTCTTTTTACGGATGCTTTCAAGCCGGTGGCTTGGAATCTATTTTTTGTGACTTTCCCGCCTCGTCGGAATTGAAGTCCGTAAAGTTGGTTCAAATCAATGACACCTTCCTTCACAATCAACTCTGTTTTCTAGTGCGTCCACTAGAAGTAGGGAATGTTTGAGAAGTAGGCATTATCTGAACCATTAGCTTTATTTATTCAGAAGGTATTTACAAATGATTACAAGGAGCCCCTATGCAAAATATCACTTAAGGTGCTCCGCATGCCAGGCATGCTTTAATTCTTCACCTTCTAAATTAGCTAACTTAAAGAACCAGGGCGTCCTGAACGAAGGATGATATATGGACCTTCCCACTTATTTCCTAATTTCCCTGGTGCTATGATGCTTCGGAAAACTAAATGACATGGTTTAAGTTCATGAAGTTTAATCTTCGGGTCATACTAAGTCTTCGTCTAATGCTGATACTTCATAAGATTTGCAACAGCTCAAAGCCTTGTTTCTTCCGTTAAATCTAGCGAAGCTTGCCTTTCATCTTTTTTTTAGGTTCGGTGGTGGGAAGAGATCCTCCTTTAAGCTCCGTCGACGTCATGGCTTCATCTCTTAATAGTAATATGAAAGGAGTAAAACCTGTGGACCTTGCTTGAGTGGTCTGAATGGACCATAAAATCTTTGGGAGCTCTTCGGTGTAGGACCGAAAGTAGCGACCAGAGGGGGGTGAATGGGCGCCTTAAAAATTCTTTCGAATATATGGCCTGTTCCCAACACCCAACGCACCTCAAAAGGCTAAGCAGCAGAAAATGAACAGATAGCCTAAGTTTAAAGGTATCTAACCTAGAAGCAACTGATGTTAACCAGAGAACTACCAAAGCAGTGCAACTAGGCAGATAAACAAAATATACTAGACATGTCAGGCCAAACTTCTCAATGAAAAGATCTAAGTATATATAAAGTGAGATGAGAGGTTACTGTTCAGATTTGTCTCCTGTTCGGAACTTGGTGAAGCCTGCTTCGCTCGTCTAGGTCTGCTTCGGTGGTCGAAGCCTGCTTCACTGGTCGAAGCCTGCTTCGGAGGTTAGTTGCGAAGCCTGCCGAAGGTGTGTCTAGCCTAGTTCGAAGTGGCAGGGAGCGAAGTATGCTTCGAACACAACGCACAGACAAACAACCTTCGAAAAGAAACACGAAGGCTGACACGCGACAGAAAAAACCAAAAACGAAGCCTTCACTCTACCTTCGAACAAACACCCCAAGGACCTTCGAAGAAGACGGAAGCAAACACTGTGCGAAGTCTAACAGAAAGACAAGCTTCGAAGCCAACTTCGAAACCTGTCGAAGTATGGACTTCGAAGAGCTCGAGTCGGAGTACCTTCGCACAGACGTTCGAAGTATGAAACGCTGACAGTTCAAGAAGTACTTCGAAGCTAGCAACTCAGGACACAAAACGAAGTTCGAAGTTCAAACGAAACCTTCGAATATATCAGATCGAAGCCTGCCTCACAGAGCTGAGGGGCTTCGAACAGAGAGGTGGCTTCGCCAGAAAACAGTCAGAAAAGGTACTCAGTCCTGTTAACTTCGATCAAAAAGCTGCGCAGAAAAGGCAAGGCTAGAGTACTAGTGTACTGTTGCTACAGTGTAGTAGTACTACTTGCAACAGCAAGAACTAGTACTACTTGCGTGAAGAACACACGCAACAGAGGCACCTTCTCAGGAATAAAATCAACAAAATACACCAAACCGAAGCTTCTGATTCCGAGAGATTAATGCACGCATCCAAACATGAACAGGAGATGGAATCTTACTGAGAAGGAGTAAATGCAAGGCAAAATGCAATGAATAAATGCTTGGCGGTGCACAGCAAGAGTGAGAGAGAAAATGCAAGAGACAAAATGACCCAAAGGAGTAGTATTGATTTCAGCCAAAAAGGGTGACCTAACCCTAGGGATTGGGGTCCTATTTATAGGCTGCCCAACACTAGGAATATTCCACCATCCCCTTAGGGTTTTTTACAGACGCAGGAATAAAGGAAAAGACTCTACTACCCTTAGGAATTTTACAGACACGACTGACTGACTGTGGGCCTAGATATACAGATGACTTATCCGGAAGCTAAATTTTCGTAGCGACTACGGCTTCTCTTCTGGACAGTCAGATACAAGATCAACGGTTGTCAGTTTTGCGCCGAAACTGACAAAGCCTCCACCTACTTTGCACCAGGTACCCGGATTGGGCCGGCTTGATTCTGCAGCTCTCTCAGCCCGGCAATCACTCACCGCCCGTGTACCTGAGTCAACCCTAGTCAACAGCCCAGTGGGTCTTCTACTGCTTCTGGCCCATGTACCCAGATTGGGCCAGCCCGACTTCGTAGCCTTCTCTGCCCGACAGTCGCTCGCTGCCCGTGTACCTGAGTCACACGCGGCCCATGAAACAGTAGATCTTCATTCTTCTCAGTCCTCTTTGACTATCGTTGACAATGACTCATCACTTCTGGAGCCATGAGGCCCACGCTATTCAGCATGGCTCCTCAATCTCCCCCTTGATAAGTGCATTGTCAACACTCCTCTTCTTCAACTCTTCAGCACCTATGAACAAATGTGGAAACATGAAAACAAAACACAAGAAAAACAAAGAAGAAGAAAAATAAGGTAAAAGTTTAACCCTAATGACCAAAAGCCGAACAAAAACAAGAAGTGGTCATTATGGTTAACCAAAACGTAAAATCTCAAAATGAGTGCGATTTGAGAACAACAAGGATATCAACAGAGTAAGAACTCCCCCTTAAACTTTGATCCCAAATTTTCTCCCCCTTGTTGACAAGTGAACTCATCAAGCACTCAACAGAGACACAGACTCCCCCTGAAATGCAACTCCCCCTCAAAATATGCAGTAAATTCAACTGGAGTGCATGTGGAGTGTAGAAAGCATGCTTCTCAAATATGATTGACTGCAATTACAACATCTAACAAGTATAGCAAAATACATACTGTCTAAGACACATGGCATGATCAGTGCAACAGATGATATCTAAGGAAAGTCATTAGCACGCATTTTTCAGTTTTTGCAAACAAAAGCATCACCACATTTTCGAGTAAACAAGCGAGGTAAAGCATGAGATGCAAAAGCTAACTGATATTTACCAAGATAAGCATTGTCCAAAACAAAGTGCTTCAGCAAACTTGTTATCATTTCAATGTTCAAGCTTTTTCTTTTCTCTTTTTCATTAATGCCAGGGGTTATTTGCGTGTCAAAACCTCACGCTGACCGACCAAGTCAAGCCTAGGCCAGAACTGGACCATCAGAAGCTTAAGACATTGGTCTTGGCATACACTACATTGTCCTAGTTCATACCAAAGTGCTATGGTATGTAGTCCAGAACAATGCAATGCGACAAAGCAAACCCACATGGATCTTTACAAGTCATGCATAAAGAGGCATGGAATTTTCATTTTTCTTGATTTTTATAGCATATTTCCATGTTTTTTTAAAGCAGAAGGATGTCCAAGTTGCATGTTTGCATCTAAGTCAGGAACTAGCTACAAGGCATGTAACAGATAGCAAAAACAGTCAGCCTACCCATGCTAGTTACCAGAGGCAATGGTGATCATTTTTCAAATTTAAAGCATAAAAGCCATGCATATGACAGATATCAGACATATCAAGTGAACTGAAGCAAAGCATGATCATCGACAAGTAATCAAAAGCATGTACCAGCTAGAATAAGTAAAGCAGTTCAATCATATAACAGAAGCAAGCTCAAAAGTGTGATATGTGAATATGCAAGATATGAACACACACAAAAAGACTCAAGAAAAGAGTAAAGAAGAAAGAAAACTGACGCAAAATATCCTAAAAATGATACACAACACCCAAATCCCCTCGTAAACGCTCAGATGTAGACTGAACTAGGGGTTTGGTGAAAATATCAGCCAACTGATGATGGGTATCAACATGAACAAGGTCAATGACACCTTTCTCATATTGATCCCGCAAGAACTGAAAGCGCACATCAATGTGTTTGGTTTTTGAATGGAGACATGGGTTTTTCCCTACACTAATTGCACTGGTGCTGTCGCAAAACAAAGGAACTCTGGTAGGAAAGAACAACCCAAAATCTCGTAGAGTGGAAATCATCCAAACCAACTGTGAGCAGCAGCTAGCAGCAGCTACGTACTCAGCCTCTGTGGTCGAAAGAGCAACTCCAGATTGCTTTCGAGAAGACCAAGAGACAAGAGAAGAACCAAGAAACTGGCAAGTACCGGAAGTCGACTTGCGATCCAACCGGCACCCACCAAAGTCGGCATCCGAAAAGCCAGATAAATCGAGAGAAGATGATGCTGAATAAAAAAGACCAAGATCGGGCGCATAAGTGAGATACCTGAAGATGCGCTTGACAGCCTGCCGGTGAGACGCGTGTGGTGAAGACTGGAAGCGCGCGCACAGTCCCACGACGAACTGAATGTCCGGTCTGGTCGCCGTCAAGTACAACAGCGAACCGATCATCCCTCGAAACTCCCTCTCGTTGACCTTGATGCCGCTCTCGTCCTTGTCCAGACCCCCAGATGTGCCCATCGGGGTCATCTGCGGCTTCAATTCACCACCAAAGTCAAATTTCTTAAGCATGTCGCGAGTGTACTTACCTTGGTTGATGAAGGTGCCGTCCTTGGTCTGCTTGATCTGGAGCCCTAAGAAATACTTGAGCTCACCCATGAGGCTCATCTCAAACTCGCTGTGCATCTGCTCAGAAAACTTGAACACAAGAGAATCAGTAGTACCGCCAAAGATAATATCGTCCACATAAATCTGAGCAAGAAAAGAGTTTTATCCACCGAACCCATCACAAAGCCCTTCCCCAACAAAAATTGCTTCAACCGGTCATACCAAGCCCTGGGGGCTTGCTTCAACCCGTATAAAGCTTTTTGCAACTTAAAAACATGTCGAGGAAACTTAGGGTTCTCAAAACCGGGGGGTTGCCTAACATAAACTTCCTCTTCTATGTACCCATTCAGAAAAGCACTCTTGACAACCATTTGAAAAAGCTTAAAACCCTTCGAAACGGCAAAAGCTAGAAGAATACGAATGGACTCAAGACGGGCAACAGGAGCGAAGGTTTCTTCAAAGTCAATACCCTCTTTTTGGCAAAAACCCTGGGCAACTAGTCGAGCTTTGTTGCGCACTACAACCCCATCTTCACCTTGTTTGTTCTTGAATACCCACTTGGTGCCTATGGGGTTGCATCCTAGTGGCGGCTCAACTAGTGTCCAAACCCGATTGCGGACAAAGTTCTCAAGCTCTTCTTGCATAGCATTAATCCAATTAGAATCAGAAAGAGCATGAGAAATATCTCTGGGCTCAAAAGATGCAACAAACGCAGATTCAGCAAACACAGCAAGAGAGGTAGAAGAACGCAAAGTTCTCTCAGTCAAATCACCTATGATGAGCTCTGACGGATGGTCATGCTGGACTGCTCGGGTTCCCTAGTGATCTGAAGTCACCTCCCCGGAGTCAGCAGCTGGCACCTCTGGACTTGACTGAGGGGGCTCGATCATAGTGGAAGAAGTGATCAGAGGTCCGCCCTCATCATCAGTCGAAGTCTCAGAAGGTGTGGGCTATGCAGGGGGTGCGGAAGGCCCACCCTCATTAGCAGCTGGAGTATCCTCATCTTCCTCGAAGATGGACTCTCCGAGCTCATCATCCCCAGAAAGCTCAAAAGAAGGAGTTAAAGAAGGCAAGGACTCATCAAATGAAACTTCGCAAGTCTCGACAAGCTGCTGGGAGTCGAGGTTCCAAACACGGAAGCCTCGAGAATGCAAAGCATAACCAAGAAAAACACCGTCCCAGCAACGAGACTCAAACTTGTCCAAGTGCCCTCCCTTCTTGAGCACAAAGCACTTGCAGCCAAACGCTCGCAAGTAGCTCACCTTGGGCTGTCTGCAAAACCGCAGTTCATATGATGTCTTACCAAGGTAAGCTCTAAGAAAAATGCGGTTTGCCAGATAGCAAGCCGTGTTCATGGCTTCAGCCCAAAAATGCCTAGGAGTCCTGTGCTTATCGAGCATCGTCCTGGCCATCTCGACTAGCGTGTGGTTCTTTCGTTCCACAACGCCATTCCGTGGGGGAGTGTAAGGAGAAGAAAACTGATGGTCAAGACCTTGATCACTACAGAAGCTGACGAACTGAGAGTTTTTGAACTCAGAGCCGTTGTCGGAGCGAATTGCTCGCATCCGACCATTGTTTTCATTCTTCAGCTTCAAAATCAGGTCATGAACAAACTGAAAAGTTTCATCCTTAGACTCCAAAAAGAAAACCCACGAGAATCGAGAGAAGTCGTCAACAATGACAAGCGCGTACCACTTCCCACCGACTGAACGTACCCGAGCTGGACCAACAGTGTCCATGTGTAAAAGCTCGCCTGGATACGAAGTCATCACCTAAGTCACAGGTGAGTGAGAAGCGGCAACCATTTTCCCATGACGACAAGGATGACAAACTAGAACCTTCTCCATCTTAAGCTTGGGCAATCCTCGGATGAGGTCCATAGAGCTTAACCTGACTAGCAGATCAAAACTCAAGTGACCTAACCTCCTATGCCACTTCCAGAGCTCAGAAGAAGATCCAGCTATCAAACAGCGAGAAGGGCCAAAAGAACTAGAGAAGTCAATTCGAAAAACTTTACCGAATGGTAAAATCTGGCAAATCAAAGACCCTCTAGAATCAACCACAGAAGAATTGCCCTTCTTAAAACGCACTTCCAAACCATCCTCAAGAAGTTGCGAAACAGAAATCAAATTGAAGTTCAAATTTTTAACCAAAGCAACATTCTTCAAAGAGAAATGATCTGAAATGCAAATTGAGCCAATGCCCCTTACTTTCCCTTGACCACTGTTCCCAAATGTGATGTACTCTTTGGAGCTCGGGGGAGTGAGACTGGAGAACCATCTGTGATGTCCCGTCATGTGGCGAGAGCATCCTGAGTCCATAATCCAAACGTCCTCCAGTCCCCGATCCTGCACAATTAGTGACTGTAAGTGGGAGCAAATGGTCCGGCACCAGGTTTAGAAAAAGAGCTAAACCAGTGTCGAGCCATCTGCTCAAAAGATGGAAAGCGAAAACCATCAAGAGAGTTTGGACCAAAACACGGCTCAAAGTGTGGTCCTCGGTTCTGCCTAAACCTGCGGCCACGAGGTCCAGGGCCATAGCCAACACGGCCTGGAACTCTACCGGAATGGACACCACCAACTAGAGCACGGGCAAGAAAGTCGTCTCCTCTACCACCACCTACACGACACGGCCTGGCCTCCAGCCTCTCCCCACGTCGAGGAACACGCAGTCTACCACACTGCTGGTAGAACTGCTCCTGATCACCACGAGCTCTCTCTGCTCTCTCAACCCGCTTCCTCCTGAAGCAAAACTCCGCAAGATGGTCGTCTCTCTGACAGTACTCACAATGATAGGTGGGCTTCTTGGGATGTGGTTGAGGCTTGGGATGTTTGGGCTTGGTGGTGTTAGGTGTAGTCTTCTTGGGTTGAGAAGGTCCAGGAAGAGAGTCTAGAGAAGAGTGGAGGTGTTTGGGCTTTGGAACCCAGATCGGCTTCTTGGGTGGAGCTTTGGGTGGTTCATGAATTACTCCATCCTTGGGCTGACAAGCCTGGGAAGACTCAGTGGAGTGAGTCTTGGGATACCTCTGCTCTGGAGTCATTTTACTCCACTCCACTGCCCGGCTAATGGCACTCTCAAAGTCAGCCTTGGTATAGGTGTACCCCACCCCAAACCCATCCTGCCTCTTGAACTGCTGGATCATCATGCCGAGCTATGGCTCTCTGGCACTGATCCAACTCAAGATAGAACGGAGGTAAAAGTTCTCATTCTGAGAATCTGCTAGCTCCTCTCTCAAGGAAGCTAGAACCTCCACCTGAGACAAGCAGGTCTCACACTCACTATCTACTTGAACAGACTTTTCAGCTTTTAGCTTGATCAATTCCATTCTAAGAGACAAACAGTTCTCACAAACAGTGGGTGGAACTGATAGTGTCTCAAGCTCTAGCCTAGTCTGCGCAAGCTCAGCTCTCAACCTCTCCAAAACAACCAAATGCTCATCGCCCTTGGATTTCAGCTCAGCTAAGGCAGCTAGATGAGATGGGCAATCAACACAGGGTGCGACGACAGTGGCTTGAGCATCTTTCAGCTCCAGCTGAGTGCTTTCAAGCTCAGTGGCCAAATCGTCCCTCTCATCAACCCTTTCTGTGTACCTGGACTTCAGAGTCGACAGGTCACATAGAAGCACCTCACACTTCGGGCACTCACTGCTATCACCCAAGCAAGGGGAAGAAGATAGACTCTCAATTCTGCCGTTGGCTACGACAAGCTCACTCTCTAACTCATCTATCCTCTTCATGGCCCCCCTAAGCAGTTTTTCCCGATACTTTAACTCCTGACGATTGCTCTCAAGTAAATCAACAATTTCACGCTCATAGGATGATACCTTTTCGTTGTCGTCGTCGGAGTCATCGGAGGAGCTCTTTTCTTCCTTATCCCCAAGAGCCATTGAACCAAAGCTCTTGCGGGATCTTCGGCGCTGGTGTGAGCGGCTCTTCGGCTTGTCTCCGAAGGACATGAAGCAGAGGCCCGCCGGATTGTCCTTGTCCTTCCCCTTCCTGATGGCGATCTCCTCATCGCTTGAGCTCGATGAAGAGGAAGAAGACATGGACTGCTTGGAGTAGCTCTTCTCCATCTCGGCGAAGAAGGCCTTGTCGCGCTTCTTGTTCTCTCGCCGGTAGTCCTTCAGGTCCTTCTTGAAGAATCTGGTCTTCGGCTTGCCCTTGTTGAAGGAAGAGCTGTCGTGCTTGCCGGAGTCGTGGAAGCCACCACCGGTGCCCTTCTTGTGTCCATTGCGCTTGGGGCAGTCGGCGATGAAGTGTCCTGGATCACCACACTCAAAGCATCCGGATTTTGTGCTGTCTTTTGAACATTCTCTTGTCATAGACACGACGCACCCGGTTGTTGAAAAGACACAAATCATCATCACCCAACAACTCTAGCTGGTCCTTAGTGATAGACATCAAAGAGAACCCAGCACAGCTCATAGCAGAGGGATCAACAGAAGGTGTAGCAAGGGCCAGGGACTTTGATCCAGAACCAGTGAGATTTGATCTCAACTGGATATCTACCTCAGTGGCCTTCAGCTTGCTAAATAACTCAGAAATGGTCAAGGTATCGTAAGAAGTGCTCTCAACGATAGAGGATACCTTGATCTCCCAGATCTTTGGGTCCAAGGTATGGAGAACCTTGAGCGTCTGCTCGTGATCTGAGACTAACTGAGCACCCTCAGCCTTGTTGTCCCGAAGCTTGTTAATGATCGATTGAAAACAACCAAACAACGCTTCAACAGATTCACCCGGCTTCTGTGTGAAATTCTCATATTCACGCCGGTAGATCTGATAGAGCCGAGCCTTGACCTGTGTTGTTCCCTCATGGTGTGCCTTGAGGGTAGCCCAGATCTCTCTCGTAGTGGAGAGATGGCTCACACGCTCAAACTCAGTGGGACCTAAACTAGAGAAAAGAATGTTCACAGCCTTACTGTTGCTCAGATGCTGAGCAATGATACTAGCAGTACCATGCTCAGTGACTGGCAATATGACAAACGTGGTGTGAACGCAAATGTCCCAAATGTCCGAACCCTGGCTCATGAGATAGGCTCGCATGCGAGTCTTCCAATAATTATAGCCATAGGCTTCCAAGGACAGGACCTTGCCAGGAGACGTCATGGTCACTACTGGGGTTTAGAACCAGTTAAGGTATGGAAAAACCCTAACCTCGCTTTGATACCACTTGTAGGACCGAAAGTAGCGACCAGAGGGGGGGTGAATGGGCGCTTTAAAAATTCTTTCGAATATATGGCCTGTTCCCAACACCCAACGCACCTCAAAAGGCTAAGCAGCAGAAAATGAACAGATAGCCTAAGTCTAAAGGTATCTAACCTAGAAGCAACTAATGTTAACTAGAGAACTACCAAAGCAGTGCAACTAGGCAGATAAACAAAGTATACTAGACATGTCAGGCCAAACTTCTCAATGAAAAGATTTAAGTATATATAAAGTGAGATGAGAGGTTACTGTTCAGATTTGTCTCCTGTTCGGAACTTGGTGAAGCCTGCTTCGCTCGTCGAGGTCTGCTTCGGTGGTCGAAGCCTGCTTCACTGGTCGAAGCCTGCTTCGCTGGTCGAAGCCTGCTTCACTTGTCGAAGCCTGCTTTAGAGGTTAGTTGTGAAGCCTGCCGAAGGTGTGTCTAGCCTAGTTCGAAGTGGCAGGGAGCGAAGTATGCTTCGAACACAACGCACAGACAAACAACCTTCAAAAAGAAACGCGAAGGCTGACATGCGACAGAAAAACCAAAAACGAAGCCTTCACTCTACCTTCGAACAAACACCCCAAGGACCTTCGAAGAAGATGGAAGCAAACACTGTGCGAAGTCTAACAGAAAGACAAGCTTCGAAGCCAACTTCGATACCTGTCGAAGTATGGACTTCAAAGAGCTCGAGTCGGAGTACCTTCGCACAGACGTTCGAAGTATGAAACGCTGACAGTTCAAGAAGTACTTTGAAGCTAGCAACTCAGGACACAAAACGAAGTTCGAAGTTCAAACGAAACCTTCGAATATATCAGATCGAAGCCTGCCTCACGGAGCTGAGGGGCTTCGAACAGAGAGGGTGGCTTCGCCAGAAAATAGTCAGAAAAGGTACTCAGTCCTGTCAACTTTGATCAAAAAGCTGCGCAGAAAAGGCAAGGCTAGAGTACTAGTGTACTGTTGCTACAGTGTAGTAGTACTACTTGCAACAGCAAGAACTAGTACTACTTGCGTGAAGAACACACGCAACAGAGGCACCTTCTCAGGAATAAAATCACCAAAATACACCAAACCGAAGCTTCTGATTCCTAGAGATTAATGCACGCATCCAAACATGAACAGGAGATGCAATCTTACTGAGAAGGAGTAAATGCAAGGCAAAATGCAATGAATAAATGTCTGGCGGTGCACAGCAAGAGTGAGAGAGAAAATGCAACAGACAAAATGACCCAAAGGAGTAGTATTGATTTCAGCCAAAAAGGGTTACCTAACCCTAGGGATTGGGGTCCTATTTATAGGCTGCCAACACTAGGAATATTCCACCAGCCCCTTAGGGTTTTTTACAGGCGCAGGAATAAAGGAAAAGACTCTACTGCCCTTAGGAATTTTTACAGACACGACTGACTGACTGTGGGCCTAGAGATACAGATGACTTATCCGGAAGCTAAGTTTTCGTAGTCACTACGGCTTCTCTTCTGGACAGTCGGATACAAGATCAACGGTTGTCAGTTTTGCACCGAAACTGACAAAGCCTCCACCGACTTTGCACCAGGTACCTGGATTGGGCCGGCCTAATTTCGCAGCTCTCTCAGCCCGGCAATCACTCACCGCCCATGTACCTGAGTCAACCCTGGTCAACAGCCCAGTGGGTCTTCTACTGCTTCTGGCCCATGTACCCGGATTGGGCCAGCCCGACTTCGCAGCCTCCTTTTCCTGACAATCGCTCGCTGCCCGTGTACCTGAGTCACACGCGGCCCATGAAACAGCAGATCTTCATTCTTCTCAGTCCTCTTTGACTATCGTTGACAATGACTCATCACTTTTGGAGCCATGAGGCCCACGCTATTCAGCATGGCTCCTCATTCGGTCCACAATCCTTTTGCCAATCCCACTATCCTTCGATTCAATCCTAATAAAATATTACTGTTAGCTCGCTCGATGGCTCCGTTAGACTAAGGATGACGAACAGCTGCAAAACACATTTCTATGCCAAGACCTTCGCAGAACTCTCTAAAGGGTTTGACATCAAATTGGGTGCCATTGTCGATTGTCAGCTATCGAGGTACTCCGACCCTGCATATAATATTCTTCTAGAAGAATTTTTGTATGTTTTTTGAAGTGATAGCTGTGAGGGGTTCTGCTTCGACCCACATGGAAAAATATTCAATTGCTACCACTACAAATTGTAGACTTCCTTTTGCCATTGGAAAGGGGCCAATGAGATCCATGCCCCATCTGGCGATAGGCCAAACTGGAGCAATAACTTGAAGAGGTGTTGGCGGACGATGACTTTGTCTTCCCATCCATTGACAACCTTGGCAAGTGCGGACAAAGCCCTCCGCATCAGCTACTATTGTAGGCCAATAAAGCCCCTAGCGAAGTGTTTTTCCTGCCTAAGCTCGAGAGGCAAGATGGCTACCACAAAGGCCTTCATGGATTTCTCGGAGTATATCTTGGCCTTCGGCTTGAGAAATATATCGGAGTATGGGGGAACATATTCCGGCCTTGTAAAGAATACCATTGATAATGTGATAATTTTGGACTCTTAATTGCAATCTTGAAAGCTTCGGGCCTTTGGGTAAGTTGGCTTCGCCTTGCAGTAATTCCATGATCGAACTCCGCAAGTCGGTGTCTAGATGCAAAGGACCTCCGCAGGAGGGAGTTGGGGCACCGAAGGCGAAGTAAGCTCTTCATAAAAAGCCCCTTCCGGAATATCTATGGCTCTGGCTACAACTTTTGCTAGGATACCAGCTTGTGCATTGTCAGCTCTTGGTATACTTCAGAAATAAATCCCTTTGAATGCTGCTTCGATCTTACGGATCTATTCTAAATATTTTGCATGTTGCGGATGCCTGACTAGAAAACTTTTATTAACGTGCCCTGCTACAACTTGAGAATCTGTTTTTATAACAACTCTTGTAGCACCAAGAGCATGCGCTTTTCGAAGTCCTAGCAAAATTTCCTCGTACTCCGCAATATTATTGGTGCACTTAAAATTGAGCCATGCAGAGTACATTGCTCTTTGTCCTAAAGGTGAAATTATCACTGCTCCAACTCCTGCTCCGGATGCTTGAAAAGCTCCATCGGAGTATATGGTCCAAATTCCTTCGCTTGATTTTTTCGGAGCCCAGACTGCAGACGGAGTCCATTCTGCTACAAAATCTGCCACGACTTGTGACTTGATTGCTGTCCTTGCAAAAAAGGAGATGTCGAAGGGTGCTAGCTCGATGACCCATTTTCCAATCCTCCCTGTAGAATCATTGCTTCGAAGCATATCTCCCAAAGGATAAGAAGTTGGTACAATTACATTATGTGCTAAGAAATAATGTCGCAATTTCCTTGAAGCCATTATCAGAGCATAATTGAATTTTTCGAGCTCGGAGTATCTTGTTTTTGCTCCAGATAAAGCTTCAGATACAAAATAAACTGGATTTTGTACCAACTTCCCATTGAAATCCATTTCTCGAACAAGGACCGCACTAATAGTGGAGCCCATAGCTGCAAGATAAAGAAGAAGGGTTTCATCTGTCATGGGCATAATGAGTGTTGCAAGGTTTTTGAGATAATCTTTAATATCGTCAAACTCTTTTGGCACTCCGGTGTCCATGCAAAATGTTCGGACCCTTTCAAGGCTTTGAATTTGGTTAGGCTTCGCTCTGCGGACCTTGCCAGAAATCTGCTGAGTGCTGCAAGGCATCCAGTAAGCTTCTAAACCTATTTTAAATTCTCTAGCAGAGCCATTCTTTGTAGCGTAGTTATTTGAGTTGGGCTAGCTTCGATTCCCATGCTCGAAACTAAATACCCTAACAGTTTTCCAGCTTGAGCCCCAATGATACATTTTTCGGGGTTGAGGCGGACTACACGTGCTCGGAGGCTCTCAAATGTTTCTGCTAAGTCTAGACTATGCTGGTGCTTTAAAGCACTCTTTATTACAATGTCATCCATATAGGCTTTGACATTACGGCCTATTTGGTGACCTAGAGCCTTAGCAATTAATCTTGAAAAAGTTGCCCCGGCATTTCTCAAGCCGAAGGGCATTCTTACATAGCAGAAGACTCCTAAAGGAGTTACGAAGCTTGTTTTGATTTCATCTTCACGCTATAACCATATTTGATGATATCTGGAATACGCGTCGAGGAAACTTAATAGCTCCGAACCGGTAGTGGAGTCAACTAATTGATCTATACAGGGCATGGGGTAGGGGTCATGTGGGCATGCTTTATTCAAGGATGTAAAATCAGTACACATGCACCATTTTCCGGAGGCATCTTTTTGACGAAGACTGGGTTGGCTAACCACTCCGTATGAGCCACTTTTATGATAATCCCAGCTTTCAACAAATTTTCAACTTATGCCTTAGCAAGGCTTGCCCTCTCTGCTGATAATTTTTAGAGCCCCTGCCGAACAGGCCAAACCCTTGGGTTCACAAGCATGCTGTGCTCAATGATATTTTGGCTAACTCCTGGAATGTATTCATCGGACCAAGCAAAGATATCCAAATTCTCTCTAACTACTTCTTCCAGTGAAGTAGCGATTTCCAAAGGCAATTCTTTGCCAAACTGAAAGGGATAGTCTTTACCATCCATACAATAATATTTGTTATAATTTCTCCTTCGGGGCTTGTCCTTGGAAAATATATCTTCAAAGACTCACTTGATGCAGAGATATCCTCCGAATGGTCCTACACATTATTCACTTGTGTTGGATCAAGAGGTGGTCCATGGCCGTATTCTGCCCTTCGTGCAGTGGCTTGATCACCGAAGACAGTAAGCACTCTTGCTTGCGTGGGCATATTCATGCATAAAGAATTATGGCGTGCCACAGCTCCGAATTGATTTAACATGCCCCTTCCGAAGATGACATTATAAGGATAAGGGGCATCGAAAACATCAAAATTACTTCCTCCGTCCTTGCCAAGAGCCCCTCTCCGATGGCAACCTCAAGACCTAGTTGGCCGAGGGCATCAAGAGGAGGTCCCACGAAGCCTTGAAGGGGACGAGCTACTGGGAGGAGATGCTTCAGGGAGATACAAAGCTGGTCGAAGGCCTGAACAAAGATAATATCCACAGAACTTCCTCCGTCAAACAATAATCTCTGAACTTCTATCCCTGCAATATCAGCAGTAATGACAAGAGGATATGCATGGGGGAATTTTATACCCACAACATCACCTACAGAAAAAGATATAGGCACATGGGATCACTCAGGCATTTCAGCTACCGACGAAGAGGTCTGAATATGGCCTACTTCCCGAACATACTCTCTTCGTTGCCTTTTTGACATGCTGCCTAGGGTTCCTCCTATGGAGATAGGAGGAACTAGTCTTTTGCCCTGGTCTTGAATATCTTCTTTCTCCGGAAGGTGGCATAACACTGGCCACCAGAGGCTATCTTGGGGGATCGAAGTTGTCTACACATATGATAGCCTGCACCGGCTCCGAACGTGCCTCGGGAGGGTCTCGGTCAGTAGTGCCTCGACCAGAGCTCCTTTCAAGGTACTTGCTTCTTAAAGCTAGTATATACTTGCATGCATCTGTAGCATGGCTTCGGTTTTTGCCATGAACACAGTAGAAGAAGGCCTTGCCCTTGCCAACCAGAGTCTCTAGCGACCTCTAGCCGCTGACCTTGTTTCCTGAAGCTTGTGAACTCTTGGGGGAAAATTTTTGCAGAGAAGGAGCGATGTTCAGGACTTCGGAGCGAGGGTGCTTCTGCCCTCGACGCTTGTCAGTCTGGTTGTCGAAGTTAGGCCCTTGTGAAGATGTTGAAATTTTCACTTCGAGCTTATCTTCTTGGACAATTAGTTAAGACGAGGTTGTTCTTCAGAGCCATCCTTCCTCCGACCTAGCATACTCCTCAAAATAAGCCATTAACTGTGCTACAGAGGATATATGCTTCCAATGAAGCTTGTCAAGGAGGCTTGCATTAGTGACTCCTTCTCGAGCTGCATCGACCACGGATGATGTAGACAGTCCTCTTCTCTGCGACTTTGTATGAGCGAAGCACTTAAAGAACCGCCTCAAAGTTTCTCCAGGTTGCTGCTTCACTTGAAAGAGACTCCCAGTAGACATAGGGGCACAAAAGTACCCTTGAAGTTATTTATGAATTTTTTTCTTAAATTCTCCCAGGATTTAATTGATCCTGGCTTCAAAGACTAGAACCAACGCAAAGAAACTCCTTGAAGTGCAAGGGGGGAAGCATTTTTCCATTGTATCCTGAACCCCTCCGCTGGCTTCAATCGCTAAAGCGTATGAAGGAGAGAACTCCTCTGGATCTTCTTCCCCGGAGTACTCACAGAGCTTCGAAGTTTTGAACTTGGGGTCGAAGCGCACATTTTGTAAGTCGGGGTGCAGCGGAGATTTGCTATCAAAGGAAGCATTTTCGGGGGCTTCGGGATAAAAGGAAGGGTCATCGTTTTGAGGCACCTCCGGAATGACAGGGGTAGCTTGGGGACGAAGCCTATCTATAGCTTTCTGCCTCCACCTTGTCACTTCGGCTTGAAGAATGGCCATCTGGGTTTCCACGTCATCAAGGTTGTCTTCATTTCTTCCGGAAGGAGCTTCCGGGTCTTGAGAACTGAACAAGTCAGTTCGGAGTATAGTCGGAGCTACAAGAGAAGCTCCGTCGGTTCTAAGCACAGATGGAGTCCTTGAAGAGGCTTCGTATGCTCGAGGAAGTGTATTCATTTCAGGGGTCTGAGGTGGGGGAACAATAGAAGGTCAACCGATCTCAACAGTATTCGAAGATCTCACTCTAGAGGTCCGAGGGGACCTCCGAAGGGGACTACCACCTGAGCTCCGTTTAGGAGGCATGACTCTAGAAATAAATTGGTAGAGAACGAAGTTTTCGTACTAGATTCCCCACGGACGACGCTAACTGTTGGCGTAAAAGATTACGCTAACAGGTTTAAAAAACTATGTGTGATAAACGAAGTGTTTGTAGGAGCGGACTATCTCAAGCCTCCATGAAGGATAATAGCTCGAAAAAGTTCAAAGTTTTGTATTGAATATCTGAGTATTCGATGCCTTTTACAGGGTGAGAATGGGGGTATTTATAGGTAAAAACTCTAAGGAAAAGACCTTTTTACCCCTCAATTACAACCGACATAGTGGAAACTATTTCGGTACCCCCAATAGGGCTAAAATAGTAAAAGACTAATTTAATCAGAAACAAGATAAGTCTTTTATCCTTGCTGGAAACATTTCTTCGGGGTTAAGGCTTTCGGGAAAATTCATTAAACCGAAGTCTTAACAGAAATCTTTGTTGTATAATACTCCGAATACAACTCAACTCTGGTTCTTTTAAGATCATCGAAGATCAAGGCTTCTAACTTCACCTCTTCTGATGGTATCTTCAGGGGAGCGTTCTTGACTTCTAGAGGATGAAATGTTTCCCCCAGCAGCCACTGTCCTTTTATGATTTCCATATCACTCATATCTTCCTTTAGGTTAGACCTAGTCTTTACCTTTCGATTCCTATGTGAGTGGGGACGATCTTGAACCTCGGCTTGCTTTTTCCTGGTCGACGGAACATGCCTCAATGTCCGTGTCAGAATCACTTGAGTTGATGGTTCACCATTGTTTCTCCGTTGGTGTTCTTGATGTCCCTTTCCTTTAACACGACCAACCTTGGAGGAAAGTGGGCGACTGAGGAACCATGTTGAAGAGCATGGGCCTTATGGCTCCAGATGTGGGGCACGTGTGACTCAGGTACACGGGCAGCGAGCGACTGCCGGGTAGAGGGGTCACAGAGTTGGGCTAGCACAATCTGAGTACGTAGGCTGGGAGCGGCAGAGGATTCACTTGTCTGTTGGCCGGGATTGACTCAGGTACACGGGCGGCAAGCGATTGCCAGGTTGAGGAAGCCGCGGAATCGGGTCGGCCCAATCCGGGTACCCAGTGCGAAGACGGTGGATGCTTTGTCAGTTTCGGTGCAAAACTGACAACCGATGATTATCTTTATTTAGGATTTTATTATTTACCCTTTAGGCCCATATTCTATGTTATTCGAGTCAGTAAAAACACCCTAAGGGCATTTGGTCATTTCCAAATTTTTTTAGAGTGAGTGTAATTTACCCTAGGGGTAAATGTGTCTTTTTCCCTTTATTAGTGGGCTGCCTATAAATAGGCCCAAACCCCCTAGGGTTAGGGTTGACTGATTCACAATTAATCTACATTCCAATTTGTTTTTCCCCTAGCCGCCGCCATTCTTTTCTGCCGCAACTGGTTTTTCCTGTTCCAGATTGCCGACCAGATCGTCGAGTGTGTTGCCTTGCCACCGCCATCGTTTTTTCTCTCCGCCGAGCGAATTCTTCTCCTGCTTCTTTCTAGGCATCACTCCGTTCTTCGTGTGCCTCGCACAAAGCACATGCCGCTACAGCGGTAGCCTACAATGTAGCTAGCACCAGCACCTAGCGGCGACTAGTCTTTGCGTGCTGCAGTGCAGGTAGCGGCTGCCTAGGCGCGTAGCGTGCGGCAGCTTTGCCAGTGGTAGCAGCAGCCTAGGCATGCAGCGATCGGCAATAGCAGCTTGCGTGGTGGCCGAGACACGACAGCTACAGGGGGAGCATCACTCAATTTATTTGGCGCCGGTTTCAGCACACAACGTCTAGCAGCCACACGGCAATCAAAGCAGCAATTCAACGTAGCTGGCGTCGCATGCAATTTGGAGTCCCGAAGGCTATCAACCAGAGTAGATCGATCGAGTTTTTCGGCAGCAAGAAATCTTTTCAGCACGTAAATGTTTCCCATCTAATCTCCTATTTTTCAGCTAAGTTAATTAATTAGCATGCGAACCTGATTAGTGATTTCATGATTAATTTTTGGCTGTTAAACCTTGTTAGTTCTCGCGCAATGTTTAATTAAGTATTTTTAGTTTGTTCATATAAAAGAAAAAAATAGTCACAGTAATATTTTTCATTCTCGATTTACGTGCAATCGATTAGTTTTATTTCTGAATGATTCATGATTTATTCACCTGATTAGTATTTTATTTTTAGATTGCAATATGAATATTTATTGATATATCTAGGTGTTTTCCTGTGCACATCAAGTATTTATTAAATCATCTAAGAACACATTTTTATTTACTGCAGTTATTTTGTTTAGTTTAAATTTACTTTTAATATCATTGTTAATGTCTTTTTAATTAGGACACCGGTGATTTTTAGGCTAGACAACTTTAGTACTAGTGATCTATTTTGCTTCTGCTTTTTGTCTGTCGATGTGCGTTGGGTATTGGGATTAGGCCATTGATTCGAAAGAACTTTTTAGGCGCCCATTCACCCCTCTCTGGTCGCTACTTTTGGTCCAACAAGTGGTATCAGAGCTTGGTTAGGGTTTTTCCATACCTTAACCGGTTCTAACCCCAGGTAGTGATCATGACTTCCTCTGGTAAGGTCCCGTCCCTTGAAGGTTTTGGCTACACTTATTGGAAGACTCGCATGCGAGCCTATCTCATGAGCCAGAGCTCAGACATTTGGGATATTTTTGTTCACACTACTTTTTCTATACTTCCTGTTGTTGAGCGCACTTCTCCTGATATAATCGCCCAGCATCAGAACAATAGCAAAGCGGTGAATATTTTATTTTCTGGTTTAGGTCCTAGTGAGTTTGAGCGCATTATCCATCTCGACACTTCTCGAGAGATCTGGGCTACCCTCCAGGCACACCATGAGGGGACAGCTCAGGTCAAGGTTAGGCTCTATCAGACCTACCGGCGTAACTATGAAAATTTCTCACAGAAGCTGGATGAGACTATTGAGGCTCTTTTTGGTCATTTTCAATCGATCATTAACAAGCTTCAGGCCAACAAGGCCGATCGTGATTAGCTGGTCTCTGATCATGAACATGCGCTCAAGGTTCTTCATACTTTGGACCCTAAGATCTGGAGATCAAGGTTTCTTCTATTGTTGAGAGCGCTTCCTGTGATACCTTGACTATCGCAGAGCTTTTTTATAAGCTCAAGGCCTTAGAGGTTGATATCTAGTTGAGATCAAATCTCACTGGTTCTGGCTCAAAAACCCTGGCCCTTGCGACACCTTCTACTGATCCTACTGCTTTGAGTTGTGCTGCATTTTCTTTGTTGTCTATCTCCGAGGATCAGCTTGATTCACTAGGAGATGATGATTTGTGTTTGTTTAACAACCAGGTGTGTCATTTCTATGATAAACGAATGCTTAAAAGACACGACACAAAATCCGGATGCTTTGAGTGTGGTGATCTAGGTCCTATGACTCCGGCAGGCACAACAACTCCATGTTCACAAAGGGCAAGCCCAAGACGAGAATCTTTCCAAAGGCTCTGAAGGACTACAAGCATGAGAACAAGAAGCGAGACAAGGCCTTCTTCGCCGAGATGGAGAAAAACTACTCTAAGAGGTCATCGTCTTCCTCCTCGTCTTCAAGTTCAAGTGATGAAGAGATCGTGATCAAGAAGGGGAAGGACAGGGATGATCCAGCGGGCCTTTGCTTCATGACCTTCGGGGACAAGCCGAAGAGTCGCTCGCGTCACAGCCAAAGATCCCGCAAGAGTTTGTGCTCAATGGATCTTGGGGATAAGGAAGAAAAGGGATCCTCCGACAACTTAGATGATGACAATGATGAAAGGTATCTTCCTATGAACAAGAAGTCGTAAATTTGCTAGAAGAGAACCATCAGGAATTGAAGTATCGAGAGAAACTGCTTAGAGGGGCAAAAAAGAGGATAGATGAGCTTGAGAGTGAGCTTGCCATGGCAAATGGCAAGATTGAGAGTCTGTCTTCTTCCCCTTGCTTGGGTGGTAGCAGTGAGTGCCCTAACTATGAGGTGTTGTTGTGTGACCTGACGACTCTGAAGTCCAGGTACACAAAGAAGGTAGATGAGAGAGACGCTATGGCCACTGAGCTTGAAAGCACTCAGCTGGAGCTGAAAGATGCTCATGCCACGGTCGCCGTGCCCTATGTAGACTGTCCATCCCATTTAGCTAGTATAGTTGAGCTGAGAGCCAAGAGTGATGAGCAGTTCGACGAGTTAGCTGGAGTGAGAGCTGAGCTGGAGCAGACTAAGCTAGAGCTTGAGACCTTGTCAGTTCCACCCACTATTTGTGAGAACTGCTTGTCCCTGAGATTAGAGTTGATCAAGCTAAAAGTTGAGAAGTCTGTCGAAGTCGATAGAGAGTGTGAGATCTGCTTGTCTCAAGTGGAGGTGCTAGCTTCCTTGAGAGAGGAGCTAGTTGATGTTCAGAATGAGAACTTTTTCCTCCATTAGATCCTGAGTTGGATTAGTGCCAGAGAACCATAGCTTGTCATGATGATCCAGCAGTTCAAGAGGCAGGATGGGTTTGGGGTATGTTACACCTACACCAAGGCTGATTTTGAGAGTGCCATTAGCCATGCTGTGGAGTGGAGCAAGATGACTCCAGAGCAGATATATCCCAAGACTCACTCCACTGAGTCTTTTCAGGTTAGTCAGCCCAAGGATGGAGTGTTCCAAGAACAACCTAAAGCTCCACCCAAGAAGCCTATCTAGGTCCCAAAGCCTAAACCTCTCCACACTTCTCTTTACTCTCTACCTGGACCCTCTCACACCAAAGAGTCTACACCCAACACCACCAAGCCTAAGAACCCCAAGCCTCAACCATATCCCAAGAAGCCTACCTATCACTGTGAGTTTTGTCAGAGACGGGCATCTTGAGGTGTTTTGCTTCAGGAGGAAGCGGCTTTACAGAGTAGAGAGAGCTCGAGGTGGGCAAGAGCAGTTCTACCAGCAGGGTGGTAGACAGAGAGTCCCTCATCGCAGAGAGAGGCTAGAGGCCAGGCCGCATCGTGTAGGTGGTGGTAGAGGAGACGACTTTCATGACCATGCTCCGGAGGATGGTTTTCGCTTTGGCAAAGCTCCAGGTCATTCTGGATACGTCTTTGGACCTCATGGTCATGACTTTAGGCAGAACAGAGGACCGTGTTTTGAGCCGTGTTTTGGTCTAGATTCATATGATTCCTTCTACTTTCCTACTTACGAGCAGATGGCTCGACACTGGTTTAGCTCGTTTGCTAAACCTGATGTCAGACCGTTTGCTCCCATTCATGACCATTGATCTTGCAAGATCGAGGACTGGAGGACGTGTGGATCATGTATTCAGGATGTTCTCGCCACATGATGGGACATCATAGATGGTTCTCCAGCCTCACTTCCCCGAGCTCCAAGGAGTACATCATTTTCGGGAATAGTGGTCAAGGGAAGGTACAAGGTATTGGGTCGATTCACATCTCTGATCATTTCTCTTTGAAGAATGTTGCTTTGGTTGGAAACTTGAATTTTAATTTGATTTCTGTTTCGCAACTTCTCGAGGATGGTTTAGAGGTTCGCTTTAAGAAGGACATGTCTTCCGTTGTTGATTATAGAGGATCTTTGGTTTGCTAGTGTTGGGACAATTGCGTTAGTTCCAGCAGGTTTCTGTGTGGTGGATTAGGATGTGGAGAAGGAGCCTCGATGGACTCTGACAGAGGGAGAAAAAGGTTTATACTGGTTCGGGCCTCTCCTGGGAGATAATAACCCTACGTCCAGTTGTGGTGGATTTGGCATGGTATGCCCCAGTATGGGGTAATAATACCGGGGTCTCTTCGCCCCCCGGAGCGTGTGTCCCTGCTACAAGGGCTCGGCCCTGCTTTTATAGGCACGCAGGCCTTAAGGAAAAGACCAAGATACCGTCTACAAGCCCCTAGGCTTATAGGGGTAGACATGGAAAGAGAGCTAGCTACTGAGCAAAGTACCAGGCAACTTTACAGCTTTACATCTTTACAGACGTGTTAGGCTGCGCCAGGGCTTTGACCAGCTAAAATACACCGAAGGTGGGTCTGGGAGGAAGGCTTCGGAGTGCACCCCGGAGGGGGGGCTTCGAAGCGTGCTCCGGAGGGCGGCCTCCGAACGGGACTCGGCCCCCGGAGGGTGGCCTCCGAACTGGACTCGGCTCCCGGAGGGTGGCCTCCGAACTGGGCTCCGGAGTGCGACCTCTGGGCTTGGCTCCCAGAGGGTGGCCTCCGAACTGGGCTCCGGAGGGCGACCTCCGGACTGGACTCCGGAGGGCGGCCTCCGGGCTTGGCTCCCGGAGGGTGGTCCCCGAACTGGGCTCGGCTCCCGGAGGGTGGCCTCCGAACTGGGCTCCGGAGGGCGGCCTCCGGGCTTGGCTCCCGGAGGGTGGCCTCCGAACTGGGCTCCGGAGGGCGACCTCCGGACTGGACTCGGCTCCCGGAGGGTGGCCTCCGAACTGGGCTCCGGAGGGCGACCTTCGGGCTTGGCTCCCGGAGGGTGGCCTCCGAACTGGGCTCCGGAGGGCGACCTCCGGACTGGGCTCCGGAGGGCGGCCTCCGGACTTGGCTCCCGGAGGGTGGCCTCCGGACTTGGCTCCCGGAGGGTGGCCTCCGGTGCCCTGTGCCAGGGCCCGGACTGGGGGCTCCGGGCCGGACCTCCTGGTCTGAGGGCTCCGAAGTTACGGGCCCCGGAAGGCACCTTGGGACCTAGAAACAACACTTAGAGAGAAAACAGGCTCCGACAGTGCTGGGCTCTGGGCCGAAGGCTGTCGGAGGCTGACGTCATTTGGAGCCGAGGGACCTTCGGACGCCCTCCGACAAGTTCGAGCAGACCCTGGAGATGAGGGCCTCGATCTCCACGGAGGAGTCGGTCCGGAGGGCCTGCGAAGGGAAGATCGCGGCGAAGATCCAGCTTCGGGTCCCGGAGAAGTCGGAGTCTGAGCCGAGGCCTCGTGCTGACGAGGTGGTGGTGTTCGAGGCTTTCTTCGAAGCCGGCCTCGGACTGCCTGCAGTGGGGATGCTGAGCGAAGTCCTCAAGGCTTACAACCTCGAGCTCCCTCAGCTTTCGCCCAACGCAGTGGCGAGGTTAGCCGTCTTCGAGTGGGCCATGAGGGCCGAGGGCTGCGAGGGCCGCGTGGATGTCTTCGTCGCCCTCCATGACGCCAACTGCCAACCGAAGCCGCGGGAGGGGACGGACCGCGTCAAGAGGGCGCTGGCCTTCGGCAGCGCCAATTTCCAGCTCCGGAAGGAGTACCAGGACGCCTTCCCGGCGAGGGCCGTAAACAACAAGTGGTACTCGAGGTGGGACCAAGAGTGGTTCTATGCCTCCATCGGCGTGAACTCTCCCCTTCGGAGTACCAACGCCCATATTTTGTACCGGCGCGAAGGGGTGGTGAAGACCAGCGAAGACATCCTTCGCTCGAGGATCTCGCTGCTCCGGAGAGTGGCGGCGAAGATGAGCATGAGGGACCTCGCGGAGGAGTTCATCACCCTCCGGCTCAGCCCCCTCGCGCGCTCCTGGCCGGAGGGGCTCTTTCAGGCTTCGGGCCGAGGTGAACTTAGCGAGCTGGCCTTCGACCGCTTCTGTAAGGCTTCGAAGTCTCTCTGCTTTTTAATACCTCGCAGACTTCACTTCTAACTCGAACTTTCCATGAAGCCGACCTCGAAATGAGGACCCCGGAGGAGGCCATCGCGGCGGCGGATCGAGTCGTCGGGACTCCGACCCCCGAGGAGCAAAACCAGCGCCTTGCCCTGGTGGGGTCCTGGGAGCGCTTGAACAGAGTGTGGACCGCGCTCGACCTCGAAGGGCTTCCTGCTCTGCCGGACTTCGCCCACTTGACCACCTCGTCGGCCGTAGCCAAGAGGAAGAGGGGGGACGAGGATGAGCCGGATGCCTCGGGGGAGGTTGCGGAGAAGCCCGCAGCTACACCGCCCTCCAAGAAGGCGGCGAAGCCCCTGGCGGCGAGGCCTTCGGCGACGGAGGCTGACGCGCACACTCCGGCTGCTAAGGAGGCCACGGGTGCTCTGGCGGAACCGGCTTCGGGCGCGGAGGTAGATGAGCCAGCTTCGCAGCGAGGGAGCTGGAGGGCGCACTTAGCCCCACCGGCCTTCCAAGAAATCTCTGACGAAGGTAAACCTTTTATGCAAGCTTTGCTCCAATATGCAGATTTTGACTTGGCTCCCTGCAGAGGATGAGGACGATGCGAGGCCCGCTAAGGCGAAGCCGTCAAGCGAGGGTGGATCGATGTCTGCCGAGGCGAAGCCCACGGAAGCTTCGAGTAGCAGTGGCAGCAGCAGAGGTAGCGGCTCGGAGTCCGAGAGTACTTCGTCCGACGACGAAGGCAGCGGAGGCCGCGAAGTCCCTCGAGGCGAAGAAGAAGTGGATGTGGTGGGCTTGAGCCCCGCCTCGCGGGAGCCTGCGGAGACGACTGTGGCTGTGATTCACCCTTTCAAGCCGAGGGGGGGCGTGATGGTGGCGGCGATCCGCGGTTTCCGCGAAGCTTGTGCTTCTGCGGAGGAGGGGGACTTGGTGGCCCAGCTTAGCCACCAGGACCCCGCGGATCTCTTTGTCAGTTCGAACGAAGTCCTCCTGCGGGTGAGCGAAGCCCCTTGCAGCTTTGAACAATACTTTGTCCCTCGGTTGATACTCAAGGTTTCTTGAATTCCTACAGGCCTTCGCACTGAACGCGGCAGCTTCGACTGCTGCCGACAGGCGGATGGAGCGCCTCGCAGAAGAGAAGGAGGCCCTTCGTCGCGAGGTCTTGGAGGAAGCTGAGAAGCGGAGGCGGGCCGAGGCTTCGGCTGCTGAGGCGAAGGAAACCTTGGCCTCGGAGACGGCTTGGCTTCGCGCGGAGCTCCAAGCTTCGAAGGACGCCGAGGCCCGTCAAGCGAAGGAGAACGAGGAGCTCCGCCAGCGGGCTCGGGATCTTGAGAGCTTCGTCGTGGCTAATCTCGGTGAGGCCACTCAGAGTCTGACCGAGGTCCTTGAGAAAATAGGGACCGAGTGCCGGACTCCGGATTTTGGCGATCAGGACCCGATTGGGGACCGCGCCGACTTCTTGAAGACTGCAGCTTCGGTAGCGGACGAAGCGCTGACGGGCTTCGCTCTTATGGCCGGTCGCGTCGCGGGCCAAGGGGTGTTGCACCTGCTCCATGCCGCGGGGTGTGACCACCTTCGGGCCGCAACCTCCGTGACCCCAGTAGCCTTCGGGGGCCCGCACTTGGTGACGCCTCCGGCCGAAGTTCGCGGAGCCTGGCGGCGGCTGCAGGACCCCTGGAAGGAGCAAGGCTGCGAAGCAGTCCTCGACCTCCAGAAGGCCCTCCGACATCGCCGATCCAAAGCGCCTGCTGTGCCTGATCAGCCTTCGACTTCGGTACCTCCGCCTCCGAAGGTGTAGATCTCCTTAGGCCTTTTTGTAATACTTAGCTGCAGGCTTGTAAAAACTCTATCAGCTTGTGAATGCGGGGGTTTTTTATACCTGCCCAGGCTCAGACTTCGAGCGTAGACCTCGAAGTCCTCGAGGACTCCGAAGAGCTTCAACAGCTGTGGGTGATCCTCGAAGTAGCTAGGTCCGAAGGCCCCCCTCGGTTTAAGCTTCCGAGGGGGCCTAACGGCGAAGCCATCTCCGAAGTAGCTCAGGATTTACTAGCCGCTGTGAAGACGGAGTCCCTTCAGGGCCCTTTGTCTTTGCCTTCGCGAACGGCCTTAGCAGGCGACGAAGCCCTAGACTTTTCTGCCTTCGATACGGCACCGCCTGCTTCGTTAACCTGGAGTGACCTGCAAAGTGGAAGGCGAAGCCTACGGGCTTCGGAACCTGAACGGGTTGTTCGAGGGAGAGCGGGCTCCGATGAGGCAACGTCCAGCCGAGGCGGCCCTGGCCGAAGAAGGGGCAAGCGAGGGTTGGGGCCTCGCACACGGTTCTTCTTAGGTTTAGATACAGATTATACGTAGTTTGCTTCCGAAGTATGTTTGTAACACACTTCTCAATATACAATAAATGGAGTTGTTATATTTGCATACTTCGTCTGTATGCTTCGCATTGTTTGGCTTCGAACATTTTAGCTTGCCACGCTCGTACTGCGTATTACATTCGCACACCTCGCATACATGCTTCCCCCCTTTGCCCGTGGCAGCTAGCTAGGGACTTAGCCGTTGCTGGTGCGGGCAAAAAATAAACGATGCGAAGGGTGCGCCTTTTGGTGGCTTCGACGTACGAATTTTATTTAAGCGAAGGCCTCCTTTGGGCTTCGAATGCTTTAATTTGGTGCGAAGCAGGGCTTTGGCTGCTCGGAATTTTACTGAGCGAAGGCCTCTTTTGGGCTTCGAACGTGCTAACTTGGTGCGAAGCAAGGCTTCGGCACAACCAATCCTAGCGAGGCATGCTTCGGCATGCTAGGTTTTGGATGCTGTGCGTGAGCGAGGCTCTGAAACGTACTTAGATCATAGCGAAGTATGACTTCGAGACGCTTAGGCGTATTATACACTAGCACGCGAAGCCAGGCTTCGGAGCGTGTTTAGATAATGAAGCAAGGCTTCGGAACTTGGTCCTGTAATGAGAAGGATATTTGGTGTGGATTCACCGAACCTGTGATAATGTGAGCCACCTTCGACTCTGAGCCACCTTCGACTCTGGGCCACCTTCGACCCTGGGATGCTTCGGGTGCGGAACCCGGAATCCCTAGGATGCTTCGGGCGCGGAGCCCGGAATCCCTGGACGCATCGGGTCAGCGGCTCGGAGTCCCTTTTGCCCACTACTACGGGCCCGGGGGCACCGTGTAGCCTTCGGAGGAATGCTCCGGATTTCATAAAGCGAAGCGAGGCTTTGGTTTTAAACAAGGCGAAGCATGACTTCGGGTTTAAATAAGGTAGAGAAAACAATTGTATTCAAGAGCGAAGCGGGGCTTCGGCTTTAAGGCGAAGCAAGACTTCGAGCTTATATTAATGTAACTGTAGATTGGTGCATCGAAGTAAGGCTTCGGGCGGTACATACCTTGTAGCCTTCGAGGCTTCGATGACCTTTGAAACGTGGAGCGGAGCCCCTTGCCGGAGAGTGGGCTCTGGTATACGAAGGATGGAGGAAGGCGAAGGTGGCCTTCGATCTGCACCCGAAGCCCCTTGCCGGAGGGTGCGCGAGGCGAGAAAGCCTCGAAGCTCCCTCCTCGGGCGCACTTAGGGTTGCAGGCAGTGGTAGAGAACTTAGCTTCTAGGACTAAGTTCCTCACGGACGGCGCCAACTGTTGGGACAATTGCGTTAGTTCCAGCAGGTTTCTGTGTGGTGGATTAGGATGTGGAGAAGGAGCCTCGATGGACTCTGACAGAGGGAGAAAAAGGTTTATACTGGTTTGGGCCTCTCCAGGGAGATAATAACCCTACGTCCAGTTGTGGTGGATTTGGCATGGTATGCCTCAGTATGGGGTAATAATACCGGGGTCTCTTCGCCCCCCGGAGCGTGTGTCCCTGCTACAAGGGCTCGGCCCTGCTTTTATAGGCACGCAGGCCTTAAGGAAAAGACCAAGATACCCTCTACAAGCCCCTAGGCTTATAGGGGTAGACATGGAAAGAGAGCTAGCTACTGAGCAAAGTACCAGGCAACTTTGCAGCTTTACAGCTTTACAGACGTGTCAGGCTGCGCCAGGGCTTTGACCAGCTAAAATACACCGAAGGTGGGTCCGGGAGGAAGGCTTCGGAGTGCACCCCGGAGGGGGGCTTCGAAGCATGCTCCGGAGGGCGGACTCCGAACGGGACTCGGCCCCCGGAGGGTGGCCTCCGAACTGGACTCGGCTCCCGGAGGGTGGCCTTCGAACTGGGCTCCGGAGGGCGACCTCCGGGCTTGGCTCCCGGAGGGTGGCCTCCGAACTGGGCTCCGGAGGGCGACCTCCGGACTGGACTCCGGAGGGCGGCCTCCGGACTTGGCTCCGGAGGGCGGCCTCCGGGCTTGGCTCCCGGAGGGTGGCCCCCGAACTGGGCTCGGCTCCCGGAGGGTGGCCTCCGAACTGGGCTCCGGAGGGCGGCCTCCTGGCTTGGCTCCCGGAGGGTGGCCTCCGAACTGGGCTCCGGAGGGCGACCTCCGGACTGGACTCGGCTCCCGGAGGGTGGCCTCCGAACTGGGCTCCGGAGGGCGACCTTCGGGCTTGGCTCCCAGAGGGTGGCCTCCGAACTGGGCTCCGGAGGGCGACCTCCGGACTGGACTCCGGAGGGCGGCCTCCGGACTTGGCTCCGGAGGGCGGCCTCCGGACTTGGCTCCCAGAGGGTGGCCTCCGGACTTGGCTCCCGGAGGGTGGCCTCCGGTGCCCTGTGCCAGGGCCCGGACTAGGGGCTCCGGGCCGGACCTCCTGGTCTGAGGGCTCCGAAGTTACGGGCCCCAGAAGGCACCTTGGGACCTGGAAACAACACTTAGAGAGAAAACAGGCTCCGACAGTGCTGGGCTCTGGGCCGAAGGCTGTCGGAGGCTGACGTCATTTGGCCCCTGTTCAAGGGAAATATATTCCCCCAACAGCTAGATCTTACCTTTTGGTAAGGTTTTTCGTATTGATTTCTCTAGTTCTTCTGGCCCTTCTCGCTGTTTGATTGCTGGATCCTCCTTTGAGCTCTGGAAGTGGCATAGGAGGTTAGGTCATTTGAGCTTTGATCTGCTAGTCAGATTGAGCTCAATGGACCTTATCCGAGGATTGCCCAAGCTGAAGATGGAGAAGGATCTAGTTTACCATCCTTGTCGTCATGGGAAAATGGTTGCCGCTTCTCATGCACTGTGACTCAGGTGATGACTTCGTACCTAGGAGAGCTGTTACACATGGATACAGTTAGTCCAGTTCGATTACGCTCAGTCGGTGGGAGGTGGTACACACTTGTGATAGTTGATGATTTTTCTCGATTCTCGTGGGTTTTCTTTCTATTGTCTAAGGATGAGGCTTTTCAGTTTGTTCATGACCTGATTTTGAAGCTGAAGAACGAGAACAATGGTCGGATGCAAGCAATTTGTTCTAACAATGGTTCTGAGTTCAAGAACTCTAATATCGTTAGCTTCTGTAGTGATCAGGGTCTTGATCATTAGTTTTCTGCCCCTTACACTCCCCCATAGAACGGTGTTGTGGAATGAAAGAACCGCACTCTTAGCTCGTCAGCTTCTGTAGTGATCAGGGTCTTGATCATCAGTTTTTGAGCTAAAGCCATGAACACGGCTTGCTATCTGGCCAACCGCATTTTTCTTAGAGCTAACTTAGGTAAGACATCATATGAGTTGCAGTTTGGTAGACAGCCCAAGGTGAGTCACTTTCGAGCGTTTGGTTGCAAGTGCTTTGTGCTCAAGAAGGGAGGGCATTTGGACAAGTTTGAGTCTCGTTGCTGGGATGGAGTCTTTCTTGGTTATGCTTTGCATTCTTGAGGCTTTCGTGTTTGGAACCTCAACTCTCAGCAGCTTGTCAAGACTTGTGAGGTTTCTTTTGATGAGTCCATGCCTTCACTGACTCCTTCTTTTGAGCTTTCTGGAGACGATGAGCTTGGAGAGTCCATCTTCGAGGAAGATGATGATACTCCTGCTGTTGATGAGGGTAAGCCTTCTGCACAGCCTGCAAACCCTACACCTTCTGAGACTTCAACTAAGGACGAGGGCGGACCTCTGATCACTCCTTCTACTTCGATCGAGCCCCCTTAGCCGAGTGCAGAGGTGCCAGTTGCTGACTCCGATGAGGTGACTTTAGATCACCTAGGATCCCGAGCAGTTCAGCGTGATCACCCCTCAGAGCTCATCATCGGTGATCTTACTGAGAGATCCTTGCGTTCTTCTGTTGATTCTCTTGTTATGTTTGCTGAGTCTGCATTTGTTGCCACTTTTGAGCCTAGAGACGTTTCTCATGCTCTTTCTGATTCAAATTGGATAAACGCCATGCAAGAAGAGCTTGAAAACTTTGTTCGCAATCGGGTTTGGACACTGGTTGAGCTGCCACCTGGATGCAACCCCATAGGCAAGTGGGTGTTTAAGAACATGCAAGGTGAAGATGGGGTTGTGGTGTGCAACAGAGCTCGACTAGTTGCACAGGGTTTTAGCCGGAAAGAGGGTATTGATTTTGAGGAGACCTTCGCCCCTGTCGCCCATCTTGAGTCCATTCGTATTCTTTTGGCGTTTGCTGCTTCTAAAGGTTTTAAGCTTTTTCAAATGGATGTTAAGAGTGCTTTTCTGAATGGGTTTATAGAGGAGGAGGTCTATGTTAAGCAGCCCCCCATTTTGAGAACCCTAAGTTTCCTCGACATATTTTCAAGTTGCAGAAAGCTTTATACGGTCTGAAGCAAGCCCCCAGGGCTTGGTATGATCGCCTAAAGCAGTTTTTGTTTGGGAACGGCTTTGTGATGGGTTCTGTGGACAAAACTCTTTTCTTGCTTATAGTTGGGCCATATTTATTGATCGCTCAGATTTACGTCGATGATATTATTTTTGGTGGTTCAACTAATGAGCTTGTGTCCAAGTTTTCTCAGAAGATGCACAGCGAGTTTGAGATGAGTCTCGTGGGTGAGCTCAAGTACTTCTTAGGGCTACAGATCAAGCAGACCAAGGACGGCAACTTCATCCACTAGAGCAAGTACACGCGGGACATGCTGAAGAGGGTCGACATTGGTGGAGAGCTGAAGCCTCAGATGACCCCAATGGGTACATCTAGGGGCCTGGACAAGGACGAGAACGACGTCAAGTTCAACGAGAGAGAGTATCGAGGGATAATCAGGTTGCTGTTATACTTGACTGCAACCAGACCGGACATTCAGTTGGTCGTGAGACTGTGCGCGCATTTTTAGTCTTCACCACTCGCATCTCATCGGGAAGCTGTCAAGCATATTTTCAGGTACCTTACTTATGCTCCTGATCTAGGTCTTTACTATTCGGCATCATCGTCTCTTGATTTATCTGGTTTTTTCGACGCTGATTTCGGTGGGTGCTGGCTAGATCGCAAGTCGACTTCTGGTACTTGCCAGTTTCTCAGTTCTTCGCTTGTTTCTTGGTCTTCTCGAAAACAATCTGAGGCTGAGTATGTAGCTGCTGCTAGCTGCTGCTCATAGTTGGTTTGGATGATTTCTACTTTGTGGGATTTTGGGTTGTTTTTCCCTGCCAGAGTTCCTTTGTTTTGTGATAGCACTAGCGCAATTAGTGTAGGGAAAAACCCATGTCTTCATTCAAAAACCAAACATATTGATGTGCGCTTTCACTTTTTGAGGGATCAATATGAGAAAGGGGCCATTGATCTTTTCATGTTGATACCCATCAGCAGTTAGCTGACATTTTTACCAAACCCCTAGATCAGTCTACTTTTGAGCGTTTGTGAGGGGATTTGGGAGTTGTATATCCTTTTTAGGATATTTTGAGTCAATTTTCTTTCTTCTTTATTTTTTCTTGAGTCTTTTTGTGTGAGTTCATATCATGCATATTCACATATCACATTATGAACTTGCTTCTGTTATATGATTGATCTGCTTTACTTGCTCTAGCTAGTATATCCTTTTGATTACCTGTCGATGATCATGTTTTGCTTCAGTTCCCATGATATGTCTGATATCTGTCATATGTATGGCTTTTATGCTTTAAAATTGAAAAATGATCACCATTGCATCTGGTAACTAGCATGTGTAGGCTGAGTGTTTTTGCTGTCTTTTACATGCCTGGTAGCTTGTTCCTCACTTAGATGCAGATATGCAACTTGGACATCTATATGCTTTAACATGGAAAATGTGCTATAAAAATGATAAAAATCAGAAAAATGAAAATCCATGCCTTTTTTTCTTAATTTGAAAAGATCTAGTTGGGTTTGTTTTGTCGCATTGCATTGTTCTGGACTGCTTACCATAGCACTTTGGTATGAACTAGGATAGTGTATGTATGTCAAGACCAATGTCTTAAGCTTCTGATGGTCCAGTTCTGGCCTAGGCTTGACTTGGTCAGTTAGCATAAGGTTGACATGCAAATAACCCCTGGCAAAAATGAAAAAAGAAAAGAAAAAGCCTGAAAATTAAAAAGATAACAAGTTGCTGAAGCACTTTGTTATGGACAATGCTTATCTTTGTAGATATCATCTAGCCTTTGCATCTCATGCTTTACCTTGCTTAGCAACTAGGAAATGTGGTGATGCTTTTGTTTTCAAAAATCGAAAAATGCATGCTAATGACTCTCTTTAGATATCATCTGTTGCACTGATCGTGTCATGTATCTTAGACAATATGTCTTTTGCTATACCTGTTAGATGTTGTGTTTGCAGTCAATCATATCTGAGAAGCATGCTTTTTACACTCCACATGTACCCCAGTTGTATTCATTGCATATTTTGAGGGGGAGCTGCATTTCAGGGGGAGTTTGAGTCTGTGTCGTTTTAGAGTGCTGTTGGTCTCACTTGATGAGTCCAATTGTCAACAAGGGGGAGAACTTTTGGATTACTCGATCTTTTAAAAAGAGTTTAGGGGGAGTTTTTGGCTTTCTCTGGGATTTGTTTCAGGGGGAGTTTTAGTCTCTTTTGCCTTTACTCTTTGGATATCTTTGTTGATAATTTTGAGATTGCATTCTCGTTTTGAGTTTTTATTTTTGGTTAACCCTAATAACCGTTTTTCTCGCTTCTGTTCGGTTTTTGGTCATTAAGGTTAAACTTTTATTTTATTTTCTTCCTTCTGTCTTCTTTTGTTTTTTTTGTTTTCGTGTTTCTACATTTTTTGCAGGTTCTGAAGAATTGCCGAAGAGGGTGTTGACAATGCACTCATCAAAGGGGAGATTGAGGAACCATGTTGAAGAGCATGGGCCTTATGGCTCCAGATGTGATGAGTAATTGTCAACGGAAGTCAAAGAGGAGATGTGAAGAGAAGATGAGACATGTTGTGTCTGGGGCGCGTGTGACTCAGGTACACGGTCAGCGAGCGACTGCCGGGTAGAGGGGTCACGGAGTCGGGCTGGACCAATCCGAGTACATGGGCTAGGAGGGGCAGAGGATTCACTTGTCTGTTGACCAGGATTGACTCAGGTACACGGGCGACGAGCAATTGCCAGGCTAAGGAAGCTGCGGAATCGAGTCGGCCCAATCCGGGTACCCGGTGCGAAGACGGTGACGCTTTGCCAGTTTCGGCACAAAACTGACAACCGATGATTATCTTATTTAGGATTTTATTATTTAGCCTTTAGGCCCATAGTATGTGTTATTCGAGTCAGTAAAAGACCCTAAGGGCATTTTGGTCGTTTCCAATTTTATTTTCAGAGTGTCTGTAATTTACCCTAGGGGTAAATGTGTCTTTTCCCTTTATTAGTGGGCTGCCTATAAATTGGCCCCAACCACCTAGGGTTAGGGTTGACTGATTCACAATTAATCTACAGTCCAATTTGTTTTTCCCCTGGACGCCGCTATTCTTTTATGCCGCAACCGGTTTTCCTGTTCCAGATCGCCGGCCAGATCGTCGTGTGTGTTGCCTTGCCATCGCCGTCATTTTTTCTCTCCGCCGAGTGAATGATTCTCCTACTTCTTTCTGGGTATCGCTTTGTTCTTCGTGTTGCTCGCAGCAAGCGCATGCAGCTACAACGGTATCCTACAGCGCAGCTAGCACAAGCACCTAGCGGCGACTAGCCTTTGCATGCAGCAGCACAACTAGCAGCTGACTGGGCGCATACCGCGTGGCAGCTTTGCCAGCGGTAGCAGCAGCCTAGGCACACAGTGATGAGGACATCAACGACTGGGATATGACCATGCTTATGCATTATAATAAACAAGCCAAGGTGCATGCATTCTATATTAGATTTATATTTTATTTATTTGAACAATGTATGCTACACCATGAAATGTGTTGCTATTCAATTACATAAATACTTACATGGATCAAGCGACATATTGAGAGTACATCAAGGGAACAGAACATAATGGAAGTTGATTGGAGACCAAGTAAAGGCCATCAAAAGATAGAATATAAGTTTGGGACGTCACTTTTGTGTCAAGAGAAGGTGGAGATAAAGTTCTACACGTTTTCAATTCGGACTCAGACTACTGAGACAACACCAGATTCAATCATGCATAACTATTACATGGAAGTTCCAATTTGGATGATCTTGAACGTGTTGGAAAGCTTGCGAAGTCCTCTTTCCAACCGATGTAGCCACACCTCCAGATTCAATCCGAGGAGATCGCAATCATCAAAACAACACGTGTTCCTTTTCTAGTCCGAACCATTTAAGCCCGTGGGCCTTGTATCCGAGTAGTATTCATCTAGGGTTACCTTTGGCCGTCCTCCACACGTCCCTAGCCTTATAAATACCCCCTGGCCGCCACTTTTAGATTGAGTTTTGTTTATATCGAAGTTTATCCTCGCTACTTTGCCATGTAATTCTGTGATCGTCTAGTTTGCCGGATACACGTTGCAGAACTCCACCTTATTATCAACTTGAGTTGCTTGTTTATCTTGTTCTTGCTTGTTCTTCTATTGCTTGCAGGAACAAATAACCTCGTGGTTGGGTTGATCGTGCTTCCGCAAGGACACGGCAACCTCCGCAGTTGGTGTATCGATCGCTAAGGCACAACACAAACGTCTTGTACGGTTGTAGTCAGATCGTCAACGTCATCTCCCTCTAATCGAACTTATATTATCCTCTCATCAAAAGATCGGGACACTCTAGATCCCATCAAGTGGTATCAGAGCAAGGTTGATCGGTGAGAGACTCCCTATTTTTACAGTAATTTTTTTCCTATAGTCCAAAAAATATAGTAGATTAGATCAGTCCCATATTCCAAAACACTTTGAGCCTTTACTAGTACTACTTAGTTAGGGTTTGTTGAGTTTTTTGGTTGCATCGTTGTGTCAAGTTGCTAGTATTAGCATCTAGTTCATTTAGAGTTTCGAGTTCTTATAACTTTTTTTACCACCGTGTTGGATCTGTTTATCAAGTGTTAGGGTGTTTATCAAGTGTTTTTAGAGTTTCCTTTGTTAGTATCTTTGCCCACCTATAGCTTCACATACTCGGCTATTGCAATACAAGACGAGCAACAAAGCATTGATACACCTTTCTCCTGAAGTTGTATGTGTTTGCGGGTGTCGTCACCTCCTGTCTTGTTTGGTAAGAACTTGTAAGAGCTTAGTAAAAAGCTTGAGTGTGTGTGACCTTTTAGCCTCCATAACCTAGTAGTTGATAGGAATGTGCATATTCTTGTGTATGTTTCGTGTTCACTACTAATCATGATAGGATTGCGCAAGGAGATAAATGATGATCATGCTCAGCTGCAACTTCTTGGTCAGATTTTCCACAACATGGAGAGTGCTCACCATGAAGGATGTGATATATTGAAATATTATCTAGCGAAGGTAGAGTCATCTCTACCTTTATTTGATGGTAAATTCGATTCTGAAGCGTATGTCAATTAGGAGCTAGCAGTAGATAAAGAATTTGATAAATATGATTTTTCTAATGCTCAAATGATTAGGGCTGCTAGCAAAACATTTACCAGTTCTGCATCTTTGTGGTGAACATATACAGACAACAAACCTGAAACTTGGCATGAACGCAAAATTATGATGAGAAGGAGATTTGAGTTTTCTTATTACAAGTGTGCTCTTCGTGAGAAATTAGAAAAATTGAAACAAGCTAATAGAACCGTTAGAGAGTACTACCATGAATTTAAAATCTGCATCATGTACAGTGTTTTAGAAGAATGCCATGAAGAAACAATGACTAGATTTTTGACAGGGCTTAATTTAGAAATACAAATTTTGCTGCATAAAACCACATATAATCATTTAGGCCACTTGTTTTTGCTTGCTTGCAATGTTGAGAGTCAGATTTTGCGTGAGTGGTTGTGTAATGGTAGAAAGCAAGAGCAATGTGAATTATTTGATGATAAAGCTTCTGAATCTCCCATTTTGTTATGCAAGGATGATATGAAATCAAAGAAGCAGCAATCTCTTGTGCCTCCTATTACTAAAGTTTTTCAAGATATGCATAGCACAAACCTAAATAAGGAAAACATGACAGTTACTGTGATGATTCCATCACTTGAGAAGGTAGATACCCCATTGGTTTTTGAGGCTGCTAAAGGTAATAATGAGATGAAGCAAGGTGAGTATGCTTATTCTGAACCACATTTGTCCACTTATCATGCTAATTTAGTGCAAACAGTAGTGGAACCTATTTCTGAAATTCCTTTGTCATAAGATGATTTTGATGTTGTTCCTTGTGATAAAGAAGAGTTGTGCAATGCTTCACTTATATCCATGCGAGAACTATTGAATTAACATGTTAATGTTGAACCATTAAGTGATTTGAAAAATGTCATTCATATTACTAGTGAAAAGGAAGAACTTGAATTGATGCCTTCATTACATACATGGGTTTATATTGACTTTGATGATCTTTGTGAACTTAGTGTTTTAAATGAGAAATTACTCACTAGAACTGACTTGCCATGTCATACTCAAATGAGTTTTCATGTAATTGGCAAATACAATGATCAAGGAGTATACTTTGTCCATAGAGTGTACATATGTTCAGATTTGAAATTTCATGTAAAGTCTGAAAACAATAGTTTTGAACAAGGTGTTTTAACTAATCCTATTATCTCGAGAGCATGTTGTTTTGATTTAAATACACAGGTTTGTTTTCAAGAAGGAGAGTGTGCTAAGGTGTTCAACAACATCACAGTTTTTCTCCTTTTATCAAAGGTTATTTTTCACTCACACTTGAGCAACAAAATACTAAGATGAGTTGGTTTCCTCGTACTCTCAATGTAACAAAAGAACAAGTGATATTGCACAATGATATTTTTTTGGTAGGAGCTACAACGACTACGAATACAAGAACAAACCGAGGATGGTTTGTAGCCAAGAAGGAGAGAATGATGAGGACATCAACGGCTAGGATATGACCATGCTTATGCATTATAATAAAGAAGCCAAGGTGCATGCATTCTATATTAGATTTATATTTTATTTATTTGAACAATGTATGTGACACCATGAAATGTGTTGCTATTCAATTATAGAAATACTTACATGGATCAAGCGACATATTGAGAGTACATCAAGGGAACGGAACATAATGGAAGTTGATTGGGGACCATGTAAAGGCCATCCAAAGATAGAATATAAGTTTGGGACGTCACTTTTGTGCCAAGAGAAGGTGGAGATAAAGTTCTACATGTTTTCAATTTGGACTCGGACTGCTGAGACAACACCAGATTCAATCATGCATAACTATTACATGGAAGCTCCAATTTGGATGATCTTGAACGTGTTGGAAAGCTTGTGAAGTCCTCTTTCCAACCGATCTAGCCACACCTCCAGATTCAATCTGAGGAGATCGCAATCATCAAAACAACACATATTCCTTTTCCAGTCTGAACCATTTAAGCCCATGGGCCTTGTAACCGAGTAGTATTCATCTAGGGTTACCTTTGGCCGACCTCCACACGTCCCTAGCCTTATAAATACCCCATTGGCGGCCACTTTTAGATTGAGTTTTGTTTAGATCGAAGTTTAGGCTCGCTACTTTGTCGTGTAATCCCGTGATCGTCTAGTTTGCCGGATACACGTTATAGAACTCCACCTTATTATCAATTTGTGTTGCTTGTTTATCTTGTTCTTGCTTGTTCTTTGATTGCTTGCAGGAACAAATACCCTTGTGGTTGGGTTGATCGTGCTGCCGCAAGGACATGGCAACCTCCGGAGTTGGTGTATCGATCGCTAAGGCGCAACAAAAACGTCTTGTACGGTTGTAGTCGGTTCGTCAACGTCATCTCCTTTTAATCGAACTTATCTTATCCTCTCATCGAAAGATCGGGACACCCCTGCCCTCATCACACAGCGATCGGCAGTAGCAGCTTGCGTGGTCGCCGAGACACGGCAGCTACAGGCGGAGCAACACTCAATTTATTCGGCACCGGTTTCAGCACGCAACATCCAACAGCCACACGACAATCAAAGCAGCAATTCAACGTAGCCGGAGCCGCATGCAATTTGGAGTCCCGAAGGCTGTTAGCCAGAGCAGATCGATCTAGTTTTTCGGCAGCAAGAAATCTTTTCAGCACGTAAATGTTTTCCATCTAATCTCCTATTTTTCAGCTAAGTTAATTAATTAACATGCGAACCTGATTAGTTATTTCATGATTAATTTTTGGCTGCTAAACCTTGTTAGTGCTCGCGTAATGTTTAATTAAGTATTTTTAGTTTGTTCGTATAAAAAGAAAAATAAGTCACAGTAATATTTTTCATTCTCGATTTACGTGCAATCCATCAGTTTTATTTCCGAATTTATTTCTGAATGATGCATGATTTATTCACTTGATTAGTATTTTATTTTCAGATTGCAATATGAATATTTATTGATATATCTAGGTGTTTTCCTATGCACTTCAAGTATTTATTAAATAATTTGAGAACACATTTTTATTTACTGCAATTATTTTGTTTAGTTTAAATTTACTTTTAATATCGTTGTTAATGTCTTTTTAATTAGGACACTGGTCATTTTTAGGCTAGATAACTTTAGTACCAATGATCTGTTTTGCTTCTGCTGTTTGTCTGTCGAGGTGCGTTGGGTGTTGGGATTAGGCCATTGATTCGAAAGAATTTTTTAGGCGCCCATTCACCCCCCTCTGGTCGCTACTTTCAGTCCTACAGCGACTTTGAAAGAAGTAGTGAACTTGGCCCAACTAATCTGATGGTTGATGGCCTGATCTTGCCGATACTAGTCCCACCATTCTACGGCTAGTCCATGCAGCTGATGGGTGGTGAAGGCCACACGCTCACGATCTGTGCAGGGAAGAAGCGTAAGCTTTTTAGTGATTTTATGAAGCCAAGCGTTTGCCTTCAGGGGTTTGATGGTGTGTGAGAGGGTCAGGGGCTTGATTCTAAGGAATTCTGATAGTTGAATCGCATGAGCTAGAGTCGGTGTTGGCGGTTCTTCGGGAACGTCAATCCCTTGGGTCTATTGAAATTGATGAAGTTGTTCTTGTTGCTGTTGGAGCTGGGCTTGCTAATGCTATATTTGTGCGAGAAGAGAGGTGATGAGCTTGTTTTGACTGGCCATGGCTTCGGCAAGAGTTGGTTGGTCTAGGGTTGATGACAGATTCGCTTGACGATGTCTCGACGCATCCCAGGTGGGTAAAAGGCTTTCGAGAAGGCTACTGGCAGGGTCGCCTTCTACTTCACTGGAAGACGTAACACCCCAAGAGAAGAGGAATGAACTTAGATTAATTTTTCCAACTAAAGGTAGTTCTATTTATTGCCGTAGAAAAGATAGGTTTGTCTGTTACAGTTCTTATTTTTAACTTGTGCACGGCACAAGTCGCTATGGAACAAGACCACAAACAAGGAAACAATCAGGTGGAAGATATGAATTTTTGAAGTTTAAAACAATTTCTAAATGTATTTTAAATCATAAACAGTCTCTAGTCCACGGTGAACTGGGCTCACGGTGAACCTGAGGACTATGCGCGTGGACTGGATCCATCACAACCGTTGGATCACGATCGAATGGATGCGGGCAAGGCGGGTACGTTAAGTGACAACGTATGGCCTAGATCGCCTGATATCGCTCAACGGAGGTCTAACCGCATCCGGGCGCTCCAATTCAGGATCTAATCCTGGCCGCTTGAAACGAATTCAATGGTCAGGATCTGATCTAGCATGGCATGGGTAAAGACCAGCGTGTCTTTCTTCTCCTGTGACGGTAGCGCATAGAGGTGAGCCTAGCAGTGGCGATGGTATATGGTAGCCTGAACTGAGTACTGAAATGGATACAGGATAGGATTGCGGTCACAATTGTACAAGAATTGAGGCTTGAGGATGAGTGGTCGTGGCCGACGACGATAGGGAGCGGTGAAGCTTCCTCGGGTCGATGAGGACGGCGGTCCTCCAGTGGCCGGCGGGTTCAGCGGAGGTGTGGCCAGGGACGGGGCGGTGGTGAAGGCGGCGGGGTCCTCAGGCTACGGCGAGCGGCGGCTGGAGTGGAAACAGGGTGGCGACGTTAGACTACCCCGCGGGTGCTCGGAATTGGCGAAAACGGAGGGCTCTCTGGATGCCATGAATGTGGTGGATGCCAGGGCATATAGGGGTCGTCGGCGGGGTCAATGAGGTGCCATTAGGGGAAGCTGAGGGAAACGGCTCTTTAATGCAGATGAGCTCGGGGGGAGGCACGGGGATACGTTGAATTAGAACGGAATCGAGCACAATTTATTGGTGTAATTAATCACCGGAGTTAGGGGATGTTAATGGCGGGCTCAATTTGGGGGGATTGAGCATGGCGGTGGCGAATTGGCGGGTCTAGGGCTTCGTCCGGTGAGGGGGCAGTGATTTGGGGGCTGGCCTCACGGAGAAGACGAGTCTAACTAGTGGGGTCAGCTGGCAGAGAGGGCGGTGTGGGGCTGAGAGTGAGGCAGACAGCGCCGACAGGTGGGCTCCACCAAACAGCAGGAGAGGGGAGCGAAGGCTAACTGGTGGGGGCCAGGTGTTAGTGGGGCACGAGAGGGGTGTTCGGCCGGGCTGGCTTAGAGAGAGGGAAAAGAGGGATGCGGCCCAAGTTTAAATAAAATCCTTTTCTGAATAAAATAATTACAAAAATTCATTTATAAAATAAGAGCTAATAGCAAAGGTTATAAAAATTTGTAAAAACTCTCAAAAATATATTTTGGCCTTATGAATCTAACATAATTTTCTCAGCTCAAAATTTGAATTATTCCTTCTTGCTTTTATTTATTTCGACATTTTCAGTTTATTCAAAAATAAAAAATAATCCTTTTCCTGTAAAATAAATTTTCTCAAAATTTTTATTTAGATGCCTCTTTTGGTCCAAACCTAATTGATTGATTTCAACCAAGTAAATTTTTTGATTACCTTATTTCATTCTTCCTTAAGGTTTTCCAATTAATCCAACCATTTTATTTTCCAAACTCAATTTATTCATTTGAAAATTTTATTTTCTACAATTTATTTAATTTAGAAAATTCAGGGTGTTACAATTTTCCTCAGAAAATCAAGTATTGATGCTCTTTCTAATAGTTGCACCCACCAAGGCTCTTGCTCATCGATAGTGGGTCTGCCAAAGCAGTGTGCTATCTTTTTATCTTGACTAGTTGGGGCGGAAGTCGGACTTCTGCGCGCATAGTATTGGTTTGCTTAATAGGGCTATCAAAACGGTTTTGGGCCTTGGATCATCGAGTTGGGGTAGAGCATAGGATGCTTCTCTAACGACAACAGTCACATATGATGTGATTAACAAAGCGTTTCTTACCTATGTCAACTAGCTTCTATCAGTGATGCCAAAGCTCACTAGGAGTTAGAGTGAATATGGATCATGCGCAATTATTAGTCATTAGATGGAAAGTGATGCGTTTTAAAATAGTGGAACATCTATATTTGGATAAAAGATAAACATTGCATAGTGTTGAACGTTGCATTTAATCTTTTGTAGATCATGGCACCAACTACTTCTTCTGTTTAGAGCGCTCTAGTTTTTAATTTGCTATCTATTCTTGAATGTGAGAAATTATCTGGAACAAACTTTATGGATTGGTATCAAAATTTGAGAATTATTCTTAGATAAGATAAAGAGATTATGTTCTAGAGGAACCTCACCCTGATGAACTAGGAGAGGATGCTTCTGCAGCAGACAAGCGTTCTTATGAGAAGCATGCTAGTGATTATGTGGATGTCAGTTGTTTGATGCTTTCCTACATGTCCTCTAAATTTTAAAAACAATATGAGGTACGGGATGCTTATGATATGATCGTAGGTATCAAGGGCATGTTTCATAACCAGGCAAAGGTAGAGAGATACAATGTGTCTATGTCCTTGTTTGGGAGTAGGCTAGCTGAAGGGAGTGTAGTGAGCCATCGTGTGATCAGGATGATTGGTTACATTGAGACTCTAGAGAGACTAGGCACTCCACTAGATCCGTACCTAGCTATTGATGTCATTCTCCAGTCGCTCCCACTGAGCTTTGAGTCGTTCATCATGAATTATGACATGGTTGGACTGGAGAAGACACTAGCTGAGTTACATGGGATGCTAAAAACTGTTGAGGAGAGTATCCAGAAATATCCAAGTCAAGTGATGATGGTTCAGAAGGAGGGCAAAAAGAGAAAGAGGAAGGGAAAGGTTAAGACTACAGATTCAATCTCTAGTGCAAAGTCTAAACCGGCTAGAAAGTCCAAGTCGGGTCCTGCTGGCTCTGATGTGTGCCACCACTACCACAAGCCTGGCATTGGAAGCACAATTGCAAGGTGTACATGGAAGAGCAGAAGAACAAGAAGGGAAGTGGGACTTTCACTTCAGGTATTAATGTTATTAAATTAATCTTGTTACTCGTCCAAATGTTTCATGGGTATTTGATATCGGATCGACGATTCATACTTGCAAATCATTGCAGGGGCTGAGTAGAGTAAGAAAGTGTGCTAGTGGTGAGCTGGATATCCTCATCGGGAATGGTTCAAAGGTTGCAACATTGGCCGTCAGTGTTTATTCACTATCGCTACTGTCAGGACTAGTTTTGGAGTTAAATAATTGTTATTTCATTCCCACCTTAGGCAGAAACATTATCTCTTCTTCATTTTTACAGGAAGATGGTTTTAAATTCGTAAGAAAGAACAAAAGTTGTTCAATATTTTCTAATGGCATGCTCTATGGTGTTTGTCCATTAGTTAATGGATTATATATTCTGAGTCTTGAAGATGCACACGTTTATAACATTAGTACTAAGAAACAACAACTCAATGTTTTGAATCCTACCTACGTCTGGCATTGTCGTTTGGGTCATATAAATGAGAAGCGCGTGCAAAAGCTCCATAGTGATAGACTTTTGGAGTCATTTGATTTTGAATCATATGACACATGCAAGTCTTGCTTACTTGGCAAAATGACGAAGACACCTTTCACTAGACAGAGTGAGAGAGCGAGTGAGATATTGGCCATAGTACATACCGATGTGTGTGGTCCAATGAGTCATACGGCTAGAATGGTTTTCAGTACTTTATCACTTTTAACGACGACTTTAGTAGATATGGCTATGTCTACTTGATGAGGCATAAGTGGGAATCCTTTGAAAAGTTCAAGGAGTTCCAAAATGAAGTACAAAATCATATGAGAAAGACAATTAAATTTCTACGATCTGATCGTGGAGGTGAATATTTGAGCTATGAGTTTAGTGATCATCTGAAGCGGTGTGGAATTGTTCCACATCTGACTCCACCCGACACGCCCCAATAGAATGGGGTGTCCGAGCGGAGAAACCAGACCTTATTGGATATTGTGTAGTTCATGATGAGTCACACTAATCTTCCATTACCCTTTTGGGGTCACACTGTAAAAACCGCTGCTTTCACAATAAATAGAGTTCCATCTAAGTCAGTAGAGAAGACGCCATATGAGATATGGTTTGGGAGACGTCCCAGTTTGACTTTTCTAAAGATTAGGGGATGTGAGGCGTTTGTCAAATGTTTAACATCTGACAAGCTCAGTCCTAAGTGTTTTAGATCTCACTGAACAATAACAGGATGAGCAAGGTGTTGCAGAACCTGTTGTGCATACGCCAGCCCCACGGAGGTCTAAGAGGGTAAGCCATGCGAGAAAACCAAGTTTGGAACTTGGTTGATCCACCTGATGATGTAAAAACTATTGAGTGTAAATGGATCTTCAAGAAAAAGATAGACATTGATGGAAATTTTCATATATATAAGGCACTATTAGTGGAGAAAGGTTTCACACAGATTCAAGGTGTTGATTATGATGACACGTTTTCGCCCGTCGCTAGACTCAAGTCTATTCGGATCATCATAGCTATTGCCACATTTTATGATTATGAGATATGGCAAATGGATGTCAAGACGACTTTCCTAAATGGAAACATAAGTGAGGATGTGTACATGACATAGTCTGAAGGTCTTGACGGTCCAGTGATTGCTGGGAAATTTTGTAAGTTGCTAAAATCCATTTATGGATTGAAGCAAGCTTCTCGGAGTTGGAATATTTGCTTTGATGAGGTAGTCAAAGGGTTTGGCATCATGAAGAACGAAGAAGAGCCATGTACATGTTTATAAGAAGGCTAGTGGGAGCTCACTTGTGTTTCTGGTCTTATATGTGGATGACATATTGTTGATCAGAAAGGACATTCCCTTGTTGAATGTTGTCAAGACTTCACTGAAAAATAGTTTTTCGATGAAAGATCTTGGAGAGGCAGCATACATTTTGGGCTTAAAGATCTATAGAGTAGATCGAAGCGGCTAATTGGATTAAGCCAAAGTAAGTACATTGACAAGGTTTTGAAACAGTTCAAAATGCAGAATTCTAAGAAGGGTTTTCTACCAATGTCACATGGTATTTCTCTTAGTAAGAATCAATGTGTTGTGACACCTAATGAGCTAGAGAAGATGAGTGTGATCCCGTATGCCTCCGCAATTCGATCCCTCATGTTTGCCATGTTGTGTAGACACCCATATGTGTCGTATGCTCTAAGTATTATGAGCAGGTACCTATCTAACCCGGGTGAAAGTCATTGGGCTATAGTAAAGAATATCCTCAAATAGTTGAGAAGGACTAAGGAAATGTTCCTTGTGTACAGTGGTGAAAAGGAGCTCGTTGTAAGTGGTTACATGGATGCTAGCTTTCAGACCGGTAAAGATGATTCTCGATCACAATCTGGCTTTGTGTTCTGCCACAATGGAGGCAAGGAGTTGGAAGTGTTCCAAGCAAGAAACGGTGGATGATTCTACAACAGAAGCTGAGTATATCGCCGCTTCAGAAGCTGCGAAGGAGGTCATTTGTATCAGAAAGTTTGTTTTTGAGCTAGGTGTTGTTCCTAGTGCATCTAGTCCAATGGACCTCTATTGTGATAATAGTGGTGCCATTGCGCAAGCCAAGGACCTAGATCACACCAGAAGTCTAAACATATATTTTGGCAACATCATTTGATCCATGAGATCATTAAGATAGGTGATGTGATGATTTGCAAGGTGCACATGGATTTGAGCATGGCAGATCCGTTGACAAAGTCTCTTCCATAGCATAAGCATAGGGATGGCAATGGGGCCCTGATCCCCGATCCCCGGCGGGGATTTCCTCTATTAGGGGATGGGGATGGGGAAATTTCATCCCCGCGGGGAGAACAAATGGGGGAAATCATTTCCCCATCGGGTAAGGCGGGGATGGGGACAGTCCCCGAATCCCCATCCCCGAATCCCCACGGGTATACTGTTGGGGAAAAATATTCCATCTTCAGGGTTATTGCAGTAACAAGACAAAGGTTGGTGATTAAGTCCAAGATTTCCAGCATATGACTCCTGTGATGCATTGAGTCAAGTTCGAAGTATGATGACGGACTCCAATTCAGAGTATATCTTCGAACTTGGACTTTTCTGATAGTTTCTTTGCCAGCTAAGATGGAAGACTTATCTTTTTTCTCATTAGATTAGTCTTTTACCATTTTAGCCCTATTAAGGGTACCGAATAGTTTCCACTATGTCGGTTGTCATAGAGAGGTAAAAGGGTCTTTTCCTTAATGTTTGGGCCTATAAATACCCCCTGTTTTACCCTGTAATGAGGACCGAATATATGTTATTCAATACACACTTTCGAACTATTCTAAGTTATTATCCTTTCGGAGGCTTGGAATAGTTTCCTTCGCAAACACTTCGTTTGTTAGTTTCTAATCTTCAGAATCCTGTTAGCGTAATCTTTTACGCAAACATATACTGACTTGTGGGCCACCCAGAAAAAACCCTAAATCCCCTAATCCCCTTTCTTCTTTAGCTCCAACCTCCAGCCTCTAGAGTCCAGCCTCCGCCCGCCAATATTTCACGCGTCGCCGCCTACTCCTGCTCGCCTGCTGCTCTGCTCGGCCAACCGGCCGGCCGCCCGGCCCTAGCCCCTAGCCGCCCAGGCCCCAGGCTCCTAGCCGCCCCGGCGTGGCGGCGCCAGCGGCCAGCGCCCCAGGCCCCAGCACGGCAGCGCCCCAGCGCGGTAGGCGGCAGTGCTCCAGCGCAGTGGCGGCCAGCGCCCCAGCCGCCCCAGCGCCTTGCGCTGCTGCGCCCTAGCCCCCACCCCGTAGCTCTCTTGTTTCGGTGCTTCCTCAGTAAGAAGCCTCTCTCTTTTTTCTCACACATTTTCTTTCCAGATCTGAAAGTTTTATTGTCTAGTAGATTGTTTCTAGTAAAATACTTATGTATGCACTTGGGTACTAGAACATCAATATGAGATGACAATTATTTATGGCTAAGTGGTTTGATTAGAACTTTTTTATTTTTTTTCAGCAATGAGAAATGGAATTAAACTTGTACTGAACTACTGATACAATTAACTTGTACTTGGATTATTTCTTTGCCTTATTTTTTATCTATTGTGTACTTGTGCTACTATGTTGTGTAATTTTGCTATTGGATGGAGTGGAGTCAATGGACATATATTATTTATGGAGTGGATATCTGTTGCCTTATTTTTCTAGTTTGCGGGGATTTACTCCCCATCGGGTACCCGTCAACCCGACGGGGACCGGGGACGGGAAAAAACAGTCCCCGCTTTTGGGGACGGGGATGGGGATCAAGGAAATCTCCTCTCACGGGGGACAGGGACGGGGACCTCTCCCCGTCGGGGACTGTCCCCGTTGCCATCCCTACACAAGCATGAGTCGCACCTGAGCTCCATGGATATTAGATACTTGTGTAAGTGATTCATGTGTATGTGGAAGATGCTAGTAGAGTCTATGCTAATGTGTGAGGATAATTGTTATCTTGTTCTTTGAATACATGTTGCTTACATTTGATTAATGAGTGGATGACTTCTTATGTGAAACTATTTGTGTTATAACGATATTGTTCAAAAGGAATCACTAATCTTGCCATCACGTGGGAAAATGATGACACATAGATGTCATACGTTCTAGCAACTTTGACCTTTTGCACGTGCTGAGTGCATGTCCCACAGTCCTTGTCTCCCCTCTCGGTTGCTTAGACTAGACTATAAGGACCATTATTTGCTAGCAACTTTGACAAGTTTGGGACTTTTATTCAACATTGTTAATTTTGTTATTAATCTGTGCTAATACTCGCTACTAAATTTTGCCTCGCAAGATCCACATACTTCTTCTCAGAATAGATTGGATCCTTGTAATCGCACATCACAAGTCATCGGACATCCCACCATTCTAGTCGTACCAACTGCTTCAATCAGTAAGGACTTCGTAAGGACTTGGTAAGACATGGAAAATGAGAGAAATAGTGATCCACTGGCACTTCAAGGTTAGTTTATAGGGATAATACTATTGTTTTGTCTCCTATTTTCTACTAACAAAGGAAGGTGAGATCACCGATTTGGTGATTGCACATCCAAGGAAGAACATCAATGGATTGAAGGGATGTTTGATGCTAGCATGAATTCCATCTAGCTAAGCATCCAAGAATTAGCCGGGAGTATCACTACTCTCACGGCTAACGTTCAGAGAATAGCACAAGAGCAACAATCTTCTGCTTCAGTAAACGAGGTTGAAGCCGATGAAGAGAACACCGATCACAACAGTGGCCACACTACCGACCAAGGACATCGGTGTCCCCATGTACACCACAATCGGTGAGGTAATGAACACCATTGAAATCAGCCACGAGATCAAGGTAACCCTGCGTTGGGGAATAGGGGGGCTACCAATCCATAAAGTTTGTTCCAGACAATTTATCTCGTTCAAGAATAGATCGCAAATTAAAAACTGGAGTTCTCTTAAATGTGAGGTTTAGCACTATGCAATTTTTATCTTCTATCCAATAAAAGATGTTCCACTATCTAAACCAGTCACTTTCCCTCTCATGACTAATAGTGGCGCAAGATCCATGGTCACTCTATCTTCTAATGAGCTTTGGCATGACTGCTAGAAGCTAGTTGACATAGGTAAGCAACTCCTTGCTAATCCATCATATGTGACTCTTGTCGTTGGAGAAGCATCCAATGCTCGACCCCATCTCCTATGCTCCATGTCCCAAAACCGTTTTGATAGCCTCATCAAGTGTACCAACACTATGTGTGCAGAAGTCCGACTTCTGCCCCAACTAGTCGATATAAAAGATAGCACCCTTTTTTGGGAAGAGCATCAACACTTAATTGTCTGAGGGAAAACTACTCTAGCATCGTAACATCCCTAGCGCACAAGAAACATGCAAGAATAGAATAACAGGAACATAAGGAAGCATCACAATCAATCATATTAACTGTGACATAGCATGGCCTTCACATGGCGATCTCCATGTCCACGGATCCCATCATCGATTGCGTGCTCCCCACCTCCATGAAGAGTACTAGTCCATCTCGCATAGGCTATACTAATTACATGGGCCGAAGCACCACGGAAATGACATGCAAGCCATAATGAATTTTACATCAGCCTTGGGCTATAAATAACCATGACACGTAGGCCATATTTAATTTAAATTCATCGCATGCATCTCATACATCACATTTATACAAGGCCATGCTAGTCATGACATTCTCTGCAAAACAAAGTTACACGAGCAATCTACTAACGACTGGATTCTGGATCTAAAAAACTCGGGTCAACAAGCTCGGTTTTCAAAATCGCGCGGGTCGGAACTTCCGATATGGCATCAGAACATCCGATCTATTGGAACTTCCGATCAATATCAGAATCCTGCATCGCAACAATTGCCTTCTGTATCGAATCATTATTCGATGTCGGAACATCCAATCAGTATCGGAACTTCCAATCCGCCATTGGAACTTCCGATCACATCGGAACATCCGATCCACCATGGACAGAAACATATCTAATCTATTTTTCCACCATGTATCTCGATACATGAGGGATCCAGATTGAACACTATGCACGTAGGCTCTGATACCACTGTTGGGGAATACGGGGGCTACGGTAGCCGGCAAATTCAAAATTTCCACCCTATGGCCATAGGCACATGCTCGGGTGAGATCGTAGATCGGTACCTTCTAGCACTTGACGCACTAGGTGCAGCGGAACAAGATGTTGGAGCAGAGCATCTAGCCTCTCCATGATTCATCCTTGTCGTCCTTTGCCAATCCGATCGATGAAGAAGACATAGTCATTCACATGTAGACGTACACGAGCGTCTCTATTGGAGCAACGCCTCCACGGAGTCCACACGTACGGGGATCCTTGACCTCAACGTTTGAGATCAATAAGGGGAGAAGAGAACTCTTGGCTGGCTAGGTCTAATCTAGGCTTAATGTTGTACCCAAGAAGTCCTCCTCCTCTGCTTATATAGGTCTGAGGGCCCCCGGGTCGTGCCTATCTCGAAACCCTAAAAACCGTAACAGATCCAATCTGTTTGCCCACATCGGAACTTCCCATCCTGTATCAGAACTTCCAACATGGTATTTTAGGTCTCCTGACACAGTATGACACACAATAGATCTAATCTGTTATCGCCCACCTCAGAACATCTAATACCATATCGGAACTTCCAATCAATACAAAATTCCTCCGATTCCAAATCGGAAGTTCTGAATCGTTGGAACTTCTGATACCTTATCGGAACTTCTGAACAACAATTTCTCTCTGTATCAAGATCAGAAATTAAACAAAACTTTCAATACTCACTATCGGAACTTCCGATCCATTGAATTTTCTTGGGCATAACCTTGACCCCCGACCCTTTTGCCAAAGTCAAATTTACTATACCTTCATTCGCTGGTAAGTATGACCATTAACTATATTTAGATTGGGAAATGATTGTTGATCAAAAATTTATTTTCCATCTTGTCCCAAAACATCACTGGGTTAGACAAGCCACTAGTGAATTCAAAGACATTTCTATTATCTGCTGGAATGAATTGGTAAAGGATGGCTTAGAACCAGACACATGGGATCGACTGAAATGGGCCATTCGTGGTAGATTTGTCCCTCCATCTTACAAGGGCCATTTGAGAAACAAATTGCAATGCTTAGAACAAGGTAATAGATCTGTTGAAGAATATTACCAAGAATTGCAAATTTGTATGATGTGTTGTGAAGTAGAAGAAGAGGAGGAACAAGATGTCATGATTCTATGGGGTTTTACAGCGTGAAATTCAGGACATAGTTGATTATAAGGTGTATTATTCCATTACTCGATTATTTCACCTTACTATGTTGGCTGAAAAATATTTGAAGTGGAGACAACTAGCGTCCAAGAGCCATTTCAAGAACACACCAATCACGTAGTCTTTACAAGGTGTTGGCGCAAAAGATTATGCTAACAGGTTTTAGTAAACTCAAAGATCTGACAAATGAAGTGTTGGTTATGCGGACTGTTCTAAGCCTCCTAATTGGATAATAGCTCAAGACAGTTCGAAGTGTGTATTGAATACCTGAATATTCGATGGCCCTTACAGAACGAAGAAGGGTATTTATAGACTTAGAAGATACTGTTTAATATTCTTCGTAGGGTTAAAAGGGTAAAATACTAAGTCAACGGTGAGAAAGTAATTCTTCCATCCTTGCTGGCAGTACCCCTCCGGGTAAAGAGGCTCTGGGATTCTTTGTCATGTCGAAGCCTTACCGGAGACCTCTGTCGTGGAATGCTCCAAATGTAGAGAAGCCTTGATGCTTTTAGGACCTTCGGAGATCAGGACTTCTAACTTTCTTTTGTCTTCTAATAACGTAGATGTATAGATTTTAAAATGATGCTGAGGATGGAATATTTTCCCCCAACCGTAGCCCCTCGAATACGTCTCTCTGAATGACTTGTGCAATGAAGAGAGCAGTATACACAAGAAGTATTTTCATGCTCAAGACTTAGAAAAAAATGAAAGTCCTTACAACCATTTGTAATAATGTCTCCGGGAATAAGAAATCTCCGGACCTAGAATCTGGTCGGAGGTGTCCAGGAGAGCGGCTTCGGAATCAGGGACTCTTCGAAACCAAACTAGCTGTTAGTTCTCAGAGCCGTTAGACCTAAATTAGAGTCGTTACTCTCCAAGGCGGCTAATGGTCGTACGATCTCACGGTGGTTTTAAGTCTTCACTGTAGTGGCCCTACATGTGTAGGACTGAGAGTAGCGACCAATGGGGGGGTTGAATGGACGCCTAAAAACTTCTTACGAATCAATGGCATTCTCCCAACACCCAACGCACCTCAACAGATAATTTGCAGAACTAAAATAAATCACAAGCTCTAAAATAATCTAGCCTAAAAACAACCGGTGTCCTAATTGAAAAGACACCAACAAAGTGTTTCAAGGCAAATCAACAGTACATTCAACTCATAGGCATTTCAAGCATCGTAGGGACAATCAACACAATCATTTAACCAAACAAAATAACTGCAGATGAAAGATTTCGCTTACAGATGAAAGATGCACTAATAATACGGAAACAATTCAATGGCCAACCGTAGGGCAATCTGAAATAAAATTCTTGCAGCAATTAAATCTATCGAGAAAACTAATTCTGGTGCAGGCAAAATGAGGAAAAAGATTTACTGTTGTATGCGTTGTCTCCAGGTTATGCATTTCGTCGAGCATCTTTAGGACTACCGCAGATCAGAGCACCATGTGTCGCAAGCGCTGCGGACGCACGCCACGAGAGCTGCCGCTGTACGCTGAAGGCTACGCCTCCTACCGCGTGTGCAGCGCCTTGCACAGGATATCCAGGAGCTTCGCCTACCGCGTGCCAACAAGCCGAGAGGCTGACGCTTCAGAAGGCCGTCGCCGGTTCATAGAGAAAAAGGGCTGAGGATTCAGCCACGCGCCGCAACACCTTGGTCGCACCTCCACTCAGCGCTGCCTCCTACGCGCGTGAGCAACTGGCGCTGCGCCACGTGCCACCAGACGAAACCCTGCCACCGCTTGAATCCGAAAAATAGGGAACTAGCCGCCGGTTCTTCAGAGAAGGAAAAAACCAATTGAAACCGAGCCGGTGGTTCCTGTGAGCAAGAAAACCGGCGATGGGATCCTAATCTTCGGCGACGTTGTATGGATGAACAGCGGCGGCAGATGAACAGTCCTCAGAAGGAGAAAAACTGAGATAAAGTGTGAACTCTAATTTTTTTCATTCAAAGTGAGTTCCCCTAACCCTAGGGATTGGGGCCCTAGTTACAGGCAGCCCAATAATCTAGGGAAAACACCAAAATACCCTTAGGGTTTTTACAGACGCTGAAAATAAAATGGGAAAGACCATAATGCCCATAGGTTTTTTACAGACTCGACTAACACACTGTGGGCCTAGAAAGCAAAATGGTAAAATCCTAAATAAATATAACGTGTCCTGACGTGGAGCTTTCGTAGTAGCTACGGCTTCGCTTCAGGATGGCTCGATCTAGGATCAGCGGTCTGGATTGGGCGTTGGTTTTGTGCCGAAACCGATAAAGCATCCACCGTCTTCGCACCGGGTACCCGTATTGGGCCAGCCCGATTCCGCGGCTCCCTCAGCCTGACAATCGCTCGTCGTCCATGTACCTGAGTCAACCCCGGTCAACAGAGTGGATCCTCTGCCGCTCCTAGCCCATGTTTTCAGATTGGGCCGGCCCGACTCCACGGAACCTCTGCCCGGCAGTCGCTTGCAGCCCGTGTACCTGAGTCACACATGGCCCAAGACACGACAAGTCTCATCTCATCTTCATCTCCACTTTGTTGACTTCCATTGACAATCACTCATCAAATCTGGAGCCATGAGGCCCATGATCTTCAACATGGCTCCTCAATCTCCCCCTTGATGAGTGCATTGTTAACACTCTCTTCATCATTGCTTTGGAACGTGCAAATTATGTGGAAACACAAAAACAGAAACAAAAGAAGACAGAAGGAAAAAAATAAAATAAAAGGTTTAACCGTAATGACCAAAAGCCGAACACCAGAAAATGATCATTGTGGTTAAACAAAAATAAAACCTCAAATGAGTGCAATCTCAGAATTATCAACAAGGACATCCAAAGAGTAACTGCAAAAGAGACTAAAACTCCCCCTGAAATAAATCCTAGAGAAAGCCAAAACTCCCCCTAAACTCTTTGAAAAGACCAAGTAACCAAAAATTTCCCCCCCTTGTTGACAATTGGACTCATCAAGTGAGACTAAATATACTCAAAAGAGACACAAACTCAAACTCCCCCAGATATGATTGACTACAATTACAACATCTAGCAAGTATAGCACAAAAAACTGTCTAAGACACATGGCATGATCAGTGCAATAGATGATATCCAAAGAAAATCATTAGCACATATTTTTAGATTTTTGCAAACAAAAGCATCACCATATTTTCTAGTTGACAAGCAAGGTAAAACATGAAATACAAAAGCTAGCTAATATCTACTAAGATAAGTATTGTCCAGAACAAAGAGCTTCAGCAAACTTTCTATCTTTTTAATTTTTAGGCTTTTTCTTTTCCTTTTTCATTTTTGCCAGGGGTTATTTGCATGTCAACCTTATGCTAACCGACCAAGTCAATCCTAAGCCAGAACAGGACCATCAGAAGCTTAAGACATTGGTCTTGGCATACATTAAAATGTCCTAGTTCATACCAAAGTGCTATGGCAAGCAGTCTAGAACAATGCAATGCGACAAAGCAAACCCAGTTGGATCTTTTCAATTATGCATAAGAGGCATGGATTTTTCATTTTTCTGATTTTTATCATTTTTAGCATATTTTCCATGTTAAAGCATACAAATGTCCAAGTTGCATATCTGCATCTAAGTAAAGAACTAGCTACCAGGCATGTAAAACATAGCAAAATCATTCAACCTACACATACTAGTTACCAGAAGCAACGGGGATCATTTTTCAATTTTAAAGCATAAAAGCCATGCATATGACAGATATCAGATATATATCATGTGAACTGAAGAAAAGCATGATCATCGACAAGTATTCAAAAGCATATACATGCTATAATAAGTAGAGCAATTCAATCATATAACAGAAGCAAACTCAAAGTGTGATATGTGAATATGCATGATATGAACTGACATGAAAAGACTCAAGAAAAGAGTAAAGAAAAAAGAAAACAAACTCAAAATATCCTAAAAAGGATACACAACTCCCAAATGCCCCCGCAAACGCTCAAATGTAGATTGATCTAGGGGTTTGGTAAGAATGTCAGCCAACTGATAATGGATATCAACATGAACAAGGTCAATGACACCTTTCTCATATTGATCCCTCAGAAAGTGAAAGCGCACATCGATATGTTTGGTTTTTGAATGAAGACATGGGTTTTTCCCTACACTAATCATGCTGGTGCTATCACAAAACAAAGGTACTCTTGCAGGGAAAAACAACCCAAAATCTCTCAAGGTGGAAATCATCCAAACCAACTGTGAGCAGCAGCTAGCAGCATCTACATACTTAGCCTCAGTAGTGGAAAGCGCAACTCCAGATTGTTTTTGAGAAGACGAAGAAACAAGCGAAGAACTAAGAAACTGGCAAGTACCGGAAGTCGACTTGCGATCCAGCCGACACCCACCAAAATCACCGTCGGAAAAGCCAGATAACTCAAGAGATGATGATGCTGAAGAGTAAAGACCAAGATCAGGCGCATAGGTAAGGTACCTGAAAATGTGCTTAACAGCCTGCCGATGAGATGCGCGTGGTGATGACTGGAAGCGCGCACACAGTCCCACGACAAACTGAATGTTCGGTCTCGTCGTCGTCAGGTACAGCAGCGATCCGATCATCCCTCGATACTCTCTCTCATTGACCTTCACGCCATTCTTGTCCTTGTTTAGACCCTAGATGTACCCATTGTGGTCATCCGAGGCTTCAGCTCTCCACCAAAGATGAACTTTTTCAGCATGTCCCACGTGTACTTGCTATGGTGGATGAAGATGTCATCCTAGGTCTACATGATCTGGAGACCTAGGAAGTACTTGAGCTCACCCATGAGGCTCATCTCAAACTCGCTATGCATCTACTTAGAAAACTTGGACACAAGCTCATTAGTAGAACCACCAAAAATAATGTTGTCCACGTAAATCTGAGCAATCAAGAAATATGAGCCAACACTGAGCAAGAAAAGAGTATTGTCCATAGAACCCATCACAAAGCAACTCCCCAATAAAAACTACTTTAAACGATCATACCAAGCCCTGGGGGCTTGCTTCGGACCATATAAATCTTTCTGCAAATTGAACACATGTCGAGGAAACTTGGGGTTTTCAAAACCGGGGGGCTGCCTAACATAGACTTCCTCCTCTATGTACCCGTTCAGAAAAGCACTTTTGACATCCATTTGAAAAATCTTAAAACCTTTAGAAGCATCGAATTCCAAAAGTATGCGAATAGAATCAAGAAGGGCAACATAGGCAAAAGTCTCTTCAAAATCAATACCCTATTTATGGCAAAAACATTGGGCAACTAATCGAGCTTTGTTGCGCACCACAACCCCATCTTCACCTTGCTTGTTCTTAAACACCCACTTGGTGCCTATGGGGTTGCATCCAGGTGGCAGCTCAACTAGTGTCCAAACCCGATTGCGAACAAAATTCTCAAGCTCTTCTTGCATGGTGTTTATCCAATTTGCATCAGATAGAGCATGAGCAACATCTCTGGGCTCAAAAGTGACAACAAAAGTAGACTCGGTAAAAACAGCGAGTGAGCCAGCATGAGAATGCAAGGATCTCGAAGAGAGATCACCGATGATGAGCTCTTAGGGGTGATCACGCTGAACTGCTCGGAATCCTAGGTGATCAGATGTCACCTAACTGGAGTCAGTAGCTAGCACCTCTAGACTCGACTGAGAGGGCTCGATCGAAGTGGAAGTAGTGATCAGAGGTCTGCCCTCGTCCTCCATCGAAGTCTCAGAAGGTGTGGGGTCTGTAGGCTTTGCAGAAGGCCCACCGTCATCAACAGCTGGAGCATCATCATCTTCTTCGAAGATGTACTCTCTGAGCTCACCATCTCCAGAAATCTCAAAACAAGGAGTCAAAGAAGGCAAGGACTCATCGACCCATTCCGTGGTGGAGTGTAAGGAGCAGAAAACTGGTGCTCAAGACCCTGATCACTACAGAAGCTGACAAACTGAGAATTCTTGAACTCAGAGCCATTATCAGAGTGAATTGCTCGCATCCGGCCATTGTTCTCATTCTTCAGCTTCAGGATTAGATCATGAACAAACTGAAAAGCTTCAGCATTAGACTCCAAAAAGAAAATCCACGGGAATCTAGAAAAATTGTCAACAACCACAAGCGCATACCACTTCCCACCGACTGAACGTACCCGAGATGGACCAACTATATCCATGTGTAGCAGCTCTCCCGGGTACGAAGTCATCACCTGAGTCATAGGTGCGTGAGAAGCGGCAACCATCTTCCTATGATGATAGGGATGACAAACTAGATCCTTCTCCATCTTAAGCTTGGGCAATCCTCGGATGAGGTCCATAGAGCTCAATCTGACTAGAAGATCAATGCTCAAATAACCTAACCTCCTATGCCACCTCCAGAGCTGAGAAGAGGATCCATCGATCAAACAGCAAGAAGGGCCAAAAGAACTAGAGAAATCAATCTGAAAAACCTTACCAAAGGGTAAGATCTGGCAAACCAAAGATCCTCTAGAATCAACAACAGAAGAGATGCCCTTCTTAAAGCGAACCTCTAAACCATCCTCAAGAAGTTGTGAAACAGAGACCAAATTAAAACTCAAGTTTCCAACCAAAGCAACATTCTTCAAAGAGAAATGCTCAGAGATTCGAATTGAACCAATGTCGTGTACCTTCCCTTGACCATTGTTCCCGAAAGTGATGTACTCCTTGGAGCTCGGGAAAGTGAGGCTGGAGAACCATCTGCGATGTCCCATCATGTGGCGAGAGAATCTTGAATCCATGATACATACGTCCTCCAGGCCTCGATCCTGCAATATCAATGGTCATAAGGGTGAGCAAATGGTCCGACACCAGGTTTAGCAAAGGAGCTAAACCAATGTCGAGCCATCTGCTCAAAAGAAGGAAAGGAGAAAGAATCATAAGTGTCTGGACCAAAACATGGCTCAAAGCGCGGTCCTCTGTTCTGCCTAAAGTCTTGGACACGAGGTCCAAAGCCGTATCCAGAACGACCTAGAGCTCTGCCAGAGTGAAAACCACCCTCCGGAGCACGGGCACGAAAGTCATCTCCTCTACCACCACCTACACGACGCGCCCTGGCCTCTAGCCTCTCTCCATGTCGAGGGACTCTCTGTCTACCACCCTGGTGGTAGAACTGCTCCTGCCCACCTAGAGCTATCTCTTATCTCTCAACAAGCTTCCTCCTAAATAAAAACTCCTCAAGATGTCTGTCTCTCTGACAAAACTCACAGTGATAGGTACGCTTCTTGGGATGTGGTTGAGGCTTGGGGTTCTTGGGCTTGGTGGTGTTGGGTGTATGCTCTTGGGTGTGAGAGGGTCCAGGTAGAGAGTCAAGAGAAGTGTGGAGCTGCTTGGGCTTCGGAATCTAGATAGGCTTCTTGGGTGGAGCTTTAGGTTGTTCTTGGAACACTCCATCCTTGGGCTGACAGGCCTGAAAAGACTCAGTGGAGTGAGTCTTGGGATATCTCTACTCTGGAGTCATCTTACTCCACTCTACTGCATGACTCAGGGCACTCTCAAAGTCATCCTTGGTGTAGGTGTAACCTACTCCAAACCCATCCCGCCTCTTGAACTGCTAGATCATCATGCCGAGCTGTGGCTCTCTGGCACTCACCCAACTCAGGATCTGACGGAGGTAAGAGTTCTCGTTCTGAGCATCCGCTAGCTCCTCTCTCAAGGAAGCTAGTACCTCCACCTGAGACAAGTAGATCTCACGCTCTCTATCAACTTGGATAGACTTCTTAACTTTTAGCTTGATTAGTTCCAATCTCAGGGACAAGCAGTTCTCACAAACAGTGGGTGGAACTAACAATGTCTCAAGCTCAAGATTAGTCCGCTCCAGCTCCACTCTGACTGGGCACCTAAAAAATTCTTTCGAATCAATGGCCTTCTCCCAACACCCAACGCACATCAACAGATAATTTGTAGAACCAAAATAAATCACAAGCTCTAAAATGATCTAGCCTAAAAACAATCGGTGTCCTAATTGAAAAGACACCAACAAAGTGTTTCAAGGCAGATCAGCAGTGCATTCAACTCATAGGCATTTCAAGCATCATAGGGACAATCATCACAATCATTTAACCAAACAAAATAACTGCAGATGAAAGATTTCGCTTATAGATGAAAGATGCACTAATAATACGGAAAAATATCAATGGCCAACCATAGTGCAATCTGAAATAAAATTCTTGAAGCAATTAAATCTATCGAGAAAACTAATTCAGGTGCACGCAAAACGAGGAAAAAGATTTTCTGTTGTATGCGTTGTCTCCATGTTATGCATTCCGTCGAGCATCTTCAGGACTGCCGTAGATCAGAGCACCACGCGTCGCAAGCGCTGTGGACGCATGCAATGAGAGCTGCCGATGTACGCCGAAGGCCACGTCTCCTGCCGCGTGTGCAGTGCCTTGCACGGGATTTCTAGGCGCTTCGCCTGCCGCGTGCCAACAAGCCAAGAGGATGACGCTTCAGAAGGCTATCGCCGGTTCACAGAGAAAAATGGCTGAGGAGTCAGCCATGCGCCGCAACGCCACGGTCGCTCCTCCACTCAGTGCTGCCTCCCACGCGCGTGAGCAATTGGCACTGTGCCACGCGCCGCCAGACGAAGCCCTACCGCTGCTTGAATCCCAAAAACCAGGGAACCAACTGCCAGTTCTTCAAAGAAGGAAAAACCAATTGAAACTGAGCCGGCGGTTCCTGTGAGCAAGAAAACCGGCGATGGGATCCTAATCTTTGGCGGCGCAGTATGGATGAACAACGGCGACGGTTGAACAGTCCTCAGAAGGACAAAAACTAAGATAAAGTGTGAACTCTAATTTTTTTCATTCAAAGTGAGTTCCCCTAACCCTAGGGATTAGGGCCCTATTTATAGGCAGCCCAATAAACTAGGGAAAACACAAAAATACCCCCAGGGTTTTTACAGACGCTAAAAATAAAATGGAAAAGACCATAATGCCCTTAGGTTTTTTACAGATTCGACTAACACACTGTGGGCCTAGAAAGAAAAATGGTAAAATCCTAAATAAAGATAACTTGTCCTGACGCGGAGCTTTTGTACCAGCTATGGCTTCGCTTCACGATGGCTCGATCTAGGATCAGCGGTCTAGATTGGGCATCGGTTTTGCACCGAAACCGACAAAGCATCCACAGTCTTCGCACCGGGTACCTGGATTGGGCCGGCCCGATTCCGCGGCTCCATCAGCCCGGCAATCGCTCGCCGCCCATGTACCTAAGTCAACCTTGGTCAACATACTAGTGGATCCTCTACCACTCCTAGCCCATTTACTCGGATTGGGCCGGCCCGACTCCGTGGCCCCTCTGCCCGACAGTCACTCGTCGTCCGTGTACCTGAGTCACACGCGGCCCAAGACACGACAGGTCTCGTCTCATCTTAATCTCCTCTTTGTTGACTTCCGTTGACAATCACTCATCACATCTAGAGCCATGAGGCCCATGATCATGAACATTGCTCCTCGGCATGTCATAACGACGTCGAAACCAAAACAAGGCAACCCAAATGTTTCTTCGTAACGGACAACACAAGGGTCTTCAGGGATATAAAAGGAGGTGAATAGTGATTTTGAGGCACGTTACCAACTGCTCTGAAGACTTGCTTTTCCCCTTCTCGAGTTTCCATTTCCAACCTTTCCAGCTTTCTTCAATGGCGAGAACTAGCTCCAAGGTGCATGCGCCAGCCTCAACATTGGCCCAGCAGTAGGCCATGGCAGTGGCGGCTGTGGCGACAGGATCTTCGCAGAACCCTCGGCCCTCCGGCCCTCACGTTCTTCGACCGACTTCCACCAAGTATACGAACTAATCGTATTGTCTTGGGGCGTCGACCTGCTCGAAGAAGACGATAGCCGAAGTAGTTGCTGGAAGGCTGGGGATCGGAATGAAAGTGCGAGCCCTTGGGAAAGAAGTGATTCTGGTACCGCAAGCGGGAGAAGTTGTGGTTTTTGGAGCTTTCTTCGAAGCTGGATTTTGACTCCCTTCTGTGGACTTCTTGGGTGAGGCACTAGATTTGTTCCATGTAAAGCTTTCTCAACTTTCTCCAAATGCCATCACTTGCTTGGCCATATTCGAATGGGCCTTGTGAGCCGAAGGGTGTGCGGGGAGAGCGGAGAGCTTCGCTGCTCTGCATAATGCTTCCTGCCAGCCGAAGACATACACCGGACCTAGTGGAGAGAAGATGGTGGTGGCCTTACGGGAGCATAAACTTGAAGCTTCAGGATGAGTTTCAAGACAGGTTCCCAGCGAAGGCCATCAACGATCAATGGTACTCAGATTGGATACTCCACTGGTTCTATGCGGAGGTGGGCGTGACCTCCATCTTGGCGGCGCCCCAAGAAGAGATAATGTACCGGAGGGAAGCGGACATTAGCCCGGAGCCGAGCAAACTTCAGGTATGCTTCGAGTTGTTGTACACTATAAGTCGACACATGAGTATGCGCGACATGGCGGAGGAATTCATAGCCCTCCGAATTCCTCCTCTAATGACCAACTGGCCTATCAACTTCGAAGAGAATCCGAATGGGGGACTTTGGGAAATCTATTCAAACTCCGTAGGTAAGCTTCCCATATATCCTGCATCAAATTGTTTCATACATATATTGATTTACTTTTATTGAACTAACAGGTGATATCTTATCTTTTTACCTCCACGGATGACGCTAATTCCGGAGAAAATAGTCTGAGCAGCGAAGAAGGTTCTCAGAGCTCCTTTGCTCGTGGAGAAGGAGCAGAGGGTGAAGCTTGTCAGAGGTACTAGCAACAGGTACTGGGCTTTGTATTTTGGAGGTCTGAACACACACTGAACACACTACGCTGAGGACTTCGATAGGGAAGAAATCAGGCTTCGAGTTAAGCCATGGACCGTGCTTCGCTAGTAATCAGAGAGGACTAGGCTCCAGTTACACAGAGCGAACACACACTAAGAACACAAACTTCACAAGAACAGATCACTCACACTCTTCTTCAAAAGAGAACCAGTGCACTTACTCGAACCAGGAAGAAGTGGAGCTCAACAAAATCAAAACATCTAGTGAAAGCAGGCATACAAGTTCAAGTAGAAAATGAAAATTGCATCAAAGTTTCATTTCTTGAACAGGGAACACAAAATGAACTCACAGACTGAATACAAGAGAATGGCACCTAGCACAGGAGTTCTAAAATGGCTGCTCAAAGTGTTACTGTTGCCTAGATAGCCTTCACTATTTATAGGCACTATTCATCCCTGTGAATATACTACTTTACCCCTAGGTTTTACACTGATTTTGTCTCATCAGAATAGGGGGGTACAGATGGTAGTCTAGTTTATTTGGAGGCTTCTTTTGTGAGCTTCGCATAGGAGACATCATTACTTTTGCAGAGCAGAAACGATCAGCCTTTGTAGTTTTGGAGTCTTCTAAAGCCCCCCTTCGGACGTGAGAGGTGCGGTAGCTTCGGCAAGAAGCTTTGAGCCTGTCGGCCTTCGCTTCACCGAAGTCAACCTTCAATACAGTGACGGTTTTAAGCCAAAGCCGTCAAAGCCCTTGAGCCTTCATGCCATCACCTCCGTAGTGGACCAACACGGCTTTGCAGCTACTCCCAGCTCGAACTCCATCATTCCTTGTACCGAAGCCATGCATTGCCGAAGTACCACAAGTCAGCCATACTCCAAAGCCCCACCTTCAGAGTACCACCCTTCGAAGTCCCTCCTTCGTCCAAGGCCTCCGCAAGAAGCATTCCATGAGCACTTCGTCACAGTGTCTTTCCCCGAGAAAACTAGTCGATGAGCCTCACCCGGACCATGCCTTCGATGCACCTCGACTTTTGAGACCTCCATCGGGTGAACCTTCGAGTGCCTCCATCCGGAGCACACATCGAACACCTTGCCTCATTGCTGAGGACTTTGTCCACCATACTCCGAAGACACTCCATACGGAGTGCCCTTCGAAGTGCCTCGCCTCTAAGGACTTCGTCTTGGGGTAACTTCAGCCAGAGCCACCCTCTGCACTCTCAGCCTTCGCCTGGCACACATTGACCCGAGGACCGACCTCGACCCCTCGCAGCCTTCATAACCGAGCTCCCCGCTCGCCAGGCATCAAGCCTCCCGTTCGACCAAGGTTCACTTGCTGTGAACAGTCTGTCGCCTCCGAAGTCACCTGCGCACCATAGACAGATAGACAAGTGTATCCAGTACCCCGGAGACCTCTCCGGGTAAACAAGCTCTAGTACACACTCCGGTGTACCACCCAAAGTATTGAACCCTTCGGTACAACCAAGTCATTATGTACTGTCGGACCCCTCCAACAGTTACACTCCGCTGCAACAGCCGCAGTAACCGAACCCTTTGGTGAAACAACCTCCGAACCCCTTCAGAATATCCATGAGTAAGCAATATGATTTTTCAAGTTGTAAGTGTTGCCTCCAGAGAAAAAGATTCTTGCTACCAAGCAGATAAAGAATAGCAAAAGCAGTCCTGCCTAAACATGCTAGATTCAAGACTAAGTAGTGAGCATGATTTGATTTTGGAAAGAAAAATCAAGCACAAAATGTATTAGACATATTAAATAGAGCTGAGCTGACATGATTACATGAATTAAAACAAGGCATATTAGTGCAAAACATGTAAATGCAATTTCACACACAATGAACATATGCATATCAGTGAAAATGTGCTCCCCCTCACAGAATGTCGTAAGGGTGACAAACACCAAGTTCCCCACGCAAGTATGTGAAACGAGAAGCATCGAGGGTTTTTGTGAAAATGTTGGCTAGCTGGTGTTGGGTATCAACATATTGAAGTTTAATATCACCCTTCTCATTATGATCTCTGAGAAAATGATACCGTACATCAATGTGTTTGGTTCTAGAATGCTAAACCGGGTTGTTTGCAATACAAATAGCACTAGTGTTGTCACAGAAAAGTGGAACACTCTTATAATCTAACCCAAAATCCTGCAAAGTGGAAACCATCCATAAAATCTGAGAGCAACAGCTAGTTGCAACAACATATTCGGCCTCAGCCTTTGATTGTGCAACACTAGACTTTTTGCGGGAAGACCAGCAAACCAGCGAAGTACCCAAAAAATGACAAGTACTAGAGGTACATTTCCTATCAATCCTACACCCAGCGAAATCCGCATCAAAATAACCTCAAAGACACAAAGAGGAAGACGTAGAATACCAAATACAAAATTCGAGGGTGTGCTTGAGATATCTGAGTATGCGCTTTACCGCTTGGCGGTGCGAAGCACATGGCAAATCCTGAAAACGAGTGCACAGACACACTACGAAGTGTATGTCCAGCCTCGTAGCAGTCAAATAGAGGAGGGAGCCGATCATGCTTCGGAACTCCTTCTGATCTACGACTTCTCCATCCTCATCAGGATCCAATGCTATAGATTTAGCCATTGGAGTAGCGAGGGGCTTCGCATCGGACATATCAAACTTCTTGAGCAGGTCCTTGGTGTACTTCGTTTGGTGGACGAATGTACCTTGTTTGCTTTGCTTGATTTGCAAACCAAGGAAAAATCTGAGTTCGCCCATCATGGACATTTCGATCTTCCTGCTCATGGTATCTGCAAACTCGGCAACCAAAGCATGAGAAGAGCCACCAAAGATGATATCATCCACATAAATCTGAACTAGCAGGAAATCTTTGCCATGCTTGAGAGTGAACATGGTTTTATCAACAGATCCCATCAAATACCACCGCTCAAGCAGAAAGGACTTAAGTCTATCATACAAAGCCTGAGGGGCCTGCTTGAGTCCATAAAGAGCCTTATGAAGTTTAAGGACTTTATATGGGTATTTGGGGTATTCAAAGCCAGGAGGTTGTTTTACATAAACATCCTCGCCAATGAAGCCATTAAGAAATGCCCTTTTGACATCCATTTGATAGAGTTTGAATCCCCGGGATGTCACAAATGCAAGTAAAATCTTAATGGCCTCAAGACGTGCAACAGGTGCAAATGTTTCAGTAAAATCATTCCCTTCTAATTGAGAATAACCATGAGCTACAAGTCTAGCCTTGTTTCTAACTACAGCCCCATCCTCCCCTTTGTTTTTGAAAATCCAGTTTGTTCCAATGAAATGTACATTTGGTGGAGGATCAACTAAAGTCCAGACTTGGTTTCTCTCAAAATTTTCAAGTTCTTCATTCATGGCATTAATCCAACTAGAATCAGAAAGTGCATGACTAACATCTAAGGGCTCAAAAGAAGCAACAAAAGCGGAATCAATGAAATGAGCATGAGAACGTGTTACCCTTTGATCAAGCTCACCAATGATCTGCTCGGGAGGATGCATCCTTTGAATATGGTGTGGAGCCTCACGGTGGGATGCAATCTCCCCCTCAACTTGTGCATTGGAGTGGTCCAAGATGGCCGATGTCGAGGTAGTTGCTTTGGGACCTTGCGCCGAAGTGCTCGAAGTGGGGTAAGCTTCGGGGGTCGATGTCGAGGGTAGTAGGTGTTCATCTTAGAAATCTCTGGGATCTTCATCTTCGAAGATGGTTTGCTCCATGTCGTGTTCATTTGGCTGTTCAAAATAGAACTAACAGAGGGGGTTGATTCATCAAAAGTCACATCACATGACTCGATGACAGTGTTAGTCTCCAAATTAAAAACACGATAAGAGTGACCATGAGTATTGTAACCCAAAAAGATCCCATCAGAAGAGCGCGACTCAAATTTATCCAAATTTCCATGTTTTAGGATAAAGCAACGACAGCCAAAAACTCGAAGATGAGTAACTTTGGGCTCTCTTCCAAAACGCAGCTCATAAGATGTCAAGTTCAAAATTGAGCGCAAGAAGATTCGGTTTGAGATGTAAGATGCAGTGTTCATGGCCTCAGCCCAGAATTTCCTAGGAATCCTATGCTCATCAAGCATCGTCCTAGCCATCTCAACCAAAGTGCGGTTCTTCTTCTCAACAACACCGTTTTGTTGAGGAACCCACAGAGCAGAGAATAGATGTTCTATGCCATTCTCCATGCAAAAGTCAACAAAAAGTTTGTTCTTGAATTCAGTGTCATTATCACTTCGAATGAATTTCAATGCACCAGGAAGTTCAGTGAAAAGTCTCAAAGCCAAGCTCTGAAAGTGTGAAAACACTTCATCCTTGCTAGCAAGAAAGAAGACCCAAGAATAGCGAGAGAGATCGTCGACAATGACTAGCACATACCACTTGCCGCCTAAAGAACTAACCCGAGAAGGACCTACAGTGTCCATGTGGAGAAGTTCTCCGGGTTGTTCAGTCATCACCATGGTGACTGGCGAGTGCGAAGCGGCAATCATTTTTCCATGTCGACATGGAGCGCAAACTAAATTCTTCTCAAACTTGAGCTTGGGCAATCCTCGAATCAGACCTAGGGCATTCAGACGAGCAAGCAACTCAAAGCTCATATGCCCTAGTCTCCTATGACACTTCCAAACCTCAGAAGTCGAATGTGCAACAAGACAATGAGAAGAACCAGATGACTCAGAAAAATCAGCTCCAAAAACTCTCCCAACTCTAAAGATCTTACAGACCACAACGCCATCAGAATTGAGTACTTGCGAAGTATCGCGATGGAATCGCACTTCGAAGCCCTCATCAAGCAATTGAGATACAGAAAGCAAATTGTATCACAAATTTTCAACCAAAGCAACATCTTTGAGAGTGAAATTTGAGTTGATTCTTACCACACCTTTACCTTTCACTCTACTCCTTTTATTGTTGCCGAAGGTGATATGTTCCTTTTGCTTGGTTGTGGTGAGGCTGGAGAACCATGCTGCATCTCCGGTCATGTGGAGCGAACAACTAGAGTCCATGATCCACGTGCCCTCCAAGCCTCGGCCTGGCGCCTACACATGTTAAGAGAATCTCGATCGCTCAGTGCTAGGGTGAGTGAAAACATGACGAGGCATCCAACACTGAGTGATATGAGTAGTAGGCATAGTAAAAATAGACTGTCTACACACAGGAAAATCAGAATGATGCAAAGTGCGAGGTCTATCTACATGCTGTGACCCAAATGCATGATGAGATCTCCTAACCTGTTGAGGCACAAAGCTACTCACATAGGGTCTACCACCATATGAAACATGGTGAACACCTCGAAGAGAACAACCTCTCCAGGAAGTACGAGGAGTCTCAAAAACAGGATGTGAGTAAAACTCAGACTCATGCATACCTAGAGATGGGTAATGCATGTTCTAGAAACTCATCGCCTCAGAGCGTCGCTCATCCTTGATCCGATGAAAATAGAACCCAACCAAATGAACTTCCCGCTGACAGTAGGAACAATGAAACACTCTCCTAGGGGCACTCACATGGGTCATAGGAGCAATCTTCACAGGCTCCTTGGGTTTCTGCTGAGTGGTTTTCTTGGGAGGGATTTTCTTGGCAGGAGGAATGATTTTCTTTTGAGTTTGGGTAGGCTTTTTGGCTGATGGAGTGTCTAATTGGGCTCTTTATTTCTCCAAGGTAGTGGGTGATGTAAAAACAGTTTTGTTCTCACTATCTGAAGGAATCCTCTCAAAACCCAATCCCAAAGCTAACCCTGCCCTGTCAGCACACATCTTGGTCTTGGCCAGGAGCAAGTCAATCCTACCCTTCCCCTCAGTGCATTTGTTAACCACAGAAAGAAGGTATTCGTTTTCAGTCATGAGGTTTTCAACTCGCTCTCTAATAGTGCGTAGCTGGTACTTAAGGGTTATGCAAGTGTCACACATAGGTTGCACATCCTTAGAACTACCGGCCCTCTCCAATCTAGCCTCTAAATCATCAACATGCTTATCACGTAAATCAATGCTCTCACGTAATAAAGAACAGTTCATGCATTCATTTATATCTTGAGGACTATAATCAACCATCCAAAGCTGCTTCTGTGCAGTCTCAAGCTCAGAAAGAGTTTGAGCATGCATAGAACGCAACTGAGCAAGCTCACCCATGATGACAGTGCAAGATTCACATTCAGCATCATTAACTCTAGACTTAAGCATGGCATAATCAGTAGAAACAGATTCTAGCCTAAGTCTAAGGTATTTTCTATCTCTAGCGGCTTGCACAAGCAACCTATCCTCACCGAGAACTACTTCATTCAGTTCATCTAATTTAATTGAAAGCTGGTCATAGGATAGTGGTACCTCAGATGAGCCAAGCTCATCACCGCTGTGATCAATGTCAGCCATGAAGCAGAGGCCGGTGAAATCTCATCCCTTCTTGTCCTTCTTCTCCTCCTTCCTTGGGGACTCCTCCTCCTCATCAGAGCTCGACTCCTCGGCTGAGGAAGTGTCGATGTCGCTGAGAGCAGCAACAAATGCTCTAGAAGAAGCTTTGGCTACCCTTTTAGCCACCTTGCCGCGCTTGCCCTTCACAAAGGGTTTCCTATCCTTTTGTGGTATTTGGGGCGCTCACTCTCATCTCTCTTCTTGAGTTTAGGATAGTTGGCCTTGATGTGAGAAGTGTCGCCACACTCAAAACAACCACTAAAACCACTTCTCCTTAGATCCCGTCTCTCATGGTGAAAATGGGTGAACCTTCTGGCAATGAGAGCAAGCTCTTCATCATCTAGAGTATCCACCTGCTCCTTAGTGACGGAGACCAGGGAGGACAAGGCAAAACCTCATGCTAGAACACAAGTGCCAGATGAGCTTGGTTCTATAGTGGTGCCACAGCTAGTGCTAGAAAGTAGTGCCAATGGTTGTGGAAAGGAGTTTTTGTGCACTTCAAGAGATGCCTTGGCAATCTCTGCGGACTTCAGCTTGCTGAAGAGCTCATCACAATTTAATGTGTCATAACCTGTGGACTCCTCAATGCTAGATATCTTCACTTCCCATATGGTACGATCAAGAGCATAGAGAAGCTTGATAGCTCTGTCATGATCACTGTAAGCAAGCTTCCTGTTAGATTGCAAGTTACTCACTATTGCATCAAAGCGAGAAAACATGGCATCTATAGATTCACTAGGCGCCTACACAAACAGCTGATACTGTTGATTTTACGTGTTTTGGCACCTAGCCTTAATCTGTGTAGAGCCCTCATGAAAAATAGTGAGTGTAGTCCAAATCTCCCTAACTGTCCTTAGGTGCTGAACCCTATCAAACTCACTCCGACTCAAACCAATGAACATTATATTTCTAGCGTCGGAGTTAGCATTATACTAATCCTTTTCTGTTTGAGAGGTGTGAGTTTCAGGGATGGAGTATTGTGAGTCCACAATCTAGCAAATTGCATTTCCTTAGCTTAGCAAGTAAATCTCCATGCGCACCTTCCAGTATGCAAAATCAGTCCCATCGAACAGAGGTATTTTACTAACTCTGTCCATGTCGCCAACAGATCACAAAACTTGTTATGGTCAACTGGTGATCTTAACCTGCTCTGATACCAATTGTTAGACCAGAATCGGCGACCAGAGGAGGGGTGAATGGGAGCTTTTAAAATTTCAGGCTAAAAATAGCCTTCTGTTTTAATTATGTCTTCTACGGAATAGGCTTCGGAGATATTTCATAGCTCCGAAACCAGGTTTCACAAGGAGAAAAAGTTCGAAGTCAAGAAGACTTCGCTCCACCCACAAAACCAAACCCTCAATTCTGCTAAGTCAGTGCAGGCTCCGCACACTAGATGCCTTCAGCAGGCTTTGCACTTCACCCTTCGCACGAATGGGTTACCCTCTGTAGACTTCGACCTAATACTCAGCACTATCAACAGGTACTAGGCTTTGTATTTCGGAGGTCTGAACGCACACTGAACATACTGCGCTGAGGACTTCAATAGGGAAGAAATCAGGCTTCGAGTTAAGCCATGGACTGTGCTTCACTAGTAATCAGAGAGGACTAGCCTCCACTTACATAGAGCAAACACACACTGAGAACACACACTGCATAAGCACATATCACTCACACTCTTCTTCAAAAGAGAACCAGTGCACTTAATCGAACCAAGAAGAAGTGGACCTCAACAAAATCAAAACATGCAGTGAAAGCAGGCATACAAGTTCAAGTAAAAAATGAAAACTGAATCAAAGTTTCATTTCTTGAACAGGGAACACAAAATGAACTCACAGACTGTATACAAGAGACTGGTGGCTAGCACAGGAGTTCTAAAATGGCTGCTTTAAGTGTTACTGTTGCCTAGCTAGCCTTCACTATTTATAGGCACTATTTAGCCCTGTGAATAGACTACTTTACCCCTACGGTTTACACTGATTTTGTCTCATCAGAACAAGGGGTACATATGGTAGTCTACTTTATTTGGAGGCTTCTTTTGTTAGCTTCGCAGAGGAGACATCATCAACTTTTGCAGAGCAGACATGATCAACCTTTGCAGTTTTGGAGTCTTCTAAAGCCCCCCATCTCACGTGAGAGGTGCGGTAGCTTCGGCGAGAAGCCTTGAGCCTGACGGCCTTCGCTTCACCGAAGTCATCCTTCGATATAGTGACGGTTTTGATCCGAAGCCGTCAAAGACCTTGAGCCTTCATTGCCATCACCTCTGAAGTGGACCACCATGGCTTCGCGGCTACTCCCATCTCGAACTCCATTAGTCCGTGTACCGAAGCCATGCATGGCTGAAGTACCACAAGTCAGCCATACTCTGAAGCCCCACCTTCAGAGTACCACCCTTCGACGAGCACACTCCTCGACGAGCCTCACCCGGACCATGCCTTCGATGCACCTCGACTTCTGAGACCTCCGTTGGGTGAACCTTCGAGTGCCTCCATCGAGAGCACACTTAGAACACCTTGCCTCATTGCTGAGTACTTTGTCCACCATACTCCCAAGACAATCCATTCCGAGTGCCCTTCGAAGTGCCTCGCCTCCGAGGACTTTCTCTCGGGGTACCTTCAGCCGGAGCCACCCTCCGCACTCTCTACCTTCGCCTGGCACACAAATACCCGAGGACCGACCTCGACCCCTCGTAGCCTTCATGACCGAGCTCCCCGCTCGCTTGGCATCAAGCCTCCCGTTTGACCCAGTTTCATTTGTTGTGAACCGTACATCGCCTCCGAAGTCACCTACGCATGACAGACAAACAGACAAGTGTATCCAGTACCCCGGAGACCTCTTCGGGTAAACAACCTCTAGTGCACACTCCGGTGTACCGCCCAAAGTACCGAACCCTTCGGTACAACCAAGTCATTATGTACTATCGGACCCCTCCAACATGCACACTCTGCTGCAACAGTCGTAGCAACCGAACCCTTTGGTGAAACAACCTTCGAACCCCTTCGGAGGGACCCCTTCGAATCCAGAGGATAAAATCTATCAATCACTCATCACAAACTCCGAAACCAACCCTTGGTTTCTACAAATCAAGTGAAGTCTGCCTTTCATTGTCAACTTCTGGTTCCGTGGTGCGTAGAGAGCCTCCTTTTAGCTCCGTTGGCGTTATGGATTCATCTCCGAACAATAACCGGAAAAAAGTAAAACCTATAGAGCTAGCTTGAGTGGTCCGGATGGACCACAAAATCTTCGAGAGTTCTTCGGTCCACAACCCCTTTGCCAACCCTACTATCCTCCAATTTAATCCTGACAAAATATTACCACTCGCTCGTTCAATGGCTCCATTGGATTCGGGATGACAGATAGCTGCAAAGCACATTTGGACAGCAAGGCCTTCATAGAATTCTCTGAAAGGCTCGGCATCGAACTGGGTGCCATTGTCAATTGTAAGCTGTCTAGGTACTCCGAATTTGGAAATAATATTTTGCGAGAAAATTTTTTGTACATTTTTAGAAGTGATATATGTGAGGCGCTCGGCTTCCACCCATTTTGAGAAATATTGAATTGCAACCACTGCAAATTTCAAACTGCCATTCACCATTGGGAAGGGGCCAATGAGATCCATTCCCCATCGAGCCATTAGCCATACCGGAGTGATAACCTAAAGATGTGTGTTAAACCAAGTGAGGTCACACTGTGTTTTTTGTCTTAGTGATGAGTGATTGACAAGTTTGCTCGATCTAGTGTGACGAGTGAGTGGTGGTTTGATTGCATCGATGGGTTCCATTTGAGAGAGGAGATTATGTGCTGAGGGGATCGGTGTGCGTCGCGTTTCTTGTTTTGGCTTGTCTCATGTGTGCAGGGTGGAGATGCTAGTCAACTGTCAACGGCAGGTGATCAAGGTCGAGCGGGGAGCTCGATGCTAGAGGATCAAGGAGGCTGGGTGATGTTGGTGATGATCTCGAGAGTACATGTTGAGATAGAGCAAGACATGGATGGACAAATGATCGAGATAGCGTGTTGACCAAGTCATCATAAGGGAGGCCAGTGCAAGTGATCAGGCGGCTCGAGGGGATCGAGAGCGGGAGAGACTTGCCGGCGGTCAAGTTCGTGGATTGGTGTCACGTGTCAGCGATCGGGAAGGCTTTGTCGGTTTTGGCTGAAAACTATTGTATCAGAAACTGTTTTTAAATTCCAATAAATAGTAGTTTATTTTTGGGAAAATTACTCACATGCCATTATAATTTTCAGAAATTGCCTATATGCCACTGTCAGTGACTGTGGCGGCCCCCATCTGTCAGTGACACACCGGTGGCATATTGGCAAACCGTGAAAATTGTAATGGCACGGAAAAAATTAACCCTTTATTTTTCTCTTTAGTCGTCTAGATTAAGTGTAATCTTTTAGTATTTTTCAGAATTATTAATCCTGAAAAAATATTAAAAGAATAGGGTCAATGATGTAATAAATTAGGAGTATACTTTTGTGTATTTTTCAGAATTAATATTTCTTAAAATACATAATGGTATTTAGGTAAATAATTGGTCTTTTAACCCTAATGGCATTTTGGGAAATACCTTGATGGGCTTGCCTATATAAAGGACCTCATGCCTAAGGGTTAGGAGAACTTTGGCTGGACATTTTGGGGCTGAAGTTTTGGGGGCTATTTATCCAGAAATTTTATCTCTTACTTTCATTTTCCATGTGATGTTTTTTATTCCTGGCTACTATTCATCTTATCGAATCAGAAACAGTACACCAAGCCGAAGCAATCGCTATGAATCCAGGTACTAGCGCTAGCTGCAGAGTTCTATTGTTCATCTTCTAAATTCCCGTTTTGATTGCTTGTTAGACTGATTTTGGTGTTCATGATTCCAGGTTACTATTTTTTGAAATTTGCAAAAGTTTTTGACCACTTCTTCATAGAGTTTTATGTTCACCAAATGGGCTAAAAATTCTGGAAAGTGGTCTTCTGCTGAAAACTTTGTGTAGAATATTTTGGACTATTTGGCTGAACCTTTGGAGTTTGTTATTACTGATTTGATTGGAGTTTACACAGTTTGCTCTGATTGAAGGATTTAATTCTCTACCGCACGAAACAAACAGAGTACTCTCAGCACATCCATAGCCTCAATCTTGGACTGGTGAAGTTATATGTTTGTGTTCCTTGAGATTAAATCGTCTGGAAGTTTGTTTTTGGTATACTTGTGGGTTTTGGTGGTGCTACAAAATATTCAGCCTGAAACTGAACAGAATGTGTTCTAGAGCCATGGATGGGTACTGATACTTTGATCTGATTGCTCATGAACTTTTGAAGTTTATCTTCTTCATCAACATGTTTTGTACCTTGTACTGATCATTTTCAGCAATAAGAACTGTGATGAGTTGTTTGTCTGAAAATCCATAGTAACTTATTGTCTTTTCTGTAGTAATAAAGACCCATTTCTGAACTGCTACAACAGTGGCTGCTTTTTGTCAAAATTGCTATAGCAAAAGCTATCACTTGCTAGCATTAGGTTTTTGCAACTTTGAGATGATTTATGGTTGAGTTGACTACTGGTTTTCTCTGTTGTTTCATCTAGTGCACAAGGATTCCTTGTCTCTATTCTAGACAATGAACAGTGCTGTCAGGATCAGATAATTTTTAGAAGTGCTAATCTGTGTCACGTGTACTGAATGTGTGTTGTTTTCCTTGTGAGAAACTCTTGAATGTTTTGTTTATCTCTGGACTATACTGCTCTTCATCAGATTTGTTTTATTGCTGCCGGGAAGCAAGGTGCTCTCAATTATCATTTCAGTTTTCTTCCGGTTGAATTTTATGTGCTTGGTTCAGATTGTTATCTGTTCTGCTTCAACCCACTGTTGTTACAAATGGAATCAGTATTCATGTGCAGCCATTCTTGTTATCTCTGAATTCTGAGTACTGAACTTAGCCATCAGGGCTGGCTACAAAGAAGTTGTGCTGCAAGTGTTATTTACTGATATTTTAAGAATATGTTTGCCTCTAAATATTAATCTATCTCGCTGTGTTGCTGTGGCAAAGATTAATTTAGACTTCTTGCTACTCAAGATTATTTTGATGAATGTGATTCTGCTCCCATTGTCTGATAGCTCTAAATAGCAAGAACTCATTTCTATTTCTCTGAATCTGCCATATCTCTCAGATGGTTAGTGAAGTTCAGAAATCATGTGAAGAATGCTTGAAATTATACTGTTGTTAATGTTTCACACTCCATTCTGATTCAAGTGAGTGTACATTGAGTAAAAGTGTCTTTGCTTAACACTCAGTTCTGATTTCTGTTATTCTGAACCCTATCGGAGTTTCAATCACCGATAGCCTCTTGTCGGTATTTCAAATACCGATCTATGGATGTCTAAATCGGCAATTCATTTACCAACAACTATTTTGGAGTTTCAAACTCCGATCTAGAGGATAAATTCAAATTGAGTTGATTCTTGTTATAGATATGTACTGTGTTCATTAAATTTGATTTTTCAATCATTTAGAGGTGTGTGGGTAATCTGAATAGGCCATCAATTCACGAGAATTTGTCAAGGAACCTATTCACCCCCCTCTCTAGTCACCATTCTGATCCCACAATTAGCATCATAGCCAGTTAGATCACAAATTGAACATAACTTGTTTGTGATCCTTTTGGCGACATGGACAAGAATTCTAAGATTCTGTTGTTTGATGGTCGAGATTTTGCCTATTGGAAGGTGCGCATGGAGGCTTATCTACTAAGCCAAGGAAGTGCTATATGGGACATTGTTGATTCCCGACATGTGATTCCTGAATCTCGCACCACTCAGACTGAGAAGGAACAATACGATTGTAATAGCAAGGCAAGAAACATATTGTTCGTCAATCTGAGTCTCAATGAGTTTGATAGGGTCCAACACCTACGAACTGCATGTGAGATTTGGACTACGTTGAAAACTTTTCATGAGGGCACTACCCAGATTAAGGCTAGGCACCAAAGCACATATAATCAAGAATATCAAATGTCCGTGATAGGCCCTATTAAATCGGTAGATACCACATTTTCTCGATTTGATGGGATTGTGAGAAACTTGCTCTCCACTAGGACTTTAGCTTACTCTGATCATGATAGAATAATCAAACTTCTCTATGCTCTCGACCGTAGCATATGGGAGGTGAAGATCTCTAGTATCAAGGAGTCGACAAGTTACGACACGTTGACTTGCGACGAGATCTTTAGTAAGCTCAAGTCCACCGAGATGCTAAGGCATCTCGTCCAAGATTTGGAAACTCTTTGTTTCCATCAATTGCTTTAGATTCCGGTCCTGGCAGTGGTACCTCATCTGGAGGTAATTTTTCTGGTGGTTCTGGAGTTTGTGCTTTTTCTGGAGGTTTTGACCTATCCTCTCTTGTCTCTATCACAAAAGAACAGGTGGACACTCTTGATAATGAGGACCTAGCTCTCATTGTCAACAAGTTTACCCGCTTCTACAATCATAGACGAGATCAGATGAAAGGAGGGTCTTGGGGATATTTTGAGTGTGGAGATTTTTCTAACATAAAAGTAAATTTCCCTAAACTAAAAATGAAAAATGAAAATGAGCACAAGCACCAGAAGTGGAACAAGAAACCCTTCTTTAAGGGGAAGCGCGACAAAGTCGCTAAGAAGGTAGCCAGAGCATTTGTGGCCGCCCTCAGCGACATCTACAGTACTTCAAGTGAGGAGCCAAGCTCGGATGAATAGGAGCCATCCAAGAGTGAAGAAAAGGAGAAGAAGAAAATGGACTTCACCGGCCTTTGCTTCATGGCCGACAGCATCCATAGCAGTGACGAGCTCGACATATCTGAGGTATATCTATCCCGTGACCAGCTCCTTGTTCAAAATGATGAATTACATGATGTTGTATGTTCTCTGGATAGATTACATAAAGTTGCTGCTAAAGAATGAAAAGAACTAAAATTTAGACTTGAATCTATTTCCACTGAACTTGCAATTTTAAAATATATGTCTGATGATGCTGAATGTGAGTCATGTCTTACTGTTATGAGTGAACTTGCTAAACTGCATTCTACACATGCTCAAATTGTTGAAAAACTTGAAATTACTTAGAAGTAACTTTTGGTGGTGGAGTCTAGTCCTGTTGTCATCAACGAATGCATGAACTGTTATTTACTTGTTGAAAGCATTAATTTAAGAGATAGGCATGTTGATGAACTTAAGGCTAGATTGGAGAGTCCTGAGTGTTCTAAGGATGTGCAGCCGGCGTGTCCCACCTGCATCACCCTTAAGGACCAACTCAACTTTGCTAGAGAGCAAGTCAAAAAGTTAAAATGTGAAAATGATTATCCTCTCTCCATGGTGGAAAAATGCACTGAAGGATAGGGTAGGATGGATTTGCTTTTGGCTAAAACTAAAATGTGTGCTGACAGGGTAGGGTTAGCTCTAGGGTTGGGCTATGAGAGAACCACTCCAAACACTTCGAGCGAAACTGTGTTAACTCCACCCATTACCCTTGAGAAAGAAAGAGCCCATTTAGACACTACACAAAAAGCCGAGAATCCTACTCAACCTACAAAGAAAGCCCTTCGTCCACCAAAGAAAACTCCTCAGCAAAACCCAAGAAAACTATGAGATTTTCGCCTGAGACCCATACTTATACCCCAAGAGAGTGTATCATTGTTCTTATTGTCAATGGGTGGGTCAGTTGGTTGGGTTTTGCTTTCGTCGTATCAAGGATGAACGACGTTGTTGGCGTAAAAGATTACGCTAACATGTTCTCAAAGATTAAGAACTAACAGACGAAGAGTTTGTGAAACGGACTATTTCAAGCCTCCGAATTGGATAATAGCTCAAAGTAGTTCGAAGTTGTGTATTGAATAACTGAGTATTTGATGCTCAGTACAGGGTAAGAAGGGGGGTATTTATAGGTTAAAATCTTAAGGAAAAGACCTTTTTACCCCTAAATTACAACCGACATAGTGGAAACTATTCGGTACCACTAATAGGGTTAAAATGGTAAAAGACTAATCTAATTCGAAAGAAGATAAGTCTTCCATCCTCGCTGGTAGATAAGTGTTGGCGTAAAAGATTACGCTAACAGGTTTCTGAAGATTAGAAACTAACAAACGAAGTGTTTGCGAAGAAAACTATTCCAAGCCTCCAAAAGGATAATAACTTAGAATAGTTCGAAAGTGTGTATTGAATAGCTTGTATTCGGTCCGTATTACAGAGTAAAACGGGGGGTATTTATAGGCCTAAACATTAAGGAAAAGACCCTTTTACCCCTCTATTACAACCGACATAGTGGAAACTATTCGGTACCCTTAAAAGGCTAAAATGGTAAAAAACTAATCTAATGAGAATGAAGATAAGTCTTCCATCTTAGCTGGCAACAAAGATCTCAGAAGAGTCCATATTCGAAGATATACTCCGAATTGAAGTCCGTCTTCAGACTTCGAACTTCCTTCAACATATATCCAGAAGTATGTCAGAATCTTTTGACTTGATTTCTTGTCTTTGTCTTGTTACCACAATAATCCTGAAGATGGAATATTTTCCCCCAACAGTAGCCCCTCGAATACGCTTCTCCGTTAAATCTGCGATATTAGGGAAGCAGTATACGCATGGAAACATTTCCATGTACAAGGATTAGTAGACTTAATGTATCTCCGAAACGCATGGAGATATGAACTTCGAAATATTCTTTAAGTGAATTACATTCGAAGTATTTTAGAATTAATTCGAGAAATTAAGAAGTCTTTTTAGACTTGGAAAAAATAGTCGTTAACTTTTTCCTTCTGACGGAAGTTACGTAATGCGCTAATTCCGGAACAGAATAACGGGCAAGAATGCGAAACGGCATGGACAAACGGTAAAAATTTAGAGTCTGGGCTATAAATAGAGGCCTAGACCTTTCTTGAGTACCTTTCCACTGCTTTCTTGCAAACAAACCGTTCTTCGAGCCCTAGCCTCCATTCTTCCTTCAAAGCAACCCATTAGTTCTAATGGTGAAAACCAGCTTCAAGGGGCCAGGAGCAGCTTCAACTCTGGCCCGGCAGCAGGCGGCTGCTGCAGCGGCGACTGCATCGCTAGCGACGGCAACTCCGACACCCGCAGTGATAGCCATGGCGGCGGTGGGGGGAAATCCCCAAAATGTTGGCGATCAAGGCCTCTTCCCAGCATCAACAAAGTATCTGGACCAATCCTACCAACTGGGGCCTTCAACCTGCAAAAGGGAATCACTGGCGGCCGCAGTAGAAGGCAAGATTAGTTCTGGGGTCATGATTCGCAAACCTGGGAAAGAAACTATTCCGTCACCAAGACCCGAAGAAGTAGTCGTTTTCGAAGCCTTCTTCGAAGCTAGTTTGGGGCTTCCTGCGGTGAACTTCTTAGCGGAGGTACTAGATCTATTCCACGTCACTCTTCCCCAACTCTCTCCGAATGCAGCAGCTCGTCTCGCTATCTTCGAATGGGCATTGCGAGCTGACAGGGCATCTTGCCAACCGAAAACCTTCGTAGGCCCCGGAGGTGAAAAAATAGTAGTGGCCTTCGGAAGTATCAATTTCAGACTTCGGGACGAATACGCTCTCCGGTTTCCTGCGAAGGCCATCAATGCCAGGTGGTATACTGATTGGATCTTGAGATGGTTTTATGCTGAAGTTGGAGCGAGCAGTCGCCTAGCTGGTCCTTTGCAAGAAATCCACTTCCGAAAGGAAGCCTTAGTGCACCCGGATCTAGGCCAACTCGAAGCTCGCTTAAGCTTACTTCAGAAAATTAGTCGTCGTTTGAGCATGCGAGACTTAGCTGAAGAATTCTTAGGGCTTCAAATCCCTCCCTTGATGGCTAACTAGCCGATTACCTTTGAAGAAGATTCGCAGGGTGGTCTCCGAAAAATTTCTTCGAACTCGAGCCCTGTAGGTAACTTCGAAAACAATATATGTCATGTATATTTACTTGGAGAAATAATTAACTTAGCTTATTTTTCAGCTTCTTCAGCCCCTATTACTTCGGAGCAAATTGTACGAGCTTCGGAGAAGATTCTGGGCATCCCAACTCCGACAGAAAAAGAGTGGAGGAAGAAATTAGTTGGAACTTGGGAACGATCCAACCGAGTATGGGGGCTACTCGAGCTTACTCCACCGCCTCTTTTGGATTGGGTGCCATCGGAGAAGGGGCCTTCAAAGAGAAAAGCTGAAGTCGGAGCTTCGAGCTCCGCCAAAACTCCAGTTAAAAAGGTGGCTCGCACTACTACAAAGCGACACTGTAGCGGCGGGCAAAATCGACCTATAGTGGCGGGCATCCAGTCCGCCACTGCTCTAACGCCACTGCTATCGCTGGTTAGCAGTGGCGGTCAGAGCGCCCGCCACCGCTGTGTCAATAGCAGTGGCGGGCGTGCTGACCTCATCTGCCCGCCACTACTATTGATAACAGCAGTGGCGGGCAGATGAGGTCAGCTCGCCCGCCACCACTATGTCAACAGCAGTAACGGGCGCGCTGACCTCATCTGCCCGTCACTACTGTTATCAATAGTAGTGGCGGGCAGATGATGTCAGTGCCCCCGCCACCACTGTGTAAATAGCAGTAATGGGCAAGCTACCTCATCTGCCCACCACTGCTGTGTATAAGCCATAACACAGAATGCTGTGATCCCACAAACCAAAACACATAAATTATATGCTTCACACAGCCATCCACATACACAGCAGCAAAACATCCACATATCCACATACATAGCAGCAAAACATCCACATATCCACATACACATCCACAACAACAACACATCAACACAACAACCATCCATCTTATCAATTTTAGAAAATTTACAAAGTTTACATTATTTCGGTTTATGTTTCACAATAACCATCCATCAACACAATAACCATTGTTTCACAAATACATGCTCATGAGGTTTATGTTTTCTTGGAAGGCCAACTCATATCTTAATTGGTTCGCCTTTTCATTCTTCCGGCCCAATCATACAGAGTTGGATGCTTGGCCACTTCACTCTCAGGATCGAAAAATACTCCAAGCTCATGAAGAATCTCATGCATCGTGAAGTGGCACATCCTTGATACGATTTCGTACATTTGTGATTCAGAGAGTTGGCTCTTCTGGGCAACGGTTGATGGACCTGACGCCTGCATACGTAAAATATAAGTACATACGCTGCAAGTTATATTAGATTAACACACAAGAAATCAACTTACTTCTTTAGTATCCTCAGATGCTGTCCGCCCAAACTTTCCTAAGTTATTGCTCATGAAATCACAAGTATAGTAGCCACAATGCACGGAACCAAGAGATTGTTTGTGACACTTCAAAATAGATAAAGTTAGAACGATATATAGTTTGGCTTTATCAATTGAATTAACAAATTTAAAAATATAATATTACCGGATAGTTGGTTCTGATAAGCATTTCTTTCGGCCTCTGTGGATCATGTGGGCCACCTAACTTTTCCACGTAGTATCTATATGCACTCTGAATAACATTTAATATATCTTGATATTCTTTTTTGGGTTTGTCGAGCGAGTCGAGCACATAAACCCTTGAGCTCTTTGGGTATATCAGAAGTGCAATCCAATGATCACTATCGAAAGAAGTAATATATGATTATGTTAGTTTCATAATCGATAAAACGTGATTAAGTGGATATTGTGGGTATACTTACTTAAAGTTATATGCCCCACTTATCATTTCTCTGTCCTTCCATTGATCCATGCACCGCGCAATATACAACGCGGCACAACTCCTTTTGTTCTTCTTAAGTTTGTCTTCGTCTTTATTGAACATCTTTCTTTGAAACTTTTTCTTACCCGCAGTCCAGTACTTGCTATCGTTCTGGTTTAGTGTCGGGTTCAACGCACTTTGGCTTATTAATGACGGGTTTAAGTACCCATACAATTTAGACTCATCACCGCGTGAATTACAACTGCATATGTTATAAAACAATAGTCAATATAAGACATTATTTATTTTTGCTTTGTATTGACAAAGTATAAAGTACTTACATGCACCAAAGCATCATGCTTGTGATCTCGGTTCGCTTCAGATGAAACATCCGATGGAAGTCGTCGAAAAATAGTGCAAGCTTAAACTATGGGCAGTTGAATATTTCTTGTGGAACCTTCAGTTCTATTTGTGTTACTCCTAACGAAGACGCTTCGAGGTACTAGTCATGAAATGTTTTCATCATCCAAGGCATACAATTAAGTACTCCTTGGGGTAATAATGGTTTGCCTGGTTCGTATTCGATATAATCCTCGTCTCCGCAGGTCCTCTTATCAACAGAAAGTGAGCCCGCGTGCTTTTGTACTGGAGCCTTTATGGGAGCCACTTCGGGCATAGAACGTGTTTGCCCCATAGTAGTAAAAAATTTATGCATCTCAGATTTCAGCGCAGAACACTGCCCAGCTTGAACAGTTATCTTGTGGATTGCTGGCTTTGGGCATGCATCTTGTTTTTCAGGCTCGGCAGCAACTAGCATTGGCACTTTTGTTATGGGCTTGGCCACCGACACTTGAGGATCAGCCGGAACTGGCACTTGAGGCTCAGCTGGAACTGGCACTTGAGGCTCAGCCGGAACTAGCACTTGAGGCTCAGCCGGAACTGGCACTTGAGGCTCAGCCAAAACTAGCACTGGCATTTGATCTGGCTCTGGCACATTTGTGTTGGGCTCATCAGTGGGCTCAAGCACTGGCACTGGCTTTGTCACTTGAGGATCAGAAGTCACTTTCGATTCTATCACTTCTGCCACTTTATCGGGCACTGGCTCTTCCTCTGCCTTTTCCTCTATTTCACGCTCATCAACAGGTGATAAAGATCCTATATTTTGCACATCCTGAGATGAAAGATATGTGGGGGATTGTGATGAGACAATAGGTGATTTACTCTGAGAACTTGTCTGCAGTAATTTGATATCTCGGCTCGCCCATAGGACAAAGTTATTTAGAGCATCTCCGATTGTCTCAATCCCCTCATCAGGCATTGGAAGATCCAAGGGGTCATTAATAAATCTGTCGTTGGTGATCTCATTGACCTGAACCTTGGTATAGTCAGCAGGAATAGGCCGATTGTGAAATAAATCCCCAGGCATAGCAATGCCTCGTGCAGCCTCTTGGGAATGCCCTTTGTGCCATATCGGTACATGCAGGCTGCATGGTGTGTCCTCTTTAATATAATTTACAGGAAATTTGTCTTGTACTGAGCCAACACTGCTTGGTACGTCGAGTCGTACCTCTGACACAATTATTTGTCCCGCTACAGCCTGCATTATGTTTGGATTCTCGTTAATAAATTCAAAAAAGTGTCGCTCCCACTCTGCACGGCGCTCTGCAGCGTCGTCTGTGCGTGCTTGACGCTTCTTGTATGTGGCACCCTCCTGTTTCTTGAAAGTATTTTTCCAGGGTGCTATAGAAGAGACACCTCGGGTGCGCCCTCGATGTTCCTCGTTTCCGAGAGCAGATGTAAGCTGGTCATTACATCCCTCGGGCTTGAACTTTCCAGTCTTCTCCAACTCAGCGATTTCCTGTGCTTTTTGGAATACTTCACTAGTCCGTGAGTCGGAGAGCATATATTGGCCCTCGGGTGTTTTTTTAGCTCGACCTAGGAGCCATCTCTTAGTGCGCTGATCAGCACCTGAAAACTGTTCAGGTAACCCAGCCGCACGGTCCTCCTCCTCCTTTCTACTCCACTCATCCTCCTTGGCCTTATATCCACCTGGCCCAAGTTTATGTGGGAACTTATTCTTCTTATTAAGTTCTTTGAACATGATGCTCTCTTGTTTGGCTTCTTCCGAGCAATGCTGCATTTTGAATTCGTTCCATTCATTTGGCGTTATAAAGCCGTAGTTGTTGAGTGGTGACTCATCTTTCTGAAGGTATTGTGTGTTCAGTTTAGTCCTAAATGTACGGAGAGCCTTCCTGATAGTCTTCAATGTGGCAGCTTTAGCGTCTTCTAAGAGGTCTTCCGAGAATTTATAATGCGCTTTTATATGCTGCCACAATTCGTTCATTGTAGCTTCAGGGACAGTCTTCCAATTTTTCCAAACTATCTTACATCGCTCCCTGGCGAGACATCCACAGTCGTTACGCCACTTCGCTGTGATTTCTTTTGGCTTCTTTGGAGCCCCATCAACATGCACTTCTTCAACCTCATAGATAGCTGTATGTAGCTTGTTCTTCTCTCGTTTCCCTCTCCTCTTCGCATTTGCAGACGATGTTGTGGCAGCGGGCTCAACATCTGTTCGCTCAGCTGACTCAATAGCTGGGACAATAGTTGTTCTTTTCTCGACTTGGAATAATCGACGCTTGCTTCCTCGCTTTGGATGATCCTACGATGATAGACAATGTGAGCTTCAGGAATGTAATCCTCAGTTAGAAGCTTCTCTGACTTGTTACTAACATAATAATTACCTCCGCTTGAGCTTCAGGAATGTAATCCTCATCGGCGTCTTCCCTCGTTCTCTTCTTCCTAGGCTCCATTGGATGTTCATTCTTCGGAGAGTGGTACGAAGATTCGCTATCAGAGGATCCTTCAGATGAACCCTCTTTATTTGTTTTTGCGGGAGACTCGTAGATGAGCTCCTCGATGAAACGTCCTTCTTCCGCCATAGATAAACTATTCATATTAAGAGGCTAATGTATCAGAATTTTGGTTATGCAAAAAAGGTATGATGTCATATTAATCCTAAAGTTAGGATATTGTGTTGTTCTCTCTCTAGTGTTGTTGAGGCCTCGGCATATTTTGTGTTGTTTTTCAAAATGTTCATGGCTGCCGTGGAACCATGTGCACATCCATTCCCTGTCAGCAACACGAGAAAGAAGAAGCTGTTGACAGGAATGGATGTGTCACATGGTTTGATGACATACATGAGATAACTCAATAACAATTTGCATCATAGGCCTCTAAAAGGAATTGCGGAATCTAATGTTGGCCTTCAGCCGGATGAACTTGAGGATTAGTATATAGTAGCCTTAGAAATAATAGCAGTAGTAAACTGATCACAGTGTTGTTTAGGCCTCAACATATTTTGTGTAGCTTTTCAAAATGTTCATGGCTGCCATGAAACCGTGTGCACATCCATTCCCTGTCAGCAACACGAGAAAGAAGAAGTTGTTGACAGGAATGGATGTGTCACACGGCTTGATGACATACATGAGATAACTCAATAACAATTTGCATCATAGGCCTCTAAAAGGAATTGCAGAATCTAATGTTGGCCTTCAGCCGGATGCATGAACTTGAGGATTAGTATATAATAGCCTTAGAAATAATAGCAGTAGTAAACTGATCACAGTGTTGTTTAGGCCTCATCATATTTTGTGTTGCTTTGCAAAATGTTCATGGCTGCCATGGAACCGTGAGCACATCCATTCCCTGTCAGCAACACGAGAAAGAAGAAGTTGTTGACAGGAATGGATGTGTCTCACGGCTTGATGACATACATGAGATAACTCAATAACAATTTGCATCATAGGCCTCTAAAAGGAATTGCGGAATCTAATGTTGGCCTTCAGCCGGATGAACTTGAGGATTAGTATAGTAGCCTTAGAAATAATAGCAGTAGTAAACTAATCACAATGTTGTTGAGGCCTCAGCATATTTTGTGTTGTTTTTCAAAATGTTCATGGCTGCCATGGAACCATGAGCACATCCATTCCCTGTCAGCAACACGAGAAAGAAGAAGCTTTGAAAGGAATGGATGTGTCTCATGGCTTGATGACATACATGAGATAACTCAATAACAATTTGCATCATAGGCCTCTAAAAGGAATTGCAGAATCTAATGTTGGCCTTCAGCCGGATGAACTTGAGGATTAGTATATAGTAGCCTTAGAAATAATAGCAGTAGTAAACTGATCAAAGTGTTGTTTAGGCCTCAGCATATTTTGTGTTGCTTTTCAAATATGTTCATGGCTGGCATGGAACTGTGAGCACATCCATTCCCTGTCAGCAACACGAGAAAGAAGAAGTTGTTGATAGTAATGGATGTGTCCCACGGCTTGATGACATACATGCGATAACTCAATAACAATTTGCATCATAGGCCTCTAAAAGGAATTGCAGAATCTAATGTTGGCTTTCAGCCGAATGAACTTGAGGATTAGTATATAGTAGCCTTAGAAGTAATAACAGTAGTAAACTGATCACAGTGTTATTGAGGCCTCAGCATATTTTGTGTTGTTTTTCAAAATGTTCATGGCTGCCATGGAACCGTGTGCACATCCATTCCCTGTCAGCAACACGGGAAAGAAGAAGCTGTTGATGGGAATGGACGTGTCACACGGCTTGATGACATACATGAGATAACTCAATAACAATTTGCATCATAGGCCTCTAAAAGGAATTGCAGAATCTAATGTTGAGGATTAGTATAGTAGCCTTAGAAGTAATAACAGTAGTAAACTGATCACAGTGTTGTTGAGGCCTCCGCATATTTTGTTGCCATGGAACATTAGAGGGAAAAACAAAACAAAATATGTTGAGGTCTTAACAACACTAGAGAGAGAGAACAACACAATCTCCTAACTTGAGAATTAATATAGTGGCTTCGGAAGTAATAGCTGACTACTATAGCCAAGAAGAGTTTTCATACATTTCCCACCTTTGACACTGTGATCAGTTTACTACTGTAGCCTCAGAAGTAATAGCAGTAGTAAACTGATCACAGTGTCAAAGGTGGGAAATGTTTGAAAACTCTTCTTGGCTACAGTAGTCAGCTATTACTTCTGAAGCTACTATATTAATCCTCAAGTTAGGATATTGTGTTGTTCTCTCTCTCTTATGTAGTTGAGGCCTCAGCATATTTTGTGTTGTTTTTCAAATATGTTCATGGCTGCCATGGAATCGTGAGCACATCCATTCCCTGTCAGCAACACGAGAAAGAAGAAGTTGTTGACAGGAATGGATGTGTCGCACGGCTTGATGACATACATGAGATAACTCAATTACTATTTGCATCATAGGCCTCTAAAAGTTGTTCTAAAAAAGTGGTAATGTGGTATGCAATATTTCTCATGGCATAACTTAGATATAGAAGACTTCACCCAAAATTAGACTAATATATATTGGGTGAATGGTACATTTTCATTAATCAATGCCAAAATAGGTGTAACAAAGTAGTATACAGTGGTTCTACAAATGATAACTATCCACAAATGTAAGAGCATCTCCATTGTATATAAATTGATCAAATATAGCTCCATTTGAATAGCAATTCACATTTAGAAAGTACAATGGAGATGCTCTAAGGACAATAAACCCTAGAAACCTAACTTAGCTTGTGTTGGCCTACCTCTCTCAAGAATACACTCAAGAACATAAGAACACTCACACTCAACTAACAACAAGAAGATGAATAAAAAAACATCAATTTATTTCATACATCAATAGTTCACAAGCATTTTATCAAATGCTTGTCATGCACAAATATCTTACATATATTTCATCAAGCACATCCTGTAAAAGCTCATTTTAAAACTCATAATTCAATTCAAGCACATCATGTAAAAGCACATCATCTTACATATATTACATAAGGCATTGACATTTTATCAAACAAGTGAAGAGCATGAATGAAATTGATTATCTAATTACCTGTCGGCAACGGGCCAGGCTCCGGTGGCGGCGGCGGTCTTCGGGGCGGCGACGGGATGGCGCACGGTGAAGGGCTCTGGGGGGTGGTGGCGGGCTCCAACGGTGGATATGGGCCGGCTCCAGTGACGTTGCCGGGAAACGGTGGCGGTGGTCTCCGGGGCTTTGTGGGGGCGGTGGTAGGCTCCGACGGTGGCGACGGGCAGGCTCCGGTGACGGCGCCGGGAAACGGTGGCGACAGCGGTCTCCGGTGGTGGCGGTGGTCTCCGGGGTGGCGACGGGGACGACGCACGGTGAAGGGCTCTGGGGGCGGTGGCAGGCTCCGACGGTGGCGATGGGCAGGCTCCAGTGACGGCGCCGAGAAACGGTGGCGACAACGGTCTCCAGTGGTGGCGGTGGTCTCCGGGGCGGCGACGGGGATGGCGCACGGTGAAGGGCTCTGGGGGCGGTGGCAGGCTCCGACGGTGCCGACGGGCCGACTCCGGTGACGGCGTCGGGAAACGGTACGGTTGTGGCGATGGTCTCTGAGGGCAGCTGCGGTCTCCGAGGTTGGCGGCGGTCTCCGGTGGCGGCGGCAGTCTCCGAGGGGGACGGTGGGAGTTTGATTTGCAAATGAACTAGGGTTTAGTCTGGGCGGGAGCCAAAAACTATATATTACTAGTATAGTAGTGGAGGGCACACGCTGATGTCAGCATGCCCGCCACTGATATTTATCGTAGTAGTGGCGGGAAAAGACATAGTAGTGGCGGGCCACTGATGTCACCGACCGCCACTACTAGGGTTTAGTCTGGGCGGGTGGAAAAAAGTATAGTAGTGGCGGGCATACGCTGACGTCAGCATGCCCGCCACTACTAAAAGGATAGCAGTGGCAGGCTGGTGTCGTCAGCATGCCCGCCACTACTAATCCGACCGCTGATGGGGTTATCTAGCATATGTTGCCACTCATGTCGAGAAACACAGTGTAGCGCAGTGGTGCGGGGGTTGCTTTGGTGCCATGCGGTTCGAGGTTCGAACCTTGCTGCCTGCAGGCGGTTTGAGGTTCGAACCTTGCTGCTAGCATCCGAACATTTTTTTTACATTTCTATTCTAATTTTCATTACTTTTTTATTCATGTTTAAATTCTAGTTTGAACTTGATTTTTTTAACAATAAAAATACATCATAACTTATCAAATTTAAAAAATTGGTATTATTCTGCCTCACTTTACTTTTTCTCCCTTAGTTTACTGTTTTTATTTCATTAAGTGTGTTTTTATGATCAAAGTCAAAATAAGTTCAATTTGAACTACAAGACATGAAATAATTCACCAAAATGTATAGAAAAACCATATTCATGTTTTGACTCTATAATTAGTTATTATTATCCAGTAAATTTAAAATCATCATAAAAAATGTAGGTTTCCACAACACTCGATCGACAACTTGTATTTTTATAGTTTTTTAATCCTCAAAAAATAAAATAAAGTCTAAAAAAGATGAGACTTGTCATGTTGTTATGATATGATCGATCCATAGATGTTGTCATAAAAAATAAAATTGTTTCGAGAAAATAATCACGTAGGGCGTTAAGAAACCTAAGATTCTGCGGGGATGAATTAGGGTTTAGAGATGAAATGACCTAGGTTTGAAAGCAAAACCTATAGTTGATTCTTCCTTTGAACTTGAAACTTTTTGTACAATAAAAATACAACACCAATATTCTAATTGCAAAAATTGGTATCTTTCATTAACAGAAATTCGTATTTAAATGCAAAAAAGTCCACGTAGAGGTAGGGATTATCTAGCATAAACTGCACAAAATAGCCGAGAAATACTTTGTAGCGCAGTGGTGCGGGGGGTTCTTTGGTGCCATGCGGTTTGAGGTTTGAACCTTGCTGCCGACAGGCGGTTTGAGGTTCGAACCTTGCTGCTGGCGCCATATCAACATTTTTTTCTGTTTTGTACTTTTTTAAATTTTCAGCACTTTTTTATTGATTTTTAAATCCTCGTTGAACTTGAATTTTTTTAACAATAAAAATACATCATAATTTATCAAATTTAAAAAGTTGGTATTTTTCTGCCTCAGTGTACGTCACTTGACTTAGTGGTGGCGGGCCGATGACATCTTGCGACCGCCACTACTAAAAGGATAGCAGTGGCGGGCTGGTGACGTCATCCTGCCCGCCACTACTAATATGACACTGGTGGGGTTATCTAGCATACGTTGCCACTCATGTCGAGAAACACTTAGTAGCACAGTGGTGCGGGGGTTGCTTTGGTGCCATGCGGTTCGAGATTCGAACCTTGCTGCCTGCAGGCGGTTTGAGGTTCGAACCTTGCTGCTAGCATCCAATCATATTTTTTACATTTCTATTCTAATTTTCATTACTTTTTTATTCATGTTTAAATTCTAGTTTGAACTTGATTTTTTAACAATAAAAATACATCATAACTTATCAAATTAGAAAAATTGTATTTTTCTGCCTCACTTTACTTTTTTTTATTTCATTAACAAACATGTACAATAAAAATACATCATAACTTATCTATAGTTTATTCTTCCTTTGAAATTGAAACTTTTTGTACAATAAAAATACAACACCAATATTCTAATTGCAAAAATTGGTATTTTTCTCCCTTAGTTTACTGTTTTTATTTCATTAAGTGTGTTTTTATTACATGTTGTTACGATATGATCGAGACTTTTGTAGCGCGGTGGTGCGGGGGCTCGCTTTTGACACAACATGTTTATTTGAAAGCAAGTAAACAAACACAAGTCCAGGCTGGGGAAACCAACTTACACATCGAAATGCACTACTGGTCAAACCCAAAAGAAAGATATGGTTTGGAGCTTCTTCTTCTTCCTCTGCACAAACCCAACCTATTTTGGTTAAACAGATTAAAAGCCTCAACTTGCCAATCCTCAACCAACTCGGCATCATCAAGCAGTCTAAACTTCTCTCCATGTTCCTGAACAAGAAAATACACGCGACGGCGATAGTGAGAACAACTTATTATCAATGATTGAATTGGATGATAAAAATATAAAATTTGCATAAAAAGAGGATCTTGCCTCCTTCCTCCTCTTGCTGTCGCATTGCTCTACATGCTTCCCTTTTCCACCGCTAGCCTCGGCATGTTTTCCTCTACCACCAGTTGTCTCATCATTCTTCTGTCTGCCAACACTTACCCTATCTGGTTGCGGCGATCGCGAGTCGTTCTCCGAGTCAGAGTCCATTATGAGAATCACTTTCTTTGCCAAACAACTGCAAACTATACCATCATGTACCTTATGTTTACCGCATTTGCAAACCTCACACACGCCACTTGATGTAGAGTCTGAGGATCCACTGTTTGGTTCAATCTTAGGAGGAGCCATCTGCAATTTTTTTGTCACATTGATATAACATTACAAAACCCTAAGCTAGTATTATTATAGTGGATTTTTTTTTCTCAGAAATTTTTTATAGTACATTAAAAAACATTATTGTTATAGTGCATTCTACTAGTAATATTATACTAAATTATATTACCACGCATAAATTAATATAACAATTAGAAATCATTTTAACCCTAAGCTCGAATAAAATAAGACTAAAGATAGGTTATCTAACATTTAATTACTGATTGTATGGCGGCGACGCGGGCGGCGCCGAGACGGGCTCCGAGGAAGGCGGCGACGGGCGGAGGGCAGCGGCGACGTGCTCCGGGACGTCGACGGTGGCGACGGGTGTGGAGGGGGGCGACACGGGAGTTTAGGGTTTAGAAAATGAAACTAGGTTTTCGGACGGCGGGAGTGGAAAGTATATATAGGTGTATTAGCAGTGGCGGGCATGCTGACGTCATTCTGCCTTAGTAGTGGCGGGCATGCTGACGTCATCCAGCCCGCCACTACTAATAGAGGGGATTATATATATAGCATATAATACTCTTCCTACATTGACGTGAAACACTTAGTAGCGCAGTGGTGCGTGGGGCTCACTTGGGGCCATGCGGTTCGAGGTTCGAACCTCGCTGCCGGCAGGCGGTTTGAGGTTTGAACCTTGCTGTTGGCCCCAAAAATTAAATTTTTAAAAAAATTTCTATTGTTGTTTACTAAATTTTCTATTGATGTTTAATTAAATCCTCATTTGATCTTGAAAATGTTTTAACAATAAATGACATAATTGATTTTACAAATACGCACGCTAAACATAAATGATCTAGCCTTGCACTAATTTTCCATCACCATTGGTGCGTAGATAAGGAATCACACAGCCAAATGACAGTTTTGCTTCAACCACATTGATCCTTGATATGTCAACGAAAAACGGCACCTCATCAAACTGATTGTATTCTTCTTCGTCTTCGACTCCATCAACTCCAACAATTCTTTGTTTTCCTGGAGCAACGATGTATTTTTTCTCATCTTTAGGATCAAGTATGTAAAATACTTGTGCCACGGATTGAGCGAGTATCCAAGGGTCATCTTTATAAGCCACCTTATTAAGGTCAACTATCGTAAACCCGTAATCATCCACCTCCACACCTTCTGGATGTCTGACCCACTGACACTTAAATACAAGGATTTCTATAGAGTTCCCATAGTTAAGTTCCCATATTTCTTCGATGTATCCATAGTAAGCATTCTTTTGTCCAGTGCTATCTTCTACTTCTCCTCTGACACCACTATTTTGGCGTTGACTCTTTTGATCCTTTGCTTTGATATAGAATGTGAAACCATTGATGTCATACGCTTGCCATGTTTTAACCATGCTCCATGGACCGTAAGACAATTTATTTATCATCATCTCTTCGTCGGTTTCTCCAATCGAAAGGTTTAGATCCCTCAGCCATGATGTGAAATAAATTTTGTGTTCTTTCATAATCCATTGTTCATCGCGATCTTCATTCTTTTCACGAAGCTCTTGCAGGTGTTGTTCAACATATGGTCTCATAATCGCCAACTAATGCATTACATTGTAATGTGATTCTCTTATTGTTTGGTAACTATTGTCTCGTATGATTTTCCTGCCTTTAGTTCCTTTACCGGTGAGTCTTCCATGGTGCCGGGACACGGGAACTCCTATTGGTCTTCCATCTCTTATGTAATCTGCGTAGCACTCAATGACTTCCTCAGTAGTGTAGCCCTCTATCATGGAACCCTCTGGATAAGCACGATTTCGTACGTAACCCTTGAAGATAACCATTAGACGCTCGTACGCATACATATTGTGCAGGTACGTTGGACCGAGAACAAAGATTTGGTCTGCTATATGTATCATATAGTGCTCCATAATATCAAAATATGAAGGAGGAAAGCACATCTCAAGCTGACACATAGTCTCCCTCATTTGTTTACGTAATTCATTTAACTCTTCAGTGTCGATCACCTTCTTTGATATGACATTGAAGAAGTGACACATGCGTGTTATCACCATCTTCAGAAATGAATGTTTGACTCCTCTTACTGCGATGGCGAGGAATAGCCCAAGCATAACATGACAATCATGAGTGTTGTAGCCGCTCATCCTCAAATCTGCTACGGAGACAATATTCTTTATATTCGTTGAGAATCCTGTTGGAACTCTAATTCCATGTAGACACTTGCAGATTGATCTTTTCTCGTCAATTGTGAGGTTATAGCTAGCAGCCGGAAGGAAAAATTTTCCATTGGCCCTTTCCTGTGGGTGAAGCTCGGGTCTAATTCCGAGAGTTTGAAGGTCCCTTCGTACTTTGAGTCCATCTTTTGATTTGCCCGGTATGTCTAACAAAATACCGATAGTGCTTTCGAAGACATTCTTCTCAACGTGCATTGTATCGATAGCATGACCAATCTCCAACTCCTTCCAATAGGGCAAATATCTAAAGAAGATCGACTGCTTTTTAAATGGAGTGTCCTTTGAAATTTTTTCAGATTTCTTCCTCTTCTTTCCGAAAACAACTTTGATATTCTTTACCATTTCGAATAGAAATTTGCCATCTCGATTTCGTGGAGGCTGTCCAAGCTCGATTGTACCGTCGAAATGGTTCCTATTTCTTCGATATTTGTGGTTTTTTCGTAAAAATCTACGGTGTCGCATATATATCGTCTTAACAAATGATGGAAGATGCATAGATTCTGTCTGGTCCACACACTACACATGTTGTCTTTCCTTTAACCTGTCCTGTTAGGGACATGCGTCCTGGGTTGTCAGCTATGGTGCAAAAGATTATGACTCTTAGATTGAAGTGCTCTTTCTTGTGCTCATCCCACACATAGACACCATGTTCCCATAGACATTTCATATCCTCCATCAAAGGTTCTAGAAAGATATCAATGTCATTGCCAGGTTGTTTTGGACCAGAAATTAGAGTAGTGAGCATAAGGTATTTTCTTTTATGGCACAACCATGATGGAATGTTGAACAACCATAGAAAGACTGGCCACGTACTATGTGGGTTCCTCATCTCACCGAAGGGATTCATTCCATCCGTGCTAAGTCCCATCCTGATATTTCTAGGATCGTCCGAGAAATCTGGATGGGCTAGGTCAAATGATTTCCACTGCCTAGCATCCGCAGGGTGCCGAAGTTTTCCGTCCTTCTTTCGCCCAGCGAAATGCCAGATTAATAGTTCAGCATCTCTAGGATTAGAGAACATATGTTTCAAGCGATCAATAACTGGTAGGTACCACATTACTAAGGCTGGAACTTTCCTCTCCGTCTTTTTTCCAGGATGGTCTTCAATAACATTTTTATCCCTCTTCTGCAACCTCTTATTATTCTTCTTCTGGTGGTCATTGTAGTCCTCCACACAGTCATTTGGACGTTTGTATCGACTCGCGTTGCACTGCGGACATCTCTCTAACAATCCATACTCTTTTCGATATAGGATACAGTGGTTCGGGCATGCATGAATCTTCTGAACGCCCAAAGTCAACGGACAAATCATCTTCTTTGCTTGGTACGTATCAGATGGTAAACCATTGGGTTTTGGCAAAACCTTTTTTAGGAGTTGTAAAAGATCTGAAAAACTAGTGTCAGACCATCCATTGCTGGCCTTCAGTTTCATAAGCTCAAGAATTGTGTACAACACAGTATACTTCTTATCGCATCCGTGGCGTTCCTCGTAAAGAAGGTTTTTTGATGCTTTGTCAAGTGCTTCAAAGTTATCGTATCCTTTGGTTGTAGTTCTCTGCAACAACACCTCAAGCGCAGCATTTCGCATCAGTTCCTCCACATCAAAGGCGTCATCATCATCATGTTGATCAACATCATCATGTGTTATGTCGGATGTATGATCACAACCTCTTCTATGTTGATGAGCATCTTGCGGCACATCAGAATCTTCAGGCGGATTTTGGCCCATCTCACCGTGTTTCGTCCATATATAATAGTTCTTCACGAAACGATTTTTCAACAAGTGAAATCGTATGGTTTCACGATCAGAACATGGATACATCGCTTTGTTTTTACAAACTTTACAAGGACAATATATTGCCTCTTCACTCTGACGGGAAGCATATTGTGCGGCAGCTTCAGTAAATTCAGTTACTCTGTTAAAATATGCCACCACATCTCCGTCGTTGGACGAGTACATCCAGGACCTGTGCTCCATCTAAAACATATATTATTTGAAAAAATATTAATAAATTCATTATTGTTAATTTTAGTAATTTACAAATTGAAAATATATTGATTTATTATCGCTCATAACAACATTAATTAAAAATCCTCAATGCTTTAATTAAAACTATTTATTAAGCAGAAAAAATTATTAAATAAATTAACTATATTGGTTTCTCTCTCTCCAAACAACATAACTCTAGATCTATAATCATAAATCAAATTAAAAAAGAGATTAAAATGACGTAAATCAATATACAAGTGATGAATAATTGTGAGGAGGGTCGTATTTGTTCATTTGGGAGAAGGTAACACTGTAAATGGAAGATTATTTGAAAATTTCTATTCACAAACCCTAAATTAGAAAAACGCTAATAACTCATTGTATACATGATTAAATACAAAATAAATGTGAGATTCGGCATGGATTTACCTCCTAGAATGAAATCCTTCAAAAGAAACGAAAACAAAGCCTCCCCCTCTTTATCTAGATTTTTGTCGCCATTGTACGGACAAAATTAAATGCGAACTCCAGTAGAGCTCGGGGAGGAAGAAGCTGCGCATTTATAGCTAGAATAGTAGTGGCGGTCGCAAGTGATGTCATCAATACTTTAGTGACAACCATATTAGCAGCGGCGGGCAGCACCAGCGCCCGCCACTGCTATTGGTACAATAGTGGCGGTCCGGGATGACGTCAGCACCGACCGCCACTACTTTACCAACAATAGTGGCGGGCGCTGGTGCTGCCGTCAGCACCAGCAACTGTAGTGGCGGGCATCTAATGGCCCGCCACTACAGTGGTTTTGCTCAACGCCACTACAGTGACGGTTTGTAGTAGTGTCGAAAGCCAAGAGTTCCTGTACCTTCGAGCCCTAGAGCTTCAGCTTCTGAATCATTGGAGGATGAAGGCAGGATGTTGAATCACCTAATCGACAAAGATGCAGAACAAACAGAAACAAATGTCGAAGATACTGCGAGCGTGCCGGAGTCTCAGATCAACCTTGAGCAAGTAAGAACTCCGGCCACTCAAGAAATTTTACCTCGGGAGGAAAACCCTGTGGATGAAAGCGGAGTCGAAGTTACTGCAGCTTCGATTCTGGGGGAAGGAGCAACAACTGTTCAAGAAGATGCTCTGACAGTTGAAGTTTTAATCATTGACTCCGATGAAGACTTCGGAGTATCCTTCGACCCGCCAAGCAGTCCTATGCTTACCTGCCGCCAAAGTGCTGAAGGTAGCCTTTGCACAATTCTTTTGTTCTTTTCTGTAAAATTATTCAATATATAATACATTTGCTTTTACAGAACCCACTTCCGTGGAAGAGGTCCGTCCCGAAGATGCAAATCTTGGACTTTGACAGCTTCGGAGCCGAATCCAGAACCTGCTCAAATGGGGCCTGGAAAAGGCAAAGGAAAAATGGACCATCTCCCTGCTCCAAGCTCAGGATCAACTCCGTCTGAATCAACAGACGAGAGCCAATCTTCTGAAGGGGACCAGACTACCAAGGCTCCAGAAGCTATAGCTCAACACTCCGGACCTTCGCCAAGCGAAGATGACCACCAGACTTTGAACATGGTCCCTCTCCTAGCTCCTTTCTTGGAGCGAAGATCTGGGCTTCGGACTTTGCTCGAGCCTTTAGACCGAGCTAGCCGCGAAGTCGGAAAGATGGACCTAGTGGCTATTTTAAGCAAAGCGGAGAGTTCGGAGCTTAATGCTGCTATGGAGCGTGCAGCATACCAGGTATGAAGTATCTACAAAACAACATTAGTTTGATATATAAATAATTTCTCACCTTGTTTTTCTCTTTTCGCAGCAAACAGTCTTGGCTCGAGCTGCGAACATGTCAAATGAATGCAGAAACATTCGCCTTCGAGAGGAAAATGCAACTCTTCAGAGGAATCTTAATATCTCCGAAGGTCGAGTTTCTCAGTTGAACAGCATGGTTTCAATGGAGCGCAGGGCTAGACAGAGTTTGGAAGCTGCGAATAAAGAGCTCGAAGCAGAACAAATTGTGCTTCGAGCGGAGATTGAAAAGATGCGGGTAGAACATGCTGCTGCGGGGGCTGAACTTGTCAAGCTTCAGGAAGAAAAGGCTAAAACAGCCGAAGAAGCTAGCCAACTGCTTAATCAGAAGAATTCCTTATCTACAGAGGCGGCTAGACTTTCTGGGGTAGCAAGAGAATTGACCTCGGTAAAGGATGCTTTGAACGAAGATAAATTGAAATCAGAGAAGGTAGCTGCGGAGGTCATGAATGAACTGCTAAGTGTTCTGGAGTACTTCGGTACTACTGCGACACTTCCTTCAGATGACAATGTCTCCCTACTGCGCCGGCTAAAAAGAATTCAAGGAGCAGCGAAGCAAATGAAGACAATAGGCATTCGATATGGAGAAATCTCCGGCCAAGTGGCTGCTATCGGCATTCTTCGTTACTACGAAAATTTGGGCCAATCCATATCTCCGAGCGCAGAAAGAGGTCCCATTATCTTTGATGACGATCAACTTCTTACTCCTTCTGAAGGTGTGGCCGCAGCTTGGCAAGCCTTTCAGACTTCATGGAGAGCCGAAGGTCGCTCTGCGATCAAGGCTTGGATTGACGAAGGGCAATGCCAGAAGCAAGCTCGGTCACAAGCTTCGAGCAGTCAGCCTCCGCCAGACCCGTAGGCTTAGAAAAATATTTTAGGATCTTCACTATGTAAAAAATCAATGTTTTAGTACATTTATGAATGAAAATTTGCTTGTCATGTTTTTAGGCTTTGTCTCATATGGAAGATGTCGAAGTGTTAGATGTTAACGACGAAATTCGCTTATTATGGGCTACTTTCGATATCTTAAAACCTCACAAGCGCCCTCGATTTCTAGTTCCTCGAGACAACTCCGGAACGATTGCATCCGAAGTAAGCAAAGATATATTATCTTATATTAAAGAGGAAGAAAAAGAAGTCAACTCAGATACTCCATCCTCCGAAAACATTGTATGGTCCGAAGATGAAGATGAAGATGAAGATCAAAGGAGCAAGCCTGAAGAACTCAGAAGCTGGGAACGGAGCCCCGAATGACTTCGAACTTGGGCAGAGCTTCAACAAGAGCAAAAGGACTTTAGAGCTTCGAAGGGAGGCAAAAGAGTTAAACGTAAAGTTGTTAGAACTCCCGGCTCTGGAACTAGACGTTCCAACCTTAGCTCTAGAGACCGAAGGGGTCTTCGATTCCTTCTCGGTATAGATACCGATTTTGCATAATGTAATTATATTGTTCGAATAATAAATATCGATTTAAAATTGTCTCCTTATTTATTAGCCCCTCTTTGGGCGTAAGCAACTTCGAACTGTATTCAAAGATGGTTAAGCGCAAAGAAAAACTTAGGAGTACAATTTTTGGGGTTTGGAGCCCCTCAGCAATTTAAAGATTGATTAAAATCATATAAAATGCCTTTGACTATTTGTAGTCTAAAGATTGGTAATTTAATACCTTATGTTTTTGAAAGAAATCACTTGAGATAACTTTCCGGACACTTTAGTGTCTTCGATAATTTGTCACTTTGGACTTTCTAACAGACATTCGAAGCTCATAGCTCAAACTCTATTCTGTTTTGGCCTCCTTCGGCTCTTTTTCGCGAATTCTACCAAACCAATGGTTCGGAGTTCACAGTGGTCTCTTTGGACTCTTTTTACAGAAGCGTAGAAACCAGTGGCTTGAACTCCGCATAATTTGGTCTCCTTGGACTCTTTTTACGGATGTCTACCAGCCAATGGCTTGGACTCCGTATAATTTGGTCTCCTTGGACTCTTTTTACGGATGTCTACCAGCCGATGGCTTGGACTCCGTATGATGTGGTTTTGGGCTCTTTTACGGATGCCTACAAGCCGGTGGCTTGGACTCCGGATTATGCCAGCCCCCACGTCGGAAACTTCGAACCAATGGTTCAAAGTCCGAAAATATGATTCAAATTAATGACACTTCCCTCTCGGTCAACCCCACGGTTCCAGTGCGTCCACTTGGAAGCTGGGAGTTTATGAGGGGCAGGCACTATCTGAACCATATGCTTTATTAATTCAGAAGATGATTACAAATGATTACAAGGAGCGCCTATGCAAAGTATCGCTTTAGGTGCTCCGCATGCCAAGTATGTGCTAACTCTTCACCTTCTAAATTAGCTAGTTTAAAAGAGTCAGGACGCCCTGAACGAACAATTAGGTATGGACCTTCCCATTTATTTCCTAATTTTCCTAGTGCTATGATGCTTCGTAAAATGAGATGACCCGGTCTAAGGTCATTGATCTTAACCTTCGGGTCAAACCAAGCCTTCGTCTGCTGATGATACTTTGATAAATTGGCTACAGCTCGAAGTCTTGTCTCTTCTGTTAAATCCAGCGAAGCTTGTCTTTCTCCTTCAATCTCCGGTTCGGTGCTGCGAAGTGATCCTCCTTTGAGCTCTGTTGGAGTCATAGCTTCATCTCCGAATAGCAATCTGAATGGAGTGAAACCTGTGGACCTTGTTTGCGTAGTCCGAATGGACCATAAAATCTTCGGAAGTTCTTCGGTCCACAGTCCTTTTGCTAATCCTACTATCCTTCGATTTAGCCCAGACAAAATATTTCCATTGGCTCTTTCTACAGCTCCATTAGATTGAGGATGCCTCACTGCAGCAAAACATAACTGGATGCCTAGATCTTCGCAGAACTTTCTGAAAGGTTCTGCATCGAACTGTGTTCCATTATCAACTGTGAGTTGTTTAGCTACTCCGAACTGGCAAATGATACTTTTCCAAAAGAATTTATGTACATTGTTCGAAGTGATAGCTGTTAAGGGCTCTACTTCTACCCACTTAGAAAAATATTCAATAGCTACCACTGCGAACTTTAAATTTCCCTTGGCCACTGGAAAGGGACCAATCAAATCCATACCCCATCTAGCCATAGGCCATACCGGAGTAATAACTTGAAGAGCTGTTGGTGGGCGATGACTCCGTCGTCCCATCCACTGACATCCTTGGCACGTGCGAACTAAATTCTCCGCATCTGCTACTATTGTAGGCCAATAAAGCCCCTGGCGAAGTGTTTTTCCTGCCAAAGCTCGGGGGGCCAGATGGCTACCGCAAAGCCCTTCATGAATTTCTCGAAGAATATCTTGACCTTCGGCTTGGGATATACATCGGAGTAGAGGGGAACATACTCCGGCCTTGTATAAAATACCGTTGATTATTTGATAATTTCTGGCTCTAAGTTTCAATCTTGAAAACTGTGGTTCTTCAAACGAATTTGCTCCTCCTTGCAAAACTTCCATGATCGAATTTCTCCAATCTGTACTTGAAATGCAAAGAATCTCTGTAGAGGGAATTTGTTGCACCGAAGGTGTACTGAGCTCCTCATAGAAAGCTTCTTCTGGTATATCCATAGCTTCGGCTGCAGCTTTTGCTAAGATGTCCGCTTGCGCATTTTCTGCTCTTGGTATACTCCGAATTGAAATACCCTTGAATTGTGCTTCGATTTTACGGATTTCTTCTAAGTATTTTGCAAGTTGTGGATGCCGAACTTGAAAACTTTTATCAACGTGCCCTGCTACTATTTGAGAATCTGTTTTTATAACAACTCTTGTAGCCCCTAGAGCACGTGCTTTTCGGAGTCCCAGTAAAATCCCTTCATACTCCGCTATATTATTGGTAGACTTAAAGTTGAGTCTTGCGGAGTACATTGCTCTTTACCCTGAAGGCGAAATTAAAACTGCTCCAACACCTACTCTGGATGCTTGGAAAGCCCCATCAGAAAAAACAGTCCAAATTCCTTCATTTGACTTTTCCGGAACCCACGTTGCAGGGGGAGTCCATTCTGCTACAAAATATGCTAAGACTTGCGATTTGATTGACGTCCTTGCCAGAAAAGATATGCCGAAGGGTGCTAGTTCAACTGCCCACTTTTCAATTCTTCCAGTGGAGTCTTTACTTCGGAGCATATCTCCCAAAGGATACGAAGTTGGTACAATTACATTATGAGCCAAAAAATAATGTCTCAATTTCCTCGAAGCAATTATCAGAGCATAAGTGAACTTTTCGAGCTCAGAATACCTTGTCTTCGCTCCTGATAATGCTTCGGAAACAAAATAAATTGGATTTTGTACCAACTTCCCATTGAAATCCATTTCTCTATCAAGGACTGCACTGACAGCAGAACCTGTGGCTGCAAGGTAAAGGAGTAGGGTTTCGTCCGCAGTAGGAACCGTGAGTGTAGCAAGATTACTGAGATACTCTTTAATATCTTCGAAGCTTTTCTGACACTCTGGCATCCATGCAAAATCTTCGGACCCTTTCAATGCTTTAAAGATGGGCAAACTTCTCTCCGCAGACCTTGCCAAAAACCTGCTAAGTGCTGCCAGACGACCAGTCAGCTTTTGCACTTGCTTTAAATTTTCTGGAGGAGCCATCTTCTGTAGCGCAGTTATCTGAGTAGGGCTAGCTTCAATCCCTCTGCTTGAAACTAAATACCCTAACAACTTCCCAGCCTTAGCTCCGAAGATACATTTCTCGGTGTTAAGGCGAATCCCACATGCCCGAAGGCTATTAAATGTTTCTGCTAAGTCTAGGCTATGTTGGTGCTTTAAAGCACTCTTTATTACAATATCATCCATATAGGCCTCTACATTGCGACCTAATTGATGACCCAGAGCCTTAGCAACTAACCTCGAAAAAGTAGCCCCGACATTTCTTAAGCCAAAGGGCATTCTTACATAAGAGAAGACTCCCGAGGGAGTTACGAAGCTTGTCTTGATCTCATCTTCGCGTTTCAACCATATTTGATGATAACCGGAGTACGCATCAAGGAAGCTTAATAACTCCGATCCTGCAGTGGAGTCGACCAATTGATCAATTCGGGGCATGGGGTAGGGGTCACGACGGCATGCTTTATTCAGGGATGTGAAATCAATGCACATGCGCCACATCCCAGAGGATTTCTTCCTGACGAAGACTGGGTTGGCTAACCATTCTGTGTGAGCCACTTCTTTGATAATCCCAGCCTTCAACAATTTTTCAACTTCATCGTTGGCAAGAACAGCTCTTTCTACAGACATTTTTCGGAGTCCTTGCCGAACAGGCCAGGCCTTCGGGTTTACAAGTAAACTGTGTTCAATAATATCCCGACTGACTCCGGTGATGTCTTCGTTAGACCAAGCAAAGACATCTAAATTCTCCTCAACTACTTTTTCCAAGGAGGTAGCAACTTCTGGAGGTAAATCTTTACCAAATTGAAATGAATATTCTTTACCATCTTTAACAATAACCTTTGTTGCAATCTCTCCTTCAGGACTTGGTCTTGGGAAGGATTTTTTCGAAGATTCGCTAGGAGCAGAAAAATTTTCTTGATTATTTTGCACACTATTCACTTGTCTTGGATCAAGAGGGGGGCCGTGACCATACTCCGCTCTTCGAGCGGTAGCTTGATCTCCGAAGATAGTGAGCACTCCCGCTTGTGTGGGCATCTTCATGCCCAAGTAATTGTGGTGTGCCATAGCTCCAAATTGATTTAACATGCCTCTTCCAAAGATGACGTTGTAGGCATATGGAGCATCCACGACGTCGAAGATTACTTCCTCTGTCCTGGCTAACAATCCTTCTCCGAAGGTAACTTCCAGGCCAATTTGGCCGAGTGCATCAAGCGGTCCTGCGAAGCCTTGCAAAGGACGAGCCGCTGGAAGAAGGTGCTTTCTGGAGATGCACAATTGATCGAAGGCTTGAACAAAAATAATGTCTGCCGAACTCCCTCCGTCAATTAATACTCTTCGAACCTCAGTTCCTACAATGTCGGCAGTAATGACAAGTGGGTCTGCATATGGAAATTTAATGCCAGCTGCATCCTCTACAGAAAAAGATATTAGCACATGGGACCATTCAGGCATAGCAGCTGCAGACGACGAAGTTCCAATGTGCCCCACTTCTCTGACATACTCTCTTCTCTGCCTTTTTGACATGCTTCCGAGAGTACCTCCTCCGGAGATAGGGAGGACTACTCTTTTTCATCGGTCTTGCCCCTCTTCTTTCTTCGGAGGTGGCATAATATTGACCACCGGAGGGCGTCTTGCAGCTTCAAAGTCTTCTATCCGCGCCACAGCCTGGACAGGCTCCGGACGCACTTCAGCTGGAACTCGGTCAGAAGTACCTCGACCCGAAGTTCTCTCTAGATATTCTCCTCTCAGGGCAAGTATAGCTTTGCACGCATCAGTTGCGTGACTTCGGTTTTCACCGTGAATACAGCAGAAAAGGGTCTAGCCCTTACCAACTGGTTTCCCTGGTGGCCTCCAGCCGCTAGCCTTGTTTCCCGAAGGTTGCGGAGCTCTTTGGGCAAACTTCTGCGGGGGTGCAATGTTCAGAACTTCTGAACGAGGATGCTTTTTCCCCCTTCTCCTATCATGCTGAACTTCGAAGACAGGTTCCTGCGGCTGCGCCGAAGTTTTCACTTCCAATTTTACTTCCTGCAGTATGGACGGAGTAGTTGCAGTTCTCCGATGCCAGCCCTCTTCTGACCTTGCATATTCTTCAAAATAGGACATCAGCTGAGAAACAGAAGATATGCTTTTCCGGTGAAGTTTATCAAGGAGGCCTGGATGAATGACTCCTTCCCGAGCTGCATCAACTACTGAAGACGTAGTTAACCCTCGGATCTGCGACTTCGTATGAGCGAAGCGCTTGAAGTATTGTCTTAAGGTTTCTCCAGGGAGCTGCTTCACCTGGAAAAGACTTCCCGTTGACATTGGAGGCACGAAGGTGCCCTGGAAGTTACTCACGAACTTTTTCTTCAATTGGCCCCATGAACTGATTGATCCTGGTTTTAAAGACCAGAACCATCGCAAAGCTACTCCTTGAAGAGCTAGGGGGAAACATTTTGCCATGGTGTCCCGCACTCCTCCACTGGCTTCAATCGCCAAAGCATAAGATCGGACAAATTCTCCAGGATCTTCATCTCCGGCATACTTGCAAAGCTTCGAAGTCTTAAACTTCGGGTCGAAGCGAACTTTTTGCAGTTCAGGATGCAGCGGGGACTCGGTATCAAAGGAGGCGTTCTCCGGGGCTTTAGGATAGATAGGTTCGTCGTCTTCAGGCACTTCAGGAATAACTGGGATGGCTTGAGAGCGAAGCCTATTTGCAGCTTCTTGCCACCATCTCGCTACTTCATCTTGGAGACTGGCCATTTGAGCGGCCATATCACCAAGATTGTCTTCATCTCCTCCGGAAGGATCTTTCGGGTCTTGAGAACTGTAAGGATCAGTTCAGAGTGGAACTTGAGGTGGAAGAGGGACTCCGGGTGGCCGAAGTATAGATGGAGTTGGCGGAGGAACTCCGTGTGCTCGAGGAATGGGAATCCCTTCCGGAGTTTGAGGTGGAGGAAACGTCGAAGGTCCTCCGACCTCAACTGTGTTTGGAGATATCACTCCGGAGGTCTGAGGGGACCTCCGAACAGGGTTACCGGTTGTGCTCCGCTTAGGAGGCATGGTGTAAGAAATTGGTAGAGAACGAAGTTTCTTGGAATAGGTTCCCCACGGACGGCACCAACTGTTGGCGTAAAAGATTACGCTAACAGGTTTCTAAAGATTAGAAACTAACAAACGAAGTGTTTGCGAAGAAAACTATTCCAAGCCTCCGAAAGGATAATAACTTAGAATAGTTCGAAAGTGTGTATTGAATAGCTTGTATTCGGTCCGTATTATAGGGTAAAACGGGGGGTATTTATAGGCCTAAACATTAAGGAAAAGACCCTTTTACCCCTCTATTACAACCGACATAGTGGAAACTATTCGATACCCTTAAAAAGGCTAAAATGGTAAAAAAACTAATCTAATGAGAAAGAAGATAAGTCTTCCATCTTAGCTGGCAACAAAGATCTCAGAAGAGTCCATATTCGAAGATATACTCTGAATTGAAGTCCGTCTTCAGACTTCGAACTGCCTTCAACATATATCCAGAAGTATGTCAGAATCTTTTGACTTGATTTCTTGTCTTTGTCTTGTTACCACAATAATCCTAAAAATGGAATATTTTCCCCCAACAATAAGCTCTCTGAAGATTAAACCTTCGAAGTCATACTCCGAACAGAAGTCTGCATGGATTCTTCGAGCTTGGTCATGTACTAAACTGGAGTTAATACTGGAACTTCGGTTTAGTAGATTGGCTTTGTCTTATAACTGTAGGGACCCTGAGGATGAAGTATTTTCCCCAATAGTAGCCCCTCAAATACGCTTCTCCGAGTAATCTATACAGTTAGGAGAGTAGTATACGTAAGAAAAATAATCATGCGCAGGTGTTAATAAAATTTATCAAACTTGGAAGTATTCAAAAATTTAGAAACTTCAAATCGATTTCCAAGCGAAAGTCTCATTTGAACAGCTCCGAAGTCAATTCCTGCGAAGCTGAAAAAACCGTTAGACTCAGAAAAATAACCGTTATCTTTTTCTTTCAGAAGAAGCTATAACGTTGCTTTAATTTCGCAAATAATAACGGTACAGAAGACGAAACGTCGAGTATGAATGGTAAGAAATCATGAGTTCAGGCTATAAATAGAGGAGCAAGAGACATTCAAGATACTTTTCCTGTTATTCTCACGCAATCCGCCTTTAGCCTCTAGAGCTCTAGTTTCAAGCTTCTCGTTCTGTTCGATGGCAAAGACTAGCTTCAAAGCTCCCGTAGTAGCCTCGACCTTGGCCAGGCAGCAAGCCATGGCGGCGGCAGCAGTAGTAGTGCCTGTGGGGAATCCCCCACAAGTCGGCCCCCACAACCTCCTTCCGGCTTCCTCCAAGTACTCGGACCAATCCTACAAACTAGGGCCATCAACCTGCAAGAAGAAGACCATCGCAGCAGCAGTTGCAGGGAAGAATAGCCCGGGAGTCAAGATCCGTGAGCCTGGTCAGGAAGCAATCCCCTTGCCTCGGCCTGGAGAAGTGGTTGTTTACGAAGCCTTCTTCGAAGCGGGGTTAGGGCTTCCAACAGTAAACTTCTTGTCAGAGGTATTGGAGCTTTTCCACGTCACCCTTCCTCAACTCTCTTCGAACGCCATAGCGCGTCTTGCGATCTTCGAGTGGGCGTTGCGACCCGAAGGTTGCGAAGGGAGAGCAGAAATCTTCGCAGCACTTCACAAGGTCTCCTGCTAGCCGAAGACTTACCAGGGTGTTGATAGCAAAAAATGGCATTAATGGCTAGGTTATCAAAATATCAATTTTTGGTAATTTGGGCTGAAAATACACGTGTCCGGGGTCTGTCCGAAGACCTACAGGGCTGAAGCCTATCAAGCTATGGGCTCCGAAAGCTTCCAGCCAATCCATGGGCTTCGGCCAGAACCCGTCGGAGGCCCATGCTGCCAAAGCTTCAGAGGCCTTTGGAGGCCCACGCTGCCGAAGCTTCGGAAGCCCACGCTGTCGAAGCTTCGGCCCAAGAGCAAGCCTCGATGGGCCTGGTCGAAGCCCACGCTGTCGAAGCTTCGGCCAGAGGAGGAAGCCTCAACGGGCCTGGCCGAAGGCCACGCTATCGAAGCTTTGGCCCGAGGAGCAAGCCTCGACGGGCCTGGCCGAAGCCCACGCTACCGAAGCTTCGGCCCGAGAACAGGCTCGACGAGCCTGGCCGAAGCCAACGCTACCGAAGCTTCGGCTCGAGGAGCAGGCCTCGATGGGCCTAGCCAAAGCCCATCTCGGCAGAGATAGAGTTGTATGCGTTCCCAACTCAATCTCTATCTCTATTTGGCCGGGTTAATAGCAGATTAGATTAGGAGTTAACCCTCTATAAATAAAGAGGCCTGGCCGGCGTGGAGAGCCCCCCCCAACTCAAACCAAACCAAAGCCATGCTTTGATCGTACTATTAATTTTACCTTTACTTTCCTGTACCTCTTCGTTGGTTTTCCTGGAAGCCCTCCGTCCGCCGCTACGGAACAGTGGTAAGCCTAGGTACTTCGCTCGTGAAGTCCCCATTAATCTATGTAACAGATTGCTATCGCCTTGTTACTTTGCCTATGAAGTATCCGCTAGTCTGCGTAATAGATTGCTACCTTCGCTACCCGTGTCAACACACTTTTTGGCGACTCCGCTGGGGAGGAGCTGTGCAACCATGATGAGTACGTCTACATCGGCCGCCGGTAAATCTACTACGACTACTACATATACACCGCCGATGGACACAATAGGAGGCGCAGATATCGACAACCCCAACATATTGTCACCGAGTGGAAATCGAGGCAAGGCTAAAGGTGCTCCAAGACATGATGCTTGGGGGCTACATCAAGACACGCGCAGGCTTCGTCAAGCGCGACATCGTCACGCCCGACCCCGCTCAGGTCCAGGTAACACCGGTATCGCCTCGTTTATCTTCTTTAGAAATCGAGCAAAAAATAGCTGCATCAGTAGATCAGGCCATTAGCGCTTCGCTAGCCAACCGTTTAGATTCGGCAGTCAGCTCCCAAGTAGAGGCGACTCTTAAAAGGTTCGGCTTCACTGAGGCCGTACCCCCGGTTCCTATAGCTAGTGCACCTCCAACAAACATGTCTCTGACCTCATCACCTATGGCCGAGACCAATCATTATACATATGGTCAAACTAATACTACATACCACACGACACCTGCGCCAATACCCGCGCTGCCCGCACCACACACACAGGTGCCCGGACACGAGCACGTTATACAAATAGCACGTAGGGAAGAAGCGCATGGCCGACACGGCGATATCCCACCACGTGTCACACCCCCACATGAGAGGCGCATGCAAACAAACTACCAAGATGATTTAGATGAGCGAGTCCGCACACTGTTTAGGGAGTGTGCCGGCTTCGTGCCCAAGGGACAGATTAGGGTTTACCGCAAACCATACCCCGATCATCTTGATACAGTACCCTCCCCCACGGTTATAGGATCCCCGAGTTCACTAAATTCGATGGCGAGGGTAGCAGGACCACACTAGAGCATGTTAGTCAATTTTTGGCACAATGTGGAGAGGTTAGCGGGATAGATGCCCTAAAGGTTAGACTATTTTATCTCTCGCTATCCGGCAAAACTTTCACTTGGTTTTCGGCGCTCCCGCCGAACTCCATCCACACGTGGGACGATTTAGAGCAGAAATTCCACGATTATTTCTACACGGGTGAAATAGAACATAGGCTTTCACATTTGACATCGGTTAAGCAAAAATCTAGTGAGAGCGCCTCTGAGTATATCAAGCATTTCAGGGATACCAGAAACCGATGTTTTAGTCTTAATATTTTAGAAAGGGACTTGGCGGAGTTAGCTTTTAACGGGTTATGTTCTGAAATTAAAGAAATATTAGATAACCAGAACTTTTTAGAAGTTAGCCAAGTTCTACAGTAGGCTCTGGTCCAAGAAGGTCGAGCCAAAGACAAGAAATTTATTAAGACATTTAGCAAGCCTAGGGCCGAAATCCACATCATGGAACGCTCCGATGAAGAGGAGTACGAGGAGGAGGATTCGGCCGACATGTACGCGACCGAATGGGTCTGGAACACTAAGAATAAACCCATTACCTGCTCCGAGTTTCGACCGTCACCAACAAAGAATCGACTCAATGAGGTCAAGTACTCGTTTGATGTAACAAAGTGTGATAAAATATTTGACTTTCTCTTGAAAATCCAGCTTCTCAGGTTACCTAAAGGTCAAGTCATTCCACCTGCCGACGAGTTAAAGAAACATCCATATTGTATGTGGCATGATTCACATTCTCATAATACTAATGATTGTAATGTTTTTCGACGGCAGATACAATCGGCCATAGAGGAAGGACGATTGAAAATAGACCATGATCCGAAGATGAAGCTAGATAAAGATCCCTTTCCAGTCAACGCCGTGGACCTCGGCGAGAAGAAGGTGTTCATTCGGCTAGAACAGGCTGAGTCTGCTAAAGGAAAAGATGTGATTGTTGGAGAACCGTGTACTCGCACACTCGTGCCAAAGAACCCCGAGGTAGGAGTGTGGAAACAGAACATCAATATCCCTTCGGCTAAGGCTCGCAAGAGGCTGAAGGTGACATATAACTTGCTGTTGAACAAACATCAGAAGAGGGCCAAAGAAGCAGGCCCGCGCGCTCAGCTAAAGCAGCCGAAGGGGCCAAAACCTTCGAAGGGTACCTTCGGACCGAAGGTTGCGAACCCTCCACATGAAGGTTTCGGGCCGAAGTATCCTGGTGCTCCGCACGGTGGTTCTGAGCCACAGTGGCCGAAACCCCCGTGCAGCAACTTCAAACCCCAATGGTCGGGTTCTCCGTACGACAACTTCGAACCCCAGTGGTCGGGTCCCCCATGCGACAGGTTCGGCCCCCAGTGGAGGAACCCCGCACCACGGTGGACTTCTCCGATTGGAGGTTTTGGCCCGCACTAGCCGAATGTACCTCCAGCCTGGTAGGACCCTTCGCTGGTGTGGTCCGAGATGCCTTCAACTTGGCCGAACCACCCTCCAGGCAACGGGTTCGGCTCGTAGTGGGCGAGGCCGCTAGAGCCTCCGATGCCTCCGCAGTATGACTAGGCGGGAACCCCATGGGCTCCGCACGTATCTGGGTCAGGGTACCCTCCGCAGACTAACCCTATGCCTTGTTTTACTTTGGAGTATTATGGATGGCAGGGGCAAACAGACGCAGTGGAGGGGGCATCGTCCACAGACTGTTTGTGATACCTCCGAATCGGACCCTGCAGAGCACGCGGAGGCTGAAGTCAGGGAGTCCGAAGCCATAACTATCAGAGTTGGGTCTTAGGAAGTCCCAATCCCGAAGACTTCATCGCCGAAGTCTGACGAAAGTAAGCCGCATGCTTCGGTCGGGCTCCGCGCCGAAGCTAGGTTCGATCGGCCAAACGAGGCCGATCCGTTCAACGGGGTTCGCAGCGAAGCCCCCTTCGAACACAGGGCGCCCGAGGCCGAAGGGAACACTTTGGCCAGAATTAACAAGGGTCAGACAGTAGCTCTAGGCACCAAGCCAAAGACGTCTTGGGCTCCTCCGGGCATGTCCAAATCGCAGAAGAGATGCCTTCAAATGCTGCGAGCATAGGAGATGTGCGAGAAGGTAGCTGAGGCCAAGCGTGATGCTATCTTCGAAGAGATCCGCCCTCAGCCAGCCACAAAGCAGGTATGGAGAGAGAATCCAGTTGAGATAACCAACCCGACTCCCAGTCCAAGCGACGACGAGGACGACATGCTTGACGATGATTACTCAACCATCACTGAGGGGCCGGCACCTCAGGCGATGGACATCAACATCGTCACATTACCCGCCGAGTTTGCACCATCGCGGGACGAGGCCGAGGTCGCTCAATTAAACCTCAGTCCGCACAATGCCATCTTCGAGAAGCCCGAGGAATATGCGCGCCATCTAAATCCCCTCTATGTCAGGGGTCACATTGATGGGAAGCCGATTTCCCGAATGCGCGGCACCACTGTTAACCTAATGCCTTATTCATTGTTGAAAAAACTTGGCAGGGATGAAGACGACCTGAAGAAGACTAACTTGATGGTCAACGGCTTCAAAGGCGAGAGCTCCGAGGCCAAGGGAGTCCTCTCTATGGAGTTGACGGTGGGCAACAAGACGTTGCCAACAGCGTTCTTCGTCGTGGACGTACAAGGTAACTATAGCGTGTTACTCGGGCGCAACTGGATTCACGCGAACTGTTGCATCCCTTCTACTCTACACTAGTGCCTGATACAGTGGGACGGTGATGAGATAGAAGTCATCCCCACGGATACTTCAGCCCAAGTAGCATTGGCCGATGTAGCAGTCGACGCCGTCCATAACAAAGTAGAGTGTCTATCAGGTAGATATCTTTCGGATTATGACTTTGTTAGCGTATCCGGAGGACGGTTTGTACCAGTGTCTGTAAAGCCGGCTGGAGTAGCGCGGCTATTTTTGTACTAGTAGTCATGTCTAGCAAAAATAATCTAGATTGGCTAAAGTCTCGAGTGGAGCAGTATCGGTCTAATAAAGACGGTATTGCCGAAGCCATCGAGGACTTTAGCGAAGTAGAAAAGTTAGGGCAAGGTTTTGCGTTGGCCGATCCCTTGGAGGAGGTTGATATAGGTAATGGTAGTGTCCCAAGGCCGACTTTTGTAAACCAACATTTGCAGCCCGATGAAAAGGCTGAAGTAATAAAGTTACTTCGGTCGTATGTCGATTGTTTCGCGTGGGAGTATAGCGAAATGCCAGGGCTAAGCCGTGAGCTCATGGAGCATCGGCTGCCCATCAAGCCCGGGTTTAGGCCTTATAAACAGCCTCCCCGCCACTTTAATTCGGTCGTCTATGACAGAGTTAAGGAGGAAGTGGAACAACTACTTAAGGCTGAATTTATTAGGCCATGCAGGTACGCGGAATGGGTTGCTAACATTGTGCCTGTAGAGAAGAAAGGGAGCGGCAAGATACGAGTATGCATTGATTTCAGGGATCTGAACAGGGCCACTCCAAAAGACGAGTATTCGATGCCAATAGCCGACATGCTGATCAACGACGCCTCAGGACATAAGGTACTAAGTTTTCTTGATGGCAATGCTAGTTATAATCAAATCTTTATGGCCAAAGAGGACATCTATAAGACTGCCTTTTGATGCCCTAGTTTTGTCGGTTTGTTCGAGTGGGTCGTCATGACTTTTGGGTTGAAAAATGCTGGCGTCATGTATCAGCGCGCTATGAACTTGATCTTTCATGACTTGCTAGGAGTCATGTTAGAACTTTACATCGATGATGTCGTGGTCAAATCAGACGCTATGGGAAACCATTTAGCCGATTTAAAGGTTGCTCAATAGGATGCGACAGTACGGGTTAAAGATGAACCCACTCAAGTGTGCTTTTGGTGTGTCGGCAAGAAAGTTCTTAGGTTTCATGATTCATGAAAGAGGTATAGAAATCGATCCTAAGAGACTTGAAAAGATTAGAAACGTTGCAGCGCCGGCATGCAAAAAGGATGTGCAGAAGTTGCTAGGTAAGTTGAACTATTTGCGTCGTTTTATATCCAACTTGTCCGGCAAGATTGATGCCTTTGTCCCCATACTCCGGCTAAAAATGAAGCCGAGTTCGCTTGGGGGGCAAGCCAGCAAAGTGCTTTTGAGAAAATCAAGGAGTGCTTGTCATCACCACCCGTGGTGAGAGCACCCAAGGCCGGGATTCCGTTTCGGCTGTACATCGCCGCCGAAGACAGCATGATTGGAGCCGTGCTAACCCAGGAGGTGGAGGGGAAGGAGTACATCATCACATTCTTGAGCTGCTGCCTACTAGACGCCGAAACCAGGTACGCGTTTGTGGAGCGATTATGTTTATCACTTTATTACGCGTGCACCAAGTTACGCCATTACCTCCTTCCCACCACATGTGTTGTCGTTTGCCAAACCTATGTTATAAAGTGCATGTTACAGAAACCGATTCTAAGTGGAAGAATCGGAAAATGGGCTTACGCGTTAATTGAGTACGATTTGGCCTACGAGCCCCTAAGGGCGATGAAGGGCCAAGTCGTAGCTAACTTTATAGTTGATCATCACATAGATGCTAGCTGGAGTGATGATATTGCTCTAGTTGAGGTAGTGCCATGGGAAATCTATTTTGATGGTTCGACTTGCAAGAATGGCCAAGGTATTGGAGTGGTTCTCATATCGCCTAATGGTATGCGCTTTGAAACCTCGGCCCGACTAGAGTTTTCTTCCACTAATAACCAAGCCGAATATGAAGCTTTGTTCTAGGTCTTGAACTACTAGAGTCTGTAGGCGCTAAACACGTCCACGCATATGGTGATTCATTATTAGTAGTACAACAAGTAGCCAAGAATGCTCAATGTTTTAATGGCTTGCTGAATAGCTACCTGGACAAGTGCCTAGACATAGTTGCTACTTTTGATGATTTCAAAATATCTCACGTGTCAAGAGAAGCCAATTCAATCGTAATGATTTGGCTCAGCAAGCATCTGGCTACCAAGTCAAGAGAGGGAAATTTTCTGTATTGAAATAGTCTATGTTTCCTCTCATCGCCGGAGCTAGTAATGTTGGATAGGTGCACCCTTCGGGTCGAAGCCCTCGGGTCGCCGAAGGCCACCGCATGCCGGAGCCCCTGGATCGGAGTGCTTCGCCCATCGAAGGGTCCGGCATGCCGGAGCCTATAGTCCGAAGCCTCTCGGATGGGGAAGGCTCTCCAGGGTCCGAACCCTCCGAAGGACTTCGGCCCAGCACACTCCGAGCAGCCAATTCGGCCAGGCTTCGGCAGGAGCTGGAATGGCACGGGGGGCACCCCGAAGTCAGTATTTTAGAAGTTCTTTCAGAAGGTGGACCAGCGAAGCCCTCTGAAATCCATGAGGGCGATTGGAGAATCCCAATCGTCCAGTATTTAAAAGACCCTAGCCGAAGGGTTGATCGGAAGGTTCGACGACAAGCATCCAAATTTGTGTTGGTTGACGACACATTGTATCGCCGAACCATTGACGGAGTGCTATTAAAGTGTTTAGACCATGAGCAGTCCCAGGTGGCTAAAGGAGAAGTCCATGAGGGGCTTTGCGGCACTCATCAGTCGGCCCAAAAGATGAGTTGGATGCTTAGAAGAGCTGGTTTTTATTGGCCAAATATGACTGAAGATTTCTTCAAGTACTACAAAGGGTGTGAGGCATGTCAGAAGTTCGGCAACATCCAGTTAGCTCCCGCCTCATTACTCAATCCTATTGTCAAGCCATGGCCGTTTCGAGGTTGGGGTTTAGACTTCATCGGCCAAATCTACCCTCCTTCCTCAAAAGGGCATCGGTTCGTGTTAATGGCGACAGATTACTTCACCAAATAGACCGAGGCCGTAGCTCTCAAGAACATGACCCATAATGAGGTACACGATTTTATTTTAAAGCACATCATACATAGATTCGGCATCCCTCAAACTCTTACTACGGATCAAGGTAGTTCATTTGTTTCAAAAGAAGTAAGGGACTTCGCCGAATACTATGGCATTAAGTTGATAAACTCTTCAACTTACTATGCTCAAGCCAATGGTCAGGCCGAGTCTAGTAATAAAACCGTGATTAAGCTTATTAAGAAGAAAATTGAAGAGTTTCCTAAAAGGTGGCATGAAGTGCTTTCCGAGGCATTATGGGCTTGAAGGATTGCGAAGCACGGTGCCACCAAGGTCAGTCCATATGAGTTGGTATATGGACAAGAGGATGTTCTGCCTGTAGAGGTAGATCTTGGCTCCTTAAGAGTGGTGAAGCAAGACGACTTATCGGTCAATGAATATGAAGCTCTTCTGAAGGATAATCTGGAGGAAGTAACCAATAAGAGACTAAGAGCTTTAGAAGCCATAGAGGTAGACAAGAAGAGAGTAGCTAGAGCCTACAATAAGAAGGTTAAACCAAAATCGTTTCAAATAGGAGACTTGGTATGGAAGACAATTTTGCCTTTAGGCACGAAGAGTCCCAAATTCGGCAAATGGTCGAATAGTTGGGAAGGTCCTTTTAAGATAGCCGAAATCACTCCCGGCAATGCATACGTGTTGGAATCCCTACAAGGAGAGCGGTTTCGAAGGGCTTTGAATGGTAGGTACTTAAAAGGGTATTTCCCGAGTGTGTGGCAAACGTCATAAAAGTGCCAAAAAGCCGATATGAATGGTATCGTCTCAAGCTCGTTGTGCTTTTAGTTCACTAGTTCACTAAAAGGCAGGGGGGCATGTGTTGATAGCAAAAAATGGCATTAATGGCTAGGTTATCAAAATATCAATTTTTGGTAATTTGGGCCGAAAATACACGTGTCCGGGGTCTGTCCGAAGCCCACGCTACCGAAGCTTCGGCCCAAGGAGCAAGCCTCGATGGGCCTGGCCGAAGCCCACGCTACTGAAGCTTCGGCCCGAGAACATCCTCGACGAGCCTGGCCAAAGCCCACGCTACTGAAGTGTCGGCCCGAGGAGCAGGCCTCGATGGGCTTGGCCGAAGCCCATCTCGGCAGAGATAGAGTTGTATGCGTTCCCAACTCAATCTCTATCTCTATCTAGCTGGGTTAATAGCAGATTAGATTAGGAGTTAACCCTCTATAAATAGAGAGGCCTGGCTGGCGTGGAGAGCCCCCCAACTCAAACCAAACCAAAGCCATGCTTTGATCGTACTGTTACTTTTACCTTTACTTTCCTGTACCTCTTCGTGGGTTTGCCTGGAAGCCCTCTGTCCGCCGCTACGGAAAAGTTGTAAGCCTTGGTACTTCGCTCATGATGTCCCCGTTAATCTACGTAACAGATTGCTATCGCCTTGTTACTTCGCCTATGAAGTATCCGCTAGTCTGCGTAATAGATAGCTACCTTCGCTACCCGTGCAACACTTAGCAAAATTCGGTCTTCAGGCCGAATTGGTACTTCGCACTCTTCTGTTGTAGGCTTCGTGCTTTCGGAGCCCCCTTCGCCGAAGGTGTCCGGAGCTGAGAGATCGGTTCTAGAGGTCCCTGGGACACCCTTCGACGAGACCGCAGGCTTCGACAACAGGCTTCGCCAGCATACTTCGTCAACAGGCTTCGCCACGACTATACTCCACATCAGACAAAGTTGCACTCGTGCGTGGCCCTCGCGTTACTATTCTGTAGATTACTGTGTCGGTGATCGCACTCTGAACCCCGCTATTCAGAGGTGATTGCCGCATCTAGATTTGTTCGAAGCTCACCTTTGATCAGATCACTCCAAACGCCGAAGTACCCTTCGGCGGAGCACTTCGCACCAGATCCGTTCGGAGTCTGTCTTAGGCCGGATCAGTCCGAACGTCGAAGCACCCTTCGGTTGGGCACTTCGCACCAGACGCCGAAGGTACCCTTCGATGCGCCCTTCGCATCAGACTTCGGACAAGATGGGCTCTGGCTGGTTTTTTGATTTTATTCTGTTTAATCTATCTCTTTCGACTGATTGGGTTATTTTGTGTAATCTAGTTGCCTGGCGACTCCACCCCCCTTATCACTATTAAGGGTAGTCAGAATGCGACATCGGTGTCACGTCACGCTTAGGCCTGTCCCTAAGTATCCGTGCACTTTTGGATCGTCGAACTAACCCAAGTGCGGGGGCACATTTCCGTGTCAACACAGAGCTTTGGAGGAGAGAAGATCGTAGTTGCCTTCGGCAGCATCAACTTCAGGCTCCGAGACGAGTACCAAACTCAATTTCCGGCGAAGGCCATCAATGTCAGATGCTACACGGATTGGATTCTTTGGTGGTTTTATGCCAAAGTGGGAGCGGATAACAGTTTAGCTGGACATCTACAAGACATACCTTTCCGAAGGGAAGCCGAAGTTCATCCATACACATGCCAGCTCGAAGCTCACCTCAATCTGCTGCAAGCAATAAGTCGTCGCATGAGCATGCGAGACTTAGTGGAGGAGTTCATGGGGCTCCAGATTCTGCCTCTGATGGTCAACTGTCCTATTAAATTTGAAGAGAATCTAGAGGGTGGACTCCAAAAAATCTCTTCGAGCTCTGTAGGTAACTTCAGAAACTGCAAAATGTTTCATGTATGATAATTTCATAAAAAATGATATAAATGAGATAAAAACCTATCTTTCAGCTCCACATGGCTCCTTGACTTCAGAGCAAGTCATACGGGCTCCAAAAAAGATCCTCGGAGCCCCTACCCTCACTGTGAATGAATGGAGGGTAAAACTAGTGGGCAGTTGGGAGCGATACAACCAGGTATGGAGCATACTCAGAGTTGACGCTCCTTCCCTTCTGGACTGGAGCACTTCTGAGCCTGGTCTGAAGAAGAGGAAACCTGAAGCTAGGACTTCGGCGCCATCCAAGACTCCCGTGAAAAAGTTGGCATGTAAACCGAAATTTTTGGCCCCTTCCAAGTCTGCTACTTCGTCTTCGGATTCATCGGAAGATGAAGGTTACAAAGAAATGCAAAGGGTTTTAATAGACCTTATTACCAAAAATGAAGAGGCGCGGGCAGATGTCGAAGTCCCGGCTACAGGCGACATAGCAGCCATGCCAACTGCACAAGACTTCGAATGTCCTGCCAAGACAAGAGGCCCCTACCGCTGAAGAAGGCAGAGTCGAGGTAGCAAATGATCAAGCTTCAGCTACGGACGAAGTGATAACTGCTGTTCTAGGAGAGATTTCAATAGCTAATCCTTCAGTTCCCAACTCCGAATCTGAGGAAGACTTCGAAGGGGCATTCGAGCCTCCGAGCAGTCCCATACTCGTCCATCGACAGGACGTGGAAGGTAAGCCTCAATAGAGTACCTTTCCTTTCTTTTCATGTCCTGCAAAATTATGCAATATATAATACCTTTGATTTTACAGGATCAACCCCCATGGAGATGACCCCTGCCACGAAGACTGCACCTGAAACCTCGACATCTCTGAAGTCAATTCGGAGGAGGTTATAAAAATGAGGCTCGGAAAAGGTAAAGGAAAAGTGGATCCTTTTCCTGCTCCAAACTCTAGATTAACCCCATCGGAATCTATAGACGGAGGCCAGTTCACGGAAGACGACCAAAGAGCCTTGTCAAAGCTCCCCCTCCTAGCTCCTTTTATGGAGCGAAGGACCGGGCTTCAGACTCTGCTAGAGCCTTTGGCTCGAGCTAATCGCAAAGTCGGGGAGACTAACTTGGTGGCTATACTTGGGGAAGCCAAGGGGTCGGAGATAGATGCAGCCATGGAGTGTGCAGCATACCAGGTACGAAGTATCTGCAATAACAGAGTTAGTTTCCACATGTAAATAGTTTACTCACATTTCTTTTTCCTTCGCAACAAATAGTCTTGGCTCGAGCTGCGGCTGTTTCTAACGAGCGGGAGTGCAATCGTCTTAAGGAGAAGATAACTGCTCTCCAAGGGAGTCTTGTCAGCTCTGAAATTCGAACTTCCAGCTTGGATGAGATGGTAGCAGTGGAAAGGAAAGCCAGACTTAGTCTGGAAGTTGCTAATCGGAAGCTTGAAGGCGAACAAATCGTGCTTCAGGTTGAAGTAGAGAAACTGTGAACGGAGCAAGCGACCACGGGGGCTGAGTTGGTCAAGCTCCGAGAGGAGCAGGCGAAGTTAATGGAGGAGGCCAACAAATTTCTCGGTCAGAAGAACTCCTTTGTTACGGAGGCAGCTAGGCTATCCTCTTTGATTGATGAACTATCTTTGTCAAGGGATATTTTGTCCGAAGACAAGGTGAAGTCCGAGAAGGTAGCTTTAGAGACCATGGACAACCTTTGGGGTGTCTTGGAATACTTCGGTACTTCTTGGACCTTACCTTCAACTGGCGATGTCCCTCTGCTCCGAAGATTGAAAATGATCCAAGCAGAGGTGAAGATGATGAAGACGGCGGGTATTCGGTATGGAGAAATCTCCGGCCAAGTAGCTGCTCTCGGAGTACTTCACTACTACAAAGATCTAGGGCTATCTGTAGCACCATACTCAGGGGAAACTCCCATTATCTTCGACGACAACCGGCTCTTAAACCCTTCCAACGACGTAGCTGCATCTTGGCAAGCCTTCCTAGCGTCTTGGAGAGCCGAAGGTCGATCAACGATCAAGGCTTGGATTGATGAAGGACTTTGCCAGAAGCAAGCACGGTCGCAGGCTTCAAGCAGCCAGCCCCCACCAGACCTGAAGGTCTAGTTTTGTTTAGGGCCCCGAATATGTAAAAGTTTATGCTTTTATCCTTTATGAACGAAAAGACTTATTTGGAAATGTTTTTAGGCTTTCTGACCTTTTATGGATGATCTCGAAGTGCTAGAGGTTAACGAAGAGCTTCACCTGCTATGGGCTACCTTTGAAACTTTAAGACCTCACAAACGCCCTCGATTTTCAATTCCTTGAGAAAGCTCCGGTGTAATTGCGCCCGAAATATGCAAATATATATTATCGTACAATAAAGAAGAGGAGAAAGAAGTTAACTTGGAACCTTCATCTTCTGAAGACATTGAATGGTTCGAAGAAGAAAATACTGCTGAAGAACAAGTAAAGAAAAGTTCTGAACAACTTCGAAGCTGGGAAAGAAGCCCCGAGCGACTTCGAACTTGGGCTAAACTTCAGCAGGAATAAAAAGATTTCCGAGCTTTGAAGGGAGGGAAAAGAGTTAAACGTAAAGTTATTAAAACTCTCGGTTCTAGAACTAGTCATTCTAGCTTTAGTGGTAGTTCTAGGAATCAAAGAGGTCTTCGTTTCCTTCTCGGTATAGATACAGACTTTTCATGATGTAATGTAATCTGTTTGAATGATAAAGATTAAAGTTTCAAAATTGTCTCCCTACTTCCCAGCCCCTCTTTGGGTGTAAGCAACTTCGAAACTTGGTCGAAGTTGGTTACGCGCAACGAAAATATCTTTAGTTAAGAGTACAATTTTGGAGGCTCAGAGCCCCTTATCAACTTAGAGATTGATTAAGATCTCAAAAAATGTCTTCGACTCTATTAACTCGGAGTCTGAAATTGGCAACTTAGTACCTTTCTGTTTGAATATAGTCACTTCGGACTCTTTTTTTGGATACCTTAGCATCCAAAACAATTGGTCACTTTGGACTCTTTTTATAGACGTTCTAAGCTATTAGCTCAAAGTCTGTTTTGTTTGGCCTCCTTCGGCTCTTTTGTGAATGCTATCAAACTAGTGGTTCGGAATTCACATAGTGGTCTCCTTGGACTCTTTTTACGGATGCTTTTAGACCAGAGCCTAGAATCCGTATCATTTGGTCTCCTTGGACTCTTTTTACGGATGCTTTCAAGCCGGTGGCTTGAAATCCGTTTTTCTGTGACTTTCCCACCTCGTCGGAAGCTTCGAACCAGTGGTTCAAAGTCCGCAAAATTGGTTCAAATGAATGACACTTCCCTCACAGCTAACTTCGTTCCTCCAATGCGTCCACTAGAAGTATGAAGTGTTTGAGAGGTAGGCATTATCTGAACCATGAACTTTATTTATTCAGAAGGTGTTTACAGATGATTACAAGGAGCCCCTATGCAAAATATCGCTTTAAGTGCTCCGCATGGCAGGCATGCTTTAACTCTTCACCTTCTAAATTAGCTAGTTTAAAAGAACCAGGGTGTCCTGAACGTAGAATGATATATGAACCTTCCCACTTATTTCCTAATTTCCTTGGTGCTATGATGCTTCGCAAAACTAAGTGACCGGGTTTAAGTTCATTAAGCTTAACCTTCGGGTCATCCCAAGTCTTCATTTGCTGTTGATATTTTGACAAATTAGCCACAGCTCGAAGCCTTGTTTCTTCTGTTAAATCAAGCGAAGCTTTCCTTTCTCCTTCTATTTCAGGTTCGGTGGTGCGAAGAGATCCTCCTTTGAGCTCCGTCGGCGTCATAGCTTCATCTCCGAATAATAATCTGAAAGGAGTGAAACCTGTGGAGCACGTTTGAGTGGTCCGAATGGACCATAAAATCTTCGGGAGTTCTTCGGTCCACAACCCTTTTGCTAACCCTACTATTCTTCGATTCAGCCCTGATAAAATATTACCATTAGCCCTTTCGACAGCTCCGTTAGACTAAGGATGGCGAATAGCTGCAAAGAATATTTGTATGCCAAGATCTTCGCAAAACTTTCTGAAGGGCTCCGCATCAAACTGTGTCCCATTGTCGACTATGAGCTGTCGAGGCACTCCGAATCTACATATAATATTTTTCCAAAATAACTTTTGTACATTATTCGAAGTGATAGCTATGAGGGGTTTTGCTTCGACCCACTTGGAAAAATACTCAATTGCTACCACTACGAATTTCAGATTTCCTTTTGCTACTAAGAAGGGGCCAATGAGATCAATGCCCCATCTGGCCATAGGCCAAACTGAAGCAATGACTTGAAGAGTCGTTGGCGGACGATGACTTCGTATTCCCATCCATTGACAACCTTGGCAAGTGTGGACTAAGCTCTCCGCATAAGCCACTATTGTAGGCCAATAAAACCCCTAGTGAAGTGTTTTTCCTGCTAAAGCTCGGGGGGCCAGATGGCTACCACAAAGGCCTTCATGAATTTCTCGGAGTATCTCTTGACCTTCGGCTTGAGATATACATCGGAGTAGGGGGGAACATACTCCGGCCTTGTATAGAATACAGTTGATTACATGATAATTCCAAACACTTAGCTTCAGCCTCAAAAGTTGTGGTCCTTCAGGCAAATTTGCTTCACCTTGCAATAACTCCATGATTGAGCTCCGCCAGTCAGTGCTTGGATTGCACAGAACCTCCGCAGGAGGAATTTGTGGCACCGAAGGTGAAGTAAGTTCTTCGTAAAAGGCTCCTTCTGGAATGTCCATAGCTCCAGCTATAGCTTTCGCTAAGGTATCAGTTGCACATTTTCAGCTCTTGGTATATTTCAGATGGAAATCCCTTTGATTGCTGCTTCGATCTTATGGATCTCTTCCAAATATTTAGCAAGCTGCGGATGACGGACTTGAAAACTTTTATCAACGTGCCCTGCTACAATTTGAGAATCTGTTTTAACAACAACTATTGTAGCACCCTAAGCACGCGCTTTTCGAAGTCCTAACAAAATTCCTTCATACTCCTCTATATTATTGGTGGACTTAGAGTTGAGCCTTGTGGAGTACATTGCCCTTTGCCCTGAAGGCGAAATTATTACTGCTTCGATGCCTGCTCTAGACGCTTGAAAAGCTCCGTCAGAGTATATGGTCCAAATTCCTTCATTTGATTTCTCCGAAGCCCATATTGCAGATGGATTCCACTCTGCCACAAAATCTGTGACCACTTGCGACTTGATTGCTGTCCTTGCTATGAAGGAGATGCTGAAGGGTGCTAGATCAACGACCCATTTTCCAATTCTTCCTGTAGAATCTTTGCTTCAGAGCATATCTCCCAAAGGATACGAAGTTGGTACAATTACATTATGTGCTAGAAAATAATGTCGTAACTTCCTCGAAGCCATTATCAGAGCATAAGTGAACTTCTCAAGCTCAAAATATCTTGTTTTTGCTCCAGATAAAGCTTCGGATACAAAATAGACTAGATTCTACATCAACTTCCCATTGAAATCAACTTCTCTAACAAGGACTGCACTGACAGCGGAACTAGTAGCTGCAAGGTAGAGGAGTAGGGTTTCATCTGCAACGGGCACAGTGAGTGTAGCGAGGTTGCTGAGATAATTTTTACTATCATCAAAACACTTTTGACACTTCGGTGTCCATGCAAAATCTTTGGACCCTTTCAATGCTTTGAAAATAGGTAGGCTTCGTTCTACGGACCTTGCTAGAAATTTGCTAAGTGCTGCTAGACGGTCAATCAGTTTTTGTACCTGCTTTAAATTTTCTAGCGGAGCCATCCTTTGCAATGCAGTTATTTGAGTAGGGATAGCTTCAATCCATCTACTCGAAACTAGATACCCTAGCAACTTCCCAGCCTGAGCCCCGAAGATACATTTTTTGGGGTTGAGACAGACTCCACACGCCCGAAGGCTATCAAATGTTTCTGCTAAGTCTAGGCTATGTTTGTGCTTTAAAGCACTCTTTATTACAATATCATACATGTAGGCTTCTACATTGCGGCCTATTTGATGACCTAGAGCCTTAGCAATTAACCTCGAAAAAGTTGCCCCAACATTTCTCAAGCCAAAAGGCATTCTTACATAGCAGAAGACTCCCGAAGGATATACAAAGCTTGTTTTGATTTCATATTCGCGCTTTAACCAAATTTGATGATAGCCAAAATACTCCTCGAGGAAGCTTAATAACTCTGAACCAGCAGTGGAATCAACTAATTGATCAATTCGAGGCATGGGATAGGGGTCACGTGGGCATGCTTTATTCAAACATGTAAAATCAATACACATGCGCCACTTCCCGGAGGATTTTTTCATGACGAAGACTGGGTTAGCTAACCACTCTGTATGAGCTACTTCTTTGATAATCCCAGCCTTCAGTAATTTCTCCACTTCTGCTTTAGTAAGGATGGCCCTTTCTACAAATAACTTCTGAAGTCCTTGTCAAACAGGTCGAACCCTCGGGTTTACAAGCAAGCTATGCTCAATGATATCTCGACTGACTCCCGGAATCTCTTCATCGGACCAAGCAAAGACATACAAATTTTATTCGACTACTTTTTCTAGCGAAGTAGCGATTTCTGGAGGCAAATCTTTGCCGAATTGAAAAGAATAGTCTTTGTCGTCTTTTACAATAACCTTCGTTACAATTTCTTCGTCGGGGTTGGGTCTTGGGAAGGATTTTTTCGAAGATTCGCCTGAAGCAGAGATATCCTCCGAATTGCTTTGTATATTATTCACTTCACTCGGGTCGAGAGGGGGGCCATGACCATATTCTGCCCTTCGCGCAGTGGCTTGATCTCTGAAGATAGTGAGTACTCCCGCTTGCGTGGGCATCTTCATACATAAATAGTTATGATGCGTCACGGCTCCGAACTGATTTAACATGCCCCTTCCGAAGATAACATTATATGCATAAGGAGCATCTACAATATCGAAGATTACTTCCTCCGTCCTTGCCAGGAGCCCCTCTTTGAAAGCAACCTCCAGACCTATCTGGCCGAGGGCATCAAGAGGAGGTCATGCGAAGCCTTGTAGGGGACGAGCTGCGGGGAGGAGATGTTTCCTGGAGATACAGAGTTGATCGAAGGCTTAAACGAAGATGATATTTTCTGAACTCCCTCCATCATCTAGCACTCTCCGGACTTCAGTCCCTGCTATATCGGCAGTAATGACAAGGGGATCTGCATGTGGGAACTTTATGTCGGCTGCATCATCTGCGGAGAAAGATATTGGCACATGGGACCACTCGGGCATGGTAGCTGTAGACGAAGAAGTTCCAATATGGCCTACTTCCCGGACATATTCTCTTCGCTATCTCTTCGACATACTGCCGAGGGTCCCTCCTCCGGAAATGGGGAGGACTACTCTTTTTCCCTGATCTTGGCCATCTTCTTGCTTCGGGGGTGGCATAATATTGACCACCGGAGGCTGCCTTGTTGGGTCGAAGTTGTTTACACGTGCGACAGCTTGCAAAGGCTCCAGACGTGCCTCAGAAGGGACTCGATCAGCAGTGCCTCGACCAGAGGTCGTTTCAAGGTAGTCGCCTCTTAAAGCGAGTATATACTTGCATGCATCAGTAGCATGACTCTGATTTTTACCATGAATGCAGCAGAAGAAGGCCTGGCCTTTGCCATCCGGCTTCCTGGCGGCCTCTAACTGCTGGCCTTACTTCCCAAAGCTTGTGGATTTCTAGGGGCAAATTTCTGCGGAGAAGGAGCAATGTTCAGGACCTCGGAGCGAGGATGCTTTTCCCCCGACGCCGGTCATTCTGGATATCGATGTTGGGCCCCTACGAAGGTGTTGAAGTCTTCACTTCGAGCTTGACTTCTTGCAGGATTGATGTAGTTGAAGCTATTCTTCAGAGCCACCCTTCTTCTGACCTAGCATATTCTTCGAAATAGGCCATCAGCTGTGCTACAAAGGATATTTGTTTCCGATGAAGTTTATCAAGGAGGCACGCATGAGTAACTCCTTCTTGGGCTGCATCAACAATGGACGACGTAGACAGCACCCTTATCTATGACTTCGTATGAGTGAAGCGCTTGAAAAATTGTCTTAAAGTTTCTCCAGGTAGCTACTTCACCTGGAAAAGACTTCCCGTAGACATAGGGGGTACGAAGGTACCCTAAAAGTTACTTATAAACATTCTCCTTAGCTGCTCCCAAGTTCTAATCGATCCTGGCTTCAAGGACCAGAACCAACGCAAAGCAACCCCTTCGAGAGCAAGGGGGAAATACTTGGCCATGGTGTCTCGGACTCCTCCACTGGGTTCAATTGCCAAAGCATAGGAACAAGAGAACTCCCCCGATCCTCTTCTCCAGAGTACTTACAGAGCTTCGAAGTTTTAAACATAGGGTCGAAGCACACTTTCTGTAGATCGGGATGCAGCGGAGACTCGCTATCGAATGAAGCGTTCTCTGGGCTTCAGGATAAAGAAGAGAGTCGTTGTCTTGAGGCACTTCGAGAATGACCGGGGTGGCCTGAGAACAAAGCCTATCTGCGGCTTCTTGCCTCCACCTCGCCACTTCAGCTTGAAGACTAGCCATCTGGGTCGCCATGTCACCAAGACTGTCTTCATTTCTTCCGGAAGGATCTTCCGGGTCTTGAGAACTGTACATGTCAGTCTAGAGCACAGTCAAAGTTGGAGGTGGGAGTCCGTCTGGCCGAAGCATAGATGGAGTTGAAGGAGGAACTCCATATGCTCGAGGAAGAGAATTCCCTTCTAGGGTCTGAGGTGGAGGAACTACTGAAGTCCTCCAACCTCGACTGTATCCGAAGATCTTGCTCTGGAGGTCCGAGGGGACCTCCGAGTAGGACTACCACCTGAACTCCGCTTAGGATGCATTGTTCTAAGAACTTGGTAGAGAACGAAGTTTTTTGGACTAGGTTCCCCATGGAAGGCACAAACCATTGGCGTAAAAGATTACGCTAATAGGTTCTCGAAGATTAAGAACTAACAAATGAAGAGTTTGTGAAACGGACTATTTCAAGCCTCCGAATTAGATAATAGCTCGAAGTAGTTCGAAGTTGTGTATTGAATAACTGAGTATTCGATGCTCATTACAGGGTAAGAAGGGGGGTATTTATAGGTAAAAATCTTCAGGAAAAGACCTTTTTACCCCTCAATTACAACCGACATAGTGGAAACTATTCGGTACCCCTAATAGCGTTAAAATGATAAAAGACTAATCTAATCAGAAAGAAGATAAGTCTTCCATCCTCGCTGGTAGATAAGCTCTCTGAAGATTTAACCTTTGAAGTCATACTCCGAACAGAAGTCTGCATGGATTCTTCGAGCTTGGTCATGTACTAAACTGGAGTTAATACTGGAACTTCGGTTTAGTAGATTGGCTTTGTCTTATAATTGTAGGGACCTTGAGGATGAAGTATTTTCCCCCAACAGACTTTTCATGAGATGAGCTTTCAGGACATGCCTTACCCATTTTTAGGTATGCACGAGTCTGCTTTTCACTTTTATTCTAATTTTGAAGCTCCCCATGGTCCCATGAGAGATTTTGCCCGTCGTGGTGTTCACCACGCCTCATATGGTGCTAGACCGCATGTAAGAGGTTTTGATTCTTGATAGATTATGAGTCATCATCGTTTTCAAGGCTCGCTCTTTGTAGGTAGAATGCACACTTTTTATCATGATTCATACCCTATGCATAAACAGTCTACTGGTTTGCCTAGTTCTCGAGTTTTACGGTGCTGGATTCCTAAACAGTTTTTCACTAACCCTAACACTGAGCACTCACGTTTTTCTGGCATATTTTGAGGCGGAGTTGTGTAGCACTGTGTTGAAATGAAAACGTGCCCCGCACTTGGGTCAGTTCGATGATCCAAAAGTGTGGGGATACTTAGGGACAAGCCTAAGCGTAACACAGCACCGACGTCGCGTTCCGACTACCCTTAGCAGTGGTAAGGGGGTGGAGTCACTAGGTAATCAGATCACACAAAATAATCCAATTGTCTGAAAGAAATATATTAAACAGAATAAATCATTAAACCGAACGGAGCCTGACTGATTCGAAGTATAGTGCGAAGGGTGTCACCGAAGTGTACCTTTGACGTTTGATGCGAAGTATCCCGCCGAAGGGTACCTTCGGTGTTCAGACTGATCTGGCCGGAGATGAACTCCTAACGGATCTGATGCAACAATCACCTCCGAACAGCGGGGTTCGGTGCGAAGTCTCTGATACAGTAAGATACATAATAATGACTCAGATGCAACGCATGAGCGTGACTTCGTCCGGGGCGGAGTACGAGCGTGGCGAAGCCTGTCGTGACGATGTCTGAAGCGTGTTGGCGTGCGGTCAAAGTAGCAGTCTCTCCGAAGGATGTTCTGGCAACCTCTGAAACCAATCTCTTAGCTCCGTACACCTCCGACGAAGTAGCTCCAAACATGGAAACCTGCAATGGAGTGGATTCGAAGTACCAATTCATCCTGGGCACCGAATTATGTTAAGTGTTGCACTAGGAGCGAAGGTAGCAATCTGTTATGCAGATTAGTGGATACTTCACAGGCGAAGTAACAGGGTGATAGCAATCTATTACGAAGATTAACGGATACTTCACAGGCGAAGTAACAAGGCGATAGCAATCTATTACGTAGATTAACGAATACTTAAGCGAAGTAACAAGGATTACCACTGTTTTGATGTGGTCATTGGAGGGCTTCCAAGCAAACCCACAAAGAGTACAGAAAAGTAAAGATAAAGTAAATATGAGTCAAAGCTAGGGCTTTGTGGTTGATTTGTGTTGGGGGGCCTTTGAACCGGCTTTGCCCCTATACTTATAGGGGCTAGACTTCTAATCTCTAAGTCTAATCTGCTATGACTCGGCTGAACCACGCGTAGAGATAAACACTTAGCCAGAATCGGATCTAAATCTATCTCTACCCGAAGTGGGCCTTCGGCCAGGCCCGCCGAAGCCTGCTCCTCGGGCCAAAGCTTCGGCGGAGTGGGCCTCCGAAGGCCTCCTGGCCGTAGCCTAGTGGTCCTTCGACCCTAAAGGGCTTCGGCCTAACCTGGGACATGTGCATTTTCGGCCCAAATTACCAAAATTGATATTTTGACAATCTTAATCATTGATCCCATTTTTTGCTATCAACACATGCCCCACTGCCTTTTAGTGAACCAAGTGAACTAAAATCACAATGGGCTAAAGATGATACCTTCCATATCAGCCTTTCGACATCTTTTAAGTTGTTTGCCACGCACTTGGGAAATACCTTTTCAAGTATCTACCATTCAAATCTCTTCGAAACTGCTCTCCTTGCAGAGATTCGAACACATATGCATTGCTAGGAGCAATTTTGACTATTTTGAAAGGGCCTTCCCAACTAGGCGACCATTTACCAAACTTGGGACTCTTAGTGCCCAAGGGTAAAATCGTCTTCCAAACCAAGTTACCTACTTGAAACAATTTTGGTTTAACCTACTTATTGTAGGCTTTAGCTACTCTCCTCTTGTCTATTTCTATGGCTTCTAAAGCCCTCAATCTTTTATCAGTCACTTCTTTTAGATTGTCTTTCAAAAGAGTTTCATACTCGTCGACCGATAAGCCATCTTGTTTTAACACTCTTAGAGAGCCAAGATCTACTTCTATGGGTAGAACATCTTCTTGTCCATATACCAACTCATATGGACTAACTTTGGTAGCACCGTGCTTTGAAATTCTACAAGCCCATAGCGCCTCGAAGAGCACTTCATGCAACCTTTTAGGGAATTCTTCAATTTTCTTTCTAATGAGCTTAATCACGATTTTATTGCTAGACTCGGTCTGACCATTGGCCTGAGCATAGTAGGGCGAAGAGTTTATCAACTTAATACAATAATATTCAGCAAAGTCCCTCACTTCTTTAGAAACAAATGAACTACCCTGATCCGTAGTGAGAGTTTGAGGAATACCAAATCTATGTATAATGTGTTTCAAGATAAAGTCAAGTACCTTGGCGTGAGTCATGTTCTTTAGAGGTACGGCCTTGGTCCACTTGGTAAAGTATTCTGTCGCCATCAACATGAACCGATGCCCTTTTGAGGAAGGAGGGTGAATTTGGCCGATGAAGTCTAAACCCCAACCTCGGAATGGCCATGGATTGACAATAGTGTTAAGTAATGAAGTAGGAGCTAATTGGATATTGCCGAACTTCTGACACGCTTCACATCCTCTATAGTACTTGAAGCAATCCACAGTCATAGTCGTCCAGTAAAAACCCGCTCTTTTGAGCATCCAACTCATTTTATGGGCCGACTGATGAGTGCCACAAAGTCCTTCATGGACTTCTCCCGTAGCCACCTTGAATCGTTCATTGTCTAAACACTTCAATAATACTCCATCAATAGTTCGGCGATATAGTGTATCATCTAACAATACAAATTTAAACGCTTGTCGCCGAACTTTTCGATCAACCATTTGGCTAGGGTCTCTCAAAACTGGACGATTGAAATTCTCCAATCTCTCTTGTGGACTTCTAAGGGTTTTGCTAGTTCGCATCTTGAAAAAATGCCTAAGCTATTGATTTCGGAGTGCCCCGAGCCCTTCTGGCTTCTACCGAAGCCTGGCTGGACTGGCTACGCGGAGCGCATCAGGCCGAAGCCCCTTGCCGGAGGGTCCTGGCTCCCGGAAGCCCTCATCGTCCTGAGGACTTCGGCTCACTATTTACGGCATGCCAGACCCTTCAGTGTGCGGAGTACTCTGGTTCTGGGACCTCGGTGCGCGGTAGCCTCCGGCAGCAGGAGGGGTCCGACTCGGAGGGTGCACCTGTCCGAAGTCACTAGCTTCGGCAGTGAGACCAAACATCAGCTTCTCCTGTACAAAAAATTTTCCTGTCCTGACTTGGTGACTAGATGATTGCTGAGCCAAATCATTTGCAGCTGAATTGGCCTCTCTCGACACATGGGAAATTTTGAAGTCATCAAAAGTAGCAACTATGTCTAGGCACTTATCCATGTAGCTGTTTAGCAAGCCATTAAAACATTGGGCACTCTTAGCCACTTGTTGCACCACTAACAGGGAATCACCACGCGAATGAACATGTTTAGCACCCATGGATTCGAACAATTCAAGCCCTAGTAGTAAAGACTCGTATTCAGCTTGGTTATTAGTAGAAGGAAACTCTAAACAAGTCAAGGTCTCAAAGTGTGCTCCGCTAGGTGATAAGAGAACCACTCCAATACCTTGGCCATTTTTGCAAGATGAACCATCAAAGTAAAGTTTCTATGGCATTACCTCAATCAAAGCAACATTGTCGCTCCAACTAATGTCTATGTGGTGATCAACTATAAAGTTGGCTACGATCTGGCCTTTCATAGCTCTTAGGGGTTCATAGGCCAAATCATATTAAATCAAAGCGTAAGCCTACTTTCCGATTCTTCCACTTAGAATCGTCTTTTGTAACATGTGTTTTATAACATCGGTTTGGCAAATGACAACACATGTAGTAGGGAGAATATAGTGGCGCAATTTGGTACACGCGTAGTAAAGTGATAAACATAAACGTTCCACAAATGTGTAGCTGGTCTCGGCGTCCAGCAGACGGTGGCTCAAGAACGTGATGATGTACTCTTTCCTTTCTACCTCCTAGGTTAGCACGGCCCCAATCACGCTATCTTCAGCAGTGATGTACAGCCGAAACGGCATCCCGGCTTTGGGTGCTCTCACCACGGGCGGCGATGACAAGAACTCCTTGATTTTCTCAAAGGTGCTTTGCTGGCTTGCCCCCAAGTGAACTCGGCCTCATTCTTTAGCCGTAGTATGGGGACAAAGGCATCAATCTTTCTAGACAAGTTAGATATAAAGGGACACAAATAATTCATCTTTCCTAGCAACTTTTGCACATCTTTTTTGCATGTCGGCGTCGTAACGTTTATAATTTTCTCAAGCCTCATAGGATCAATCTCTATGCCTCTTTCATGAATCATGAAACCTAAGAACGTACCCGCCGACACGGCAAAAGCACATTTGAGTGTGTTCATTTGAAGCCATACTGTCGCATCCTATCAAAAGCAGCTTTCAAATCGGCTAAATGGTTTCCCATAGCGTCCGATTTGACTACAACATCATCATTGTAAACATCTAAAATAACTCCTAGCAAGTCATGAAAGATTAAGATCATAGCACGCTGATATGTGGTGCCAACATTCTTTAAACCAAAAGTCATAACGACCCACTCGAATAAACCGACAAAACCATGGCATCGAAAGGTTGTCTTGTAGATGTCCTCTTTGGCCATAAAGATTTTATTATAACCAGCATTGCCATCAAGGAAACTTAGTACCTTGTGTCCTGAAGCATCGTTGATTACCATGTTGGCTATCAGCATCAGATACTCATCCTTCGGAGTGGCCTTGTTCAGATCCCTGAAATCAATACATACTCGTATCTTGCCGCTCCCTTTCTTCTCTACAGGCACAATGTTAGTGACTAATTCTGCGTACCCGCATGGCCTAATAAATTCAGCTTTGAGCAGTCGCTATACCTCTTCTTTAACTCGGCCATAGATGGCCGAATTAAAGCGACGAGGAGGCTATTTATAGGGCCTAAATCCGGACTTGATAGGTAGCCGATGTTCCACGAGCTCGCGGCTTAGTCCTGGCATCTCGCTATAGTCCCATGCGAAACAATCGACATATGACCGAAGCAACTTTATTACTTCAGCCTTTTCATCAGGCTGTAAATGTTGGTTTACAAAAGTCGGCCTCAGGATGCTACCATCACCTATGTCAACTTCTTCTAAGTGACCGGCCGACGCAAAACCTTTTCCTAATTTCTCTACTTCGCTAAAGTCCTCGATGGCCTCGGCGATACCGTCTTTAGTAGACCGATACTACTCTACACGAGACTTTAGCCAATCCAGATTACTCTTGCTAGACATGACTACTAATATAAAAACAGTCATGCTACACCAGCCGACTTTATAGACACTGGTACAAAACGTCCTCCAGACACGCTAACAAAATCGTAATCCGAAAGATCCCTACCTGACATACACTCTACCTTGTTGTGAACAGCGTAAAATGACACATCGGCCAATGCCACTTGGGCCAAAGTGTTTGCGGGTATGACTTCTACTTCATTGTCGTCCCACTGAATTACGCACTGGTGCAGAGTATAAGGAATGCAACAATTGGCGTGAATCCAGTCGCGCCCAAGCAGCACGCTGTAGTTACCTTTTACATCAATGACGAAGAATGATGTTGGCAACGTCTTGTTGACTACTGTCAACTCCATGGAGAGTATGCCCTTGGCCTTGGAACTCTCGCCGTTGAAACCATTGAGCATCAAGTTGGTCATCTTCAGATCATCCTCGTCCCTGCCAAGTTTCTTCAACAGCGAGTAGGGCATTAGGTTAACAGTGGTGCCACCGTCAGCAAGCATCCGGGAAATCAGCTTTCCATCAATGTGACCTCTGACGTAAAAAGGCTTCAGATGGCGAGCCGAGTCCTCAGGCTTCTCAAAAATAGCGTTGCGTGGGCCGAAGTTCAACAGAGCGACCTCGGTCTCATCTTGCGGCAGGGCAAACTCGGCAGGCAGTGTGACGACGTTGATGTCCATCGCCTGGGGTACGGGCCCTTCAGAGACAGGTGAGTAGTCGTCATCGATCATGTCGTCATCGTCGTCGCTTGGACTAGGAGCCGGATTGGTTATCTCAATTGGCTTAACTCTCCATATATGTCTCGTAGTTAGTCGAGGGCAGATTTTTTCAAAGATAGTGCCGCGCTCATCCTCGGCCTTCTTCTCACGCATCTCGTGTGCCCGTAGTCATTGTAGACGCCTCTTTGTGATTTGGACATGCCTGGAGGTTCCCAAGATGGTTGTGGCTTGGTGCTAGGTGCCAATGCCTGGTTCCTGTCAACTCTAGCCGAAGTGGTACTACCCACCTCGGCCTCGTGCACTCTATATTCAGAGGAGTCTTCGCTACAGACCCCGGTAGTCGGACCGGCCTCGTTTGGCCGATCGGACCAGGCTCCGATGCGGTCTTCGGCCGGATCAGGGGACTTACCTCCATCAGACTTCGGCGATGGGGCCTTCAGGATTGGGACTTCCTAAGACCCTACTCTGATTGTGATAGCTTTGGACTCCATGTCCTTTGCCCCTTTGTGCCCGTACCCTTCGACTTCACTGAGCCGGCTCAGAGGTACTACGGACAGCCTGTGGATGATGCCTCCCTCCGCAACATCTGTTTTTCCCTGCCATTCATAATACTCCGAAGGAAAACAAGGCATAGCGTTAAGTTGCAGAGGGTACTCTGGTTGTAATACATATGGAGCCCATGGAGTACCCGCCCAGTTGTACGGTGGATGTGCTTTTGATGCGATGTGCTTTGGATGCTTTTGCTTTGCTTTTGCTTTGCCTTGCATAAGGTTTTTTCTCAAGTAGGGAGATCTTTTACCAAGTGACATGTTTTGCTCTTTTGTGAGTTTTGATGGTCACTTGTGCGCGTAACTTGCTATCTCATCATGTCCTTGCTTTGGGGTTGTCAATGCACTCATCAAGGGGGAGATTGAGAAACCAAGGGTGGTTTCGGTCTGAATAATGAGTGATTGACAAGGATGAGCGACTGAGCGGATGAGTGGTCGAGAGTATGTGGAGTGCATCGAGGGTTTCGATGTGGAGTGAAGGTGTGGCTGCCGAGGGCTTCGGCAGTGCGTTTCGTTCTTGTTTTGGCTAGTCTTGTTTGTGCAGGGTGGAGATGCTGACTGACTGTCGACGACGGGTGATCGAGGGTCGAGCGGGGAGCTTGATGTCGAGGATCAGGGAGGCCAGGCGAAGTTGGAGAAGATCTCAAGAGTGCACGAAGAGATGGAGCGAGACTCGGATGGATGGCTGTCTACGACGGTGTGTCGATCGTGTTCACGAGAGGGAGGCAAGGACAAGCATTCACGCGGCTCGAGGGGATCGAGAGAAGTGGCTTGCTGGCGCTCGGAGTCACGAAGCGGTGACACGAGTCGAAGAGCTGAAAAGGCTTTGTCGGTTTTTGGTGAAAACCGTCGAAACGTTTATCGTTTTTACTAATTCAATAAAATTGAGTCATGTGTTAGTTTAAATTTTTGAGTGTCTTAGTGTGTATTTTTTAGAATATTTCTGGAATATATATATTCTGAAAATATTTTAAAGAGAGGTCTAGTGTGAAAGGGTATTTTTCACATTTTATTTTCAGTTTTGTATTTTTGGTCTTTCTAGGGGGCTGGTTGTAAAATGTCCTTCTAGAAGCTTGGAGTTGTTGGGATAAATATCTATGTGTGTGTGCTGGCCGAAGGTGGTCCCGAACTTTCAATCAAATGAGAAATCAAATGAGAAACAGTATGGCATGAGGTTTTTTCGGTTCATCCGAGCGTTTGTGCTAGCAGTACTTGTGATCATGAACATAGAGCTTCTAGTCTTTTTGATGTCAGATTTTTGTTGTGATATGTTATACTTTGAATCTGTTCAGCATGTGTTGTGTTGAGTTTTGAATGCTATTCTGATCTGCTGTCTTGAATTTAGTTCAGTGCTTGATCATTAGAACCTAAAAATTTCTTCCTCAAAGATTTCCTGGTTACAGCTTGCTTGTTCATAGTATTTCTATCTGAGAATCAACCAGGATCATGTCTGTTTACACATTGATGTTGAATTGCTCTTCTGAACTTCCTCTCCTTAATGCTGTTCAGTTTGTGTGAAAATTTTCAGTCACTGAATGTTAGTGATTGAATCTGTGTTCAGTCTGATTTCATGTGTTAATTAGGACTGTTTTGTAGTTTGAAATCTTTCATGTCTTTATTCTAATGCTGAATGTTTAAGATGCTTGTTCAGAACTTCATAAGTACCTGAGCTAATTTGAAGAACAGTGTTTACCTCCAGTTTCAGAATGTTGTTTTCTGAGTACTATGGAATCAATATACTCTGATCTAAATATGGTTTTTGAGCTGTAGACTGAATATAGAATTCTGTTCAGAGTATTGATTTGAGCAAATGAGTTAGGCGTTCTGAAAATTTTTACCCTGATCTGTGTTGAATTTGTACTTTGAAAACTGAACTGAACAAAATTAAATGTGTAATACTATTCATCATTAAGTTTTTGTCAAAATTGTTAAGCTATTCAATCCTGCTACTATTCATCATCCTACACTTCTGAAGTGATAAAAGATTTCTAGGATCATTTCCGAATCTGTTCAATTGCTTAAATCTGTTTGCCTGAAACTTCCGTTGTCGAATCTGCTACAGTGAATGCAGTGCTGTATTCTCTTCAAGTTTTCTGAAATTAGTGTATTTTGCATTGAAGATTCAGATTCCTGCAAGGTTGACATATTGTGAATCTTTGTATGCAGTTTTGACACTAAATTGAGATTGACATTTGCAAACTGAATCATAATTAGATAAATACACCTTGCTGAATTGTCGTTTACTATTCACCGTCTGAAAAACTATAATCTGAATTTGGTTGATAAGAGTTGTGAATTTTCAGGATCCATAATGATTATCATGTTTTGAATTTGTATATGCTGAACTAAAGTGAAACTGAAATTGAAACTTGCAAATTAAATCGACATTCATCAAATGTGCTTTGCTGATTTTACCTTTACTATTCATCATCCGATAAATTTTAGATTTGTTTGAATCTCTGTTGTGATTGAATTAAAACAATCTGAGTTACTTTTTGCAGTTGAAATTAATCCCCGGAGTGAGTATTTCTGATAGGTGTTGTCTAGGAACTTGAGTCAAAGCTATTTTTGAGTTTTTGATTCTGTTTGAGCTTAACCTTCGTACTGTTTGAATTGAGACGTGATTTTGTGTTTTTAGAGGAGCGTTGGGTGATTTGATTAGGCCATCACTTCGAAAGAAAGTGTCGAGGCACCTATTCACCCCCCTCTAGTCGCCATTCTGATCCCACAATTGGTATCAGAGCCGGTTTGATCACGAGTTGACCTTTACCGGTTGTGATCCTTTTTGGCGACATGGAATGAAATACAAAGATTCCGATGTTTTATGGTCGAGACTATGCATATTGGAAGGTGCGCATGGAGGCTTATTTGCTTAGCCAAGGAAGTGCGATATGGGACATTGATGCATACCAGTACACGATCCCTGAAACTCGTACCTCAGAGACTGAGAAGGCTCAATATGAATGTAATAGAAAGGCTTGAAACATTCTTTTTATCAGTCTGAGTCGCAACGAGTTCGACAAGGTTCAGCACCTTCGTACTGCTCAAGAGATTTGGTCGACCTTGAGTACTTTTCATGTGGGAACATCACAAATTAAGGATAGGAGGCAGAGAACGTATAATCAAGAATACCAAATGTTCGTGCAGGGCCCTGGCGAATCTGTTGATGCTTTGTTTGCTCGCTTTGATGGAATTATCAGTAATTTGCGCGCCACTCGGACTTTAGCTTACTCAGATCATGACCGTGCGATCAAACTTCTCTATGATCTGGATTGTAGCATATGGGAAGTTAAGATCTCTAGCATTGAAGAATCTGATAGTTTCGATACTTTGACTTGCAATGAACTTTTCAGTAAGCTTAAGTCCACCGAGATCACCAAGGCATCTCGTTCTAGGATTGGGAGTACTTTGTCGTAGTCCATGGCACTAGTTTCCGGTTCCGGCAGTGGCACCTAATTTGGAGGTAAATCATCAGGTGTTTCTGGAGCTTGTGTTTTCTTTGGAGCTTTTGACTTGTCCTCCCTTCTCTCTGTCACAAAAGAACAAGTTGATGTTCTAGATGATGAGGAGCTAGCTCTCATCGTCAGAAAGTTCACTCGCTTTTACAATGATAGACGAGACCAAAGGAGAGGAGGGTCACAGGGGTGTTTCGAATGTGGAGATACGTCTCACATAAAAGCTAATTGCCCTAAACTGAAATTTAAAAATGAAAATGAGCACAAGAACCAAACATGGAACAAGAAACCCTATTTTAGGGGAAAGCGAGGAAAAATGGCTAAGAGAGTAGCTGGAGCTTTTATGGCCGCCCTCAGCGACATCGACAGCACGTCAAGCGAGGAGCCAAGCTTGGAGGAAGAGGAGCCTCCCAAGAAATAGAAGAAGGAGAAGAAGACAGTCGACATCACCGACCTTTGCTTCGTGGTCAATGACAACTACAGCAGCGACGAGCTTGACACTTCTGAGGTACATCTATCCCGTGAGCAGCTTCTTGTTCTAAATGATGAATTGCATGATGCTATTTATTCTCAGGATAGATTACTTAAACTTGCTGCTAAGGAACGTAAAGAACAAAAGCTTAAAATTGAATCGTTCTCTATTGAACTTTCTTTATTGAAATCTAAATCTGAAACTGCTGATTGTGAGTCATGTCTCATTTTGATGGATGAACTTGCTCAGTTGCGTCTGATTCATGCTAAAAACATTGAAAATATTGAAAATGTTTAGAAGCAACTAATGGTGGTGGAGTCTAGACCTGATGCTATCGATGAATGCTTAAACTGCACCCTTTTGATTGAGAGTGTTAGTCTGAGAGAAAAACATATTGATGAGCTTAAGGCTAGATTGGAGAGTGCTTAGTATTCGAAGGATGTGCAGCCGGCTTGTGCGACCTGTGTCACCCTAAAAGACAAACTTAGCTTTGCTAGAGAGCAAGGAGAGAAATTGAAAATGTGAGAATGACTATCTTCTATCCGTAGTGGAAAAATGCACAGAAGGAAAGTGTAGGATGGACCTTCTTTTATCTAAAACCAAAATGTGTGCTGACAGAACAAGGTTAGCTCTCGGGTTGGGTTATGAGAGAACCACTCCAAACACTTTGAGTGAAACTGTGTTCACTCCTCCCACTACCCTAGAGAAAGAGAGAGCCGAGTTAGACACTGATCAAAAAGCCAAGAATCCTACCCAACCGACAAAGAAAGCTCTTCGTGCTTTAGATGAACCTTCTAAGCCAAAACCCAAGAAAACTGTGAGATTTGCGCCTCAGACCCATACCCACATTCCCAAGAAAGTGTATCACTGTTCTTATTGCCATCAGGTGGGTCATTTGATTGGGTTTTGCTTTCGTCGTATCAGGGATGAGCGACGGTCTTTTGCTCTGAGTTTTCAAGACATGCACTACCCATCTTTAGGTATGCATGAGTCTGCTTTTCGCTCTCATCCTGATTTTGAGGCTCCTTACAGTGATATGAGTGGGTATGCTCATCGTGGTGTATATCATACCTTGTATGATGATAGACCACGTAGGCATTTTGGTCCTAATTATTTTAGGAGACCTCAGCGAGTTGCTAGGAGATCACATGCGCAATATGATTCCCATCACACACAGTCTCTTGCTTTATCTACTTCATGGGTTGTTCAGCGCTGGATACCTAAGCATCTTATCTCTAAACCCAGCGCTGAGTACTCGAGATTTTACTTCTCTACTTAGGAGACTGTTTTTGCCCCTCATGGTGTACACCATGCTTCATATGGTGGTAGATCACGTGAAGAGGCTTTGATGCTCGACAGGTTGGGAGACCTCGTTGATTTCCTGGTTTGTGCTTTATTGCTAGACCACGCACTTTTTATCTTGTTTTATCTCCTGTGCATGGTTAGTCTTCTTCTTTGCCTGGATCTCGTGTTTTGCGCTATTGGATTTCAAAGCAATTTTTATCTCACCATCTCACTAAGCATCCAAGAGATACTAGCATGTTGCGAGGGGGAGTTGTGTACCATTGCATGAGCTTCTGTCATTTGATTAACTGCTTTTACAAGTACATGCTTTGTAATGCCTTTGAATTATTATCTTTAAGTACTATTGACTACATGGCATGTATTCATCTGAGTATTGACTTGAGCATGGCTTTTATTTGTGAAAATTTGAAAATGGTCACTGCTTAGTCTGGGATCTAGCATTGATTGGCTAAGTGCTCTTGCTAGCTTTTATACACCTGATAGCTAGGTCCTTTTTACTTGTATGCTGATACGCAACATGAGTTCATCAAAAATGTCTGAAAATGAAATTGAATGAAAGTGAAAATGAAAAATGAATGAAAATGAAAATGGAAACGGAAATGAATGATATTCATGCTTTTGTGTGCTGAATTTTGAAAAAATCCAGGTGGATTTGCTTTGTCGCACTATTTTGTTCTGAACGGCTTACCATAGCACTTTGGTATGAACCGGGACATTGAGTGTATGTAACATCCCAAGAATTAAAAATAAATAAAATAAGGAAAATGAATTTTCAGGAATTTAAAGGATTTACTTAATTAAAGAAAAGACTAAAAGAAAATTGTTAGAGCCAAACAAGGGGGAATACTCCAAATTTTAACTTGGAAAATTTATGGTGGAATCTAGAGGCCGAGAAATATTTTTAGGAATTTTTACAAAATTTTATCAACAGTGATTCAACCTCTAAGCAAATAAATGAATTACTGAAATTATTTTACTTAGAAAATACAATTAAAATCCCTTTGGGCCGCAAACCCCCAATCTGCCCTCGGCCCAGACCAGTCCGACACTGTGTCACAACGAGGTGGGACCCAGATGTCGGCGCCAACCTCCCTCCCTCTCTCCCACCCGCACCCGACCGAACCCACCCGTTAGCCCCACTCCACTCGCTCGGTCGCTGCCAAGCCTAGCCCGCGTGTCGGTGCCTTACCTCTCGCATTCGCTCGCCGACAGGTGGGGGCCACCTGTCGGGTCCGTCTTCTTCGTTGGAAGGGGATCCCCCCTTCCATACCGGCGACCACCTTCCTTTTTTCACCACCGGCCACCGCGTTACCCCGATTTGACCCCGGATCTCGGTCCCCCGATCAGCAGCGACCCCATTCCATCCTTAGCCGACGCGTATTCGCGTATTTGGAAGGTTAGCCAAGCAAGAAGGCAAGCTCGCTGGAGGGAAAAGGAAACCCTTGGCTCCCTTCCAATTGGACGCCGGTGAGCCCCTATAAAATGCCTCCCGCACTCGCCGCACTCCGCCACGCCACCTGAGCCCAAGAACTCACTAGCCCGAGCCGCCACTCCACTCTTTTGGTTTTCTCCCCTGCTCCACCTCCGGCCGCCGCTCGCCGCCACCACAGGCCCCCGCCGATCATGCCGTCGCCACCGTCGGGATCGCCGTCGACCGCCCATCACCGGCCACCCCTTGGTTGGCCGTGAGGACCACCGGACCACCGCCGCCATCTTCAACCCGAAGCACTCCTCCGTCTACCCTCACCGCCGGTCGCCGTCGGACACCCATCGCCGCCGTCGCAGGTACGGTCGTGACCCCCTTCCTCTCCTCTTTCTATTTCTGCCTAGAACTAGGGCTTAGCCCCCTCGCCATCGCCGTCGCCACCGCGCCTGAGCCCGCCATCACCAGAGAAGACGGGTAACTTACCAGCTCCGATGAGTGTCGTGCCGGACGAAGTCCTGGCCGCACGATCGCTCTTTGATGGCAGTGATTAAATCCCTCATGGGATTTAATCCTGGCCGTCCATCTGCGCCAAACCGGTATCGAGCCCTCTAGGCCGTTGGATCTCACTTACTCCCCGCCGGCCCATGCGCACAGTCACGGGTTCACGGTGAACCTGGTTCACCATGGACCAAAGACTGATTTTCTGTTTAAATAAAATTCTAGAAAATTTTGATCATTATTGAGCCCATGTTTTAATAAATTATCGCTATAATTCATAGGATAATATTGCATTAGTCTAATCTCAAAGCCCTACACATTATATTTATTAGATCCCCGTCCTTGTGTGCAAACCCAAGCCATGCTTATTGAGCCTAAACTCCTTGTCACTCTACAATACTATATTAGCTAGTGTCCAATGTATCGACACAACTGCTATAGGATAAAGGAACGAGTCATAGATAGTTGGATTCTACTAAATGAATTTTCCCGTTATTCTCGTCTCTGGATTCTGTTGGAGTTGGCTATGTTATAAGTATGGTGGGTTCCGGGTGCAAGCTAGGGCATTGGTTGGTCGCACCCGGGGCACTATAAGGACCGGTCTGCGGGATCTGTTGCAAAGCACTTCCATACTAACCACAAGTCTAATGGGTAAATCCTAACTGAAAGTATGGATCGTACCAACTTGGAGCACCATAGTGCAGGGGGCAAGGGGTAACCTGCTGGTGACTTGTACCGATGAGGCTCAAGGGGGGTATGTTGTTGGCTCGACGCGTCGGGGCACCATATGAAACCCATAAGAGGGTGATTATCGAATTGGTGCGTTCTATATGGAAGGTTTTGGCACGAGTTCCCGTGGTATGGGTCATCTCGTTACACTTTGGTGTATGGGATGAGTGCGTGCCTTGTGGGTACAGTGGTACAACTCTGATCAGAGTTTAAATCTTTTTGAAAAGTCGAGCCCACGGTCAAGGGCGGGTTGTGTGACTTCTCGCAGTTAGATTTCTATTGCTTGAATGTTTGTGTTATTCATGGCATGTAAGGACTGTTGAGCGAGGGTGGGCTGACTGTACCCCTCGAGTTAGAAGATGGTGCATATACATGTTTATGTTTCTGTACTAATATCTTGTTCACATTAACTGCTTTACAAATATGCTTTTACGCAAAGTTAGCCACTACATTATTTGTTATTACTCTGCATTATATTTGCATCTGGTGGCTTGCTGAGTATGATTGTACTCACCCCCGTTGACTTACACCACCAGAGCCCGTCTACTATGAGGACAATGAAGGTCTGGAGTAGCGACCCAGTCAAGGTGAGACTGGAAGGAGGTGTTCATCTAGGACCCTTATTTTATTAGTTTCTCTTTACTTTAACACTTTTGTATTAATATGGTCTACGAACCATCTTTGATTTGCGTATTGTACGCGGTCGTGTGATGAACGTCTTGTATTTATTGATTTTCTATGGAAATTCAATAAAGTCCTGATTTTATTAAATCTGGGCATTACATGATGGTATCAGAGCCGACTTGACTGTAGGAATCCAAACAAACCTGACCCTAGGACTTATTGTAGGACCGAAAGTAGCGACCAGAGGGGGTGAATGGGCGCCTAAAAATTCTTTCGAATCTATGGCCTGCTCCCAACACCCAACGCACCTCAAAAGACTAAACAGCTAATTGTAAATAGATCACAGCCTAAAAAATATCTAGCCTAGAAACGACCGGTGTCCTAGACAAAGAAACACCAATACAATGCTAAAAGGCAGATAAACAAAGCATTCAAAACATTGGCAGATCAAAGTTCATCACAGCAATTCAAACTGAATACAAGTGAAACATATGAGGAGTTACTGTTCAAGTTGTCTCCTGAACGAAACTTGGCGAAGCCTGCAACGTCAAGCCTGTAGAGTCGAAGCCTGTAGTGTCGAAGCCTGCAGTGTCTAAGCCTACTTCGAAGTACTCAATATCGAAGCCTGAAGTTACTTGCTAACGACTCCAAAATAAAATAAAATAAACACAGCCTGCGAAGCTAGCTTCGAAAAAGTCGTGGGAAGTCTTGCGTCTATCGAAGTACTGCCGAAGTACCAACTTCGGACCGAAGTCCACATGAACAGCAATCAAGAGTAAAACACTGAATGACATGCATGTGTCAACCTTCGCTCAGTAGATGGACTTCAAACATGAGGAAAAGAACACACAGCCGAAGCATGCGAACATTTTGAAGCTATCTGATCCGACGTGGGACCCACATTCCAACTTCGAACAGTAAACCCTCCGTTGTAAAAATACTTTGTTTAGACCAACAAGAAACCAAGCGCGAAGGGCTTCGAAGCCGGGGATAGAGAACAGCGAAGCTAGTATGGGGATTGCTTCGGAGTAGGTAATCTCTGAACTGAAAAAAAAACCGAAGACCTGCTAACCTTCGAAATCATGCATAGACCGTCGAAGCATGCTGCGTTGTGGGGACCACACTAAAACTTCGAACAGAGAAGGCTTTAGCCAAAACAGCACGTTTGCTAGGGAACTTCGAACCAAGAAAAAACAAGTGACAGACAGCTGCTACCGAAGGTCTGAAAAGAAAAGCTATGCAAACCTAGGATTTCTAGGCACTTAAGTAGATAGATGGAAAAACAGGTACCATGTACAGTGCATCCTTTCTATTAAAGAAAGATGAACCAGCTGGCTGCATGAGGCTACAAAACATGACTACTGGAGGCTAGCTATGATAGGTCAAGAAAATAGCTCCTGCTACTGCGCCTGACAGAGTCTAGTAGTGTAGACTGCTGCAAGAAGGGCTAAGAACAACATCTGTGGCTGGAATAAAATACGAACAACACGTTGCATTAAATAAACATGTGAAACCAGAGAATAAAAATCTGAGGCAAAAACTGTTATGCAGCACTATAGAACTCTCTCGAGAAGAGAACAACAAATATTTTAACGCTCGAACTCACGACTCGCAGAGCACAGAAAAACTAAATCCAAATCTTTGCTTACGGATGAACAACTCAACAGGCACGCAAAACGAGGAAACAAAGTGAAACCAAAAGATTTGAGAAAACAGGAGATAAAACCTTTGGAGACGATTTCTAGGTGCACAACAGTGGCGGCGCGCAAGGAACAGGAGTAGGTGAGGTGAACACTGATTTTTCAGATTAAAGTGTGTTAACCCTAACCCTAGGGATTGGGGCCCTTTTTATAGGCAGCCCAATCAGCCTAGAATATTCCACAGACCCTTAGGGTTTTTTACAGACGCTGAAATAAAAGGAAAAGACTAAACTGCCTTTAGGATATATTTACTGACTCGACTGACTGATTGTGGGCCTAAGGACAAAAAAGTAAACTCCTATTTACAGATGACTTATCCGGAAGCTAAGCTTTCGTAGCGACTACGGCTTCTCTTCTGGACAGTCCGATACAAGATCAGCGATCGTCAGTTTTGCGCCGAAACTGACAAAGCCTCCACCGACTTTGCACCAGGTACCCGGATTAGGCTGGCCCGATTCCGCAGCTCTCTCAGCCCAACAATCACTCACCGCCCGTGTACCAGAGTCAATCCTGGTCAACAGCCCAGTGGGTCTTCTGCTGTTCTTAGCCCATGTACCCGGATTGGGCCAGCCTGACTTCGCAGCTCTCTCAGCCCGACAGTCGCTCGCTGCCCGTGTACCTGAGTCACACGCGGCCCAGACACAGCAGGTCTCCTATCTTCTTCTGTCCTCTTTAACTATCGTTGACAATGACTCATCACATCTGGAGCCATGAGGCCCACGCTATTCAGCATGGCTCCTCAATCTCCCCTTGATGAGTGCATTGTCAACAGTTCACTTCTTCAGCTCTTCAGTACCTGCGAACACATGTGGAAACACGAAAACAAAGCACAAGAAAACAAAGAAGAAGAAAATAAAGTAAAAGTTTAACCCTAATGACGAAAAGCCGAACAAAAGCAAGAAATGGTCATTATGGTTAACCAAAAGTAAAAGCTCAAAATGAGTGCGATCTCAGAAACATCATCAAGGATATCAAAAGAGTAAGGATAAACGGAACAAAAACTCCCCCTGAAACAAATCCCAGAGAAAGCCAAAACTCCCCCTTGAACTCTTATCCCAAAATTTCTCCCCCTTGTTGACAGGTGAACTCATTAAGCACTCTAAAGAGACACAGACTCCCACTGAAATGCAACTCCCCCTCAAAATATGCAATGAATGTAACTGGGGTGCAGGTGGAGTGAATAAAGCATGCTTCTCAGATATGATTAACTGCAATTAAAACATCTAACAGATACAACAAAATTCATATTGTCTAAGATACATGGCATGATCACTGCAACAGATGATATCTAAAGAAAATCATTAGCACGCATTTTTCAAATTTTGCAAACAAAAGTATCACCATATTTCCCAGTTGACAGTCAAGGTAAAGCATGAAATGCATAAGCTAACTGATATCTACCAAGATAAGCATTGTCCAAAAACAACGTGCTTCAGCAAACTTGTTGTCTTTTTAATTTTCAAGCTTTTTCATTATCCTTTTTCATTTGTGCCAAGGGTTATTTGCATGTCAATCCTTATGCTAACCGACCAAGTCAAGCCTAGGCCAGAGCTGGACCATCAGAAGCTTAAGACATTGGTCTTGGCATACACCACATTGTCCTAGTTCATACCAAAGTGCTATGGTAAGCAATCTAGAACAAAGTAATGTGACAAAGCAAACCCACTTGGATCTTTTCAACTCAAGCATAAAAGGCATGAAATTTTCTTTCATTTTTGATTTTTATCATTTTTATAGCACATTTTCCATGTTAAAGCATAAAGATGTCTAAGTTGCATATCTGCATCTATGTGAGGAACTAGCTACAAGGCATGTAACAGATAGCAAAAGCATTCAGCCTACACATGCTAGTTACCAGAAGCAATGGTGATCATTTTTCATGTTTAAAGCATAAAAGCCATGCATATGACATATATCAGACATATCAAGTGAACTGAACCACAGCATGATCATCGACAAGTAATCAAAAGCATGTACTAGCTAGAATAAGTAAAGCAGCCCAATCATATAACAGAAGCAAGCTCAAAAGTGTGATATGTGAATATGTATGATATGAACACACACAAAAAGACTCAAGAAAAGAGTAAAGAAGAAAGAAAACTGACGCAAAATATTCTAGAAAGTATACACAACACCGAAATCCCCACATAAACGCTCAAAAGTAGACTGATCTAGGGGTTTGGTGAAAATGTCAGCCAACTGATAATGGGTATCAACATGACCAAGGTCAATGACACCTTTCTCATATTGATCCTGCAGAAAGTGAAAGCGCACATCAATGTGTTTGGTTTTTGAATGGAGACAAGGGTTTTTCCCTACACTAATTGCACTGGTGCTATTGCAAAACAAAGGAACTCTGGTAGGAAAGAACAACCCAAAATCTCGCAGAATGGAAATCATCGAAACCAACTATGAGCAGCAGCTAGCAGCAGCTACATACTTAGCCTCAATGGTCGAAAGAGCAACTCCAGATTGCTTCCGAGAAGACCAAGAGACAAGAGACGAACCAAGAAACTGATAGGTACCAGAAGTCGACTTGCGATCCAACCGGCACCCACCAAAATCGGCATCCAAAAAGCCAGATAAATCAAGAGATGATGATGCTGAATAGTAAAGACCAAGATCAGGAGCATAAGTGAGATACCTGAAGATGCGCTTGACAGCCTGCCGATGAGACGCGCGTGGTGAAGACTGGAAGCGCGCGCACAGTCCCATGGTGAACTGTATGTCCGGTCTTGTCACCGTCAAGTACAGCAGCGAATCGATCATCCCTCGAAGCTCTCTCTCATTGACCTTGACGTCGCTCTCGTCCTTGTCCAGTCCCCCAGATGTGCCCATTGGGGTCATCTGCGGCTTCAGCTCTCCACCAAAGTCAAATTTCTTCAACATGTCACGAGTGTACTTACTTTGGTGGATGAAAGTGTCGTCCTTGGTCTGCTTGATCTGGAGCCCTATGAAGTACTTGTGCTCACCCATGAGGCTCATCTCAAACTCGTTGTGCATCTGCTCAGAAAACTTGAACACAAGATCATTAGTAGTATCGCTAAAAATAATATTGTCCACGTAAATCTGAGCAACTAAAAAATCTGAAGCATCTCTGAGCAAGAAAAGAGTTTTATCCATAGAACCCATCACAAAGCACTTCCCCAACAAAAACGGCTTCAACCGGTCATACCAAGCCCTGGGGGCTTGTTTCAACCCGTATAAAGCTTTTTGCAATTTAAAAACATGTCGAGGAAACTTGGGGTTCTCAAAACCGGGGGGTTGCCTAACATACACTTCCTCCTCTATATACCCGTTCAGACACTTCCTCCTCTATATACCCGTTCAGAAAAGCACTCTTGACGTCCATTTGAAAAAGCTTAAAACCCTTCGAAATAGCAAAAGCTAAAAGAATGCGAATGGATTCAAGACGGGCAACAGGAGCAAAGGTTTCTTCAAAGTCAATACATTCCTTCTGGCAAAAACCGTGGGCAACTAGTCGAGCTTTGTTGCGCACCACAACCCCATCTTCACCTTGTTTGTTCTTGAACACCCACTTGGTGCCTATGGGGTTGCATCCTGGTGGCGGCTCAACTAGTGTCCAACCCCAATTACGGACAAAATTCTCAAGCTCTTCTTGCATAGCGTTAATCCAATTAGAGTCAGAAAGAGCATGAGAAACGTCTCTGGGCTCAAAAGATGCAACAAAAGCAGATTCAGCAAACACAGCAAGAGAGGTACCAGATGAACGCAAAGTTCTCTCAGTCAAATCACCAATGATGAGCTCTGAGGGGTGATCACGCTGAACTGCTCGGCATCCCTGGTGATCTGAAGTCACCTCACCGGAGTCAGCAGCTGGCACCTCTGGACTCGACTGAGGGGGCTCGATCAAAGTGGAAGAAGCGATCAGAGGTCTGCCCTCATCCTCAGTAGAAGTCTCAGAAGGTGTGGGCTCTGCAGGAGGTGCAGAAGGCCCACCCTCATCAGCAGCTGGAGTATCCTCATCTTCTTCGAAGATGGACTCTCCGAGCTCATCATCACCAGAAAGCTCAAAAGAAGGAGTCAAAGAAGGAAAGGACTCATCAAAAGAAACCTCGCAAGTCTTGACAAGCTACTGGGAGTCGAGGTTCGAAACACGGAAGCCTCGAGAATGTAAAGCGTAGCCAAGAAAAACTTTGTCCCAGCAACGAGACTCAAACTTGTCCAAATGCCCTCCGTTCTTGAGCACAAAGCACTTGCAGCCAAACGCTCGCAAGTGGCTCACCTTGGGCTATCTGCCAAACCGCAACTCGTATGAGGTCTTACCTAGGTAAGCTCTAAGAAAAATGCGGTTGGCCAGATAGCAAGCCGTGTTCATGGCTTCAGCCCAAAAACGCCTAGGAGTCCTGTGCTCATCGAGCATCGTCCTGGCCATCTCGACTAGCGTGCGGTTCTTTTGTTCCACAACGCCATTCTGTGTGGGAGTGTAAGGAGCAGAAAACTGATGGTCAAGACCCTGATCACTACAGAAGCTGACGAACTGAGAGTTCTTGAACTCAGAGCCGTTGTTGGAGCAAATTGCTCGCATCCAACCATTGTTCTCATTGTCCAGCTTCAAAATCAGGTCATGAACAAAATGAAAAGTCTCATCCTTAGACTCCAAGAAGAAAACCCACGAGAATCGAGAAAAATCGTCAACAATCACAAGCGCATACCATTTCCCACCGACTGAGCGTACCCGAGCTGGACCGACAGTGTCCATATGTAACAGCTCGCCCGGATACGAAGTCATCACCTGAGTCACAGGTGAGTGAGAAGCGGCAACCATTTTCCCGTGACGACAGGGATGACAAACTAGATCCTTCTCCATCTTAAGCTTGGGCAATCCTCGGATGAGGTCCATTGAGCTTAACCTGTCTAGCAGATCAAAACTCAAATGACCTAACCTCCTATGCCACTTCCAGAGCTCAGAAGAAGATCCAGCAATCAAACAGCGAGAAAGGCCAAAAGAACTAGAGAAGTCAATTCGAAAAACTTTACCAAATGGTAAGATTTGGCAAATCAAAGACCCTCTAGAATCAAACACAGAAGAATTGCCCTTCTTAAAACACACTTCCAAACCATCCTCAAGAAGTTGTGAAACAGAAATCAAGTTAAAGTTCAAATTTTTAACCAAGGAAACATTCTTCAAAGAGAAGTGGTCTGAAATGCGAATTGAGCCGATACCACTTACCTTCCCTTGACCACTGTTCCCGAATGTGATGTATTCTTTGGAGCTTGGGGGAGTGAGACTGGAGAATCATCTGCGATGTCCCGTCATGTGGCGGGAGCACCCTGAGTCCATGATCCAAATGTCCTCTAGTCCCCGATCCTGCACAATCAATGGTCGTAAGGGGGAGCAAATGGTCCGGCACCAGGTTTAGCAAAAGAGCTAAACCAATGTCGAGCCATTTGCTCAAAAGATGGAAAACAGAAATCATTAGAAGAGTTTGGACCAAAAGGCGGCTCAAAGCGCGGTCCTCGGTTCTGCCTAAAGCCTCGGCCACGAGGTCCAGGACCGTAGCCAAAACGGCCTGGAGCTCTACCGGAACGAACACCACCAACTGGAGCACGGGCACGAAAGTCGTCTCCTCTACCACCACCTACACGACGCGGCCTGGTCTCCAGCCTCTCCCAGCGTTGAGGAACACGCAGTCTACCACCCTGCTGGTAGAACTGCTCCTAACCACCACGAGCACGCTCTACTCTCTCAACCCGCTTCCTCCTGAAGAAAAACTCCGCAAGATGCCCCTCTCTCTGACAATACTCACAATGGTAGGTGGGCTTGTTGGGATGTGGTTGAGGCTTGGGGTTCTTGGGCTTAGTGGTGTTTGTTGTCGTCTTCTTGGGTTGAGAGGGTCCAGGAAGAGAGTCAAGAGAAGTGTGGAAGTGTTTGGGCTTTGGAACCCAGATGGGCTTCTTGGGTGGAGCTTTGGGCTGTTCATGGATCACTCCATCCTTGGGCTGACTAGCCTGGGAAGACTCAGTGGAGTGAGTCTTAGGGTATCTCTGCTCTAGAGTCATTTTACTCCACTCCACTGCCCGGCTAATTGCACTCTCAAAGTCAGCCTTGGTGTAGGTGTAACCTACCCCAAACCCATCCTGCCTCTTAAACTGCTGGATCATCATGCCAAGCTGTGGCTCTCGGGCATTGATCCAACTCAGGATAGAACGGAGGTAAAAGTTCTCATTCTGGGAATCAGCTAGATCCTCTCTCAAGGAAGCTAGAACCTCCACCTGAGACAAGCAGGTCTCACACTCTCTATCTACTTGGACAGACTTCTCGACTTTCAGCTTAATCAACTCCAGCCTAAGAGACAAGCAGTTCTCACAGACAGTGGGTGGAACTGACAGTATCTCAAGCTCTAGCCTAGTCTGAGCCAGCTCAGCTCCCACTCTCTCCAACTCACCCAAATGCTCATCGCCCTTGGCTTTCAGCTCAGCTAAACTAGCTAGATGAGATGGGCAATCAACACAGGGAACGACGACAGTGGCTTGAGCATCTTTAAGCTCTAGTTGAGCGCTTTCAAGCTCAGTGGCCAAAGCGTCCCTCTCATCAACCCTTTCTGTGTACCTGGACTGCAGAGTCGACAGGTCACACAGAAGCACCTCACACTTTGGGCACTCACTGCTATCACCCAAGCAAGGGGAAGAAGATAGACTCTTGATTCTGCCATTGGCCATGGCAAGCTCACTTTCTAATTCATCTATCCTCCTCTTAGCCCCCCTAAGCAGTTTTTCCTGATATTTTAACTCCTGACGATTGCTTTCAAGTAAATCAACGATTTCGCGGTCATAAGATGATACCTTTTCGTTGTCGTCGTCATCGGAGTCATCGGAGGAGCCCTTCACTTCCTTATCCCCAAGAGCCATTGAGCAGAAGCTCTTGCGGGATCTTCGGCGCTGATGTGAACGGCTCTTTGGTCTGTCCCCGAAGGCCATGAAGCAAAGGCCCGCTAGATCGTCCTTGTCCTTTCCCTTCCTGGTGATGATCTCCTCATCGCTTGAGCTTGATGAAGAGGAAGAAGACGTGGACCTCTTGGAGTAGCTCTTCTCCATCTCGGCGAAGAAGGCCTTGTCGCGCTTCTTGTTGTCTCACCGGTAGTCCTTCAGGGCCTTTTTGAAGAATCTGGTCTTTGGCTTGCCCTTGTTGAAGGAAGAGTTGTCGTGCTTGCCGTAGTCGTGGAAGCCACCACCGGTGCCCTTCTTGTGGCCATTGCGCTTGGGACAATCGGCGATGAAGTGTCCTGGGTCACCACACTCAAAGCACCCGGATTTTGTGCCGTGTCTTTTGAACATCCTTTTGTCATAAACACGACGCACCCGGTTGTTAAAAAGACACAAATCATCATCTCCCAAAGACTAAAGCTGGTCCTCAGTGATAGACATCAAAGAGAACCCAGCACAGCTCACAGAAGAAGGATCAACAGAAGGTGTAGCAAGGGCCAGAGACTTTGATCCAGAGCCAGTGAGATTTGATCTCAACTGGATATCAACCTCGGTGGCCTTCAGCTTGCTAAACAACTCAGAAATGGTCAAGATATCATAAGATGTGCTCTCAATGATAGAGGATACCTTGATCTCCCAGATCTTTGGGTCCAAGGTATGGAGAACCTTGAGTGCCTGCTCGTGATCTGAGACTAACTAAGCACCCTCAGCCTTGTTGTCCCGAAGCTTGTTTATGATCGATTGAAAACGACCAAACAATGCTTCAACAGATTCACCCGGCTTTGTGTGAAATTTTCATATTCACGCCGGTAGGTCTGATACAGTCGAGCCTTGACCTGGGCTGTTCCCTCATGGTCTGCAGTTGAGGGTAGCCTAGATCTCTCTCGTAGTGGAGAAATGGCTCACACGCTCAAACTCAGTGGGACCTAAACCAAAAAACAAGATGTCACATCCTTACTATTGTTCAGATGTTGGGCAATGATACCAGGAGTACCATGCTCAGCAACTGGCAATATAACGAACATAGCGTGAACGCAAATGTCCCAGATGTTCGAGCCTTGGCTCATAAGATAGGCTCGCATGTTAGTCTTCCAATAGTTATAGCCATAAGCTTCCAAGGACGGGACCTTGCCAGAAGACGTCATGATCACTACTGGGGTTTAGAACCGGTTAAGGTATGGAAAAACCCTAACCAGGATCTGATACCACTTGTAGGACCAAAAGTAGCGACTAGAGGGGGTGAATGGGCGCCTAAAAATTCTTTCGAATCTATGGCCTGCTCCCAGCACCCAACACACCTCAAAAGACTAAACAGCAAATTGTAAACAGATCAAAGCCTAAAAAATATCTAGCCTAGAAATGACCGGTGTCCTACACAAAGAAACACCAATACAGTGCTAAAAGGCAGATAAACAAAGCATTCAAAACATTGGCAGATCAAAGTTCATCACAGCAATTCAAACTGAATACAAGTGAAACAGATGAGGAGTTACTATTCAAGTTGTCTCCTGAACGAAACTTGGCGAAGCCTGCAACGTCGAAGCCTGTAGAGTCGAAGCCTGCAGTGTCGAAGCCTGCAGTGTCGAAGCCTGCTTCGACGTACTCAATATCAAAGCCTGAAGTTACTTGCTAATGACTCCGAAATAAAATAAAATAAAATAAACACGGCCTGCGAAGCTAGCTTCGAAAAAGTCATGGGAAGTCTTGCGTCTATCGAAGTACTGTCGAAGTGCCAACTTCGGACCGAAGTCCACATGAACAGCAATCAAGAGTAAAACACCGCAAGGAATAAATACTGAATGACATGCATGTGTTAACCTTCGCTTAGTAGATGGACTTCGAACACGAGGAAAAGAACACACAGCCGAAGCATGCGAACATTTCGAAGCTATTTGATCCAACGTGGGACCCACATTCCAACTTCGAACAGTAAACCCTCCGTTATAAAAATACTTTGTTCAGAGCAACAAGAAACCAAGCGCGAAGGGCTTCGAAGCCGGTGAGGAGCCATGCTGAATAGCGTGGGCCTCATGGCTCCAGAAGTGATGAGTCATTGTCAACGTTAGTCAAAGAGGACTGAAGAAGAGAAGAGATCTGCTATTTCATGGGCCGCGTGTGACTCAGGTACACGGGCAGCGAGCGACTGTCGGGCAGAGGAGGCTGCGAAGTCGGGCTGGCCCAATCCGGGTGCATGGGCCAGAAGCAGTGGGAGACCCACTGGGCTGTTGACCAGGATTGACTCAAGTACACGGGCGGTGAGCGATTGCCGGGCTGAGAGAGCTGCGGAGTCGGGCCGGCCCAATCCGGGTACCTGGTGCAAAGCTGGTGGAGGCTTTGTCAGTTTCGGCGTAAAACTGACAACCGTTGATTCTGTATCCGACTATCCAGAAGAGAAGTCGTAGTCGCTACGAAAACTTAGCTTCCGGATAAGTCATCTGTAACTCTAGGCCCACAGTCAGTCAGTAGTGTCTGTAAAAATTTCCTAAGGGCAGTAGAGTCTTTTCCTTATTTTTGAGTCTGTAAAAACCCTAAGGGGCTGGTAGAATATTCCTAGTGTTGGGCTGCCTATAAATAGGACCCCAATCCCTAGGGTTTGGACTACCCTTTTGGCTGAAATCAAATCCTCTCTATTGAGTCACTTTTTGTCTCTTGCCTTGCCTCTCTCTCTTCTCTGGTTCCCTGCTTGCGCCGCCAGGAAGTTTTGCCCCTGTGTTTAATGCCTTGCTTTTAATGTTGCAGTAAATGCCCTATTTCGTTGTGTGCTGCATCTGCAAAAGGTTTTAATGGCTTCATTTCATTAGCATAGCAAGTTTTCCCGTGTTTTTAGAGGCTTTGGAGGCTTCGGCTGGGTGTGTTCTTCATTCTAGTAGTACTAGTTCTTCTTGTTGGAAGTAGTACTACTTCCCTGCAGCTATAGTGTTCTGTGCAGCTTTTCACCTTCTACTGCACAGCTTTTTGATCGAAGCTGACAGGGCCTATTACCTTTTCTGGTTGTGTCTCTGACGAAGTATTTCTCTGTTCGAAGCCCCTCAGCTCCGAGAGACAGGCTTCGATTTAACATCTTCAAAGGCTTCGCCCAATCTTCGATCTACGGTGTGCGGTCTATGTTGATAAGCTTCGAAGTATTTTTCTGGACGGACATCATCGCATACTTCGAATAACATACTCCGAATCTAGTTGTTCGAAGTGCACACTTCGGTAGGCTTCGAAGTTGGGTTCGAAGCTTGTCATTTCTGACAGACTTCGTTTTGATTTCCTTGTGGCGTGTCAGCCTTCGGTTCTCTTTCCGAAGCTTTCTCTGTTCGAAGGTAGAGTGTAGGCTTCGGACTTAGTTTTCTGTCGTGTGACAGGCTTCGCATCTTTGTACGAAGGTTGTCTGTTTGTGGGTTGTGTTCGAAGTTTTCTATTCGAAGGTACTTGCTCCGAAGCTCTCGGTTCGAAGATGTGTTCGAAGCCTTGACTTTGAAGTACATACTTCGAACCAGGCTCCGGCATTGTCTACTTCGCTCCGAAGTACACTTCGCTACTTGCCACTTCGAACTAGGCTAGACCGTGACACCTTCAGCATCTCGGACAGGCTCCGTCACCAACCTCCGAAGCAGACCTCGACGTGCGAAGGAGGCTTCGCCCAGTTCCGAACAGGAGACAAATTTGGACAGTAACTTCTCTTGTCATCTTACACATTCTTAGATCATTTCATTGAGAAGTTTAGGCCTGTTACACCTTGTTTATCTGCCTAGTTGCACTACCTTAGTTTTATACTGTTTATCATCAGTTGCTTCTAGGTTAGAAACCTTTAGACTTAGGCCTTCTGTTTATTTTCTGCTGCGTAGTCTGTTGAGGTGCGTTGGGTATTGGGAGCAGGCCATTGATTCGAAAGAATTTTTTAAGGTGCCCATTCACCCCCCCTCTGGTCGCTACTTTCGGTCCTACAATTGGTATCAGAGCAGGGTTAGGGTTTTTCCATACCTTAACCGGTTCTAAACCCCAGTAGTGACTATGACGTCTCCTGGCAAGGTCCTGTCCTTGGAAGCCTATGGCTATAATTATTGGAAGACTCGCATGCGAGCCTATCTCATGAGCCAGGGTTCGGACATATGGGACATTTGCGTTCACACCACGTTTGTCATTTTGCCAGTTACTGAGCAAGGTACTGCTGGTATCATTGCTCAACATCTGAGCAACAGTAAGGCTGTGAACATTTTGTTCTCTGGTTTAGGTCCCACTGAATTTGAGCGTGTGAGTCATCTCTCCACTACGAGAGAGATCTGGGCTACCCACAAGGCACACCATGAGGGAACAGCACAGGTCAAGGCTCGGCTCTATCAGACCTACCGGCGTGAATATGAGAATTTCACACAGAAGCTGGGTGAATCTGTTGAGGCTTTGTTTGGTCGCTTTCAGTCGATCATTAACAAGCTTCGGGACAACAAGGCTGAGGGTGCTCAGTTAGTCTCAGATCATGAGCAGGCGCTCAAGGTTCTCCATACCTTGGACCCAAAGATCTGGGAGATCAAGGTATCCTCTATCGTTGAGAGTACTTCTTACGATACCTTGACCATTTCTGAGTTATTTAGCAAGTTGAAGGCCACTGAGGTAGATATCCAGTTGAGATCAAATCTCACTGGTTCTGGATCAAAATCCCTGGCCCTTGCTACACCTTCTGTTGATCCTTCTTCTGTGAGCTGTGCTGGGTTCTCCTTGATGTCTATCACTGAGGACCAGCTTGAGTTGTTGGGAGATGATGATTTGTGTCTGTTTAACAACCGGGTGCGTCGTGTCTAGGATAAGAGAATGTTCAAAAGACACGGCACAAAATCCGGATGCTTTGAATGTGGTGATCCAGGACATTTCATCGCCGACTGCCCCAAGCGCAATGAACACAAGAAGGGCACAGGTGGTGGCTTCCACAACTCCGGCAAGCACGACAGCTCTTCCTTCAACAAGGGCAAGCCGAAGACTCGGTTCTTCAAGAAGGCCCTGAAGGAATACCGGCGAGAGAACAAGAAACGCGACAAGGCCTTCTTCGCCGAGATGGAGAAGAGCTACTCCAACCAGTCCACGTCTTCTTCCTCTTCATCAAGCTCAAGCGATGAGGAGATCGTCATCAGGAAGGGGAAGGACAAGGACGATCCGGCGGGCCTCTGCTTCATGGCCTTCGGAGACAAGTCGAAGAGCCGCTCACACCAGCGCCGAAGATCCCGCAAGAGCTTCTGTTCAATGGCTCTTGGGGATAAGGAAGAAAAGAGCTCCTCCGACGATTCCGACGACGACGACAACAAGGTATCATCCTACGAGCGCGAAATCGTTGATTTACTTGAGAGCAATCGTCAGGAGTTGAAATATCGGGAAAAACTGCTTAGGGGGGCTAAGAAGAGGATAGATGAGTTAGAGAGTGAGCTTGCCGTGGCCAACGGCAGAATCGAGAGTCTATCTTCTTCCCCTTGCTTGGGTGATAGCAGTGAGTGCCCGAAGTGTGAGGTGCTTCTGTGTGACCTGTCGACTCTGAAGTCCAGGTACACAAAAAGGGTTGATGAGAGGGACGCTTTGGCCACTGAGCTTGAAAGCGCTCAGCTGGAGCTGAAAGATGCTCAAGCCACTGTCGTCGCACCCTGTGTTGATTGCCCATCTTATTTAGCTGCCTTAGCTGAGCTGAAATCCAAGGGTAATGAACATTTGGGTGATTTGGAGAGGTCGAGAGCTGAGCTTGCCCAGACTAGGCTAGAGCTTGAGACACTGTCAGTTCCACCCACTGTCTGTGAGAACTGTCTGTCTCTTAGAATGGAGTTGATCAAGCTAAAAGCCGGGAAGTCTGTCCAAGTAGAGAGTGAGTGTGAGACCTGCTTGTCTCAGGTGGAGGTTCTAGCTTCCTTGAGAGAAGAGCTAGCAGATTCTCAGAATGAGAACTTTTACCTCCGTTCTATCCTGAGTTGGATCAGTGCCAGAGAGCCACAGCTTGGCATGATGATCCAGCAGTTCAAGAGGCAGGATGGGTTTGGGGTAGGTTACACCTACACCAAGGCTGACTTTGAGAGTGCCATCAGCCGGGCAGTGGAGTGGAGTAAAATGACTCCAGAGCAGAGGTATCCCAAAACTCACTCCACTGAGTCTTCTCAGGCTTGTCAGCCCAAGAATGGAGTGATCCATGAACCACCTAAAGCTCCACCCAAGAAACCTATCTGGGTTCCAAAGCCCAAAAATCTCCACACTTCTCTTGACTCTCTTCCTGGACCCTCTCAACCCAAGAACACAACACCAAACACCACTAAGCCCAAACATCCCAAGCCTCAACCACATCCCAAGAAGCCCACCTATCATTGTGAGTACTGTCAGAGAGACGGGCATCTTGCGGAGTTCTGCTTCAGGAGGAAGCGGGTTGTGAGAGCAGAGAGGGCTCGTAGTGATCAGGAGCAGTTCTACCAGCAGGGTGGTAGACTGCGTGTTCCTCGGTGCGGGGAGAGGCTGGAGGCCAGGCCGCGTCGTGTAGGTGGTGGTAGAGGAGACGGCTTTCTTGCCCGTGCTCCAGTTGGTGGTGTCCGTTCCGGCAGAGTTCCAGACCGTGTTGGCTACGGTTCTGGACCTCGTGGCCGCAGGGTTAGGCAAAACCGAGGACCGCGCTTTGAGCCGCATTTTGGTCCGAACTCTTTTGATGGTTCTCGCTTTCCATCTTTTGAGCAGATGGCTCGACACTGGTTTAGCTCTTTTGCTAAACCTGGTGCCGGACCATTTGCTCCCACTTATAGACACTGATTGTGCAGGACCGGGGATTGGAGGATGTTTGGATCATGGACTCAGGATGCTCTCGCCACATGACGGGACATCGCAGATGGTTCTCTAGTCTCACTCCCCCGAGCTCCAAAGAGTACATCACATTCGGGAACAGCGGTCAAGGGAAAGTAAGTGGCATAGGCTCAATTCGCATTTCAGATCATTTCTCTTTAAAGAATGTTGCTTAGGTTAAAAATTTGAACTTCAACTTGATTTCTGTGTCGCAACTTCTTGAGGATGGTTTGGAAGTGCGTTTTAAGAAGGGTAATTCTTCTGTGGTTGATTCTAGAGGGTCTTTGGTTTGTCAGATTTTACCTTTCGGTAAAGTTTTTCGAATTGACTTCTCTAGTTCTTTTGGCCCTTCTCGCTGTTTGATTGCTGGATCTTCTTCTGAGCTCTGGAAGTGGCATAGGAGATTAGGTCACTTGAGTTTTGATCTGCTAGTCAGGTTAAGCTCTATGGACCTCATCCGAGGATTGCCCAAGCTTAAGATGGAGAAGGATCTAGTTTGTCATCCCTGTCGTCATGGGAAAATGGTTGCCGCTTCTCACTCACCTGTGACTCAGGTGATGACTTCGTATCCAGACGAGCTTTTACACTTGGACACTGTAGGTCCAGCTCGGGTACGCTCAGTCGGTGGGAAGTGGTATGCACTTGTAATTGTTGACGACTTTTCTCGATTTTCGTGGGTTTTCTTCTTGGAGTCTAAGGATGAAACTTTTCAATTTGTTCATGACTTGATTTTGAAGCTGAAGAATGAGAACAATGGTCGGATGCGAGCAATTCACTCCGACAACGGCTCTGAGTTCAAGAACTCTCAGTTCGTCAGCTTCTGTAGTGATCAGGGTCTGGACTACCAGTTTTCTTCTCCTTACACTCCCCCACAGAACGGTGTTGTGGAACGAAAGAACCGCACGCTAGTCGAGATGGCCAGGACGATGCTCGATGAGCATAGGACTCCTAGGCGTTTTTGGGCTGAAGCCATGAACACGGCGTGCTATTTGGCCAACCGTATTTTTCTTAGAGCTTACCTTGGTAAGACATCATACGAGTTGCGGTTTGGCAGACAGCCCAAGGTGAGCCACTTGCGAGCGTTTGGCTGCAAGTGCTTTGTGCTCAAGAAGGGAGGGCATTTGGACAAGTTTGAGTCTCGTTGCTGGGATGGTGTTTTTCTTGGTTATGCATTGCATTCTCGAGGGTTCCGTGTTTGGAACCTCGAATCCCAGCTGCTTGTCGAGACTTGTGAAGTTTCATTTGATGAGTCCTTGCCTTCTTTGACTCCTTCTTTTGAGCTTTCTGGTGATGATGAGCTTGGAGAGTCCATCTTTGAGGAAGATGAGGATACTCCAGCTGCTGATGAGGGTGGGCCTTCTGCATCCCCCACAGAGCCCACACCTTCTGAGACTTCGACTGATGATGAGGGCGGACCTCTGATCACTTCTTCCACTTCGATCGAGCCCCCTCAGTCAAGTCCAGAGGTGCCAGCTGCTGACTCCGGTGAGGTGACTTCAGATCACCAGGGAACCCGAGCAGTTCAGCGTGACCATCCCTCAGAGCTCATCATAGGTGATTTGACTGAGAGGACTTTGCGTTCTTCTGCCTCTCTCGCTGTGTTTGCTGAATCTGCATTTGTTGCATCTTTTGAGCCCAGAGACGTTTCTCATGCTCTTTCTGATTCCAATTGGATTAATGCTATGCAAGAAGATCTTGAGAATTTTGTCCGTAATCGGGTTTGGACACTAGTTGAGCCGCCATCAGGATGCAACCCCATAGGCACCAAGTGGGTGTTCAAAAACAAACAAGGTGAAGATGGGGTTGTGGTGCGCAACAAGGCTCGACTAGTTGCCCAGGGTTATTGCCAGAAGGAAGGTATTGACTTTGAAGAAACCTTCGCTCCTGTGGCCCGTCTTGAGTCCATTCGTATTCTTCTAGCTTTTGCCGTTTCAAAGGGTTTTAAGCTTTTTCAAATGGATGTTAAGAGTGCTTTTTTGAACGGGTACATAGAAGAGGAGGTTTATGTTAGGCAACCCCCCGGCTTTGAGAATCCTAAGTTTCCTCGACATGTTTTTAAGTTGCACAAAGCTTTATACGGGTTGAAGCAAGCCCCCAGGGCTTGGTATGACCGGTTAAAGCAATTTTTGTTGGGGAAGGGCTTTGTGATGGGTTCGGTGGACAAAACTCTCTTTTTGCTCAGAGTTGCTTCAGATTTCTTAGTCGCTCAGATTTATGTGGACGATATTATCTTTGGCGGTACTACTGATTCTCTTGTGTCCAAGTTTTCCGAGCAGATGCACAGTGAGTTTGAGATGAGCCTCATGGGTGAGCTCAAGTACTTCTTAGGGCTCCAGATCAAGCAGACCAAGGATGGCACCTTCATCCACCAAGGTAAGTACACTCGTGATATGTTAAAGAAATTTGACTTTGGTGGTGAATTGAAGCCGCAGATGACCCCGATGGGCACTTCTGGGGGTCTGGACAAGGATGAGAGCGGTGTCAAGGTCAATGAGAGAGAGTTTCGAGGGATGATTGGTTCGCTGTTGTACTTAACGGCAACAAGACCAGACATACAGTTCGCTGTGGGACTTTGCGCGCGTTTTCAGTCTTCGCCACGCGCGTCTCACCGGCAGGCTGTCAAGCGCATTTTCAGGTATCTCACTTATGCGCCCGATCTCGGTCTTTACTATTCAGCATCATCATCTCTTGATTTATCTGGCTTTTCGGATGCCGACTTTGGTGGGTGCCGGTTGGATCGCAAGTCGACTTCCGGTACTTGCCAGTTTCTTGGTTCATCTCTTGTGTCTTTTTCTTCACGAAAGCAATCTGGAGTTGCTCTCTCGACCACAGAGGCTGAGTACGTAGCTGCTGCTAGCTGCTGCTCACAGTTGGTTTGGATGATTTCCACTCTGCGAGATTTTGGGTTGTTCTTTCCTACCAGGGTTCCATTGTTTTGCGACAGCACTAGTGCTATTAGTGTAGGGAAAAACCCGTGTCTCCATTCAAAAACCAAACATATTGATGTGCGCTTTCACTTCTTGCGGGATCAATATGAGAAAGGTGTCATTGACCTTGTTCATGTTGATACCCATCATCAGTTGGCTGACATTTTCACCAAACCCCTAGATCAGTCTACTTTTGAGCGTTTACGTGGGGATTTGGGTGTTGTGTATCCTTTCTAGGATATTTTGCGTCAGTTTTCCTTATTCTTTACTCCTTTCTTGAGTCTTTTTGTGTGTGTTCATACCTTGCATATTCACATATCACACTTTAGAGATGCTTCTGTTATATGATTGAACTGCTTTACTTATTCTAGCTGGTACATGCTTTTGATTACTTGTCGATGATCATGCTTTGGTTCAGTTCACTTGATATATCTGATATCTGTCATATGCATGGCTTTTACGCTTTCAACTTCAAAAATGATCACCGTTGCTTCTGGTAACTAGCATGTGTAGGCTGAGTGCTTTTGTTATCTGCTACATGCCTTGTAGCTAGTTCATCACATAGATGCAGATATGCAACTTGGACATCTTTATGCTTTAACATGGAAAATGAGCTATGACAATCAAAAATGAATGAAAATTCCATGCCTTTTTATGCTTGAATTGAAAAGATCCAAGTGGGTTTGCTTTGTCGCATTGCATTGTTCTGGATCGCTTACCATAGCACATTGGTATGAACTAGGACAGTGTAGTGTATGCCAAGACCAATGTCTTAAGCTTCTGATGGTCCAGTTTTTGGCCTAGGCTTGACTTGGTCGGTTAGCATAAGGTTTGACATGCAAATAACCCTTGGCAAAAATGAAAAAGGAAAATGAAAAAGCCTGAACATTTAAAAATTAACAAGTTTGCTGAAGCACTTTGTTTTTGGACAATGCTTATCTTGGTAGATATCAGTTAGCTTCTGCATCTCATGCTTTACCTTGCTTGTTTACTGGAAAGTGTGGTGATGCTTTTGTTTGCAAAAACTGAACAATGTGTGCTAAATGACTTTCTTTAGATATCATCTGTTGCACTGATCATGCCATGTGTCTTAGACAGTATCTCTTTTGCTATACCTGTTAGATGTTGTAATTGCAGTCAATCATATCTGAGAAGCATGCTTTCTACACTCCTTATGCACTCCAGTTAAAATCACTGCATATTTTCAGGGGGAGTCTGTGTCTCTTTTGAGTGCTTGATGAGTTCACTTGTCAACAAGGGGGAGAAAATTTGGGATCAGAGTTTAAGGGGGAGTTTTTACTCTGTTGATATCCTTGTTGTTCTGAAATCGCACTCATTTTGAGCTTTTACGTTTTGGTTAACCATAATGACCGTTTCTTGCTTTTGTTTGGCTCTTGGTCATTAGGGTTAAACTTTTACCTTATTTTTCTTCTTCTTTGTTTTCTTGTGTTTTGTTTTCGTGTTTCCACATTTGTTCGCAGGTGCTGAAGAGCCGAGAAAAGAGGAGTGTTGACAATGCACTCATCAAGGGGGAGATTGAGGAGCCATGCTGAATAGCGTGGGCCTCATGGCTCCAGAAGTGATGAGTCATTGTCAACGTTAGTCAAAGAGGACTGAAGAAGAGAAGAGATCTGTTGTTTCATGGGCCGCGTGTGACTCAGGTACACGGGCAGCGAGCGACTGTCGGGCAGAGGAGGCTACGAAGTCGGGCTGGCCCAATCCGGGTGCATGGGCCAGAAGCAGTGGGAGACCCACTGGGCTGTTGACCAGGATTGACTCAGGTACACGGGCGGTGAGCGATTGCCGGGCTGAGAGAGCTGCGGAGTCGGGCCGGCCCAATCCGGGTACCTGGTGCAAAGCTGGTGGAGGCTTTGTTAGTTTCGGCGTAAAACTGACAACCGTTGATTCTGTATCCGACTATCCAGAAGAGAAGCCGTAGTCGCTACGAAAACTTAGCTTCCGGATAAGTCATCTGTAACTCTAGGCCCACAGTCAGTAGTAGTGTCTGTAAAAATTTCCTAAGGGCAGTAGAGTCTTTTCCTTATTTTGAGTCTGTAAAACCCTAAGGGGCTGGTAGAATATTCCTAGTGTTGGGCTGCCTATAAATAGGACCCCAATCCCTAGGGTTTGGACTACCCTTTTGGCTGAAATCAAATCCTCTCTATTGGGTCACTTTTTGTCTCTTGCCTTGCCTCTCTCTCTTCTCTGGTTCCCTGCTTGCGCCGCCAGGAAGTTTTTCCCCTGTGTTTAATGCCTTGCTTTTAATGTTGCAGTAAATGCCCTATTTCGTTGTGTGCTGCATCTGCAAAAGGTTTTAATGGCTTCATTTCATTAGCATAGCAAGTTTTCCCGTGTTTTTAGAGGCTTTGGAGGCTTCGGCTGGGTGTGTTCTTCATTCTAGTAGTACTAGTTCTTCCTGTTGGAAGTAGTACTACTTCCCTGCAGCTACAGTGTTCTGTGCAGCTTTTCACCTTCTACTGCACAGCTTTTTGATCGAAGCTGACAGGGCCTATTACCTTTTCTGGCTGTCTCTGACGAAGTCTTTCTCTGTTCGAAGCCCCTCAGCTCCGAGAGACAGGCTTCGATTGAACATCTTCGAAGGCTTCGCCCAATCTTCGATCTCCGGTGTGCGGTCTATGTTGATAAGCTTCGAAGTATTTTTCTGGACGGATAGCATCGCATACTTCGAACAACATACTCCGAATCTAGCTGTTCGAAGTGCACACTTCGGTAGGCTTCGAAGTTGGGTTCGAAGCTTGTCATTTCTGACAGACTTCGTTTTGATTTCCTTGTGGCGTGTCAGCCTTCGGTTCTCTTTCCGAAGCTTTCTCTGTTCGAAGGTAGAGTGTAGGCTTCGGACTTAGTTTTCTGTCGTGTGACAGGCTTCGCATCTTTGTCCGAAGGTTGTCTGTTTGTGGGTTGTGTTCGAAGTTTTCTATTCGAAGGTACTTGCTCCGAAGCTCTCGGTTCGAAGATGTGTTCGAAGCCTTGACTTTGAAGTACATACTTCGAACCAGGCTCCGGCATTGTCTACTTCGCTCCGAAGTACACTTCGCTACTTTCCACTTCGAACTAGGCTAGACCGTGACACCTTCAGCATCTCGGACAGGCTCCGTCACCAACCTCCGAAGCAGACCTCGATGTGCGAAGGAGGCTTCGCCCAGTTCCGAACAGGAGACAAATTTGGACAGTAACTTCTCTTGTCATCTTACACATTCTTAGATCATTTCATTGAGAAGTTTAGGCCTGTTACACCTTGTTTATCTGCCTAGTTGCACTACCTTAGTTTTATACTGTTTATCATCAGTTGCTTCTAGGTTAGAAACCTTTAGACTTAGGCCTTCTGTTTATTTTCTGCTGCGTAGTCTGTTGAGGCGCGTTGGGTATTGGTAGCAGGCCATTGATTCGAAAGAATTTTTTAAGGCGCCCATTCACCCCCCCTCTGGTCGCTACTTTCGGTCCTACAGCCGGGGATAGAGAACAGCGAAGCCAGTATGGGGATTGCTTCGGAGTAGGTAATCTCCAAACTGAAAAAAAAACCGAAGACCTGCTAACCTTCGAAATCATGCACAGACCGTCGAAGCATGCTGCGTTGTGGGGACCACACTAAAACTTCGAACAGAGAAGGCTTTAGCCAAAACAGCACGTTTGCCATGGAACTTCGAACCAAGAAAAAACAAGTGACAGACAGGTGCTACCGAAGGTCTGAAAAGAAAAGCTATGCAAAGCTAGGATTTCTAGGCACTCAAGGTGATAGATGGAAAAACAGGTACCGTGTACAGTGCATCCTTTCTATTAAAGAAAGATGAACCAGCTGGCTGCATGAGGCTACAAAACGTGACTACTGGAGGATAGCTATGATATGTAAAGAAAATAGCTCCTGCTACTGCGCCTGACAGAGTCTAGCAGTGTAGACTGCTACAAGCAGGGCTAAGAACAACATCTGTGGCTGGAATAAAATACGAATAGCACGCTGCATTAAATAAACATGTGAAACCAGAGAATAAAAATCTGAGGCAAAAACTATTCTGCAGCACTATAGAACTCTCTCGAGAAGAGAACAACAAATATTTTAACGCTCGAACTCATGACTCGCAGAGCACAGAAAAACTAAATCCAAATCTTTGCTTATGGATGAACAACTCAACAGGCACGCAAAACGAGGAAACAAAGCGAAACCAAAATATTTGAGAAAATAGGAGATAAAACCTTTGGAGACGATTTCTAGGTTGCAGAACAGTGGCGGCGTGCAAGGAACAGGTGTAGGTGAGGTGAACAGTGATTTTTCAGATTAAAGTGTGTTAACCCTAACCCTAGGGATTGGGGCCCTTTTTATAGGCAGCCCAATCAGCTTAGAATATTCCACAGACCCTTAGGGTTTTTTACAGACGCTGAAATAAAAGGAAAAGACTAAATTGCCTTTAGGATATTTTTACAGACTCGACTGACTGACTGTGGGCCTAAGGACAAAAAAGTAAACTCCTATTTACAGATGACTTATCCGGAAGCTAAGCTTTCATAGTGACTATGGCTTCTCTTCTGGACAGTCCGATACAAGATCAGCGGTCGTCAGTTTTGCGTCGAAACTGACAAAGCCTCCACCGACTTTGCACCAGGTACCCGGATTGGGCCGGCGCAATTCCGCAACTCTCTCAGCCCGGCAATCACTCACCGCCCGTGTACCAGAGTCAATCCTGGTCAACAGCCCAGTGGGTCTTCTGCTGTTCTTAGCCCATGTACCCAGATTGGGCTAGCCAGACTTCGCAGCTCTCTCAGCCCGACAGTCACTCACTGCCCGTGTACCCGAGTCACACGTGGCCCAGACACAGCAGGTCTCCTCTCTTCTTCTGTCCTCTTTAACTATCGTTGACAATGACTCATCACATCTAGAGCCATGAGGCCCATGCTATTTAGCATGGCTCCTCACTTATATTAACCGTATTTTCTTACAAACTACTTACTACCTCGTCTTCCAGAGTTTTTACAAAATTTTCTCTCTTTTGTAGATGTCGGATCATACCACGTGAGGGACTCTCTGCGATGAGGCCGGTTTCGTCCACGAGCTCCGCATGCTCGTAGGTTTCCTCGGATTTGAGCATGAGCCTGCATTCCATGGAGTCTTCCCGATGAGAACAAGAGCTACTACGAGGTCACCATCGTCATCCGCCCCTCCTCCATGCAACCAGCCCAGACTTACCGAGCCGGAGGACCCACCTTTTTGGTGGCTAGTCAGCGCGCTGCTATCCAGGCCCTCTCCGAGCTCCGAGTGATCTACGACAGCCATCTCTACGACACGGACTACCGCTTCATGCCCATGCGCACCCCGGGGAGTCATCGCAGCATCTATGTTAGCACCTTCTGTCGGCGCCACTCTGTCATCAGCCACACCATACGTCTACTAGAGGCGATGGACGATCTTCACACGGAGGCCATACTCGGCGCCAACAGCTAGCATGACACCATCGACTGCTACCGCCATTCGGTAGAGAGCCTGAACCGTGAGAATGGAGAGCTTCGCCGCCGAGTCCAACAGGGGCACCGCTTAGCCACCGAGGCGGAGGAGTTGAGGCATAAGAATGAGCTCCTGTGCCAGGGCATCGCTAGGTAGAGGAGCTACAGAAGGACCTAGAGGAGGTCGCTCCCCTTCCGCCTCGCAAGTGGAAGTGACTCCGGACCCCTTCGGCCAGGCCCAAGAGGATCTCCCACAGTGCCCCTCCCGCCGCGCCCTCTAGCTCCACCACCGCTGCACCGACCGTCCCCGCTGAGCCGATGATCAAGTCCTCCTCCGAGTTGTTTTAGACATAGTTTATGGTTGTTTGTTTATATTGATTGTTTTGATTGTATTACCACTCATGTCAGATATAAGGCATGAGTGAAGACTAAATAAGAAATCAGAATGTATCAGCTTAAGTTTAAGACTTTTGAAAATTGAGAAATAAAACTTAGTTGCATTCCCTCTAAAAATGTGTGTCTTATTTGGAAACCTCACTTCAAGATGACCAATACCCAATGATCCGATGGCCCTCAGAACGGGGGTGACAACGGGAATTTGCGTCAGTGGGGAGCGACGGGACAACGGCAGGCCCTAGTCGCCAACCACCCCACATTGGTCGAGATGATAGCCAATCAAAACCAATTGATTGCTATGCTACTAAACTAGATGCTGCAGCAGCAGAACCAGATGCAGGAGCAACAAGCTCAGCTCTTTCGCCTGCAGCAGCAGCAGCCAGAGCCTCCACGACTCGCTACCCCAGCACCGGCACCGGCCTCCCAATTGTCGGAGTTCCTACGTGTCCGGCCACCCATCTTCTTCAGCACCACCAACCCGATGGAGGTAGGTGACTGGTTGAGGACCATTGGGAAGAAACTAGATCTCATGTCGTGCACCGAGCAGGAGAGAGTGGCCTTCGCGGCTCACCAACTCCAGGGTCCCGCCGCAGAGTGATGGGACAATCTGCGCGAGACCCTACCGGAGGGCCATGTTCACACTTGGGCAGAGTTCTCCGCCGCTTTTCGCTCAGCCCATGTCCCCGACGACATAATTGCCCAGAAACAGCAGGAGTTCTGGGACCTGCAACAATGAAGCAGGTCCATTAATAAATACCTGCATGAGTTCAACCGGTTAGCCCGGTATGCACCAGAAGAAGTCTGCAGGGATATGGCCCGGCAGTCCAAGTTTCTTCGTGGGCTGAAGGATGAGCTTTCCCTTCAGCTGGTCTTCGGAGATTATGCCAACTTCCAGAAGTTGGTAAACAAAGCCATCATTCAGGAGACCGAGCAGAACAAGGTCGACCTGAAGAAGAAGAGGATGATCGCATTCTGCTAGAACCAGGGACTGGCGCAGAGGCCGCGCTTCGCACCTCCCCCATCGGTGCCCCAATATCACTCGCGCCCTGTCTACCGGCCCGCTCCACCCGCCAACAACCCAAGAGAAGGACATCCTCGCCCCGCTCCCGCCGCACCAGCTGCTCCACCCGCCCCTGCCAAGAAAGCAGAGGTCTTGCGCGACAAGCACGACAAGCCCGTTATTTTCTTTAACTGCCATCAGGAGGGACATTACTCTCATCAATGTCCCCATCCCAAGCGTCCGCAAGGAGTCGCAGCCAATCCTGCTGTTCGTGCTCGCGTCTACCACGTCTCCGCCAAAGAAGCCCAGACTGCACCAGAAATAGTCATGGGTAAGCTTACAGTAAATTCAACACCTGTAGTGGTTTTATTTGATACTGGAGCTACACATTCATTCATATCAACAAGTTTTGTGGAAACTTATAACTTGAATAAATGCGAATTAGCAAGACTGGTATTGATAGCCACCCCAGGCAAACAGATCCAAGCCCGCTCTTATAGCCCGAGGGTATGGGTAGATATCCGAGGCACCATATTCTGGGTCGACCCCATTCTGATAGAATGCAGAGGTTTGGACCTGATTTTAGGAATGGATTGGCTCAACAAACACCAAGGTGTAATAAGATGTGTCCGAAGGCAAGTGACTGTGACCAGCGAAGAAGGGCCTATCATCACATTTCAGATGCCAAGTCAGAAATCCGAAAGACCCCGTCTGCATCAGATTACCTTGGAAGAAATACCGGTAGTCTGCGAACACCCGGATGTCTTTCCAGAGGATTTACTAGGGATGCCACCCAAGAGGGACATCGAGTTCAGGATCGATTTAGTGCCCGGAACCACTCCCATCTACAAGTGACCCTATCGGATGGCCGCCAATGAGATAGCAGAGATGAAGCAACAACTAGAATACCTTAAGAGAAAGGGATACATCAGACCCAGCACATCCCTGTTGGGAGACCCCGTCATCTTCGCCGAGAAGAAGGAAGACAAGGCTAAGCGTATGTGCATGGATTATCGAGCCTTAAATGAGGTAACCATCAAGAACAAGTACCCTCTACCCAGGATTGACGATCTATTCAACTAGCTGAAAGGAGCCACGGTGTTCTCCAAGATCGACCTCCAGTCTGGATATCATCAACTGAGGATTCGAGAGGAAGATATCCCTAAGACGACATTCACCTCACACTATGGACTTTATGAGTGCACTGTCATGTCCTTTGGATTGACCAACGCCCCAGCCTTCTTCATGAATATGATGAACAAGGTGTTTATGGAGTATTTAGACAAGTTTATCGTGGTATTTATAGATGATATCCTCATCTATTCCAAGAGCAAAGAAGAGCATGAGATTCACATCCGGTTGACCCTAGAAAAACTCCGGGAGCATTAGCTTTACGCCAAGTACAGCAAGTGCAAGTTCTGGATGACGGAAGTAAAATTCCTAGGGCACATTATCTCAGCACAAGGTATCGCGGTAGACCCTGCCACCGTGGGAGAAGTTACAGATTGGCTACCACCCACCAACGTATCGGAGATACGAAGTTTTCTTGGCTTAGCAGGTTACTACCGATAGTTTATCAATAATTTCTCCAAGATAGCCAAGCCTATGACCAAGTTGTTGTAGAAGGGAGAGAAGTTTGAATGGACTCTAGAATGAGAGGAGAGTTTTCGGATCCTCAAGACACGGTTGGTGTTAGCACCCATAGTGACCTTACCGGATATAATGAAGGACTTGCATGTCTATTGCGACGCATCCCGCCAGGGTTTGGGTTGTGTTCTTGTGCAAGACGGAAAGGTTGTCTCATATGCCTCCCGGCAATTGAGACCACATGAGCTGAACTACCCCACCCACGACCTAGAATTGGCTGCTGTAGTGCACGCTCTGAAGATATGGAGGCACTACTTGGTTGGAAACTGATGCGAAGTTTTCACGGACCACAAGAGTTTGAAGTTTATCTTCACGCAGCCAGATCTCAACCTTAGGCAAAGGCGATGGCTAGAATTGATAAAGGACTACGACCTAGGCATTCATTACCATCCCAGCAAAGCAAACGTGGTGGCTGTTGCATTAAGTCATAAAGGATATTGTACCGCCAGCATGGTCCAAGATCACGCGCCTTTGTTGTATAAGGAGATGGAGAAGTTAAACCTCGGAATAACCACGGGAGCCTATCTAGCCACCCTTGAGGCCAGACCAGTCCTGTTCCAGCAGATCTGTGAAGCTCAGTTGGAAGACCCAGATATAGCAGCAATTAAGAGGAACATGAGGCAGGGCAAGGCCCCAGGATTTTCAGAAGATGAGGATGGCACCGTATGGTTTGGGACCAGGATCTGTGTACCCGATAAACCATAAATAAAGACCCTTATCTTAAGAGAAGCCCATGACACTCTGTACTCCATCCACCCCGGAAGTAGAAATATGTACAAGTACTTGAAGGAACGATATTGGTGGGTCAGTATGAAAAAAGAGATTGCTCAGTTCATAGCACAATGTGATACCTGCCGGTGAGTAAAGGCAGAGAATCAAAGACCAGCATGGTTGTTACAGCCCCTTAAAGTGCCTGAATGGAAATGGGAAGAGATCGGTATGGACTTCATCACCAGACTCCCAAATACCCAAGTCGGTTATGACTCCATATGGGTAATCATCGATCGACTAATGAAGGTAGCTCACTTCATAGCCGTCAAGACGACCTATAGTGGCCCTAAACTAGCAGAGTTGTACATGGCCCACATAGTATGCCTCCATGGGGTACCTAAGAAGATAGTCTCCGATAGAGGGAGTCAGTTCATGTCTCGGTTCTAGAAAAACCTTCAAGAGGAAATGGGGATGAGACTGAATTTCAGCACAGCATACCACCCATAGACAGATGGACAAACTGAGAGGGTCAATCAGATATTGGAGCATATGCTCCGGGCATGTGCCCTGGACTTTGGAGGAACTTGGGACAAGAGTTTGTCGTACGTCGAGTTCTCGTACAATAACAACTATCAGGCCAGCCTTCAGATGTCTCCATTTGAAGCCTTATATGGACGCAAGTGCAGAATGCCTTTACTTTGGATCAGACCGGTGAGTCCCAAGTTTTTGGAACGGACATCCTTCGGGAAGCTGAAGAGAAAGTACGAATCATCAGAGATGGACTGAAGACAGCCCAATCCTGATAGAAGAGCTATGCGGACATTCGCCATCGGGATCTAACCTTTGAAGAAGGAGATCATGTCTACCTTCGGGTCACTCCCCTCCGTGGCACTCAAAGGTTTAACATGAGAGGGAAATTAGCGCCTCGATACGTTGGACCGTTCCTCATCGTCCGACGTCAAGGCGAGGTCGCTTACCAGTTGGAGCTACCACCATCATTGGCTAGAGTACATGACATGTTTCACGTGTCGCAACTAAAGAATGCCTTCGAGTTCCGACAGAGCAAGTTGACCTTCAGCAGTTGAATATACAAGAGGATCTGACCTATGTTGAGAAACCCATCAGAATCTTGGAGGTCAAAGAAAGGACTACCAGGAGTCGAGTCATCCGCTTCTGCAAAGTCCAATGGAGCAATCATCCCGTAGAGGAAGCTACCTGGGAGAAAGAAGAAGGACTAAAAGCGCAGCACCTAAAGTTATTCGAGGATTGATCCGAATCTCGAGGACGAGATTCTCTGTAAGGGGGATAGGATTGTAACATCCCAAGAATTAAAAATAAATAAAATAAGGAAAATGAATTTTCAGGAATTTAAAGGATTTATTTAATTAAAGAAAAGACTAAAAGAACCCTGTTAAAGCCAAACAAGGGGGAATACTCCAAATTTTAACTTGGAAAATTTATGGTGGAATCTAGAGGCCAAGAAATATGTTTAGGAATTTTTACAAAATTTTATCAATAGTGATTCAACCTCTATGAAAATAAATGAATTACTCGAATCATTTTAATTAGAAAGTACATTTAAAATCCCTTTGGGCCGCAAACCCCCAATCTGCCCTCGGCCCAGCCCAGTCCGACGCCGTGTCTCCGCCAGGTGGGACCTAGATGTAGGCACCAACCTCCCTCCCTCTCCCCCGCCCGCACCCGACCGGACCCACCCGTCAGCCCCACTCCCCTCGCTCGGTCGCTGCCAAGCCTGGCCCGCATGTCAGTGCCTTACCCCTTGCATTCGCTCGCCGATAGGTGGGGGCCACCTGTCGGGTCCGTCTTCTTCGTTCGAAGGTGATCCCCCCTTCCATACCGGTGACCACCTTCCTTTTTCCCTCCACCGACCACCGCGTTACCCCGATTCGACCCCGGATCTCGGTCCCCCGATCGCCGGCGACCCCATTCCATCCTTAGCCAACACGTATTCGCGTATTTGGAAGGTTAGCCGAGCAAGAAGGCAAGCTCGCCGGTGGGAAAAGGAAACCCTCGGTTCCCTTGCAATTGGACACCGGCGAGCCCCTATAAAATGCCTCCCGCACTCGCTGCACTCCACCACGCCACCTGAGCCCAAGAACTCGCTAGCCCGAGACGTCACTCCACTCTTTTGGTTTTCTCCCCTGCTCCACCTCTGGCCGCCGCTCGCCGCCACCACAGGCCCCCGCCGATCACGCCGTCGCCACCGTCGGGATCGCCGTCGACCGCCCGTCACTGGCCACCCCTTGGTTGGCCGTGAGGACCACCGGACCACCGCCGCCATCTTCAACCCAAAGCCCTCCACCGTCTACCCTCACCGCCGGTCGCCGTCGGACACCCATCGCCGCCGTCGCAGGTACGGTCGTGACCCACTTCCTCTCCTCTTTCTATTTCTGCCTAGAACTAGGGCTTAGCCCCCTCGCCATCGCCGTCGCCGCCGCGCCTAAGCCCGCCATCACCGGAGAAGATGGGTAACTTACCAGCTCCGATCGCTCTTTGATGGCAGGGATTAAATCCCTCATGGGATTTAATCCTGGCCGTCCATCTGCGCCAAACCGGTATCGAGCCCTCTGGGCCGTTGGATCTCACTTACTCCCCGCCGGACCATGCGCACAGCCATGGGTTCATGGTGAACCTGGTTCACCGTGGACCAAAGACTGATTTTCTGTTTAAATAAAATTCCAGAAAATTGTTTAAGCTTTCAAAATTCATAACTTGCTCGATTTAACTCCAAATTTCACCATTCAAATTTTTTTAAATCAATCTTTTTATTCTCTACATTTTGATGCCAGAAAAACAGTAGGGTCATTTTGCACAATATATTCTTATAAATTAAATAAATAAAATCCCTTTATGAATAAATTCATAACTCAATAAATAAATCAGGAAAACCCCTAAAATTTAATCCTTAATATTTTCAACATAACTTCAGAATTAAAAGGCTTAATTCCCCTGATGTAAAATCATAAACTTGTATGTTTATATTTTGTGATATTTTGATTGTTTATTGAATACTATATTTAATTTTTCCGTATCGAGAAGACAACGAGACCGTCGAGGGTCCGGAGTATTACCCCGAGGTTCCACCATCGCCATTTGCTGAGCAAGGAAAGTCACAACCCCCATTTTGATCATCATTGAGCCCATGTTTTAATAAATTATCTCTATAACTCATAGGATAATATTGCATTAGTCTAATCTCAAAGCCCTACACATTATATTTATTAGATCCCCGTCCTTGGGTGCAAACCCAAGCCATGCTTATTGAGCCTAAACTCCTTGTCACTCTAGAATACTATATTAGCTAGTGTCCAATGTACCGGCACAATTGCTATAGGATAAAGGAACGAGTCATAGATAGTTGGATTCTACTATATGAATTTCCCCGTTATTCTCGTCTCTGGATTCTGTTGGAGTTGGCTATGTTATAAGTATGGTGGGTTCTGGGTGCAAGTTAGGGCATTGGTTGGTCGCACCAGGGCACTATAAGGACCAGTCTGTGGGATCTATTGCAAAGCACTTCCGTGCTAACCACAAGTCTAATGGGTAAGTCCTAACTGAAAGTATGGATCGTACCAACTTGGAGCACCATAGTGGAGGGGGCAAGGGGCAACCTGAGGGTGACTTGTACCGACGAGGCTCAAGGGGGGTGAGAAACCAAGGGTTGGTTTCGGTGTTTTGTGATGAGTGATTGACAGGATTTTTACCTCTGTTCGAAGGGGTACCTCCGGAGGGGGTTCGAAGGTTGGACCTCCGAAGGATGTTCGGAGGTGGCTTCACCGAAGTGTGTTCGGTGTTTGCTTGCTGCAGCTGTGCAGCGGAGTGTGCTCGTCGGAGGGGTCCGACAGTACGCAATGACTGGGTTTGTACCGAAGGCTTCGGTATTTTGTGCGGTACACCGGAGTGTGTGCCAGAGGTTGCTAACCCGGAGAGGTCTCCGGAGTACTGGATACACTTGTCTGCTTGTCGGTGGTGTGCAGGGACTTCGGAGGCGACGGACAAGGTTCGCAGCAGGTGAACCTGGGTCAAGCGGGAGGCTTGATGCCAGGGGAGCGGGGAGCTCCGTCACGGTGGCTACGAAGGTGGTCCGGGTCGGTCCTCGGGTCGAGGCGTGCCAGGTGAAGGCAGAAAGTGCGGAGCGTGGCTCCGACTGAAGGTACTCCGAGACAAAGTCCTCGGAGGTGAGGCACTTCGAAGGCACTCCGAATGGAGTGACTTCGGAGTTGGTTGGAAGAAGTCCTCTGCGGAGGCAAGGAGTTCGAAGTGTGCTCTGGAAGGAGACACTCGAAGGTGCCCGACGAAGGTCTCAGAAGTCGAGGCGCATCGAAGGCAGTGTCCGGGTGAGGCTCGTCGAGGAGTGTGCTCGGGGTGAGACACTGCGACGAAGTGCTCATGGAATGCTTCATGCGAAGGCCTTGGACGAGGGAGGGACTTCGAAGGGTGGTACTCCGAAGGTGGGGCTTCGGAGTGAGGATGACTTGAGGTGCTTCGGCCTGCATGGCTTCGGTACACGGATTGACGGAGTTCGAGCTGGGTGAAGCTGCGAAGCCGTGGTGGTCCACTCCGGAGGTGTTGGTGCGAAGGCCCAAGGGCTTTGACGGCTTCGGCTCAAAACCGTCAGTGTATCGGAGACTGACTTCGGTGAAGCGAAGGCCATATGGCTTCAGGCTTCTCACCGAAGCTACCGCACCCTCGCGTGCGAAGGGAGGATTCCAGAAGGTCAAAGACTGCAAAGGCTGACACTGTTTGTTCTGAAAAAGGCTGACACTGTCCCCTCTGCAAAGCTGACAGAGAAGCCTCCAGAATAAAGGTGGACTACCTTTTGTACCCCTTAGTTCTGTAGAGTCAAATCCTTTGTAAACCCTAGGGGTAAAGTAGTCATTTCCTTTGGGTGAACTGTGGGCTATAAATATGGGGGCTCAGTAGGTAACATTTAACACTTTGAGCATTTACTGTTGAGCTCCTGTAGCCACACTTCGATTGTAATACATCCAGAGAGTTCATTTTCTGTGTTCCTTGTTCAAGCGGCGAAGCCCTGTTTCCTGTGCTTTTGCTTGAGCTCGCGTTGCATACCTCGCCTTTTGTTGTGCACCGAAGCCTGTTGAGGCGAAGGTTGTTTTTGTGCGAAGTGTGTTTTGTCAGTGTGCGTTCGCTCTGTGTAACACGAGGCGAGACCTCGCTGCTTACTAGCGGAGCCCTGACCGAGGCCCGTTTTGCTTCTTGTGTCAAAGCCTTAGTGTAGTCCGTTTGCGTACGTGTAGACCTTCGTGTACGAAGCCCAGCACCAGTTGCTGCTGCCAAGTACTTGGTCGAAGTCCTCAGAGGAGTGTCCACTCTTGCGAAGGGTGAAGTGCGAAGCCTGCTCGAGGCACCCTGTGTGCGGAGCCTGCACTGACTTAGCAGAGTAGATTTTCGAGGGTTGTTAGTGGAGCGAAGTCTTCTTGGCTTCGAACTTTTGCTCCTCCGAAGCCTGTGTTCGAAGGTGTCGAAGTACCTCCGGGCCAGACCTTCGAAGGTAGTGTTCGAAGCCTGTTCCGCAGAAGACAGAACTGAAACCGAAGGCTAAGTTTTAGCCCGAAATTTTAAAAAGCTCCCATTCACCCCCCCTCTGGTCGCCGTTTTCGGTCCTACAATTGGTATCAGAGCCGGTTAAGATCACCAGTTGACCTTAACCGGTTTTGTGATCTGTTGGCGACATGGATAGAGGCAGTAAAATTCCTCTGTTCGATGGGACAGATTTCACATACTGGAAGGTGCGCATGGAGGCTTACTTGTTAAGCCAAGGAAATGCAATTTGGGAGATTGTGGACTCACAATACTCCATCCCTGAGACTCGCACCTCTCAGACTGAGAAGGATCAGTATAATGCCAATTCCAAGGCAAGAAATATACTGTTCATCGGTTTGAGTAGAAGTGAGTTCGATAGGGTGCAGCACCTTAGGACTGCTAGGGAGATTTGGACAACGCTCACTGTCTTTCATGAGGGCTCTACTCAGATTAAGGCCAGGCACCAAAGCACCTACAATCAACAGTATCAGCTGTTTGTGCAGGCACCTAGTGAATCTATAGATGCCATGTTTTCTCGTTTTGACGCGATAGTGAGTAACTTGAGATCCAACGGGACGCTTGCTTACAGTGATCACGATAGGGCTATCAAGCTTCTCTATGCTCTTGACCGTAGCATATGGGAAGTAAAGATGTCCAGCATTGAGGAGTCCACAGGCTATGACACCTTAACCTGTGATGAACTCTTTAGCAAGCTGAAGTCCACAGAGATTGCCAAGGCATCTCTTGCTGTGCACAGAAGCTCTTTGCCACAGCCATTGGCATTGGTTTCTAGCACTAGCCGTGGCACCACTGCAGAACCAAGCACATCTGGTATTTGTGTGTTTTGCAGATGGTTTTGCTTTGTCCTCCCTGGTCTCCGTCACAAAGGAGCAGGTGGACACTCTAGCTGATGATGAGCTTGCTCTCATTGCCCGGAGGTTCACCCGCTTTCATCATGAGAGACGGGATCAGAGGAGAAGTGGTTTTGGTGGTTGTTTTGAATGCGGTGACACTTCTCACATCAAGGTTAATTGCCCTAAGCTCAAAAAGAGAGATGAGAGTGAGCGCCCCAAATACCACAAGGAGAGGAAACCCTTTGTGAAGGGCAAGCGCGGCAAGATGGCTAAGAAAGTAGCCAAGGCCGCTTCCAGAGCCTTTGTTGCTGCTCTCAGCGACTTCGACACATCCTCAACTGAGGAGTCGAGCTCTGAGGAGGAGGAGTCCCCAAGGAAGGAGGACAAGAAGGACAAGAAGGGAAGAGACTTCACCGGCCTTTGCTTCATGGCCGACAGCGATCACAGCGGCGATGAGCTTGACTCATCAGAGGTAACTCTATCATCTGACCAGCTTTTGATTAAATTAGATGAACTGAATGAAGTAGTACTTGGTCAGGATAGATTACTTGTGCAAGCCGCTAGAGAAAGAAAAGACCTTAGACTTAGGCTAGAAAATGTTTCTACTGAATATGCCATGCTTAAGTCTAAATATGATGATGCTGAATGTGAGTCTTGTTCTGTTGTCATGAGTGAGCTTGCTCAGTTGCGTTCTGTTCATGCTCAAACTCTTTTTGAGCTTGAGACTGCACAGAAGCAGCTTTTGGAGGTGGATTCTAGACCTCATGATGTTATTGATTGCATGAATTACTCTTTATTACGCGATAGCATTAATTTACGTGATAAGCATGTTCATGATTTAGAGGCTAGATTGGAGAGGGCCGGTAGTTCTAAGGATGTGCAACCTGTTTGTGACACTTGCATTACCCTTAAGGACCAGCTAGGCACTGCTAGAGAGTGAGCTGAAAACCTCATGTCTGAAAATGAATATCTCCTTTCCGTGGTTAATAAATGCACTGAGGGAAAGGGTAGGATGGATTTGCTCTTGTCCAAGACCAAGTTGTGTGCTGACAGAGCCGGGGTAGCTCTAGGTTTGGGTTTTGAGAGGATACCTTCAGACAGTAAGACCAAAACTGTTTTTACTTCTCCCACCACCCTAGAGAAAGAGAGAGCTCTGTTGGACACCCCATCAGCCAAAAAGCCTACCCATCCACCAAAGAAAACCACTCCTCCTGCCAAGAAAAATCCTCCCAAGAAAACCACTCAGAAGAAACCCAAGGAGCCTGTGAGAGTTGCTCCTATGACCCATGAGAGTGCCCCCAGGAGAGTGTTTCATTGTTCCTATTGTCAGCGGGCGGGTCATTTGGTTGGGTTCTGTTTTCATCGCATCAAGGATGAGCGACGCGCACAGGCGATGAGTTACCAGGACATGCATTACCCATCTTTAGGTATGCATGAGTCTGAGATGTACTATCGTCCTGCTTTTGAGGCTCCTCGTGCTTCTCGGAGAGGTTTTGCTCCTCGAGGTGTTCATTATGTTCCATATGGTGGTAGACCTCGGGCTAGCAGATTTGTACCTCGTCAGAGTAGGAGGCCTCGACATGTTGTTCGTTCACAGCATGTAGGTAGACCTCGCACCTTGCATCATTCTGATTACTATGTGCGTAGACCGTCTAATTTTACTGTGCCTACTACTCGTGTCACTCAGTGCTGGATGCCTCGTCATTATTTCACTCACCCCAGCACTGAGCGATCGAGACATTCTTATCATGTGTAGGCGACAGATCGAGGCTTGGAGGGCACGTGGATCATGGACTCCGGTTGTTCGCGACACATGACCGGAGATGCAGCATGGTTCTCCAGCCTCACCACAACCAAGCAAAGGGAACATATCACCTTCGGAAACAATCGAAGGAGTAGAGTGAAAGGTAAAGGTGTGGTAAGAATTAACTCGAATTTCACTCTCAAAGATGTTGCTTTGGTTGAAAATCTGGGATACAATTTGCTGTCTGTATCTCAGTTGCTTGATGAGGGCTTCGAAGTGCGATTCCATCGCGATACTTCGCAAGTACTCAATTCTGATGGCGTTGTGGTGTGTAAGATTTTTAGAGTTGGGAGAGTTTTCGGAGCTGATTTTTCAGAGTCGTCTGGTTCTTCTCATTGTCTTGTTGCACATTCGACTTCTGAGCTTTGGAAGTGGCATAGGAGAGTAGGGCATATGAGCTTTGAGTTGCTCTCTCATCTGAGCGCCCTAGGTCTGATCCGAGGATTGCCCAAGCTCAAGTTTGAGAAGAATTTAGTTTGCGCTCCTTGTCGACATGGTAAAATGATTGCCGCTTCGCATTCGCCAGTCACCACAGTGATGACTGAACAGCCCGGAGAACTTCTCCACATGGACATTGTAGGTCCTTCTCGGGTTAGTTCTTTAGGCGGCAAGTGGTATGTTTTAGTTATTGTCGACGATTACTCTCGCTACTCTTGGGTCTTCTTTCTTGCCAGCAAGGATGAAGTGTTTTCACACTTTCGGAGCTTGGCTTTGAGACTTTTCACTGAACTCCCCGGTGCATTAAAATTCATTCGAAGCGATAATGGCACTGAGTTCAAAAATAGTCTCTTTGTTGACTTTTGCATGGAGCATGGCATAGAACATCAATTCTCTGCTCCGCGGGTTCCTCAACAGAACGGTGTTGTTGAGAGGAAAAATCGCACTTTGGTTGAGATGGCTAGGACGATGCTTGATGAGCATAGGACTCCTAGAAAATTCTGGGCTGAAGCCATGAACACTGCTTGCTACATCTCAAACCGAATCTTCTTGCGCTCAATTTTAAATTTGACATCTTATGAGCTGCGTTTTGGGAGACAGCCCAAGGTTACTCATCTTCGAGTTTTTGGCTATCGCTGCTTTATCCTAAAACGTGGAAATTTGGATAAATTTGAGTCGCGATCTTCTGACGGGATCTTTTTGGGTTATACCACTCATGGTCATTCGTATCGTGTTTATAATTTGGAAACTAACACTGTCATCGAGTCATGTGATGTGACTTTTGATGAATCAACCCCCTCTGTTAGTTCTGCTTTTGAACAGGCAAATGAACACGACATGGAACAGACCTTATTCGAAGAAGAAGATCCCGGAGAATTCGAGGATGAACCCCTACTACCCTCGACATCAACCCCCGAAGCTGACCCCGCTTCTACTACTTCGGCACGAGGTCCCGAAGCGACTACCTCAACATCGGTCATCTTGGACCACTCCAATGCACAAGTTGAGGGGGAGACTGCATCCCGCCGCGAGGCTCCACATCATGTTCAAAGGATGCACCCTCCCGAGCAGATCATTGCAAAGCAAACAAGGTACTTTTGTCCACCAGACAAAGTACACCAAGGACCTGCTCAAGAAGTTCGACATGTCTGATGCGAAGCCCCTCGCCACTCCAATGGCTACATCTGTAGCATTGGACCCTGACAAAGATGGAGAAGCCGTAGATCAGAAGGAGTTCCGGAGCATGATCGGCTCCCTCCTCTACTTGACTGCCACGAGGCCAGACATACACTTCGATGTGTGTCTGTGCGCTCGTTTTCAGGCTTCACCACGAGCTTCGCACCGCCAAGCGGTAAAGCGCATTTTAAGGTATCTCAAACACACCCTTGAATTTGGCGTATGGTATTCAGCGTCTTCATCTTTATGTCTTCGAGGTTATTATGATGCGGACTTTGCTGGGTGTAGAATTGATAGGAAGAGTACCTCTGGTACTTGTCATTTTCTGGGTACTTCACTGGTTTGCTGGTCTTCCCGCAAACAGTCTAGTGTTGCACAATCGACGGCTGAGGCCGAATATGTTGCTGCAGCTAGCTGTTGCTCTCAGATTTTGTGGATGGTTTCCACTTTGCGGGATTTCGGGTTAGATTATAAGAGTGTTCCTCTTTTCTGTGATAACACTAGCGCTATCTGTATTGCTAACAACCCGGTTCAGCATTCCAGAACCAAACACATTGATGTACGGTATCACTTTCTCAGAGATCACAATGAGAAGGGTGATATTGAACTTCAATATGTTGATACCCAACACCAGCTTGCCGACATTTTTACAAAACCCCTCGATGCTTCTCGATTTGCTTACTTGCGTGGGGAACTTGGCATTTGTCACCCTTACGGCATTTTGTGAGGGGGAGCTGTTTTAGATGGATGTGCCTTTGTCTAATTGTGTTGAAATTGCATTTACATATTTTGCACTTATATGCCTGCTTATAATTCATGAAATCATGTCAGCTCAGCTCTTGTTAATTCATCTGGAACATTCATGTGCATGATATTTTATTTTCAAAATCAAACCGTGCTCACTGCTTAGTCTTGAACCTGGCATGTTTAGACAGGACTGCTTTAGCTATCTTTTATCTGCTTGACAGCGAGACACTGTTCATTGGATGCTAAAAATTGCAACTTGAAAACTGTTCTACATCTTCATGGATACTTATAAATGCCAAACAATTGGTTCACTTGGTTAAAATCAAAAATTCCATGATTTGCATGATTTAAGTTAAAAGATCCAGGTGGGTTTGTTTGTCGCACTACCCTATTCTAGACTGCTTACCATTGCACATTGGTCTGAACTGGAATAGTGTAGTGTTTGCCAAAATCATTGCCTTAAGCTTCTTATGGCTTTCGTGCTTAGGCTTGGCCTGATTGGAAAGTATAAGGTGGACAAACAAATAACCCCTAGCACTTAGAAAAGAACAACAAAATTCATTGATTATCAAGTTTGCTTTTCATGCTCCTTTGAACTGAACTTGTCTGTCTAGAGTAGAAATTGACTAGCTTTGCGCAGTCCTTGCGTTTACTTGACTAGTTTCCTTGACTAAGTGGTGATGCTTTTATTTCAGAAATGATCAAATTACATGCTTCATCATGCTTTTAGAGACTATTAATTTGAGCTGAGCCCATGATCATTGATGTTACTGTTGGCATATTTTTGCCTCATATGTCTTTGCCTTTTGCTCAATTCGAAGCTTTGCATCTTTTACATGCTCCTTGATGCTTGCATTGCCAAAGGGGGAGAAATTTACTTGTTGTGTTCTCCGTCGCAAGGAGTATAATTTTCAAAGGGGGAGATCATTTGACATAAAGGGGAAGAAAGGTTCTTTATTGCTAAAGGGAAAATTTAACTCAGGGGGAGTTTTTATTGCCGAAGGGGCTTTTCACTCTGGTGAGAAAGGGGGAAGAAAACTCTTTTATCAAGTGACATGTTTTGGCTCTTTTCTGAGTTTTTATGGTCACTTGTGTGCTGAAAGTTTTTTAATTTTTCTTGAACTCGGATTTGGTTGTCAATGCACTCATCAAGGGGGAGATTGAGAAACCAAGGGTTGGTTTCGGTGTTTTGTGATGAGTGATTGACAGGATTTTTACCTCTGTTCGAAGGGGTACCTCCGGAGGGGGTTCGAAGGTTGGACCTCCGAAGGATGTTCGGAGGTGGCTTCACCGAAGTGTGTTCGGTGTTTGCTTGCTGCAGCTGTGCAGCGGAGTGTGCTCGTCGGAGGGGTCCGACAGTACGCAATGACTGGGTTTGTACCGAAGGCTTCGGTATTTTGTGCGGTACACCGGAGTGTGTGCCGGAGGTTGCTAACCCGGAGAGGTCTCCGGAGTACTGGATACACTTGTCTGCTTGTCGGTGGCGTGCAGGGACTTCGGAGGCGACAGACAAGGTTCGCAGCAGGTGAACCTGGGTCAAGCGGGAGGCTTGATGCCAGGGGAGCGGGGAGCTCCGTCACGGTGGCTACGAAGGTGGTCCGGGTCGGTCCTCGGGTCGAGGCGTGCCAGGTGAAGGCAGAAAGTGCGGAGCGTGGCTCCGACTGAAGGTACTCCGAGACAAAGTCCTCGGAGGTGAGGCACTTCGAAGGCACTCCGAATGGAGTGACTTCGGAGTTGGTTGGAAGAAGTCCTCTGCGGAGGCAAGGAGTTCGAAGTGTGCTCCGGAAGGAGACACTCGAAGGTGCCCGACGAAGGTCTCAGAAGTCGAGGCGCATCGAAGGCAGTGTCCGGGTGAGGCTCGTCGAGGAGTGTGCTCGGGGTGAGACACTGCGACGAAGTGCTCATGGAATGCTTCATGCGAAGGCCTTGGACGAGGGAGGGACTTCGAAGGGTGGTACTCCGAAGGTGGGGCTTCGGAGTGAGGATGACTTGAGGTGCTTCGGCCTGCATGGCTTCGGTACACGGATTGACGGAGTTCGAGCTGGGTGAAGCTGCGAAGCCGTGGTGGTCCACTCCGGAGGTGTTGGTGCGAAGGCCCAAGGGCTTTGACGGCTTCGGCTCAAAACCGTCAGTGTATCGGAGACTGACTTCGGTGAAGCGAAGGCCATATGTCTTCAGGCTTCTCACCGAAGCTACCGCACCCTCGCGTGCGAAGGGAGGATTCCAGAAGGTCAAAGACTGCAAAGGCTGACACTGTCTGTTCTGAAAAAGGCTAACACTGTCCCCTCTGCAAAGCTGACAGAGAAGCCTCCAGAATAAAGGTGGACTACCTTTTGTACCCCTTAGTTCTGTAGAGTCAAATCCTTTGTAAACCCTAGGGGTAAAGTAGTCATTTCCTTTGGGTGAACTGTGGGCTATAAATATGGGGGCTCGGTAGGTAACATTTAACACTTTGAGCATTTACTGTTGAGCTCCTGTAGCCACACTTCGATTGTAATACATCCAGAGAGTTCATTTTCTGTGTTCCTTGTTCAAGCGGCGAAGCCCTGTTTCCTGTGCTTTTGCTTGAGCTCGCGTTGCATACCTCGCCTTTTGTTGTGCACCGAAGCCTGTTGAGGCGAAGGTTGTTTTTGTGCGAAGTGTGTTTTGTCAGTGTGCGTTCGCTCTGTGTAACACGAGGCGAGACCTCGCTGCTTACTAGCGGAGCCCTGACCGAGGCCCGTTTTGCTTCTTGTGTCAAAGCCTTAGTGTAGTCCGTTTGCGTACGTGTAGACCTTCGTGTACGAAGCCCAGCACCAGTTGCTGCTGCCAAGTACTTGGTCGAAGTCCTCAGAGGAGTGTCCACTCTTGCGAAGGGTGAAGTGCGAAGCCTGCTCGAGGCACCCTGTGTGCGGAGCCTGCACTGACTTAGCAGAGTAGATTTTCGAGGGTTGTTAGTGGAGCGAAGTCTTCTTGGCTTCAAACTTTTGCTCCTCCGAAGCCTGTGTTCGAAGGTGTCGAAGTACCTCCGGGCCAGACCTTCGAAGGTAGTGTTCGAAGCCTGTTCCGCAGAAGACAGAACTGAAACCGAAGGCTAAGTTTTAGCCCGAAATTTTAAAAAGCTCCCATTCACCCCCCCTCCGGTCGCCGTTTCCGGTCCTACAGGGGGGTATGGTGTTGGCTTGACGCGTTGGGGCACCATATGAAACCCATAAGAGGGTGATTATCAAATTGGTGCATTCCATATGGAAGGTTTTGGCACGAGTTCCCGTGGTATGGGTCATCTCATTACACTTTAGTGTATGGGATGAGTGTGTGCCTCGTGGGTATAGTGGTACACCTCTAATCAGAGTTTAAATCTTTTTGAAAAGCCGAGCCCACGGTCAAGGGCGGGTTGTGTGACTTCTCGCAGTTAGATTTCTATTGCTTGAATGTTTGTGTTATTCATGGCATGTAAGGACTGTTGAGTGAGGGTGGGCTGACTGTACCCCTCGAGTTAGAAGATGATGCATATACATGTTTACGTTTCTGTACTAATAACTTGTTCACATTAACCGCTTTACAAATATGCTTTTCCACAAAGTTAGCCACTACCTTCCTTGTTATTACTCTGCATTATATTTGCATCCGGTGGCTTACTGAGTACGATTGTACTCACCCCCGTTGACTTACACCACTAGAGCCCATCTACTATGAGGAGGATGAAGGTCTGGAGTAGCAACCCAGTCAAGGCGAGACTAGAAGGAGGCGTTCATCTAGGACCCTTATTTTATTAGTTTCTGTTTACTTTAACACTTTTGTACTAATATGGTCTACGAACCATCTTTGATTGGCGTATTGTACACGGTCGTGTGATGAACGTCTTGTATTTATTGATTTTCTATGGAAATTCAATAAAGTGTCGATTTTATTAAATCTTGGCATTACAGTGTATACTGAGACCATTGCTTTAAGCTTCTGATGGTTTCAACCTAGACTTAGCATGGTCGGTTAGCATAAGGTTGACATGCAAATAACCCCTTGCACAAAAATGGAAATTTTTTTAAATTCATTGCATATCATGTTTGCTGAAGCCCCTTGGAGTGGGATACGCTCATCTATTGTGTGCTTGCTTAGCTTTTGCATCTCATTTCTTGACATGTCTAGTATGCTAGTCTGAGCGGTGATGCTTTTATTTGCTAAAAACTGAAAATGCTTGCTCATGCCTTTTTGTTTAGATGGTATATATATAAGGATGTCCTTTAGTACTTTTAGATGATATTCAAGGTGAATACTTGTTGGTACTGTAATTGCAGTTGTTCATGTCTCAGAAGCTCACATCTCTACTTTACCCTCTTTCCCCACTTTGCATCTTTTTATCTCCTTGATGCCTGCATTGTCAAAAGGGGAGAAAGGATCTACATGTTGCTTTGGCTTTTGGATTGCTTGGTTAAGGGGGAGTTGGCTTTCATATTGAAATGCTTTTGATGTTTTGATGCGATGCACTTTGGATGTGCTTTTGATGCGATGCGCTTTGGATGCTTTTGCTTTGCCTTGCATAAGGTTTTTGCCCAAGCAGGGAGATCTTTTACCAAGTGACATATTTTGCTCTTTTGTGAGTTTTGATGGTCACTTGTGCACGTAACTTGCTATCTCACCATGTCCTTGCTTTGGGGTTGTCAATGCACTCATCAAGGGGGAGATTGAGAAACCAAGGGTGGTTTCGGTCTGAATGATGAGTGATTGACAAGGATGAGCGACTGAGCGGATGAGTGGTCGATAGTATGTGGAGTGCATCGAGGGTTTCGATGTGGAGTGAAGGTGTGGCTGCCGAGGGCTTTGGCAGTGCATTTCCTTCTTGTTTTGGCTAGTCTTGTTTGTGCAGGGTGGAGATGCTGACCGACTATCGACGGCGAGTGATCGAGGGTTGAGCAGGGAGCTTGATGCCGAGGATCAGGGAGGCCAGGCGAAGTTGGAGAAGATCTCAAGAGTGCACGAAGAGATGGAGCGAGACTCGGACGGACGGCTGTCTGCGACAGCGTGTCGATCGTGTTCGTGATAGGGAGGCCAGGACAAGCATTCACGCGGCTCGAGGGGATCAAGAGCGGAAGTGGCTTGCTGGCGCTCGGAGTCGCGAAGCAGTGACACGAGTCGAAGAGCTGAAAAGGCTTTGTCGGTTTTTGCTGAAAACCATCGAAACGTTTATAATTTTTACTAATTCAATAAAATTGAGTCATGTGTTAGTTTAAATTTTTTTAGTGTCTTAGTGTGTACTTTTTAGAATATTTATGGAATATATATATTCTGAAAATATTTTAAAGAGATGTCTAGTGTGAAAGGGTATTTTTCAGTTTTTATTTTCAGTTTTGTATTTTGGGTCTTTCTAGGGGACTGGTTGTAAAATTGCCTTCTAGAAGCTTGTAGTTGTTGGGATAAATATCCCTGTGTGTGTGCTGGCCGAAGGTGGTCTAGATCTTTCAATCAAATGAGAAATCAAATTCGTTTTGCTGTCTCTACCAAAGTTTGATCGGCTGAGAGATTCCTTTTGCTGAAATTTTCCTGATCGTGAATAGCGCCACGAGTTTGCCGGATGAGAAACAGCAATGTCGACAATGATTTGCTACAGGATCTGTTCCTAGCGCTGGAGGTAAATTCTCTCTATATGCGATTTTGAGTTCCAATTATATTGCAATTTTTCTACAGAGCTCGATGTGGATGTCTATACACATTTTGTTGTGCAAGATGTGAATGTTCCATTTTCGAAATTTGCATCTAGTTTCTGTGAGTCAGAGTACTTCTTTTCCTGATCCCAAGTGAGGTATCTGGATATGTTTTAGTGCTGAACTATTTTTCTCAGCCTAGTCTGTTCGTCAAAACCTGTCTTTCCTATTGCATCGAGTGATGAGAAACAGTATGGCATGAGGTTTTATTCAGTTCATCCGAGCGTTTGTGCTAGCAGTACTTGTGATCATGAACAGAGCTTCTAGTCTTTTTGATGTCAGATTTTTGCTGTGATATGTTATACTTTGAATCTGTTCAGCATGTGTTGTGTTGAGTTTTGAATGCTATTCTGATCTGCTGTCTTGAATTTAGTTCAGTGCTTGATCATTAGAACCTCAAAATTTCTTCCTCAAAGATTTCCTGGTTACAGCTTGCTTGTTCATAGTATTTCTATCTGAGAATCAACCAGGATCATGTCTGTTTAAACAAACATTGATGTTGAATTGCTCTTCTGAACTTGCTCTCCATAATGCTGTTCAGTTTGTGTGACAAATTTCAGTCACTGAATGTTAGTGATTCAATCTGTGTTCAGTCTGATTTCATGTGTTAATTAGGACTGTTTTGTAGTTTGAAATCATTCATGTCTATTTTCTAATGCTGAATGTTTAAGATGCTTGATCAGAACTTCATAAGTACCTGAGCTAATTTGAAGAATAGTGTTTACCTCCAGTTTCAGAATGCTGTTTTCTGAGTACTTTGGAATCAATATACTATGGAATTCTGTTCAGAGTGTTGATTTGAACATATGAGTTAGGTGTTCTGAAAATTTTTACCCTGATATGTGTTGAATTTGTACTTTGAAAACTTAACTGAACCAAATTAAATGTGTAATACTATTCATCATTAAGTTTTTGTCAAAAGTGCTGAGCTATTCAATCCTGCTACTATTCATCATCCTACACTTCTGAATTGATAAAAGATTTCTAGGATCATTTCTGAATCTGTTCAATTGCTTAAATCTGTTTGCCTGAAACTTCCATTGTCGAATCTGCTACAGTGAATGCAGTGTTGTATTCTCTTCAAGTTTTCTGAAATTAGTGTATTTTGCATTGAAGATTCAGATTCCTGCAAGGTAGACATATTGTGAATCTTTGTATGCAGTTTTGACACTAAATTGAGATTGACATTTGCAAACTGAATCATAATTAGATAAATACACCTTGCTGAATTGTCGTTTACTACTCACCGTCTGAAAAACTGTAATTTGAATTTGATTGATTAGAGTTGTGAATTTTCAAGATCCATAATGATTATCATGTTTTGAATTTGTTTATGCTGAACTAAAGTGAAACTGAAATTGAAACTTGCAAATTAAACCAACATTCATCAAATGTGCTTTGCTGATTTTACCTTTACTATTCTTTGTCCGATAAATTTCAGATTTGTTTGAATCTCTGTTGTGATTGAATTAGAACAATCTGATTTACTTTTTGCAGTTGAAATTGATCTCCAGAGTGAGTATTTCTGATAGGTGTTGTCTAGGAACTTGAGTCAAAGCTATTTTTGAGTTTTTGATTCTGTTTGAGCTTAACCTTCGTACTGTTTGAATTGAGACGTGATTTTGTGTTTTTAGAGGAGCGTTGGGTGATTTGATTAGGCCATCACTTCAAAAGAAAGTGTCGAGGCGCATATTCTCCCCCTCTAGTCATCATTCCGATCCCACAAAGGGTTCGTCCAGAGTGGTGTGGGGTCCGGCCATTAGGGGCTGAACTCGCCCCACATGGGGTTTGGCCACTGGGGTCCGAAGCTGCTATACGGGGGTTCGGCCATTGAGGTCAAAAGCCACCGTACGGAGTGTTAGGCCACTGTGGCCCGATGTCACCGTGCGGAGGGTCTGGCCATTGCGGTCTGAAACCATCATGAGGAGGGCTCGGCCACTGCGGTCCGAAGCCACCCTCCGAACACCTTGGGCCCTTCGGCTGACTTAGTTTTTTAGCGCGGGGGCCTGCTTCCTTGGCTTTTCTTTGATGCTTGTTCAACAGCATCTTGTATGTTACCGTCGGCTTCTTGCGAGCCTTAGCCGAAGGCATGCTAATGTTTTGTTTCCACACTCCCACCTCGGGGTTCTCATGTATGTGTGTGTGCGTGCATGGTTCTCCAACAATTACCGCCTTCCTTCTAATCGACTCGACCTATTCTGGTCAAATCAACACCTTCTTCTCGCCGAGGTCTACGGCGTTGACGGACAAGGGATCTTTGTCCAGCTTCATCTTTGGATTGTGCTCTATTTTCAATCGTCCTTCTTCTATGGCCGATTGAACCTTCCGTCGAAAAACATTGCAGTCGTTAGTATTATGTGAATGCGAGTCATGCCACTTACAGTATGGATGTTTCTTCAACTCATCGGCAGATGGAATGACTTGGCCTTTAGGCAACCTGAGAAGCTGGTTCTTTAAGATAAAATCAAATATTTATCACATTTAGTTATGTCAAATGAGTACTTGACCTCACTAGGCCGATTCTTCGTGGGAGACGGTCGTAACTCTGAGCTTTGATAGGTTTACTCTTAGCGTTCCAAACACATTCAGACGCGTACATGTCGACTGAATCTTCTTCTTCTGATTCCTCCTCATCGGAGTGTTCCATGACATGGATTTCAGCCCTAGGCTTGTTAAACGTCTTAATAAACTTTTTATCTTTGGCTTGGCCTTCCTGGACCAGAGCCTACTGCAAGACTTGGCTAACCTCTAAGAAGTTCTGGTTGTCTAGTCTCACTTTAATCTCGGAACATAACCCATTAAAAGCTAGCTCCGCCAAATCCCTTTCTGAAATATTAAGGATGAAACATCGGTTTCAAGTATCCCTAAAATGCTTGATGTACTTAGAGACGTTCTCGTTAGATTTATGCCTAACCAATGTCAAGTGTGAAAGCCTAAGTTCTGTCTCACCTGTGTAAAAGTAGTCATGGAATTTTTGTTCCAATTCATCCCACATCTGAACGGAGTTCGGCGGGAGCACCGAAAACCAAGTGAAAGTGGTGCCGAATAGCGAGAGAGAAAATAGTATAATTTTTAGAGCGTCTGACCCGCTAGCTTCTCCACACTGTGCTAAAAATTGACTAACATGTTCTAGTGTGATTTGCTACCCTCGCCGTTGAACTTAGTGAATTCGGGGATTCTATAGCCGTGGGGGTAGGGTATTGTATCAAAATGATCGGGATATGGCTTTCGGTTAACCCTAGCCCGACCCCTAGGCACGAAACCGGCACACTCCCTAAATAGTGAGTGGATTCGCTCCTCTAGGTCATCTTGGCTTGCTGCCTACGCACGTCTCTTGTGCGAGAGCATGACATGCGGCGGGATATCGGTGTATCGGCCATGGGCCTCTTCCCTATGCGCTAGTTGTACGGCGTGCTCGAGCCCAAGCGCCTGTGCGTGTGGTGTGGGCAGCGCGGGCAGGGCTAGTACCGGTGTAGGTGGTGGTGGTGCGTGGTACGCGGTGCTAGCTTGGCCGTAAGCATAATGACTAGTCTCGGCCACGGGTGTTGAGGCCGGAGACATAACAGTCTTGCTAGTGCTACTGTTAGTTCTGCTGTATACATGATTTACCGGAGGTATACTAGCAATAGGGGCTGATGGTATGGCCTCAGTAAAGCCGAACCTTCTAAGTGTTGCCTCTACTTGGGAGCTAACTGCCGAATCGAAATGGTTGGCTAGCGAAGAGCCAACGGCCTGATCTACCGATGCGGCTATTTTTTGCTCAATCTCTAAAGAAGATAAACGAGGCGATACGGGTGTTACCTGGCACTTAGAAAAGAACAACAAAATACATTGATTATCAAGTTTGCTTTTCATGCTCCTTTGAACTGGACTTGTCTGTCTAGAGTAGAAATTGACTAGCTTTGCGCAGTCCTTGCGTTTACTTGACTAGTTTCCTTGACTAAGTGGTGATGCTTTTATTTCAGAAATGATCAAATTACATGCTTCATCATGCTTTTAGAGACTATTAATTTGAGCTGAGCCCATGATCATTGATGTTACTGTTGGCATATTTTTGCCTCATATGTCTTTGCCTTTTGCTCAATTCGAAGCTTTGCATCTTTTACATGCTCCTTGATGCTTGCATTGACAAAGGGGGAGAAATTTACTTGCTGTGTTCTCCGTCGCAAGGAGTATAATTTTCAAAGGGGGAGATCATTTGACATAAAGGGGAAGAAAGGTTCTTTATTGCTAAAGGGAAAATTTAACTCAGGGGGAGTTTTTATTGCCGAAGGGGCTTTTCACTCTGGTGAGAAAGGGGGAAGAAAACTCTTTTATCAAGTGACATGTTTTGGCTCTTTTCTGAGTTTTTATGGTCACTTGTGTGCTGAAAGTTTTTTATTTTTTCTTGAACTCGGATTTGGTTGTCAATGCACTCATCAAGGGGGAGATTGAGAAACCAAGGGTTGGTTTCGGTGTTTTGTGATGAGTGATTGACAGGATTTTTACCTCTGTTTGAAGGGGTACCTCCGGAGGGGGTTCGAAGGTTGGACCTCCGAAGGATGTTCGGAGGTGGCTTCACCGAAGTGTGTTCGGTGTTTGCTTGCTGCAGCTGTGCAGCGGAGTGTGCTCGTCGGAGGGGTCCGACAGTACGCAATGACTGGGTTTGTACCGAAGGCTTCGGTATTTTGTGCGGTACACCGGAGTGTGTGCCGGAGGTTGCTAACCCGGAGAGGTCTCCGGAGTACTGGATACACTTGTCTGCTTGTCGGTGGTGTGCAGGGACTTCGGAGGCGACAGACAAGGTTCGCAGCAGGTGAACCTGGGTCAAGCGGGAGGCTTGATGCCAGGGGAGCGGGGAGCTCCGTCACGGTGGCTACGAAGGTGGTCCGGGTCGGTCCTCGGGTCGAGGCGTGCCAGGTGAAGGCAGAAAGTGCGGAGCGTGGCTCCGACTGAAGGTACTCCGAGACAAAGTCCTCGGAGGTGAGGCACTTCGAAGGCACTCCGAATGGAGTGACTTCGGAGTTGGTTGGAAGAAGTCCTCTGCGGAGGCAAGGAGTTCGAAGTGTGCTCCGGAAGGAGACACTCGAAGGTGCCCGACGAAGGTCTCAGAAGTCGAGGCGCATCGAAGGCAGTGTCCGGGTGAGGCTCGTCGAGGAGTGTGCTCGGGGTGAGACACTGCGACGAAGTGCTCATGGAATGCTTCATGCGAAGGCCTTGGACGAGGGAGGGACTTCGAAGGGTGGTACTCCGAAGGTGGGGCTTCGGAGTGAGGATGACTTGAGGTGCTTCGGCCTGCATGGCTTCGGTACACGGATTGACGGAGTTCGAGCTGGGTGAAGCTGCGAAGCCGTGGTGGTCCACTCCGGAGGTGTTGGTGCGAAGGCCCAAGGGCTTTGACGGCTTCGGCTCAAAACCGTCAGTGTATCGGAGACTGACTTCGGTGAAGCGAAGGCCATATGGCTTCAGGCTTCTCACCGAAGCTACCGCACCCTCGCGTGCGAAGGGAGGATTCCAGAAGGTCAAAGACTGCAAAGGCTGACACTGTCTGTTCTGAAAAAGGCTAACACTGTCCCCTCTGCAAAGCTGACAGAGAAGCCTCCAGAATAAAGGTGGACTACCTTTTGTACCCCTTAGTTCTGTAGAGTCAAATCCTTTGTAAACCCTAGGGGTAAAGTAGTCATTTCCTTTGGGTGAACTGTGGGCTATAAATATGGGGGCTCGGTAGGTAACATTTAACACTTTGAGCATTTACTGTTGAGCTCCTGTAGCCACACTTCGATTGTAATACATCCAGAGAGTTCATTTTCTGTGTTCCTTGTTCAAGCGGCGAAGCCCTGTTTCCTGTGCTTTTGCTTGAGCTCGCGTTGCATACTTCGCCTTTTGTTGTGCACCGAAGCCTGTTGAGGCGAAGGTTGTTTTTGTGCGAAGTGTGTTTTGTCAGTGTGCGTTCGCTCTGTGTAACACGAGGCGAGACCTCGCTGCTTACTAGCGGAGCCCTGACCGAGGCCCGTTTTGCTTCTTGTGTCAAAGCCTTAGTGTAGTCCGTTTGCGTACGTGTAGACCTTCGTGTACGAAGCCCAGCACCAGTTGCTGCTGCCAAGTACTTGGTCGAAGTCCTCAGAGGAGTGTCCACTCTTGCGAAGGGTGAAGTGCGAAGCCTGCTCGAGGCACCCTGTGTGCGGAGCCTGCACTGACTTAGCAGAGTAGATTTTCGAGGGTTGTTAGTGGAGCGAAGTCTTCTTGGCTTTGAACTTTTGCTCCTCCGAAGCCTGTGTTCGAAGGTGTCGAAGTACCTCCGGGCCAGACCTTCGAAGGTAGTGTTCGAAGCCTGTTCCGCAGAAGACAGAACTGAAACCGAAGGCTAAGTTTTAGCCCAAAATTTTAAAAAGCTCCCATTCACCCCCCCTCTGGTCGCCGTTTCCGGTCCTACAGGGGGTATGGTGTTGGCTTGACGCGTTGGGGCACCATATGAAACCCATAAGAGGGTGATTATCAAATTGGTGCATTCCATATGGAAGGTTTTGGCACGAGTTCCCGTGGTATGGGTCATCTCATTACACTTTAGTGTATGGGATGAGTGTGTGCCTCGTGGGTATAGTGGTACACCTCTAATCAGAGTTTAAATCTTTTTGAAAAGCCGAGCCCACGGTCAAGGGCGGGTTGTGTGACTTCTCGCAGTTAGATTTCTATTGCTTGAATGTTTGTGTTATTCATGGCATGTAAGGACTGTTGAGTGAGGGTGGGCTGACTGTACCCCTCGAGTTAGAAGATGATGCATATACATGTTTACGTTTCTGTACTAATAACTTGTTCACATTAACCGCTTTACAAATATGCTTTTCCACAAAGTTAGCCACTACCTTCCTTGTTATTACTCTGCATTATATTTGCATCCGGTGGCTTACTGAGTACGATTGTACTCACCCCCGTTGACTTACACCACTAGAGCCCATCTACTATGAGGAGGATGAAGGTCTGGAGTAGCAACCCAGTCAAGGCGAGACTAGAAGGAGGCGTTCATCTAGGACCCTTATTTTATTAGTTTCTGTTTACTTTAACACTTTTGTACTAATATGGTCTACGAACCATCTTTGATTGGCGTATTGTACACGGTCGTGTGATGAACGTCTTGTATTTATTGATTTTCTATGGAAATTCAATAAAGTGTCGATTTTATTAAATCTTGGCATTACAGTGTATACTGAGACCATTGCTTTAAGCTTCTGATAGTTTCAACCTAGACTTAGCATGGTCGGTTAGCATAAGGTTGACATGCAAATAACCCCTTGCACAAAAATGGAATTTTTTTTAAATTCATTGCATATCATGTTTGCTGAAGCCCCTTGGAGTGGGATACGCTCATCTATTGTGTGCTTGCTTAGCTTTTGCATCTCATTTCTTGACATGTCTAGTATGCTAGTCTGAGCGGTGATGCTTTTATTTGCTAAAAACTGAAAATGCTTGCTCATGCCTTTTTGTTTAGATGGTATATATATAAGGATGTCCTTTAGTACTTTTAGATGATATTCAAGGCGAATACTTGTTGGTACTGTAATTGCAGTTGTTCATGTCTCAGAAGCTCACATCTCTACTTTACCCTCTTTCCCCACTTTGCATCTTTTTATCTCCTTGATGCCTGCATTGTCAAAAGGGGAGAAAGGATCTACATGTTGCTTTGGATTTTGGATTGCTTGGTTAAGGGGGAGTTGGCTTTCATATTGAAATGCTTTTGATGTTTTGATGCGATGCACTTTGGATGTGCTTTTGATGCGATGCGCTTTGGATGCTTTTGCTTTGCCTTGCATAAGGTTTTTGCCCAAGCAGGGAGATCTTTTACCAAGTGACATATTTTGCTCTTTTGTGAGTTTTGATGGTCACTTGTGCACGTAACTTGCTATCTCACCATGTCCTTGCTTTGGGGTTGTCAATGCACTCATCAAGGGGGAGATTGAGAAACCAAGGGTGGTTTCGGTCTGAATGATGAGTGATTGACAAGGATGAGCGACTGAGCGGATGAGTGGTCGATAGTATGTGGAGTGCATCGAGGGTTTCGATGTGGAGTGAAGGTGTGGCTGCCGAGGGCTTTGGCAGTGCATTTCATTCTTGTTTTGGCTAGTCTTGTTTGTGCAGGGTGGAGATGCTGACCGACTATCGACGGCGAGTGATCGAGGGTTGAGCAGGGAGCTTGATGCCGAGGATCAGGGAGGCCAGGCGAAGTTGGAGAAGATCTCAAGAGTGCACGAAGAGATGGAGCGACACTCGGACGGACGGCTGTCTGCGACAGCGTGTCGATCGTGTTCGTGAGAGGGAGGCCAGGACAAGCATTCACGCGGCTCGAGGGGATCAAGAGCGGAAGTGGCTTGCTGGCGCTCGGAGTCGCGAAGCAGTGACACGAGTCGAAGAGCTGAAAAGGCTTTGTCGGTTTTTGCTGAAAACCGTCGAAACGTTTATAATTTTTACTAATTCAATAAAATTGAGTCATGTGTTAGTTTAAATTTTTTTAGTGTCTTAGTGTGTACTTTTTAGAATATTTATGGAATATATATATTCTGAAAATATTTTAAAGAGATGTCTAGTGTGAAAGGGTATTTTTCAGTTTTTATTTTCAGTTTTGTATTTTGGGTCTTTCTAGGGGACTGGTTGTAAAATTGCCTTCTAGAAGCTTGTAGTTGTTGGGATAAATATCCCTGTGTGTGTGCTGGCCGAAGGTGGTCTAGATCTTTCAATCAAATGAGAAATCAAATTCGTTTTGCTGTCTCTACCAAAGTTTGATCGGCTGAGAGATTCCTTTTGCTGAAATTTTCCTGATCGTGAATAGCGCCACGAGTTTGCCGGATGAGAAACAGCGATGTCGACAATGATTTGCTACAGGATCTGTTCCTAGCGCTGGAGGTAAATTCTCTCTATATGCGATTTTGAGTTCCAATTATATTGCAATTTTTCTACAGAACTCGATGTGGATGTCTATACACATTTTGTTGTGCAAGATGTGAATGTTCCATTTTCGAAATTTGCATCTAGTTTCTGTGAGTCAGAGTACTTCTTTTCCTGATCCCAAGTGAGGTATCTGGATATGTTTTAGTGCTGAACTATTTTTCTCAGCCTAGTCTGTTCGTCAAAACCTGTCTTTCCTATTGCATCGAGTGATGAGAAACAGTATGGCATGAGGTTTTATTCAGTTCATCCGAGCGTTTGTGCTAGCAGTACTTGTGATCATGAACAGAGCTTCTAGTCTTTTTGATGTCATATTTTTGCTGTGATATGTTATACTTTGAATCTGTTCAGCATGTGTTGTGTTGAGTTTTGAATGCTATTCTGATCTGCTGTCTTGAATTTAGTTCAGTGCTTGATCATTAGAACCTCAAAATTTCTTCCTCAAAGATTTCCTGGTTACAGCTTGCTTGTTCATAGTATTTCTATCTGAGAATCAACCAGGATCATGTCTGTTTAAACAAACATTGATGTTGAATTGCTCTTCTGAACTTGCTCTCCATAATGCTGTTCAGTTTGTGTGAAAAATTTCAGTCACTGAATGTTAGTGATTCAATCTGTGTTCAGTCTGATTTCATGTGTTAATTAGGACTGTTTTGTAGTTTGAAATCATTCATGTCTATTTTCTAATGCTGAATGTTTAAGATGCTTGATCAGAACTTCATAAGTACCTGAGCTAATTTGAAGAATAGTGTTTACCTCCAGTTTCAGAATGCTGTTTTCTGAGTACTTTGGAATCAATATACTATGGAATTCTGTTCAGAGTGTTGATTTGAACATATGAGTTAGGTGTTCTGAAAATTTTTACCCTGATATGTGTTGAATTTGTACTTTGAAAACTTAACTGAACCAAATTAAATGTGTAATACTATTCATCATTAAGTTTTTGTCAAAATTGCTGAGCTATTCAATCCTGCTACTATTCATCATCCTACACTTCTGAATTGATAAAAGATTTCTAGGATCATTTCTGAATCTGTTCAATTGCTTAAATCTGTTTGCCTGAAACTTCCATTGTCGAATCTGCTACAGTGAATGCAGTGTTGTATTCTCTTCAAGTTTTCTGAAATTAGTGTATTTTGCATTGAAGATTCAGATTCCTGCAAGGTAGACATATTGTGAATCTTTGTATGCAGTTTTGACACTAAATTGAGATTGACATTTGCAAACTGAATCATAATTAGATAAATACACCTTGCTGAATTGTCGTTTACTACTCACCGTCTGAAAAACTGTAATTTGAATTTGATTGATTAGAGTTGTGAATTTTCAAGATCCATAATGATTATCATGTTATGAATTTGTTTATGCTGAACTAAAGTGAAACTGAAATTGAAACTTGCAAATTAAACCAACATTCATCAAATGTGCTTTGCTGATTTTACCTTTACTATTCTTTGTCCGATAAATTTCAGATTTGTTTGAATCTCTGTTGTGATTGAATTAGAACAATCTGATTTACTTTTTGCAGTTGAAATTGATCTCCAGAGTGAGTATTTCTGATAGGTGTTGTCTAGGAACTTGAGTCAAAGCTATTTTTGAGTTTTTGATTCTGTTTGAGCTTAACCTTCGTACTGTTTGAATTGAGACGTGATTTTGTGTTTTTAGAGGAGCGTTGGGTGATTTGATTAGGCCATCACTTCAAAAGAAAGTGTCGAGGCGCATATTCTCCCCCTCTAGTCATCATTCCGATCCCACAAAGGGTTCGTCCAGAGTGGTGTGGGGTCCGGCCATTAGGGGCTGAACTCGCTCCACATGGGGTTTGGCCACTGGGGTCCGAAGCTGCTATACGGGGGTTCGGCCATTGAGGTCAAAAGCCACCGTACGGAGTGTTAGGCCACTGTGGCCCGATGTCACCGTGCGGAGGGTCTGGCCATTGCGGTCTGAAACCATCATGAGGAGGGCTCGGCCACTGCGGTCCGAAGCCACCCTCCGAACACCTTGGGCCCTTCGGCTGACTTAGTTTTTTAGCGCGGGGGCCTGCTTCCTTGGCTTTTCTTTGATGCTTGTTCAACAGCATCTTGTATGTTACCGTCGGCTTCTTGCGAGCCTTAGCCGAAGGCATGCTAATGTTTTGTTTCCACACTCCCACCTCGGGGTTCTCATGTATGTGTGTGTGCGTGCATGGTTCTCCAACAATTACCGCCTTCCTTCTAATCGACTCGACCTATTCTGGTCAAATCAACACCTTCTTCTCGCCGAGGTCTACGGCGTTGACGGACAAGGGATCTTTGTCCAGCTTCATCTTTGGATTGTGCTCTATTTTCAATCGTCCTTCTTCTATGGCCGATTGAACCTTCCGTCGAAAAACATTGCAGTCGTTAGTATTATGTGAATGCGAGTCATGCCACTTACAGTATGGATGTTTCTTCAACTCATCGGCAGATGGAATGACTTGGCCTTTAGGCAACCTGAGAAGCTGGTTCTTTAAGATAAAATCAAATATTTATCACATTTAGTTATGTCAAATGAGTACTTGACCTCACTAGGCCGATTCTTCGTGGGAGACGGTCGTAACTCTGAGCTTTGATAGGTTTACTCTTAGCGTTCCAAACACATTCAGACGCGTACATGTCGACCGAATCTTCTTCTTCTGATTCCTCCTCATCGGAGTGTTCCATGACATGGATTTCAGCCCTAGGCTTGTTAAACGTCTTAATAAACTTTTTATCTTTGGCTTGGCCTTCCTGGACCAGAGCCTACTGCAAGACTTGGCTAACCTCTAAGAAGTTCTGGTTGTCTAGTCTCACTTTAATCTCGGAACATAACCCATTAAAAGCTAGCTCCGCCAAATCCCTTTCTGAAATATTAAGGATGAAACATCGGTTTCAAGTATCCCTAAAATGCTTGATGTACTTAGAGACGTTCTCGTTAGATTTATGCCTAACCAATGTCAAGTGTGAAAGCCTAAGTTCTGTCTCACCTGTGTAAAAGTAGTCATGGAATTTTTGTTCCAATTCATCCCACATCTGAACGGAGTTCGGCAGGAGCACCGAAAACCAAGTGAAAGTGGTGCCGAATAGCGAGAGAGAAAATAGTATAATTTTTAGAGCGTCTGACCCGCTAGCTTCTCCACACTGTGCTAAAAATTGACTAACATGTTCTAGTGTGATTTGCTACCCTCGCCGTTGAACTTAGTGAATTCGGGGATTCTATAGCCGTGGGGGTAGGGTATTGTATCAAAATGATCGGGATATGGCTTTCGATTAACCCTAGCCCGACCCCTAGGCACGAAACCGGCACACTCCCTAAATAGTGAGTGGATTCGCTCCTCTAGGTCATCTTGGCTTGCTGCCTAAGCACGTCTCTTGTGCGAGAGCATGACATGCGGTGGGATATCGGTGTATCGGCCATGGGCCTCTTCCCTATGCGCTAGTTGTACGGCGTGCTCGAGCCCAAGCGCCTGTGTGTGTGGTGTGGGCAGCGCGGGCAGGGCTAGTACCGGCGTAGGTGGTGGTGGTGCGTGGTACGCGGTGCTAGCTTGGCCGTAAGCATAATGACTAGTCTCGGCCACGGGTGTTGAGGCCGGAGACATAACAGTCTTGCTAGTGCTACTGTTAGTTCTGCTGTATACATGATTTACCGGAGGTATACTAGCAATAGGGGCTGATGGTATGGCCTCAGTAAAGCCGAACCTTCTAAGTGTTGCCTCTACTTGGGAGCTAACTGCCGAATCGAAATGGTTGGCTAGCGAAGAGCCAACGGCCTGATCTACCGATGCGGCTATTTTTTGCTCAATCTCTAAAGAAGATAAACGAGGCGATACGGGTGTTACCTGGATCCGAGCAAGGTCGGGGGCGATTGAGAAACCAAGGGTGGTTTCAGTCTGAATGATGAGTGATTGACAAGGATGAGCGTCTGAGCAGTTGAGTGGTTGAGAGTGATTTGAGTGCATCGAGGGTTTCGATGTGAAATGGAGGTTTGGCTGTCGAGGGTTTTGGTGGTGCGTCGCATTCTTGTTTTGGCTTGTCTTGTTTGTGCAGGGTGGAGATGCTGACTGAGTGTCGACGGCGGGTGATCGATGGTTAGGCGGGGAGCTTGATGTCGGAGGATCAGGGAGGCCGGGTGAAGTTTGGGAAGATCTCAAGAGTGCACGAAGAGATAGAGCGAGACTTGGACGGACGGCTGACTGCGATGACGTGTCGACCGGGTTTGTAAGAGGGAGGCTAGGACAAGCATTCGCGTGGCTCGAGGGGATCGAGAGCGGAAGTGGCTTGCTGACGCTCGGAGTCGCGAAGCGGTGTCACGAGTCGAAAGGTTGATAGGCTTTGTCGGTTTTTGCTGAAAACCATCGAAACGTTTGTTGTTTTTGTTAATTCAATAAATAGGTGTCTAGTTTTAGTTTAAATTTTCAGTTTAGTAGTGTAACCTTTTGGTATATTTTTTAGAGTGGTTTACTCTGAAATTATATTAAAAGGAGAGTCAATTTGTAATTTTACTTTTAGTTTTTATAGGGTAATTTTCAGAATTGTTAAATCTGAAATTACTAAGGGTCTATGTGTCAATTGGGGGCTTCTAGAAGAGTAGTTGGTAGGATATTATCCCCCAAGTTGGCTGAACCATTTGAGCACTTTTAGACAAATTTTTCCAATGAAAATTGCTGAGAAAACTTGAGTTTGAAGAAGATTGGACGATGAACAGTGTTTGCATGAAGTTTTCGGATCTGCAGTAGTATTTTCGCCAGTACTGTTCACTGTAATCCATGTTCCAGCGCAGGTACGTTTTGGTGGTTAAATTTATTTTTGTGCTGCGTTTTCTGGAAAATCTAGTGCAGAACTTGATCTAGATAGATGTCCATGTAACTTTTGTTGTGCATGAATTGAATGATCCATTTTTGAAAGTTGCAAAGGATTTCTGTGATATATTCGTATTTATTTTGCTGATCAAAGTAGGCATCACAGTTCTGAAAACTGATTCTGAAAAGTGGTTCAGTTTTTGTTTTTGCTCCCCACATGTTTGATAAAATGTTTCATCAAGTATCCATCAGGTTTTGGCTGATCATTGAAGTGTTTCTTGAGTGATTTCTTGGTAGAAGGTAGAACAAACATTTTTGTTAAGCTTTTCAAGGGATCATCACAGAATAGATGTTTATGTCTGTATCAATTAGTGCTGTGATGAGTTGTTGCTTTGATTAGAAATTATCTGAGTCTCTCAATAGTTGTAAACACCTTCTAATGTCTGGTATGTTTTGCTATTCTTGTTCAAATTTTATAGCATGAATCTGTGATAGAGCTTTCTGCTGAGTTAAGTTTGATCTAGAGTTTAATTGATTATTGAGTTTGTAAATGGCTTGAATACTTTCTTGAAGGAGTGTTTGAAATTTTGTCTTCATGATCATCTGTGGTTGTCTGATCTGATGTGGTGATTTCTCAAGATGGTATAGTTCTGATTCCTAGCATGATTCATCTGCTTGAACTATGTCTTGAATTGTATTGAGAAGGAACTCTGATTTGGTTCAGTAGTTCTCATATATTGATCAACAGTTTGTGCCTGAAGTCTCTTTTAATGTGTGAAGCTTTTATTTAGATTCTTGAGATTATTCAGTTGATGAGTTGAGATTCAAATCATTGATCTCTAAAACTGAATCAATCCATGTCTGAGTTCTAATTGATTTCATATTTAAAATTCACACATTCTGTGTACTGTTTTGCATCTTGTGAGGAGGATTGTACTGAGTCTAAAATTTAATCTGTTCTGAAAATTCAGTCCAAATCAGAATTCATATCTGTTTTCAGAGAAATGTTTATAGCATCTAATCAGATTCTACATCTGAATTTTCTCATATATACTGATATGTGTTCTCATTTATCTTCAACAAGAATTATTCTGAAAACAGTCAATACAGGAAGTGTTTTTGTTCAGAGATCTACGTGGACTGTTTAACTGAAATTGAATTCAGTTTTCAGTGGATCCTTCATTTAGTTTGTCTCTGAACTCTGAAATAGATCAGCCTGTTTAAAGTTCTGAAGTATGTTTAATGTGAATGTATTGAGGTCAATATGCAATTAACAGTTCAATATTGTAGTTAAAAGTTGTGTGCAGTTTTGTTTGCTGAATATTATTTGATCAACTTTAGTTTTTACTTGCTGAGGAATAGTGTGTTTCAGAATTAAGTTGTGTTGTTTGATTGATTAGAGATTTCAGCAATCTGATTTAGAGGCTATTCTGAACTTGAGTAGAACTGATCTCCTGTATTCAGAATTAGTATAGGATCTGCATTGTCTAGTTGTGAGTTGCTATTTTTGTAGAAAAGTTGTTGGAATCCTACTCATGAATATCAATTGAAAATATATCTGAATCTGGTTGAACTGTTTTTGTACAGAACCTGAATTGAGAATTCTTCTGTGTCCTATTTTACATATTCAGTTTAATTGCCTGAGCTGTTTTTGGTGAGGTGAAGTTCCTGTTCTGATTTGTTTTTGCCATGGCTTTTGTCGGAACTGCTACAGTATTGCAGTGTTGGGTACACTACAAGTATTCTGAAATTATTGCACAACCTTTTGAAAATCCTGAATCTAGCGAGTTTAATTAGTTCTGATTAGAGTGTGCTGATATCAAACCTTTACTGTTTTTTGAAATACTAAATTGGTTTCAAAGCTTGTATGCTGAATTTGTTGAAACACTCATTTACTATTCATCATCCGACAAGTTTCAGAAATAAAGTGTTTACATTTGAGATTGAATTGAGACAAGTAGTTTCACTACTTCAAACTTGAACTGATCTTGTGTGTGAATGTTTTGATGTGTGTTGAGTAAAAATCTTGAAACAAAACTGTTTTGGATTTTTGGATCTAGTTGAGCTCAAATTTGTACTGATTGGTTTAAAGCTTGAAACTGTGTTTTTAGAGGTGCGTTGGGTGATTTGATTAGGCCATCACATATGCGAGAAAATATCGAGGCTCCTATTCACCCCCCATCTAATCGCCATTCCGATCCCACAGCGATGATGTCGCGCTTGATGAAGCCCGCGCGTGTCTTGACGTAGCTCCAAGCATCATCTCTTGGAGCGCCTTCAATTTTGCCTCGATCTCTGCTCGGTCTTCTGCGGGAATATCTTCAAGAGTAGGTGTTAAGATGTTGCGGTTGTCGATATCCGCGCCTCCTACGGTATCCATCGATGGTGTAGGCGTAGTAGTCGTTGTAGATGTATCGGCAGCCGATGTAGACATACCCGTCATGTTGGCGTAGCTTCTCCCCAGCGGAGTCACCAAAAAGTGTGTTAACATGAAAACGTGCCCCCGCACTTGGGTCAGTTCGATGATCCAAAAGTGTGCGGATACTTAGGGACAAGCCTAAGCGTAACACAACACTGACGTCGTGTTCCGACTACCCTTAGCTATGGTAAGGGGGTGGAGTCGCCAGGTAATCAGATCACACAAAATAATCCAATTAGCCGAAAGAAATTTATTAAACAGAATAAACCAGTAAACCGAGCCGAGCCTGACTGATTCGAAGTATAGTGCGAAGGGTGTCGCCGAAGTGTACCTTCTGCGTCTGATGCGAGGTATCCTGCCAAATGGTACCTTCGGTGTTCGGACTGATCTGGCCGGAGATGAACTCCGAATGGATCTGACGCGACAATCACCTCCGAACAGCAAGGTTCGTTGCGAAGTATCTGATACAGTAAGATACAGAATAATTACTCAAACGCAACGCATAAGCGTGACTTCGTCCGGAGCGAAGTACAAGCATGGTGAAGCCTGTCGTGACGAAGTCTGAAGCGTGTTGGCGTGCGGTCGAAGCAGTAGTCTCACCGAAGGGTGTTCTAGCAACCTCCGAAACCAATCTCTCAGCTTCGGACACCTCCAATGAAGTAGCTCCGAATGTGGAAACCTGCAATGGAGTGGATTCGAAGTTCCAATTCGGCCTGAGGACCGAATTCTGGTAAGTGCTGCACTATGAGCGAAAGTTGTAATCTGTTATGCAGATTAGCAGATACTTTACGGGTGAAGTAACAAGGCGATAGCAACCTATTACGTAGATTAACGGATACTTCACAGGCGATGTAACAAGGCGATTGCAATCTATTACATAGATTAACAGATACTTCACAAGCGAAGTAACAAGGATTACCAATGTTCTGAAGTGGTCGTCGGAGGGCTTCCAGGCAAACCCACGAAGAGTACAGAAAAGTAAAGATAAAGTAAATATGATTCAAAGCTAGGGCTTTGTGGTTGATTTGTGTTGGGGGGCCTCTAAATCGGCTTCGCCCCTATACATATAGGGCTAGACTTCTAATCTCTAAGTCTAATCTGTTATGACTCGGCTGAACCACGCGTAGAGATAAACACTTAGCCAGAATCGGATCTAACTCTATCTCTGCCCGAAGTGGGCCTTCGGCCAGGCCCGCCGAAGCATGCTCCTCGCGTCGAAGCTTCGGCGGAGTGGGCCTCCGAAGGCCTCCTGGCCGAAGGCTGTGGGCGGGCTAGAAGCTTCCGGAGCCCATAGCCTAGTGGTCCTTCGGCCCTGTAGGGCTTCGGCCTAACCCGGGCATGTGCATTTTCGGCCCAAATTACCAAAATTGATATTTTTACAATGTTAATCATTGATGCCATTTTTTGCTATCAACACACTGCATGAGCTTCTATAATATGATTAATTGCTTTTACAAGTACATGCTTTATTATGCCTTTGTAATATTGTCTTTAATACTATTGATTATACTTTGCTTGAATACATCTGATATCTATTATGAGCATCACTTTTATTTGTGAAAATTTGAACATGATCACTACTTAGTCTAGAAACTAGCATGAATTGGTTGAGTGCATTTGCTATCTGTTACATACCTCGTAGCTAGGTCCTTTTCTCTTGGATGCTAATACTCAACTTGATCATATCAAAAATATTGTGCTAAAAATAAAAAAATGAATGAAAAACGAAAATGAAATGAAAATATTTGATATTCATGTTGTCTTGTGCTAAAATTGAAAAGATCCACGTGGGTTTGCATTGAAGTGTATACCATGATCATTGCTTTAAGCTTATGATGATTTCAACCTAGGCTTAGCTTGGTCGGTTAGCATAAGGTTGACATGCAAATAACCCCTGGCACTAAAATGAAAAAAAATCATAAAGCTTGAATCGAATGCATATCAAGTTTGTTGAAGCTCATTGTAGTGGGATATGCTTATCTGGTTAGTATTTGATTAGCTTTTGCATCTCGTGCCTTGCCATGTATAGTATGCTAGTCTGAGTGGTGATGCTTTTATTTGCTAAAATCTGAAAATGCTTGCTCATGCTTTTGTTTAGATGATATTCAACAGAGCTTGTCATCTAGTACTTTTAGATAATATTTAAGGCAAATGCTTGTTTGTACTGTAATTGGAGATTCTCATGTTTCAGAAGCTTGCATTTACACTCTACCCTCACACCCCTCTTTACATCATTTTTATCACCTTGATGCTTGCATTGCAAAAGGGGGAGAAATGGTTTACATGATGTTTTTGCTTGGTTAAGGGGGGAGAAATGGCTTACATGATGCATTGATGCTTTTGCCAAAGATGGGGAGAATGTTTTGCATGAGTTTTTGCCAAAGGGGGAGATCTTTTATCAAGTGACATGTTTTGCCTCTTTTCTGAGTTTCTATGATCATTTGTGCGCTGAACTTGAAACTTTTATCATGTTTCTTTTTGGAGTTGTCAATGAACTCATCATGGGGGAGATTGTGAAACCAAGTGAGGTCCCACTGTGGTTTTTGTCTTAGTGATGAGTGATTGACAAGTTTGCTCGATAAGGTGTGATGAGTGAGTGGTGGTTTGATTGCATCGATGGGATCAATGTGTGAGAGGAGATTGTGTGCCGAGGGGATCGGTGTGCGTCGTCTTTCTTGTTTTTCCTTGTCTCATGTGTGCAGGGTGGAGATTCTAGTCAACTATCAACGACAGGTGATCAAGGGTCGAGCGGAGAGCTTGATGCTAGAGGATCATGTAGGCCGGGTGAAGTTGGGGATGATATCTAGAGTACACGTGGAGATAGAGGAAGACATGGATGGATGGATGATCGAGATAGCGTGTTGACCAAATCAGCAAAAGGGAGGCCAGTGCAAGTGATCAAGCGGCTCGAGGGGATCGAGAGCGGGAGAAACTTGCTGGTGGTAGAGTTCACGGATCGGTGTGTAATGTGTCGGCGATCGGGAAGGCTTTGTCGGTTTTGGCTGAAAACCATCGTATCAGAAAGTGTTTTTAAATTCCAATAAATAGGAATTTATTTTTCTGTTTAGTTGTCTAGATCAAGTGTAATCTTTTAGTATTTTTCGGAATTCTTAATTCTGAAAAAATATTAAAAGAATAGGGTCAGTGATGTAATAAATTAGGATTATACATCAGAATTAATATTTCTAAAAATACATAAGGGTATTTAGGTAAATACTTGATCTTTTAACCCTAATGGCATTTTGGAGAATACCTTGATTGGCTTGCCTATATAAAGGATGCCATGCCTAAGGGTTCGAGGAATTTGGCTAAACATTTTCGGGGTTGTTTATCTAGAAATTTTATCTCTTACTTTCATTTTCCCTGTGATGTTTTTATTCCTGGCTACGATTCATCTTGCCGGATCAGAAACAGTACACCAAGCCGAAGCAATCGCTATGAATCCAGGTACTAGCGCTAGCTGCAGAGTTCTACTATTCATCTTCTGAATTCCCTTTTTGATTGCTTGTTAGAAAGATTTTAGTGCACTTTTCACTTCTGATTTCTTCATAGCTCTTGGTGTTCATGATTCCAGGTTTCCATTTTTGAAATTTGCAAAAGTTTTTTACCACTTCTTCATTGAGTTTTCTGTTCACCAAATGGGCTAAAAATTCTGGAAAGTGGTCTTCCGCTGAAAACTTTGTGCAGAATATTTTAGACTGTTTTGCTGAACCTGTGGAGTTTGTTAATACTAATTTGATTGGAGTTTACACAGTTTTCTCTAATTGAAGGATTTAATACTCTGCTGCAAGAACAAACAGAGTACTCTTAGTTGTCTGTTCTTGGTTCTTTTGCTGAACATCACTGAATGATCTGTTTTCTGTTGAAGGGCTAACAGAACAGCACATCCATAGCCTCAATCTTGGATTGATGAAGTTATATGTTTGTGTTCCTTGAGATTAAATCTTCTGGAAGTTTGTTTTTGGTATACTTTTGGGTTTTGGTGGTGCTACAAAATATTCAGCCTGAAACTGAAAATAATCTGTTCTAGAGCCATGGATTGGTACTGATACTTTGATCTGATTGCTCATGAACTTTTGAAGTTTATCTTGTTCATCAACATGTTTTGTACATTGTACTGATCATTTTCAGCAACAAGAAGTGTGATGAGTTGTTTTTCTGAAAATCCACAGTAACTTAGTGTCTTTTTTGTAGTAATACAGACTAATTTTTTGAACTGCTACAACAGTGGCTGCTTTTTGTAAAAATTGCTACAACAAAAGCTATCACTTGCTAGCATAAGGTTCTTGCAACTTTGAGATGATTTATAGTTGAGTTGACTACTGGTTTTCTCCGTTGTTTCATCTACTGCACAAGGATTGCTTGTCTCTGTTCTAGACAATGAACAATACTGTCAGGATCAGATAATTTTCAGAAGTGCTAATCTGTGTCACTGGTACTGAATGTGTATTGTTTTCCTTGTGAGAAACTCTTGAATGTTCTGTTTATATCTGGACTATACTGCTCTTCATCAGATTTGTTTTATTGCTGCCGGGAAGCAAGGTGCACTCAATTATCATTTCAGTCCTGTGCAGTTTTCTTCCGGTTGAATTTTATGTGCTTGGTTCAGATTGTTATCTGTTCTGCTTCAACCCATTGTTGTTACAAATGGAATAAGTATTCATGTTTTTTTGAAGTTGTGCTACAGAGAAGTTGTGCTGCAAGTGTTATTTACTGTTTTTTTGAAGAATATGATTGCCTCTGAATATTAATCTGTCTCACTCTGTTGTTGTGGCAAAGATTAATTTGGACTTCTTGCTATTCAACATTATTTTGATGAATGTGATTATGCTCCTTTTGTCTGATAGCTCTAAATAGCTAGAACTCATTTCTGTTTCTCTGAATCTGCCATATCTCTCAGATGGTTAGTGAAGTTTAGAAATCATGTGAAGAATGCTTGAAATTATACTGTTGTTAATGTTCCACACTGCATTCTGATTCAAGTGAGTGTACATTGAGTAAAAGTGTCTTTGCTTAACACTCAGTTCTGATTTCTGTTATTCTCAACCCTGTTAGAGTTTCAATCACCGATAGCCTCCTGTCGGTATTTCAAATACCGAGCTATTTGGGAGTTTCAAACTCCGATCTAGAGGATAAATTCAAATTGAGCTAATCCCCCTCTAGTCGCCATTCCAATCTCACAAGGTGTCGGGGGACGATGGCTCAGTCTTCCCATCCACTGACATCCCTAACAAGTGCAGACTAATGACTTCGCATCAGCTACTATAGTAGGTCAATAAAGCCCATAGCGAAGTGTTTTGCCTGCTAGAGCTCTAGGGGCTAGATGACTACCACATAAGCCTTCATGAATTTTCCGAAGTATATCCTGTCCTTCGGATTGTGAGATACATCGGAGCATGGGAGAGCAAACTCCGACCTTGTATAATATACCGTTGATAATATGATAATTTCGTACCCTCGACTGTAACCTTAACAACTCTGGGCCTTCGAGAAAATTAGCTTAATCTTGCAACAAATTCATTATTGGACTCCGCCAATCACTGTTCGATATGAAAAGTACCTTAGCAGGAGGGTGTTGTTGCACCGAAGGGGAGACAAGTTCTTCATAAAAATCCCCTTTCCGGGATATTTAGGGCTCTAGCTGAAGCTTTGGCCAAGACGTCCGCTTGCTGGTTGTCGGCTCGTGGGATGCTCCAGATAGAAATTCCATTAAATGTTGCTTCGGTCTTGCAAATTTCTTCCAAATATTTGGCAAGATGTGGATGCCGAGCTTGAAAACTTTTATGAACGTGCCCTGCAACAATCTGAGATTTTGTTTTTATGAGAACTCTTGCGGCGCCAAGTGCACGCGCTTTGAGAAGGCCAAGTTGGATGCCTTCGTACTCCGCAATATTGTTGGTGGACTTAAAGTTGAGACTTGCAGAGTACATTGCTTTTAACTCTGAAGGTGAGATTATGATTGTTCCGGTGCCTGCTCCAGATGCCTAGAAAGCCCCATCAGAGTATACGGTCCACACACCTTCATTTGATTCCTCCAGAACCCATACTACGGACGGCGTCCACTCCGCTACAAAGTCAGCCACCACCTGTGATTTAATGGTTGTGTTGATAGCAAAAAATGGCGTTAAATGGTTAAGATTATCAAAATATCAATTTTGTTAATTTGTGCCAAAAATACACATGTCCTGAATCGGGCCGAAGTCGTACAGATCGGAAGGCCCATTGAAGCTATGGGCTTTGGAAGCTTCTAGCAGGTCTGCTAGTTGTGGCCCGAGGAGCATGCTTCGATGGGCCTGCTGAAGGCCCACTTCAGGCTAAATTCCAGAGATAGAGTTTGAATCTGATTCTGGCTAATTTTATCCCTACGCATGATTAGGCTGAATCTTAACAGATTAATCTTAGAGATTAGAAGACTAGCCCATATAAATATAGGGGTGAGGCCGGTTCATTAAGCCCCCCCAACACAAATCAAACACAAAGCCCTAGCGTTGAACCGTACCTTTACTTTTATCTTTACTTTTCAGCAACCTTCGTGGGTTTGCCTGGAAGCCCTATGCCGGCCACTCTGGAACAATGGTAAGCCTTGTTACTTCGCCTGTGAAGTACCTGTTAATCTACGTAACAGATTGCTATCGCCTTGTTACTTCGCCTGCGAAGTACCCGTTAATCTACATAACAGATTGCTACCTTCATTTCCCTACTACAACACTTAGTAGATTCAGTCCCTAGGTCGAATTGGCACTTGATCTCTGTTCTATTGCAGGTTTTCATGCTCAGAGCCACATCGCCAGAGGTGTCCAGAGCGAGGAGACTGGTTTCGGAGGCTGCCAGAACACCCTTCGGCGGAATCCCTGCTTCGACTACTCGTGCCCGACCATCACACTGTTGTCGGTTTGACCGAGTCCTGTGCGCCAAACACGCTTCACAACAGACTTTGTCGAGACAAGCTTCACCACGTTTGTACTCCGCGCCAGATGAAGTCATGCCCGTGCGTCGCGTTGGAGATATTTTGACATAATAGAGACTTCGCGCCGAACCCCACCGTTCGGAGGCGATTATCACGTCGAGATCTGTTCAGAGCCTGCCTTTGGACAGATCAATCTTTACGCCGAAGGTACCCTTCGGCGAGACCCTTCACATCGGACGCCGAAGGTACCATTCAGTGATACCCTTCGCATCAACTATGCTCCGTTCAGCTTGCTGATTTATGTTATTTAATATATCTCTTTTAGCTAATTGGATTATTTCTATGTGATCTGATTACCTGGCGACTCCACCCCCTTGCCACTGTTAAGTGTAGTCGGAATGCGACGTCAGTGTTGTGTTACGCTTAGGCTTGACCCTAAGTATCCGCACACTTTTGTATCATCGAACTGACCCAAGTGCGGGGGCACATTTTCGTGTCAACACACTTTTTGGCGACTCCGCTAGGGAAGGCTACGCCAACATGACGGGTACATCTACATCGGCTGCCGGTACGTCTACATCGCCGATGGATCCCATGGGAGGCGCAGATATCGATAACCACAACATCATGACGCCTACCCTTGAAGATATTCCCGTAGAAGACCGAGCAGAGATTGAGGCAAAGATGAAAGCACTCCAAGACCTCATGCTTGGGAGCTACGTGAAGACACGCGCAGGCTTCATCAAGTGTGACATCAACGTCCCCGACCTCGCTCGGACCCAGGTAACACCAGTATCGCCTCGTTTATCTTCTTTAGAAATTAAGCAAAAAATAGTTGCATCAGTAGATCAAGCTGTTAGCGCTTCGCTAGCCAATCATTTAGATTCGGCATCTCGCTCCCAGGTAGAGGCGACAATTAGAAGGTTTGGCTTTACCGAGGCCGTACCTCCATCTCTGATTGCTAGTATACCTCCGATAAATAACATTTACAGCAGAATTGATGGTAGTACCGGCAAAGCCATTGTGTCTCTGGACTCGATATCCATGGCCAAGACTAGTCAACATGCTTATGGCCAGACTAGCACCGCCTACCATGCGCCGCCTCCACCTGCACCGGCGCTAGTTTTTCCCAAGCTGCCCGCGTCACAGGCACAAGCACATAGGCTAGAACACGTCATACATCCCGAGCTAGCGCACGAGGAAGAACCCCGCGGCCGACACGCTAACATACCACCATGTGTCGCACCCCCGCATGAGAGATGCACGTCCGTAGTAGGCTAGGATTACATTGAGGAGCGGATCTGCACACTGTTTAGGGAGTGCACTGGTTTCGTACCTAGAGGTCGAGCCAGGGTTTACCAAATGCCGTACCCTGACCATTTCGACATGATACCTTACCCTCGTGGTTATAGAGTCCCTGAGTTCACCAAGTTCGATGGTGAGGGTAACAAAACCACACTAGAGCATGTCAGTCAATTTTTTGCACAGTGTGGAGAAGCTAGTGGGTCGGACGCTTTAAAACTTACATTATTTTCTCTCTCACTATCCGGCACCGCTTTCACTTGGTTTTCGGTGCTCCCACCAAACTCTATCCAAACGTGGGCTGAATTAGAATAGAAATTCCATGACTACTTTTACACTGGTGAGACAGAACTTAGGCTTTCACACTTAACATCGGTTAGACAGAAATCTAACAAGAGCATCTTTGAGTATATCAAGCGCTTTCGAGATACCAGAAACCAGTGTTTTAGTCTTAATATTTCGGAAAGAGATTTGGCGGATCTAGCTTTCAGTGGGTTGCGCTCTGAAATCAAAGAGATACTAGACAACCAATACTTCTTAGAAGTAAGTCAAGTCTTACAACAGGCTCTGGTCCAGGAAGGCCAAGCCAAGGATAAAAAAGTTCATTAAGACGTTTAACAATCCTAGGGCTGAAGTCCACATGACGGAGCAATCTGATGAGGAAGAATCAGGGGAGGAAGAAGATTTGGCCGACATGTACGCGACCGAATGGGTTTGGAATGCTAAGAGCAAACCTGTTACTTGCTTTGAGTTACGGCCGTCTCCTACCAAGAATCGGCCTAGCGAAGTCAAATACTCATTTGATATAACTAAGTGTGATAAAATATTTGATTTCCTCTTGAAGAACCAACTTCTCAGGTTGCCTAAAGGCCAAGTCATTCCATCTGCCGACGAGCTAAAGAAATGCCCATACTGTAAGGGGCATGATTCGCATTCGCATTATACTAATGACTGCAATTTTTTTCGTCGACAGGTTCAATCGGCCATAGAGGAAGGACAATTGAAGATAGACCCCAGTCCAAAGATGAAGCTGGAGAAAGACCCCTTTCCCATGAACACCATCAGCCTCGACGAAAAGAAGGTGCTGATTTGGCCGAAGTAGGCCGAGTCAACTAAAGGGAAAGCGGTCATTATTGGAGAATCACGTACATGCACACTCGTATCTAAGAACCCTGAAGTAGGAGTGTGGAAACGGAATGTTAACACGTGTGAAACAAAGGGTGGTTTCTGTCTGGATGATGAGTGATTGACAAGAATGAGCATTTGAGCGATCGAGCGATGGAGTGTTGTTTTGAGTGCATCGAGGGGTTGGATGTAAAATGGAGGATTGTGTGCCGAGGGTTTCGGTGGTGCATCGCGTTCTTGTTTTGGCTTATCTTGGATGTGCTAGGTGGAGATGCTGACCAACTATCGACGGTGAGTGATCAAGGGTAAAGCGGGGAGCTCGATGCCGGACAATCAGGGAGGCTGTTGGACCGGAAACGGCGACCAGAGGGGGGGGTGAATGGGGGCTTTTTTAAAAATTCAGGCTAAAAACAGCCTTCGGTTTTTAATTCTGTCTACTGCGGAACAGGCTTAGAACACCAACCTTCGAAGGTCTGGTTCGGAGGTATTTGACAGCTCCGAACACAGGCTTCGCAAGGAGTAAAAGTCCGAAGTCAAGCAGACTTCGCTCCACTCACAACCCCAAAAACAACTCTGCTAAGTCAGTGCAGGCTCCGCACACAGGGTGCTTCGAGCAGGCTTCACACTTCACCCTTCGCAAGAGTGGACTGCCCTCTGAGGACTTCGACCTAATACTTAGCGACAGCAACTGGTGCTGGGCTTCGTACACTGAAGGTCTAAACGCACACTAACAGACTTCGCTAGGGGCTTCGACACGCGAAGCTAAACGTGCTTCGATCAGGGCTTCGCTAGTAAGCAGCAAGGTCTAGCCTTCTGTTACACAGAGCGAACGCACACTGAAAACACACTTCGCACAAAACACCCTTCGCCTAGACAGACTTCGGTGCACTACAACTAGCGAGGTATGCAAACAAGCTCAAGCAGAAAGACAACACAGAAGCAGGGCTTCGCCGCTTAAACAAGGAACACAGTAAAATAACTCACTGGATGAATACAACGTATGAGGGGCTAGTACAGGAGCTCAACAGTAAATGATCAAAGTGTTAAATGTTACCTACCCAGCTCCCATATTTATAGCCACTATTCACCCTAAGTGAAATGACTACTTTACCCCTAGGGTTTACACCAGTTTTGTCTCTACAGAATGGAGGGGTACAAAAGGTAGTCAACTTTATTTGGAGGCTTCTCTGTCAGCTTTGCAGAGGGGACAACGTCAGCTTTTTGCAGAGCAGACAATGTCAGCCTTTGCAGTCTTTGACCTTTCCGGAGCCCCCCTTCGCACGCGAGGGGTGCGGTAGCTTCGGTGAGAAGCCTTGAGCCTGATGGCCTTCGCTTCACCGAAGTTAGTCTCCGATACAGTGACGGTTTTGAGCCGAAGCCGTCAAAGCCCTTGGGCCTTCGCACCAACACCCTCAGAGTGGACCACCACGGCTTCGCAGCTACTCCCATCTCGAACTCCCTCAGTCCATGTACCGAAGCCATGCATGGCCGAAGCACCACAAGTCAACCTCGCTCCGGAGCTAGCCTCGCTCCGAAGCCTTCCTCACTCGGAAGCCCCACCTTCGGAGTACCACCCTTCGAAGTCCCTCTTTCGTCCAAGGCCTCCGCATGAAGCATTCCATGAGCACTTTGTCGCAGTGTCTCTCCCCGAGCACACTCCTCGACGAGCCTCACCCGGACCATGCCTTCGATGCACCTCGACTTCTGAGACCTTCGTCGGGTACCTTCGAATGTCTCCCTCCGGAGCACACTTCGAACGCCTTGCCTCCGCAGAGGACTTGTTCCACCATACTCCAAAGTCACTCCATCTAGAGTATCCTTCGAAGTGCCTCGCCTCCGAGGACTTTGTCTCGGAGTACCTTCACCCGGAGCCACGCTCCGCACTTACTGCCTTCACCTGGTGCACCTCGACCCGAGGACCGACCTGGACCCCTTCGTAGCCTTCGTGACGGAGCTCCCCGCTCTACTGGCATCAAGCCTCCCGCTTGACCCAGGTTCACCTGCTACGAACCGTCCGTCGCCTCCGCGGTCCCCTGCGCACCACAGACAAGCAGACAAGTGTATCCAGTACTTTCGGAGACCTCTCCGGGTTAGCAACCTTCGGCAAACACTCCGGTGAACCGCCCAAAGTACCGAGACCTTCGGTACAACCCAGTCATCGTGTACTGTCGAACCCCTCCGACAGGTACACTCCGCTGCAACAGCTGCAGCAACCAAACCACCGAACCCTTTGGTGAAACCACCTCCGAACACCTTCGGAGTTCCAACCTCCGAACCCCCTTCGGAGGTACCCCTTCGAACCAGAGGATAAACTCTGTCAATCACTCATCACACTCCGAAACCAACCCTTGGTTTCTCAATCTCCCCCTTGATGAGTGCATTGACAACCAATTTCAAGTTCAAGAAAATTTAAAAACTTTCAGCACACAAGTGACCATCAAAAAACTCAGAAACGAGCCAAATCATGTCACTTGACAAAAGAATTTTCCTCCCCCTTTTCAAAAGAGTAAAAGCCCATTCGGCAAATAAAAACTCCCCCTATGAAAATTATACCCCCTTGCTACAGAGAACTCAACACTTTCTCCCCCTTTGGCAATGCAAGCATCAAGGAGCATGAAAAAGATGCATTGCTTGAAAATGAGCAGAATTGCAAAGACATATAAAGCAAAAATATGCCAAAACTTAATATCAAATATCATGTGCTCAGCTCAATTTAACCTTCTCTAAAAACATGATGGCAGCATGTGATTTTATTATTTTGAAATAAAGGCATCACCACTCTATCATGGTAACTAGACAAGTAAAAGCAAGGACTGCGCAAAGCCAGTCAATTTCTACTCTAGATAAACAAGTCCAGTTCAAATGGAGCAATGAAAGCAAACTTGATGAACATAGAATGTTGTTGTTCTTTTCTTAATGCCAGGGGTTATTTGTTTGTCCACCTTATACTTTCCAATCAGACCAAGCCTAGGCATGAAAGCCATCAGAAGCTTAAGGCAATGATTTTGGCAGACACTACACCATTCCAGTTCAGACCAATGTGCAATGGTAAGCAGTCTAGAATAGAGTAGTGCGACAAAACAAACCCGCCTGGATCTTTTACTTTGAAGCATGCAAAACATGGATTTTTGCAGTTTTTGATTGAAGTAAACAAATTGTGTAGCACTTTATGACTATCCATGAATGTGTAGAACAATTTTTCAAGTTGCACAAATTAGAATCCAGAGAAAAGGGTCTTGCTATCAAGCAAATAAAAGCTAGCTAAAACAGTCCTGCCTAAACATGCTAGATACAAGATTGAGCAGTGAGCATGATTTTGAAAAGAAAACATCATGCACATTAATGTTTCAGATAAATTAAAAAGAGCTGAGCTAACACGATTTCATGAATTACAATCAGGCATATAAATGCAAAAGATGTAAATGCAATTCCACACATGACGAGAACATGCAAGACAATTAAAGCCTGCTCTCCCTCACAAAATGTCGTAAGGGTGACAAATGCCAAGTTCCCCACGCAAGTAGGCAAAACGAGAAGCATCGAGGGGTTTCGTGAAAATATCGGCTAGCTGGTGTTGGGTATCAACATATTGAAGTTCAGTATCACCCTTCTCATTGTGATCTCTGAGAAAATGATATCGCACATCAATGTGTTTGGTTCTGGAGTGCTGAACTGGGTTGTTTGCAATACAAATAGCACTAGTGTTATCACAGAAAAGTGGAACACTCTTATAATCTAACCCGAAATCCCGCAAAGTGGAAGCCATCCACAAAATCTGAGAGCAACAGCTAGCTGCAGCAACATATTCGGCCTCAGCCATCGATTGTGCAACACTAGACTGTTTGCGGGAAGACCAGCAAACCAGAGAAGTACCCAGAAAATGACAAGCACCCAGCAAAATCCACATCGGAATAACCTCGAAGACATAAAGATGAAGACGCTGAATACCATATGCCAAATTCGAGGGTATGTTTGAGATACCTGAGTATGCGTTTTACCGCTTGGCGGTGCGAAGCTCGTGGTGAAGCCTGAAAACGAGCGCACAGACACACTGCGAAGTGTATGTCCGGCGTCGTAGCAGTCAAGTAGAGGAGGGAGCCGATCATGCTTCGGAACTCCTTCTGATCTACGGCTTCTCCATCTTCGTCAGGATCCAATGCTACAGATGTAGCCATCGGAGTGGCGAGGGGCTTCGCATCGGCCATGTCAAACTTCTTGAGCAGGTCCTTGGTGTACTTCGTCTGGTGGACGAAAGTACCTTGTTTGCTTTGCTTAATTTGCAACCCAAGGAGAAAGGTGAGTTCACCCATCATGGACATTTCAAATTCCCTGCTCATGGTATCTGCAAACTTGGCAACCAAAGCATGAGAAGAGCCACCAATGATGATATCATCCACATAAATCTGCACTAGAAGGAAATCTTTGCCATGCTTGAGAGTAAACAGGGTTTTATCAACAGAGCCCATCAAATACCCCCGCTCAAGCAGAAAAGACTTAAGTCTATCATACCAAGCCCGAGGGGCCTGCTTGAGTCCATAAAGAGCCTTATGAAGTTTAAGGACTTTATGTGGGTACTTGGGGTTTTCAAAACCAGGGGGTTGTTTTACATAAACATCTTCACCTATGAAGCCATTAAGAAAAGCACTTTTGACATCCATTTGATAGAGTTTGAATCCCCTGGATGTCGCAAAGACAAGCAAAATCCTAATGGCCTCAAGGCGAGCAACAGGTGCAAAAGTTTCAGTAAAATCAATCCCTTCTAGTTGAGAATAACCCTGAGCTACAAGCCTAGCCTTGTTTCTAACTATAGTCCCATCCTCCCCTTGTTTGTTTTTGAAAATCCATTTTGTTCCAATGAAATGAACATTTGGTGGAGGATCAACTAATGACCAGACTTGATTCTCTCAAAATTTTCAAGTTCCTCATGCATGGCATTGATCCAACTAGAATCAGAAAGTGCATGACTAACATCTAAGGGCTCGAAAAAAGCAACAAAAGCAGAATCAATGAAATGAGCATGGGAACGTGTTACCCTTTGATCAAGCTCACCAATGATCTGCTCGGGAGGATGCATCCTTTGAACATGGTGTGGAGCCTCGCGGCGGGATGCAGTCTCCCCCTCAACTTGTGCGTTGGAGTGGTCCAAGATGACCGATGTCGAGGTAGTTGCTTCGGGACCTCGTGCCGAAGTGGTTGAAGCGGGGTCAGCTTTGGGGGTTGATGTCGAGGGTAGTAGGGGTTCATCCTCGAAATCTCCGGGATCTTCGTCTTCGAAGATGGTCTGTTCCATGTCGTGTTCATTTGCCTGTTCAAGAGCAGAACTAACAGAGGGGGTTGATTCATCAAAAGTCGCATCACATGACTCGATGACAGTGTTAGTTTCCAAGTTATAAACACGATAAGAATGACCATGTGTAGTGTAACCCAAAACGATCCCGTCAGAAGAACGCGACTCAAATTTATCCAAATTATCACGTTTTAGGATAAAGCAACGACAACCAAAAACTCGAAGATGAGTAACCTTGGGTTGTCTCCCAAAACGCAGCTCATAAGATGTCAAGTTTAAAATTGAGCGCAAGAATATTCGGTTTGAGATGTAGCAAGCAGTGTTCATGGCCTCAGCCCAGAATTTTCTAGGAGTCCTATGCTCATCAAGCATCGTCCTAACCATCTCAACCAAATTGCGGTTCTTCCTTTCAACAACACCGTTTTGTTGAGGAACCCGCGGAGCAGAGAATTGATGTTCTATGCCATGCTCCATGCAAAAGTCAACAAAGAGACTGTTTTTGAACTCGGTGCCATTATCACTTCGAATGAATTTCAATGCACCTGGGAGTTCAGTGAAAAGTCTCAAAGCCAAGCTTCGAAAGTGTGAAAACACTTCATCCCTGCTGGCAAGAAAGAAGACCCAAGAGTAGCGAGAGAAATCGTCAACAATGACTAAAACATACCACTTGCCGCCTAAAGAACTAACCCGAGAAGGACCTACAGTGTCCATGTGGAGAAGTTCTCCGGGTTGTTCAGTCATCACTGTGGTGACTGGCGAATGCGAAGCGGCAATCATTTTTCCATGTCGACAAGGAGCGCAAACTAAATTCTTCTCAAACTTGAGCTTGGGCAATCCTCGGATCAGACCTAGGGCGCTCAGACGAGCGAGCAACTCAAAGCTCATATGCCCTAGTCTCCTATGCCACTTCCAAAGCTCAGAAGTCGAATGTGCAACAAGACAATGAGAAGAACCAGATGACTCTGAAAAATCAGCTCCAAAAACTCTCCCAACTCTAAAGATCTTACACACCATAACGCCATCAGAATTGAGCACTTGCGAAGTATCGCGATGAAATCGCACTTCGAAGCCCTCATCAAGCAACTGAGATACCGAAAGCAAATTGTATCCCAGGTTTTCAACCAAAGCAACATCTTTGAAAGTGAAATTCGAGTTAATTCTTACCACACCTTTACCTTTCACTCTACTCATTCGATTGTTTCCGAAGGTGATATGTTCCCTTTGCTTGGTTGTGGTGAGGCTAGAGAACCATGCTGCATCTTCGGTCATGTGGCGCGAACAACCGGAGTCCATGATCCACGTGCCCTCCAAGCCTCGATCTGTCACCTACACATGATAAGAATATCTCGATCGCTCAGTGCTGGGGTGAGTGAAAAAATGACGAGGCATCCAGCACTGAGTGACATGAGTAGTAGGTGCAGTAAAAGTAGACGGTCTACGCACATGATAATCTGAATGATGCAAAGTGCGAGGTCTACCTACATGCTGTGATCGAACAACATGTCGAGGTCTCATACTCTGACGAGGTACAAAGCTACTCGCCCGGGGTCTACCACCATATGAAACATGGTGAACACCTCGAGGAGCAAAACCTCTCCGAGAAGCACGAGGAGCCTCAAAAGCAGAACGATAGTAAAACTCAGACTCATGCATACCTAAAGATGGGTAATGCATGTCCTGGTAACTCATCGCCTGAGAGCGTCGCTCATCCTTGATGCGACGAAAGCAGAACCCAACCAAATGACCCGCCCGCTGACAGTAGGAACAGTGAAAAATTCTTCTAGGGGCACTCTCATGGGTCACAGGAGCAACTCTCACAGGCTCCTTGGGCTTCTTCTGAGTGGTTTTCTTGGGAGGATTTTTCTTGGCAGGAGGGGTGGTTTTCTTTGGTGGTCGGGTAGGCTTTTTGGCTGATGGGGTGTCTAACAGAGCTCTCTCTTTCTCTAGGGTAGTGGGAGAGGTAAAAACAGTTTTGTTTCCATTTTCTGAAGGAATCCTCTCAAAACCCAAACCTAGAGCTAACCCTGCTCTGTCAGCACACATCTTGGTCTTGGCCAAGAGCAAATCCATCCTACCCTTTTCCTCAGTGCATTTGTTAACCACAGAAAGAAGGTATTTATTTTCAGACATGAGGTTCTCAGCTCGCTCTCTAACAGTGCCTAGCTGGTCCTTAAGGGTAATGCACGTGTCACAAACAGGCTGTACATCCTTAGAACTACCGGCCCTCTCCAATCTAGCCTCCAAATCATGAACATGCTTATCACGTAAATTAATGCTCTCGGGCAATAAAGAACAGTTCATGCATTCAATATTATCATGAGGTCTAGAATCCACCACCAAAAGCTGCTTCTGTGCAGTCTCAAGCTCAGAAAGAGTTTGAGCATGAACAGAACGCAACTGAGCAAGCTCACCCATGACAACAGAACAAGATTCACAATCAGCATCATTTACTTTAGACTTAAACATGGCATATGATACGAGGATGCGCCCAACCTTCACGGCGTAGAATCAAAGATACTCGTGAAACCTGACGAGTCTTGTGCAGCCAACCATTGCATGTGCAACAACCTGCAGCACGGAGTTCGCCCAACCTCACGTTGTCCACTCAACCAAGTCAAGCGGATTACAATCCTCGTTGCAATCACAAAGGGCTTGCAAGAACAACGGGAAGGAATGCACAATTCTCAGAGATGATTCAGCTAGTAGCTAGAACACTCAAGAACATGCATAAAGCATAGTTGTTTCATTCTCAAAATTCTGTTCCCTCTTCACATTGAGAAAGATCCTATTATATAGAAGGGATTGAGAGGAAGATGAAGAGGTGTTCAGGACGTTTTACACGGCATTAAGCCAATATTGGTGCGCAGCACCCTAATTAGAGCAAATGAAACGTTTGGCAGTTTCTGTTCTCCATATTAAGTCGGCGATAACTCTCTATTCTGGTGGACTTATTGGATGAGGCCAGATCCGTTGGAAAGCTTATGAAGTAAGCGTTCCAACCTGTGGTCGAACACATTTATTGGATTTAATATGCGATTTCTATGAGCATTTTACTCCATACTGGTCACTTAATCCGAAAGGGTTTTCATTGCATTCATTGCTTGATTGATGGCTGTTGATGAAGTGCTGCTCCTTTGGCCACTCTTCAACGTTGTCATACCTAAGAATAATTAAATTACGAGCATTAGGTAGCAACTGATTTTCATGTGTAATGCTATTCTTATTTAGGAGCGAGTTCACCTGTTGATTTATTTGCTTTGCACGAGCGCGAGTTATTGCTCCTTCAAAATGATTTGGAATTTCTTGATCATTGGGGGAAAGAAATGTTGTTGATGCTAGGCTGTCCGTATCATCCTCCCCTTCTTGAAAAGGAGTCGTCCTCGACTCTATTTGTTCTGGTCCAAAAAATGGTGACAAATCAGCAACATTGAAAGTAGTACTCACATTATAGTTATCTTCAGGAAGCTCAATCTTGTAGGCATTGTCATTTATCTTCTCTAACACTTTGAATGGACCATCAGCACGTTGCATAAGTTTGGACTTGCGCTTCTCTGGAAAACGCTCTTTGCGTAAATGCACCCAAACTAAATCTCCTGGTTTGAAAAGCATCTTCTTTCTTCCTTTGTTTGCCTTTTGAGCAAAATAGTGTGTCTTCTTCTCTATAACTTCCTTGGACTTCAGATGCATAGCTTTCACAAACTCTGCACGCTTTGTTGCCTCCATGTTTGCTCTCTCTTGAAAAGGAAGTGGCAGCAAATCAAGTGGTGTGATTGGCTTAAAACCATACACCACTTGAAACGGGCACAATTGTGTTGTTGAGTGAACAACTCTATTGTATGCAAATTCAACATGTGGAAGGCAGTCCTCCCATTCTTTCAAGTTCTTCTTAATCATTGTTCGCAGCAACATGGAGAGTGTACGGTTTACCACCTCTGTTTGACCATCAGTTTGCGGGTGACAAGTTGTTGAAAATAGCAATTTTGTGCCAAGCTTGGCCCACAATGTCTTCCAAAAGTAACTCATAAACTTCACATCACGATCTGAAACAATGGTTCTAGGCATCCCGTGCAATCTCACAATTTCCCTAAAAAATAAATCAGCAATATGTGAAGCATCGTCGGTCTTGTGACAAGGAATAAAGTGTGCCATTTTAGAAAACCTATCCACGGTTACAAATATGGAGTCTCTCCCCCTCTTTGTCCTAGGCAATCCCACAATAAAGTACATGCTAATATCTTCCCAAGGTGCACTAGGAACAGGAAGTGGAGTATACAAACCATATGGGTTAAGTTTGGACTTAGCTTTATGGCATGTGGCACAACGCTGCACAAATCGTTCAACATCTCTCCGCATCTTTGGCCAATAAAAATTATTGGACAACATGGCCAAAGTCTTTTCTCTCCCAAAATGTCCCATTAAACCACCGCCATGTGATTCCTGCAACAACAGCAAACGTACGGACGAATCTGGAACACATAGCTTGTTAGCATGGAACAAGAACCCATCATAAACATGAAATTTTTTCCAGCCTTTCCCATCATTACATTTAGTGTACGGTTCAGCAAATTCTTTATCTACAACATACAAATCTTTCAAACTTTCCAAACCTGGAACGTTAATATCAAGTTGAGATAAAAGAACAATCCTACGAGACAACGCATCAGCAACCACATTTTCTTTGCCATTCTTGTATTTCACAATGTATGGGAAAGATTCAATAAATTCAACCCATTTAGCATGTCTACGGTTCAGTTTAGCTTGCCCTCTCAAATATTTTAGTGCTTCATGATCAGAATGTATGATAAATTCTTTGGGCAATAGATAATGTTGCCAAGTGTCTAGAACACGGACCAAAGCATACAACTCTTTGTCATAAACAAGATAATTTAATTGAGCACCACCAAGTTTCTCGCTAAAGTATGCTACTGGTTTTCCTTCTTGTATCAAAACACCACCAATACCCAAACCACTAGCATCACATTCAATTTCAAATGGTTTGTCAAAATCAGGCAAAACAAGCAAAGGTGCTTCAGTGAGGCATTTCTTAAGTTCTTGAAATGCTTTTTCTTGTGACTTACCCCAAACAAACTCAACACCTTTCTTGGTGAGCTCATTTAAAGGTGCAGCGATGGTGCTGAAATTCTTCACAAAACGTCGATAGAACCCAGCAAGACCATGAAAGCTTCTCACTTGACTGACATTGACAGGTGTTGGCCAATTCTTGATTGCTTCAACTTTAGATTCATCCACTTCTACTCCCTGTGCAGAAATAACAAAACCCAAAAAGACAACCTTGCTTGTGCAAAATGTGCATTTCTCCTTGTTAGCATACAACTTTTTAGATCGAAGTACTTGCAGCACTTGTACAATATGGTCAACATGCTCTTCTTTGCTACGACTATATATCAGAATGTCATCAAAATAAACCACAACAAATTTTCCAATGAATGCTCTCAAAACATGATTCATTAGTCTCATGAATGTACTAGGTGCGTTAGTTAAACCGAAAGGCATCACTAGCCACTCATACAAACCAAATTTTGTTTTGAATGCAGTTTTCCACTCATCACCCTCTTTCATTCTTATTTGATGATACCCACTACGCAAATCGATTTTTGAGAAAATACCAGCACCACTTAATTCATCAAGCATATCGTCTAACCTAGGAATAGGATGTCGGTATCTAATTGTGATGTTGTTAATTGCTCTACAGTCTACACACATGCGCCATGTACCATCTTTCTTAGGAACTAGAATAACAGGAACTGCACAAGGACTAAGGCTTTCACGAACATACCCTTTTTCAAGAAGTGCTTGTACTTGTCGCTGTATTTCTTTCGTGTCCTCCGGATTGGCTCGGTACGAAGGTCTGTTTGGAAGAGATGCTCCTGGTATAAGGTCGATTTGGTGTTCAATACCTCGAAGTGGGGGGAGACCAGCTGGTATTTCTTCTGGAAAAACATCACCAAACTCCTGCAAAACATTTGTGATGGCACTTGGAAGAGAGGAGATATCATTAGTAGAAAACAATACATCTTTGTATACTAGCACAAAATGCACACAATTTGAGTTTTTATTTATTTCTCTTAGTTCTGATTTAGTGGCTAGCATAACTAATTTTTGTTTCTCACCCATTTTATTCTCATTCTCATTTGATTTGTAACTCTCATTTCCAGAATTGGCTTTCTCAGTTTTATTTTTCTCTTGCTCCTTAATACTTCCAACATTTACCTCATTTTTTTTCATTGTATCAGCATAAATTTGAGTAAGAGACATTGGTCGAAGGACAAATTCTTTGTTGTTCCACTTAAATGAATATTGATTAGTGCGACCATCATGTAGAATGCCACGATCAAATTGCCATGGTCGACCTAGCAGCAAATGACAAACTGTCATAGGAACAACATCACATTCTACCGTATCATTATACTCACCAATTTTGAAAGGAACCTTCACCATATGTTGAATCTTCACTTCTCCACAATCATTCAACCACTGTACATGGTATGGATGCGGGTGACGTAGCTGTTTCAATCCAAGTTTTTCACACATTTCTTTGCTAGCTAAATTATGACAGCTTCCACCATCTATGATCACCTTACATACACGACCATTTACCTTGGCTTTTGTGTGAAAAAGATTGCAGCGTTGTTCATGATCTTGTTTTGGTTGTACACTTAACACTTTCTTTGTAACAATGAGAGATTGACCACTCTCAAAATCACAGTAAGTCGTCTTGTCCTCTTCTTCTCCCATTTCAGAAGTTGGGTCATCATCATCTTCACTTGCAGATTCATACTCACCTCTCTCCGTTATTAGCATTGTGTGGTTGTTTGGACACTCCCTTGAGATATGTCCCCGACCCAAACACTTAAAACATTGAATAGCACTACTCTTCGCTGTAGAACCCACAGAAGAAGCACTTGCCGTTGTAGCTTGCTTCACATTTGGGGTAGATTGCTCTTTTCCACTTCGAGCTGCATGGGGAATGGAAGAAACACTTGCTCCAGAACTGTTAGCTCGAAAAGAATTGAACCGAGAGGGGGATTTACCTGCTGTAGGTACCAGATTGTTTTGAGTTGATCGGGAGGCAAAAGAATTCTTTGTTACCTTCGATTCTTGTTGTACTTGTCGTTCAGCTTTGATTGCTTGATGCACTAATTCAACCACATTTTCATATGGCTGAAACTCAACGATGCGCTTAATAGGATGGTTCAAACCAGCTAGAAAGCGTGCCATGGTTTGCTCTTCATGTTCATATACGTTGGCACGGATCATGGCCATTTCCATCTCCTTGTAATATTCATCCACGGAATGACCTCCTTGCCTATGCCCCTGCAATTTATCAAATAGATCACGCTTGTAATAACGAGGGACAAACCTTGCTCTCATCTCAACCTTCATTTCAGTCCACGATGCTACAGGAGGTTCGTCATGATCCTCTCTTTGATTCTGAATTTGTTCCCACCAAATCAGTGCATAATCTTCAAATTCAAGTGATGCCATTGCAAGCTTCTTTTCTTCCGTGTAGTTGTGCATCCGAAAGATTTTGTCGACTTTTAGTTCCCAAGTTAAGTATTCTTCAGGATTATTGGTACCTGCAAATTTAGGCATAGAAAATTTAAGTTTACCAAACCTATGTTCATCATGATGATTGTTGTTGTTGCGATGATGGTGTTGATTTGCTTGATTGTGTGGGGGTATGTTAATATGTGTTGGTTCATATGCAGCTCTTCCACGACCCACACCACGACCACGCTCCCTTCCAGCATTATTATTATTATTTTCATCACCAACCCTTATATTTCTAACAGGTGGATGGTTTATATTAACAGCACGAGCCCTTCGAGCAGCGGCTTCCTCATCGGTCTCATTTATTAAAGGTTCTTGTTCAGCTTGTGGTTGTAGTTGCCGTACAATGTCAGCAACTATGTTAGTGTGGAATACGTTCAGTTGTTGATTTACTTCAATTTGAAGATCTTGTATGGAGTTATTCAATTCTTCTCTGAGCTGCTCATTTCCAACAGTGATCTCTCGTCGTAGTGTGTCTCTCAATGCACAATATTCAGTCCAGTTAACTGCGGCATCTGGAGCACGTCCACTGTTCCCTGAATTTTCACCTTGACCTGACATGGTTAGTTGGGCAAACAGCAAATGAAGAAAAAAAAATATGTGTGGATAGTACTCTCAACCTCACTTATCCTTACCACCGAAGTTCTTACTTACCCTCTGCTGATTGATAAAGGAGTTCACACATGAATGGAGAGGCAGAACAATATGAGGTTTAGCGAACTCACAGCTGAGATCAAAGCCTACAACGATTTTATTTGTGGAGCTTGGTAGGGGAAATTTTGTCCTACACAATCTGAATTCTCGATGTAGTCTTACTAAGTAGTTATCCACATGAGATCGCACAATCTAGTTGCTGAACACAAGGTTCGGAAGATAAACAAAAGCAACTCACACACAAAGATAATGGAACCAAATGCAATCAAAGGGGTGAGCCAACAGTAGATATGAGTTACAAAAAATGGCTCAATTGCAATGGTTATGGAAAGACGCTAGCTGATTAAACTGATTTAAAATAGGGCACAAGATTGCACCAACAGAACTATTCTCCCAATAATGCAAAGAAAACAATAGCCCCTCTCTTCTTTTTTTCACATTGTAGGCTGTCTTTCTCTTTTTTTAGCACGCAAAACAGTAACTTCAGTTTTTTTTATACTCTTGTCATCTATATTGTGATTTTCAACACTGATTCATATCTTTCTTTTCTATTAAAATTGTGAGAACAAGATCACCAAGTGCAGCCCTATAGAACAGATCAGCTAGTCTTTGTAGGATCAAAGTATTCGCAAAGGGCAGAATGGCTATCAAAAGAATTCAGGTTTTTCTTTTCAATAGTAAGAAGCCAATAATTTGACAACTTAGTAGGATTTTTTTTTGATTTTCCAACAGGGATGGGTAAACAATAATCTGAGTTTACTTGTGGGAATTACTACTGATATAGTAAACTGATCAATGGGGATTAAAAATAAGTAACGCGAAGGACAATGAACCGTTCAGCAACAAGAACACGATCTCTTGGATTAAGACTTAGCAGAACGCACAAGAACAACAGATCGTAAACTATGGCTCAATATTTTTGTGAGGCCATTTTCAGATAGGACGAAAATAAAACTACAACTAGGGATAAAGATTCTACCGTGGCAACTGAGGCTCTGATACCAAATGATACGAGGATGCGCCCAACCTTCACGGCGTAGAATCAAAGATACTCGTGAAACCTGACGAGTCTTGTGCAGCCAACCATTGCATGTGCAACAACCTGCAGCACGGAGTTCGCCCAACCTCACGTTGTCCACTCAACCAAGTCAAGCGGATTACAATCCTCGTTGCAATCACAAAGGGCTTGCAAGAACAACGGGAAGGAATGCACAATTCTCAGAGATGATTCAGCTAGTAGCTAGAACACTCAAGAACATGCATAAAGCATAGTTGTTTCATTCTCAAAATTCTGTTCCCTCTTCACATTGAGAAAGATCCTATTATATAGAAGGGATTGAGAGGAAGATGAAGAGGTGTTCAGGACGTTTTACACGGCATTAAGCCAATATTGGTGCGCAGCACCCTAATTAGAGCAAATGAAACGTTTGGCAGTTTCTGTTCTCCATATTAAGTCGGCGATAACTCTCTATTCTGGTGGACTTATTGGATGAGGCCAGATCCGTTGGAAAGCTTATGAAGTAAGCGTTCCAACCTGTGGTCGAACACATTTATTGGATTTAATATGCGATTTCTATGAGCATTTTACTCCATACTGGTCACTTAATCCGAAAGGGTTTTCATTGCATTCATTGCTTGATTGATGGCTGTTGATGAAGTGCTGCTCCTTTGGCCACTCTTCAACGTTGTCATACCTAAGAATAATTAAATTACGAGCATTAGGTAGCAACTGATTTTCATGTGTAATGCTATTCTTATTTAGGAGCGAGTTCACCTGTTGATTTATTTGCTTTGCACGAGCGCGAGTTATTGCTCCTTCAAAATGATTTGGAATTTCTTGATCATTGGGGGAAAGAAATGTTGTTGATGCTAGGCTGTCCGTATCAGCATATTCAGTAGAAACAGATTCTAGCCTAAGTCTAAGGTCTTTTCTTTCTCTAGCGGCTTGCACAAGTAATCTATCGTGACCGAGAACTACTTCATTCAGCTCATCTAATTTAATTAATAGCTGGTCAGATGATAGAGGTACCTCAGATGAGTCAAGCTCATCGCCGCTGTGATTGCTGTTGGCCATGAAGCAAAGGCCGATGAAGTCTCGTCCCTTCAGTGCACAGCAAGAGATGCCTTGGCAATCTCTGTGGACTTCAGCTTGCTAAAGAGCTCATCACAGGTCAATGTGTCATATCCTGTGGACTCCTCAATACTAGATATCTTTACTTCCCATATGCTACGGTCAAGAGCATAGAGAAGCTTGATAGCCCTATCATGATCATTGTAAGCAAGCGTCCCGTTGGACCGCAAGTTACTCACTATAGCATCAAAGCGCGAAAACATGGCATCTATAGATTCACCAGGTGCCTGCACAAACAGCTGATACTGTTGATTGTATGTGCTTTGGCGCCTGGCCTTGATCTGAGTAGATCCCTCATGAAAAATAGTGAGAGTGGTCCAAATTTCCCTAGCAGTCCTAAGGTGCTGCACCCTATCGAACTCACTCCGGCTCAAACCAATGAACAGTATATTCCTTGCCTTGGAGTTGGCATTATACTGATCTTTTTCTATTTGAGAGGTGCGAGTCTCAGGGATGGAGTATTGTGAGTCCAACATCTCCCAAATTGCATTTCCTTGGCTTAGCAAATAAGCCTCCATGCGCACCTTCTAGTATGCAAAATCAGTCCCATCGAACAGAGGAATTTTACTAGCTCTGTCCATGTCGCCAACAGAACACAAAACCGGTTAAGGTCAACTGGTGATCTTAACCCGCTCTGATACCAATTGTTGGACCGGAAACGGCGACCACAGGGGGGGTGAATGGGAGCTTTTTTAAAAAATTCAGGCTAAAAACAGCCTTCGGTTTTTAATTCTGTCTACTGCGGAACAGGCTTCGAACACCAACCTTCGAAGGTCTGGTTCGGAGGTATTTGACAGCTCCGAACACAGGCTTCACAAGGAGTAAAAGTCCGAAGTCAAGCAGACTTCGCTCCACTCACAACCCTGAAAACAACTCTGCTAAGTCAGTGCAGGCTCCGCACACAGGGTGCTTCGAGCAGGCTTCGCACTTCACCCTTCGCAAGAGTGGACTGCCCTCTGAGGACTTCGACCTAATACTTAGCGACAGCAACTGGTGCTGGGCTTCGTACACTGAAGGTCTAAACGCACACTAACAGACTTCGCTAGGGGCTTCAACACGCGAAGCTAAACATGCTTCGATCAGGGCTTCGCTAGTAAGCAGCAAGGTCTAGCCTTCTGTTACACAGAGCGAACGCACACTGAAAAACACACTTCGCACAAAACACCCTTCGCCTAGACAGGCTTCGGTGCACTAGAACTAGCGAGGTATGCAAACAAGCTCAAGCAGAAAGACAACACAGAAGCAGGGCTTCGCCGCTTGAACAAGGAACACAGTAAAAGAACTCACTGGATGAATACAACGTATGAGGGGCTAGTACAGGAGCTCAACAGTAAATGCTCAAAGTGTTAAATGTTACCTACCCAGCCCCCATATTTATAGCCACTATTCACCCTAAGTGAAATGACTACTTTACCCCTAGGGTTTACACCAATTTTGTCTCTACAGAATGGAGGGGTGCAAAAGGTAGTCAACTTTATTTGGAGGCTTCTCTGTCAGCTTTGCAGAGGGGACAGCGTCAGCTTTTTGTAGAGCAGACAATGTCAGCCTTTGCAGTCTTTGACCTTTCCGGAGCCCCCCTTCGCACGCGAGGGGTGCGGTAGCTTCGGTGAGAAGCCTTGAGCCTAATGGCCTTCGCTTCACCCAAGTTAGTCTCCGATACAGTGACGGTTTTGAGCCGAAGCCGTCAAAGCCCTTGGGCCTTCGCACCAACACCCTCAGAGTGGACCACCACGGCTTCGCAGCTACTCCCAGCTCGAACTCCGTCAGTCCGTGTACCGAAGCCATGCATGGCCGAAGCACCACCAGTCAACCTCGCTCCGGAGCTAGCCTCGCTCCGAAGCCTTCCTCACTCCGAAGGCCCACCTTCGGAGTACCACCCTTCGAAGTCCCTCCTTCGTCCAAGGCCTCCACATGAAGCATTCCATGAGCACTTCGTCGCAGTGTCTCTCCCCGAGCACACTCCTCGACGAGCCTCACCCGGACCATGCCTTCGATGCACCTCGACTTCTGAGACCTTCGCCGGGTACCTTCGAATGTCTCCCTCCGTAGCACACTTCGAACGCCTTGCCTCCGCAGAGGACTTGTTCCACCATACTCCGAAGTCACTCCATCCGGAGTACCCTTCGAAGTGCCTCGCCTCCGAGGACTTTGTCTCGGAGTACCTTCACCCGGAGCCACGCTCCGCACTTACTGCCTTCACCTGGTGCACCTTGACCCGAGGACCGACCTGGACCCCTTCGCAGCCTTCGTGACGGAGCTCCCCGCTCTACTGGCATCAAGCCTCCCGCTTGACCCAGGTTCACCTGCTACGAACCGTCCGTCGCCTCCGCGGTCCCCTGCGCACCACAGACAAGCAGGCAAGTGTATCCAGTACTTTCGGAGACCTCTCCGGGTTAGCAACCTTCGGCACACACTCCGGTGAACCGCCCAAAGTACCGAGACCTTCGGTACAACCTAGTCATCGTGTACTGTCGGACCCCTCCGACAGGTACACTCCGCTGCAACAGCTGCAGCAACCAAACCACCGAACCCTTTGGTGAAACCACCTCCGAACACCTTCGGAGCTCCAACCTCTGAACCCCCTTCGGAGGTACCCCTTCGAACCAGAGGATAAACTCTTTCAATCACTCATCACACTCCGAAACCAACCCTTGGTTTCTCAGAGGCCGACAGAAGTTGGAGAAGATCTCAAGAGTGCACGAAGAGACCAAGCGAGACTTGGACGGATGGATGGAAGCGATGGCGTGACAACCGGGTCTACGAGGAGGAGGACAAGGCAAGCATTCAGGCGGCTCAAGGGGATCGAGAGCGGAAGTGGCTTGCTGGCACTCGGAGTCGCAAAGCGGGTTCACGAGTCGAAGGGTTGATTGGGTTTGTCGGTTTTTGCTGAAAACCGTCACAATTCTAGTTTTGGTAATTTCGATAGTTATGAGTCCTTTTTAATGTTGAGTCTTTGTGTAATAAACTAGGTTTAATTTTAGTAAGTGTCTAGAGCTATTGTACTGCTTCGGTATATTTTTTAGAATTTCTTAATTCTGAAAATATATTACAAGGAATATGACCTTTGTGTAATTTCTTAATTCTAGAGGGTTCTTTTCAGAAAATACCCCTCATGGTTGGCCTATAAACAAAGGACCATATCCATGGGCAGGTGGCTGTTCTTTTGGCTGAACCAAAATATCAAATTCATAAAAGTTTTGCTGTGTTCTTGCTGCTTTGGATCAAATCTGCGTTACTATTCCTCATCCGACAAGTGAACAGTGCAACGCTAAAACCAGGTCAGTACCCAGTGCAGGAAATTGTTTAGACTGAAATTGATTTTGAGAGCTGTATTCTGGTGAATCTACTGTAGAACCTGTGTTAGATGTTTATACATATTTTGTTGTGGATGTTTTGAATGTTCCATTTTCGAAAGTTGCAAGTGATTTCTGCAATATCTTCTTGATTTTTTTGCTGATCAAAATAGGCATCACAGTTCTGAAAAATATTCTGGATCAACTGTTTCAGTTTTTGGTTTAGCCTGCTACATGTTTGATAAAATGTGCCTCTACTGTTCATCATCTCACACATGGTGTTTCTATCTGATTTGAGTGGTCTTGACTAATTACAAGGTCCTGGTTGAGAATTAGTCTTGATCTTTGAGTTTTTGTCATGGTCTTTTGTATCTATTTCGGGGACTTTTGTACTTCAAAGTTGAATTCAGATAAAAACCTAAAATCTGTCAATTGATTCAGTTCTGAGTTGTTTTGATTTCAGCATTCTGGTCATATAGATGTTGTACTGATGTTTTAAACTGATTGAGGACAGAACAAATTTAGTGTGTTCAGTTCTGAACATTTTTGCTTGACTATTTGATGAACTAAAACAGTAATATTAGTACTTACTCTCGTATGATTTTATTTCAAGCTTTTCATCTATATTATGGTTCCTCTAGTGATGTTCTGCAGATTATCTCAGTCTGGATTATGTCCATATATCTTCTTATACTTGTTATGTGGTGATTTCATCATGATCACTATAGAATAGTTTTCTGAGTTGTTGATTAGAACTGTTCTGTCTATACTAAATTCTATAGCTGCTTCTCTGAATTTTCTTTGTTAAAGTAATCATGTGTTTCAAACTGATGTGTAGCTATTAAAAATTTAGTGCTGCATTTAAGATTCTTCAGCATTTGTTCAGAGATCTGCTTGGTCTGTTTTTCAGAATTAGTAATCTATTAATAGTACATGTCTAGTTTCTGAAAAACAAAAGTTCACTGCATCTTGTCACAAGTTTACTGTTCAGGATGAGATGAGTGTCTAGAACTCTGGAATTTTGCTGATTATGTTCAGTTTTGTTATATCTGATTTCTTCTTGTACCAATAGTCATAGTTTGTGTCAAGTTCTCAAGTGATTCTTTTATGTAATGACAGAAGTATAGTTCTGAATCTGAAAGTGCTGATCTGTGTTGATTGCTTCAAAACCTTGGTGTATTCACTGTTTCAAATCTGAGAAGAGTTGTGCATTTACTGAATTAATCTTGTTTCCTATTTTCTTTTCAAAATATAATCAAGCTCTTGTTCATGACTGAAACACTAGTTGAAAGTTGCTGAGAATTGTGTTGTAGTATTAATTGATTCAATCTGATTTCTGCTCTCTTCATTAGAAGATAGAACATGAACTGAATTGTATTGGCTATTTTGTGTGAACTAAAATACTAGGACTGCATCCTTGTATTTGTTATGAAGCTTCTCAGCTGTGCACTTGTGCTGTCTGCATATTTGATTATTTCATTTCTGGTTCTCATCAAATGTGTGCCATTACATCAATTTTTGTTGTGAATCAGATATTTGAAATTTCTATTTTATAGTGAACAGTATACAGTAACTTGTACTCAAGTCTGAATGAATTTGTTTCATTCCAGTTTTGCTTCCTGAAATCTCTAATTCAGTTCAGTTCATAAGTCTTCTGAATTTAATACACTGTTTTGAGACTGAAGTTTGTTTGAGCTGATTGTGGTTGAAATAAAATAGTAACACAAAATCTGTGTCATCTTCAATCTTCTTTACAAAGTTCAGTTCTGAATTGTCTATATTTGGCACTATTCATCATCCATATTTTTTAGAAGATTGAGTTATATTCATTATATGTTTTGCAGAAAGTCTAAATCATGGTTATTATTGATTGCCTCTGAAATCTGTTAACTGAAATCTGTTTTGAATTTGAACTCTGAATTTTGAATCAAAACTGAATTTGTGGTACTATTCATCGTCTAGATTTTGTCAAAAGTATTGAGTTTACAATTGGGATTCAATTACGTAAAGCCATTTCAAATGGTGCATCTCTGAGTTTTTAGTTAAGCAATATATTTCAGTTTGCAAGAGTTACTGTTTGTGATCTGTTTCCTTAGAGATAAGTTGTTTGTTGCATGAGCATCAAGTTAAATTGAAAATCAAATTTTGTGGATAAGAAAAGATAATCTTGCTCTGATTTGTTTTGGTTGGTATAAATTTGAAATCTGAATCTTTAGAGGTGCGTTGGGTGATCTGAACATGCCATCACATTCACAAGAATTTGTCGAGTCGCCTATTCACCCCACATCTAGTCGCCATTCCGATCCCACAATTGGTATCAAAGCCAGTTAGATCACCAGTTGACCTTAACTGGTTTGTGATCCTTGTTTTGGCGACATGGAAAGAAACTCAAAAATTTCGATGTTTGATGGTCATGACTTTGCTTATTGGAAGGTACACATTGAGGCTTATTTACTAAGACAAGAAGTGCTATTTGGGATATCGTCGATTCCCAATATGTGATCCCTGAAACTCGAACCTTAGAGACTGAAAAATCTTAGTACGAATGCAACAGCAAAGCAAGAAACATACTGTTCATCAGTCTGAGTCACAAAGAGATTGACAGGGTCCAGCACCTACGAACTGCGTGTGAAATTTGGACCACTTTGAAAACTTTTCATGAGGGCACTACCCAGATTAAGGCTAGGAGGCAAAGCACTTATAATCAAAAATACCAAATGTTTGTGCAAGGCCCTGGCGAATCTGTAGATGCCATGTTTGTGCGGTTTGATGGAATTGTGAGTAATTTGTGCTCCACTGGGACATTGGCTTACTCTGACCATGATAGGGCGATCAAACTTCTCTATGCTCTTGATCGTAGCATATGGGAGGTGAAGATCTCTAGTATTGAATAGTCAGCGAGCTTTGACACTCTGACTTGTGACGAACTCTTTAGTAAGCTTAAGTCCATCGATATTATTGCCAAGGCATCTCGACCGGGAGCTGAAAAATCTTTGTTGCCTTCAATTTCCTTGGTTTCCAGTCCTGGCAGTGGTACCTCATCTGGAAGTAATTTTTCTAGCATTTCTGGAGTTTGTGCTTATTCTGGTGCTTTTGACTTGTCCTCCCTTGTCTTTGTCACAAAAGAACAAGTGGACGCTCTTGATGATGGGGAGCTAGCTCTCATTGTCAGGAAGTTCACTCGCTTCTACAATGATAGGCGAAACCAAAGGAGAGGAGGCTCACAGGGGTGTTTTTTATGTGGAGATACGTCTCACATAAAAGCAAATTGCCCTAAAGTGAAAATGAAAAATGAAAATGAGCACAAGCACCAACAGTGGAACAAGAAACCCTACTTCAGAGGGAAGCGAGGAAAATTGGCTAAAAGAGTAGCTAGAGTTTTTGTGGCCGCCCTTAGTGACATCGACAGCACGTCAAGCGAGGAGCCAAGCTCGCAGGAAGAGGAGCCTCCCAAGAAAGAGAAGGAGGAGAAGTGTTGGACCGGAAACGGCGACCAGAGGGGGGTGAATGGGAGCTTTTTTAAAAATTCAGGCTAAAAATAGCCTTCGGTTTTTAATTCTGTCTACTGCGGAACAGGCTTCGAACACCAACCTTCGAAGGTCTGGTTCGGAGGTATTTGACAGCTCCGAACACAGGCTTCGCAAGGAGTAAAAGTCCGAAGTCAAGCAGACTTCGCTCCACTCACAACCCCGAAAACAACTCTGCTAAGTCAGTGCAGGCTCCGCACACAAGGTGCTTCGAGCAGGCTTCGCACTTCACCCTTCGCAAGAGTGGACTGCCCTCTGAGGACTTCGACCTAATACTTAGCGACAGCAACTGGTGCTGGGCTTCGTAAACTGAAGGTCTAAACGCACACTAACAGACTTCGCTAGGGGCTTCGACACGCGAAGCTAAACGTGCTTCGATCAGGGCTTCGCTAGTAAGCAGCAAGGTCTAGCCTTCTGTTACACAGAGCGAACGCACACTGAAAAACACACTTCGCATAAAACACCCTTCGCCTAGACAGGCTTCGGTGCACTACAACTAGCGAGGTATGCAAACAAGCTCAAGCAGAAAGACAACATAGAAGCAGGGCTTCGCCGCTTGAACAAGGAACACAGTAAAAGAACTCACTGGATGAATACAACGTATGAGGGGCTAGTACAGGAGCTCAACAGTAAATGCTCAAAGTGTTAAATGTTACCTACCCAGCCCCCATATTTATAGCCACTATTCACCCTAAGTGAAATGACTACTTTACCCCTAGGGTTTACACCAGTTTTGTCTCTACAGAATGGAGGGGTGCAAAAGGTAGTCAACTTTATTTGGAGGCTTCTCTGTCAGCTTTGCAGAGGGGACAGCGTCAGCTTTTTGTAGAGCAGACAATGTCAGCCTTTGCAGTCTTTGACCATTCCGGAGCCCCCCTTCGCACGCGAGGGGTGCGGTAGCTTCGGTGAGAAGCCTTGAGCCTAATGGCCTTCGCTTCACCCAAGTTAGTCTCCGATACAGTGACGGTTTTGAGCCGAAGCCGTCAAAGCCCTTGGGCCTTCGCACCAACACCCTCAGAGTGGACCACCACGGCTTCGCAGCTACTCCCAGCTCGAACTCCGTCAGTCCGTGTACTGAAGCCATGCATGGCCGAAGCACCACAAGTCAACCTCGCTCCGGAGCTAGCCTCGCTCCGAAGCCTTCCTCACTCCGAAGCCCCACCTTCGGAGTACCACCCTTCGAAGTCCCTCCTTCGTCCAAGGCCTCCGCATGAAGCATTCCATGAGCACTTCGTCGCAGTGTCTCTCCCCAAGCACACTCCTCGACGAGCCTCACCCGGACCATGCCTTCGATGCACCTCGACTTCTGAGACCTTCGTCGGGTACCTTCGAATGTCTCCCTCCGGAGCACACTTCGAACGCCTTGCCTCCGCAGAGGACTTGTTCCACCATACTCCGAAGTCACTCCATCCGGAGTACCCTTCGAAGTGCCTCGCCTCCGAGGACTTTGTCTCGGAGTACCTTCACCCGGAGCCACGCTCCGCACTTACTGCCTTCACCTGGTGCACCTCGACCCGAGGACCGACCTGGACCCCTTCGCAGCCTTCGTGACGGAGCTCCCCGCTCTACTGGCATCAAGCCTCCCGCTTAACCCAGGTTCACCTGCTACGAACCGTCTGTCGCCTCCGCGGTCCCCTGCGCACCACAGACAAGCAGACAAGTGTATCCAGTACTTTCGGAGACCTCTCCGGGTTAGCAACCTTCGGCACACACTCCGGTGAACCGCCCAAAGTACCGAGACCTTCGGTACAACCCAGTCATCGTGTACTATCGGACCCCTCCGACAGGTACACTCCGCTGCAACAGCTGCAGCAACCAAACCACCGAACCCTTTGGTGAAACCACCTCCGAACACCTTCGGAGTTCCAACCTCCGAACCCCCTTCGGAGGTACCCCTTCGAACCAGAGGATAAACTCTGTCAATCACTCATCACACTCCAAAACCAACCCTTGGTTTCTCAATCTCCCCCTTGATGAGTGCATTGACAACCAATTTCAAGTTCAAGAAAATTTAAAAACTTTCAGCACACAAGTGACCATCAAAAAACTCAGAAACGAGCCAAATCATGTCACTTGACAAAAGAATTTTCCTCCCCCTTTTCAAAACAGTATAAGCCCCTTCGGCAAATAAAAACTCCCCCTGTGAAAATTATACCCCCTTGCTACAGAGAACTCAACACTTTCTTCCCCTTTGGCAATGCAAGCATCAAGGAGCATGAAAAAGATGCATTGCTTGAAAATGAGCAGAATTGCAAAGACATATAAAGCAAAAATATGCCAATACTTAATACCAAATATCATGTGCTCAGCTCAATTTAATCTTCTCTAAAAACATGATGGCAGCATGTGATTTTATTATTTTGAAATAAAGGCATCACCACTCTATCATGGTAACTAGACAAGTAAAAGCAAAGACTGCGCAAAGCCAGTCAATTTCTACTCTAGATAAACAAGTCCAGTTCAAATGGAGCAATGAAAGCAAACTTGATGAACATAGAATGTTGTTGTTCTTTTCTTAATGCCAGGGGTTATTTGTTTGTCCACCTTATACTTTCCAATCAGACCAAGCCTAGGCATGAAAGCCATCAGAAGCTTAAGGCAATGATTTTGGCAGACACTACACCATTCCAGTTCAGACCAATGTGCAATGGTAAGCAGTCTAGAATAGAGTAGTGCGACAAAACAAACTCGCCTGGATCTTTTACTTTGAAGCATGCAAAACATGGATTTTTGCAGTTTTTGATTGAAGTAAACAAATTGTGTAGCACTTTATGACTATCCATGAATATGTAGAACAATTTGTCAAGTTGCACAAATTAGCATCCAGAGAAAAGAGTCTTGCTATCAAGCAGATAAAAGCTAGCTAAAACAGTCCTGCCTAAACATGCTAGATACAAGATTGAGCAGTGAGCATGATTTTGAAAAGAAAACATCATGCACATTAATGTTTCAGATAAATTAAAAAGAGCTGAGCTAACACGATTTCATGAATTACAATCAGGCATATAAATGCAAAAGATGTAAATGCAATTCCACACATGACGAGCACATGCAAGACAATTAAAGCCTGCTCCCCCTCACAAAATGCCGTAAGGGTGACAAATGCCAAGTTCCCCACGCAAGTAGGCAAAACGAGAAGCATCGAGGGGTTTCGTGAAAATATCGGCTAGCTGGTGTTGGGTATCAACATATTGAAGTTCAATATCACCCTTCTCATTGTGATCTCTGAGAAAATGATATCGCACATCAATGTGTTTGGTTCTGGAGTGCTGAACTGGGTTGTTTGCAATACAAATAGCACTAGTGTTATCACAGAAAAGTAGAACACTCTTATAATCTAACCCGAAATCCCGCAAAGTGGAAGCCATCCACAAAATCTGAGAGCAACAGCTAGCTACAGCAACATATTCGGCCTCAGCCATCGATTGTGCAACACTAGACTGTTTGCGGGAAGACCAGCAAACCAGAGAAGTACCCAGAAAATGACAAGCACCAGAGGTACTCTTCCTATCAATTCTACACCCAGCAAAATCCACATCGGAATAACCTCGAAGACATAAAGATGAAGACGCTGAATACCATATGCCAAATTCGAGGGTATGTTTGAGATACCTGAGTATGCGTTTTACCGCTTGGCGGTGCGAAGCTCGTGGTGAAGCCTGAAAACGAGCGCACAGACACACTGCGAAGTGTATGTCCGGCCTCGTAGCAGTCAAGTAGAGGAGGGAGCCGATCATGCTTCGGAACTCCTTCTGATCTACGGCTTCTCCATCTTCGTCAGGATCCAATGCTACAGATGTAGCCATCGGAGTGGTGAGGGGCTTCGCATCGGCCATGTCAAACTTCTTGAGCAGGTCCTTGGTGTACTTCGTCTGGTGGACGAAAGTACCTTGTTTGCTTTGCTTGATTTGCAACCCAAGGAAAAATGTGAGTTCACCCATCATGGACATTTCAAATTCCCTACTCATGGTATCTGCAAACTTGGCAACCAAAGCATGAGAAGAGCCACCAATGATGATATCATCCACATAAATCTGCACTAGAAGGAAATCTTTGCCATGCTTGAGAGTAAACAGGGTTTTATCAACAGAGCCCATCAAATACCCCCGCTCAAGCAGAAAAGACTTAAGTCTATCATACCAAGCCCGAGGGGCCTGCTTGAGTCCATAAAGAGCCTTATGAAGTTTAAGGACTTTATGTGGGTACTTGGGGTTTTCAAAACCAGGGGTTGTTTTACATAAACATCTTCACCTATGAAGCCATTAAGAAAAACACTTTTGACATCCATTTGATAGAGTTTGAATACCTTGGATGTCGCAAAGGCAAGCAAAATCCTAATGGCCTCAAGGCGAGCAACAGGTGCAAAAGTTTCAGTAAAATCAATCCCTTCTAGTTGAGAATAACCCTGAGCTACAAGCCTAGCCTTGTTTCTAACTATAGTCCCATCCTCCCCTTGTTTGTTTTTGAAAATCCATTTTGTTCCAATGAAATGAACATTTGGTGGAGGATCAACTAATGACCAGACTTGGTTTCTCTCAAAATTTTCAAGTTCCTCATGCATGGCATTGATCCAACTAGAATCAGAAAGTGCATGACTAACATCTAAGGGCTCGAAAGAAGCAACAAAAGCGGAATCAATGAAATGAGCATGGGAACGTGTTACCCTTTGATCAAGCTCACCAATGATCTGCTCGGGAGGGTGCATCCTTTGAACATGGTGTGGAGCCTCGCGGCGGGATGCAGTCCCCCCCCTCAACTTGTGCGTTGGAGTGGTCCAAGATGACCGATGTCGAGGTAGTTGCTTCGGGACCTCGTGCCGAAGTGGTTGAAGCGGGGTCTGCTTTGGGGGTTGATGTCGAGGGTAGTAGGGGTTCATCCTCGAAATCTCCGGGATCTTCGTCTTCGAAGATGGTCTGTTCCATGTCGTGTTCATTTGCCTGTTCAAGAGCAGAACTTACAGAGGGGGTTGATTCATCAAAAGTCGCATCACATGACTCGATGACAGTGTTAGTTTCCAAGTTATAAACACGATAAGAATGACCACGTGTAGTGTAACCCAAAAAGATCCCGTCAGAAGAACGCGACTCAAATTTATCTAAATTACCACGTTTTAGGATAAAGCAACGACAACCAAAAACTCGAAGATGAGTAACCTTGGGCTGTCTCCCAAAACGCAGCTCATAAGATGTCAAGTTTAAAATTGAGCGCAAGAATATTCGGTTTGAGATGTAGCAAGCAGTGTTCATGGCCTCAGCCAAGAATTTTCTAGGAGTCCTATGCTCATCAAGCATCGTCCTAGCCATCTCAACCAAAGTGCGGTTCTTCCTTTCAACAACACCGTTTTGTTGAGGAACCCGCGGAGCAGAGAATTGATGTTCTATGCCATGCTCCATGCAAAAGTAAACAAAGAGACCGTTTTTGAACTCGGTGCCATTATCACTTCGAATGAATTTCAATGCACCTGGGAGTTCAGTGAAAAGTCTCAAAGCCAAGCTCCGAAAGTGTGAAAACACTTCATCCTTGCTGGCAAGAAAGAAGACCCAAGAGTAGCGCGAGAAATCGTCAACAATGACTAAAACATACCACTTGCCGCCTAAAGAACTAACCCGAGAAGGACCTACAGTGTCCATGTGGAGAAGTTCTCCGGGTTGTTCAGTCATCACTGTGGTGACTGACGAATGCGAAGCGGCAATCATTTTTCCATGTCGACAAGGAGCGCAAACTAAATTCTTCTCAAACTTGAGCTTGGGCAATCCTCGAATCAGACCTAGGGCGCTCAGACGAGCGAGCAACTCAAAGCTCATAAGCCCTAGTCTCCTATGCCACTTCCAAAGCTCAGAAGTCGAATGTGCAACAAGACAATGAGAAGAACTAGATGACTCTGAAAAATCAGCTCCAAAAACTCTCCCAACTCTAAAGATCTTACACACCATAACGCCATCAGAATTGAGCACTTGCGAAGTATCGCGATGAAATCGCACTTCGAAGCCCTCATCAAGCAACTGAGATACCGAAAGCAAATTGTATCCCAGGTTTTCAACCAAAGCAACATCTTTGAAAGTGAAATTCGAGTTAATTCTTACCACACCTTTACCTTTCACTCTACTCCTTCGATTGTTTCCGAAGGTGATATGTTCCCTTTGCTTGGTTGTGGTGAGGCTGGAGAACCATGCTGCATCTCCGGTCATGTGGCGCGAACAACCGGAGTCCATGATCCACGTGCCCTCCAAGCCTCGATCTGTCACCTACACATGATAAGAATATCTCGATCGCTCAGTGCTGGGGTGAGTGAAAAAATGACGAGGCATCCAGCACTGAGTGACACGAGTAGTAGGTGCAGTAAAAGTAGACGGTCTACGCATATGATAATCTGAATGATGCAAAGTGCGAGGTCTACCTACATGCTGTGATCGAACAACATGTCGAGGTCTCCTACTCTGATGAGGTACAAAGCTACTCGCCCGGGGTCTACCACCATATGAAACATGGTGAACACCTCGAGGAGCAAAACCTCTCCGAGAAGCACGAGAAGCCTCAAAAGCAGGACGATAGTAAAACTCAGACTCATGCATACCTAAAGATGGGTAATGCATGTCTTGGTAACTCATCGCCTGAGAGCGTCGCTCATCCTTGATGCGACGAAAGCAGAACCCAACCAAATGACCCGCCCGCTGACAGTAGAAACAGTGAAAAATTCTTCTAGGGGCACTCTCATGGGTCACAGGAGAAACTCTCACAGGCTCCTTGGGCTTCTTCTGAGTGGTTTTCTTGGGAGGATTTTTCTTGGCAGGAGCGGTGGTTTTCTTTGGTGGTCGGGTAGGCTTTTTGGCTGATGGGGTGTCTAACAGAGCTCTCTCTTTCTCTAGGGTAGTGGGAGAGGTAAAAACAGTTTTGTTTTCATTTTCTGAAGGAATCCTCTCAAAACCCAAACCTAGAGCTAACCCTGCTCTGTCAGCACACATCTTGGTCTTGGCCAAGAGCAAATCCATCCTACCCTTTCCCTCAGTGCATTTGTTAACCACAGAAAGAAGATATTTATTTTCAGACATGAGGTTCTTAGCTCGCTCTCTAACAGTGCCTAGTTGGTCCTTAAGGGTAATGCACGTGTCACAAACAGGCTGCACATCCTTAGAACTACCGGCCCTCTCCAATCTAGCCTCCAAATCATGAACATGCTTATCACGTAAATTAATGCTCTCGCGCAATAAAGAACAGTTCATGCATTCAATATTATCATGAGGTCTAGAATCCACCACCAAAAGCTGCTTCTGTGCAGTCTCAAGCTCAGAAAGAGTTTGAGCATGAACAGAACGCAACTGAGCAAGCTCACCCATGACAACAGAACAAGATTCACAATCAGCATCATTTACTTTAGACTTAAACATGGCATATTCAGTAGAAACAGATTCTAGCCTAAGTCTAAGGTCTTTTCTTTCTTTAGCGGCTTGCACAAGTAATCTATCCTGACCGAGAACTACTTCATTCAGCTCATCTAATTTAATTAATAGCTGGTCAGATGATACAGGTACCTCAGATGAGTCAAGCTCATCACCGCTGTGATCGCTGTCGGCCATGAAGCAAAGGCCGGTGAAGTCTCGTCCCTTCTTGTTCTTTTGTCCTCCTTCCTTGGGGACTCCTCCTCCTCAGAGCTCGACTCCTCAATTGAGGAAGTGTCGATGTCGCTGAGAGCAGCAACAAATGCTCTGGAAGCGGCTTTGGCTACTCTCTTAGCCACCTTGCCGTGCTTGCCCTTCACAAAGGGTTTCCTCTCCTTCTTGTGGTATTTGGGGCGCTCACTCTCATCTCTCTTCTTGAGTTTTGGGCAATTGGCCTTGATGTGAGAAGTGTCACCGCATTCAAAGCAACCACTAAAACCACTTCTCCTCTGATCCCGTCTCTCATGATGAAAGCGGGTGAACCTTCTGGCAATGAGAGCAAGCTTATCATCGTCCAGAGTATCCACCTGCTCCTTTGTGACAGAGACCAGGGAGGACAAAGCAAAACCATCTGCAAGAACACAAGTACCAGACGTGCTTGGTTCTGCAGCTGTGCCACGGCTAGTGCTAGAAATAAATGCCAATGGTTGTAGCAAAGAGCTTCTGTGCACAGCAAGAGATGCCTTGGCAATCTCTGTGGACTTCAGCTTGCTAAAGAGCTCATCACAGGTCAATGTGTCATATCCTGTGGACTCCTCAATACTGGATATCTTTACTTCCCATATGCTACGGTCAAGAGCATAGAGAAGCTTGAAGTCCCTCCTTCGTCCAAGGCCTCCGCATGAAGCATTCCATGAGCACTTCGTCGCAGTGTCTCTCCCCGAGCACACTCCTCGACGAGCCTCACTCGGACCATGCCTTCGATGCACCTCGACTTCCGAGACCTTCGTCGGGTACCTTCGAATGTCTCCCTCCGGAGCACACTTCGAACGCCTTGCCTCCACAGAGGACTTGTTCCACCATACTCCGAAGTCACTCCATCCGGAGTACCCTTCGAAGTGCCTCGCCTCCGAGGACTTTGTCTCGGAGTACCTTCACCCGGAGCCACGCTTCGCACTTACTGCCTTCACCTGGTGCACCTCGACCCGAGGACCGACCTGGACCCCTTCGCAGCCTTCGTGACGGAGCTCCCCGCTCTACTGGCATCAAGCCTCCCGCTTAACCCAGGTTCACCTGCTACGAACCGTCTGTCGCCTCCGCGGTACCCTGCGCACCACAGACAAGCAGACAAGTGTATCCAGTACTTTCGGAGACCTCTCCGGGTTAGCAACCTTCGGCACACACTCCGGTGAACCGCCCAAAGTACCGAGACCTTCGGTACAACCCAGTCATCGTGTACTATCGGACCCCTCCGACAGGTACACTCCGCTGCAACAGCCGCAGCAACCAAACCACCGAACCCTTTGGTGAAACCACCTCCGAACACCTTTGGAGTTCCAACCTCCGAACCCCCTTCGGAGGTACCCCTTCGAACCAGAGGATAAACTCTGTCAATCACTCATCACACTCCGAAACCAACCCTTGGTTTCTCAAGAAGAAGGAGAAAAAGACAGTAAACCTCACCGACCTTTGCTTCGCAGTCGACGACAACGATAGCAGCGACGAGCTCGACACTTCTGAGGTATATCTATCCCGTGATCAGCTTCTTGTTCAGAATGATGAATTGCATGATGTTGTTTATTCTTAGGATAGATTACTTAAACTTGTTGCTAAAGAACGAAAAGAATTAAAACTCAGACTTGAAACTATTTCCACTGAACTTGCAATTTTGAAATCTAAGTCTGATGATGCCAATTGTGAGTCATGTCTTACTGTTATGAATGAACTTGCTCATCTTTGTTTTATACATGCTCAAACTTTTGAAAAACTTGAATTGACTGAAAAGCAGCTTTTGGTGGTGGAGTCTAGTCCTACGGTTATCAACCAATGCATGAATTGTCCTTTACTTATTAAAAGCATCAATTTGAGAGATACACATGTTGATGAACTTAAGGCTAGATTGGAGAGTGCTGAGTGTTCTAAGGATGTGCAGACGGCGTGTCCCACCTGCATCACCCTTAAGGACCAACTCAGCTTTGCTAGAGAGCAAGCGGAAAAATTGAAATGTGAGAATGACTACCTTCTCTCCGTAGTGGAAAAATGCACTGAAGGAAAGGGTAGGATGGATCTTCTTTTGGCTAAAACTAAAATGTGTGTTGACATGGAAGGGTTACCTCTCAGGTTGGGTTATGAGAGAACTACTTCAAACACTTTGAGCGAAACTGTATTCACTCCTCCCACTACCCTTGAGAAAGAGAGAGCCCAGTTAGACACCAATCAAAAAGCCAATAATTCTACTCAACCTACAAAGAAAGTTCTTCATTCATCAGATGAACCTCCTCAGCAAAAACCCAAGAAGACTGTGAGATTTGCACCTAAGACCCATGCTCACACACCCAAGAGAGTGTATCACTGCTCCTATTGTCATCGGGTGGGTCATTTGGTTGGGTTTTGCTTTTGTTGTATCAGGGATGAGCGACGGTATTTTGTTATGAGCTATCAGGACATGCATTACCCATCTTTAGGTATGCATGAGTCTGCTTTTAGCTCTTATGGTCTAATGAGTGATTTTGCCCCTCGTGGTGTACACCATGCTTCATATGGTGATAGACCACGTGTAAGAGGTTTTGATGCTCGACAGGTTGGGAGACCTCGTCGTTTTCCAGGTTCACGCTTTGTAGCTAGACCTCGCACTTTTTATCATGGTTCATATCCTGTGCATGATCAGTCTACTACTTTTCTTGGTTCTCGAGTTTTGCGATGCTAGATTCCAAAACAGTTTTTAACTCACCCTCTCACTAAGCATCCAAGAGATTCTAGCATGTTTTAAGGGGGAGTTGTGTAGCATTGCATGAGCTTCTATCATATGATTAATTGCTTTTACAAGTACATGCTTTGTTATGCCTTTGTAGTATTGTCTTTAATACTATTGACTGTACTTGGCATGTTTTCATCTTATAATTGTCATGAGCATGGCTTTTATTTGTGAAAATTTGAAAACAATCACTGTTTAGTCTAGAAACTAGCTTGAATGGGTTGAGTGCTTTAGCTATCTTGTACACACCTGATAGCTAGGTCCTTTTTACTTGGATGCTAATACGCAACTTGATTTCATAAAAAATGAATGAAAATGAAAATGAATGAAAATGAAAAATGAATGAAAATGAAAATCAAAATGAATGATATTCATGATGTTGTGTGCTAAAATTGAAAAGATCTAGGTGGGTTTGCTTTGTCGTACTACTTTGTTCTGGACTGCTTACCATATCACTTTGGTATGAACAGGGACATTGAAGTGTATACCAAGATTAATGCTTTAAGCTTTCGATGGTGTTTTGCTTGACCTAGGCTTGGCTTGGTCGGTTAGCATAAGGTTGACATGCAAATAACCCCTAGCACAAAAATGAAATGTTGAAATTCATTGCTTATCATGTTTGCTGAAGCACCTTGAAGTGGGATACGCTTATCTAGTTAGTATTTGGATAGCTTTTTCATCTCATGCCTTGACATGTCTAGCTTGCTAGTGTGAGTGGTGATGCTTTTAATTGCTAAAATCTGAAAATGCTTGCTCATGCCTTTTGTTTAGATGGTATTCATCTAAGCTTGTCATACAGTACTTTTAGATGATATTCATGGCGAATGATTGTTTGTACTATAATTGCAATTGCTCATATTTCAGAAGCTCACATCTCTGCTTTACCCTCATTCCCCTCTTTGCATCTTCTTATCTCCTTGATGTCTGCATTGTCAAAGGGTGAGAAATAGTTTACATGATGCTTTGGCTTTTGGATTGTTTGGTTAAGGGGGAGTAATGGCTTTCATCATGCTGATGCTTTTGCTCATGCATTGAGATGCTTTTGCCCAAGAGGGATTTCTTTTACAAGGTGACATGTTTTTGCTCTTTTATGAGTTTTTATGGTCACTTGTGCGCTTAACTTGAATTCTTCATCATGTTTTTGCTTAGGGTTTTCAATGCACTCATCAAGGGGGAGATTGTGAAACCAAGGGTGGTTTCTGTCTAGATGATGAGTGATTGATAAGGATGAGCATTTGAGCGATCGAGCAATGGAGTGTTGGTTTGAGTGCATTGAGGGGTTCGATGTAAAATGGAGGATTGTGTGCCGAGGGTTTCAGTGGTGCATCGTATTCTTGTTTTGGCTTGTCTTGGATGTGCAGGGTGGAGATGCTGACCAACTGTCGACGGCGAGTGATCAAGGGTCAAGCGGGGAGCTCGATGCCGGAGGATTAGGGATGTCGAGCGAAGTTGGAGAAGATCTCAAGAGTGCACGAAGAGACTGAGCGAGACTTGGATGGACAGATGGAAGCAACGGCGTGACGACCGGGTCTACGAGTGAGGAGCCATGCTGAATAGCGTTGGCCTCATGGCTCCAGAAGTGATGAGTCATTGTCAACGATAGTCAACAAGGACTGAAGAAGAGAGGAGATCTGCTGTTTCATGGGCCGCGTGTGACTCAGGTACATGGGCAGTGAGCGACTGTCGAGCAGAGGAGGCTGCGAAGTCGGGCTGGCCCAATCCGGGTGCATGGGCCAGAAGCAGTGGAAGACCCACTGGGCTGTTGACCAGGACTGACTCAGGTACACGGGCGGTGAGCGATTGCCGGGCTGAGAGAGCTGCGGAGTCGGGCCGGTCCAATCCGGGTACCTGGTGCAAAGCCGGTGGAGGCTTTGTCAGTTTCGGCGTAAAACTGACAACCATTGATTCTGTATCCGACTGTCCAGAAGAGAAGCCGTAGTCACTACGAAAACTTAGCTTCCGGATATGTCATCTGTATCTCTAGGCCCACAGTCAGTCAGTTGTGTCTGTAAAAATTCCTAAGGGCAGTAGAGTTTTTTCCTTTATTTTTGAGTCTGTAAAAACCCTAAGGGGCTGGTAGAATATTCCTAGTGTTGGGCTGCCTATAAATAGGACCCCAATCCCTAGGGTTTGGACTACCCTTCTAGAATTCACTTTTTGCATCATTCATTGAGTCATTCCTCTTGCTCCCTGTATTGTCTCTCTCCTGGTTGTATGCGCCGCCAGGAACTTTCTGTGAGGTTATTTCAGATTCATTTTTCCTTGGTCTGTTTGGTGGTTGATTCCTTCTGGTTGAATGCTGCATTTACTTCTCAGCTTTGATTCCTTCAGTTTGCTTGCATCAATTTATTTCCCGTGAGTTTTTGGGCTTCGGCAGGCGTGGGGAAGCTTCTGTTCTTCACGAGCAGAGTGCTAGTTCTTGCTGTTTTGCAAGTAGTACTCCACTGTAGCTACAGTACCCCTTTGCCAGCTTTTTGCTTTTACTGCTCAACTTTTCGATCGGGTTGACAGGACTCAAATCACTTTCCTGGCTGCTTTCAGGCGAAGCCATCCTCTCTGTTCGAAGCCCCTCAGCTCCGTGAGGCCGTCTTCGATCCGACCATACTCGAAGGCTTCGTTTCAATCTTCGAACTTTGTTTTGTGTTCTGTGTTGCTAAGCTTCGAAGCATTTTTCTGATCGACAGCGTTACATACTTCGAACAATAGTGCGAAGGGGCTTCGGCCCTATCTGTTCGAAGTCCATACTTCGACAAGTTTCGAAGTTGGGTTCGAAGCCTGTAGCTCCGTTAGGCATCGCACTGTCTTCTGTGTAGCGTGTCACCCTTCGCCTCTCTTTTCGGAGCTTGCTCCTTTCGAAGGTAGAGCATTGGCTTCGGACTTGTTTTTCTGTCACGTGACAGGCTTCGCTTCTTTGCTCGAAGGTTGTCTGTTTGTGTGTTGTGTTCGAAGCTTTCTGTTCGAAGGTTGTGCTTCGAAGCTCTCGGTTCAAAGTTGTGTTCGAAGTTTTGTCTTCGAAGTACTCACTTCGAAGCAGGCTCCGACTTTGTCACTTTGCTCCGAAGCTCTTGGTTCGAAGCTGTGTTCGAAGCCTTGTCTTCGAAGTACATACTTCGAACCAGGCTCCGGCACTGTTTTACTTCGCTCCGAAGTACACTTCGCTTCTTACCACTTCGAACTAGGCTAGACAGTGACACCTTCGGCATTTCGGACAGACTCCGTCATCAACCTCCGAAGCAGACCTCGACGTGCGAAGGGGGCTTTGCCAAGTTCCGAACAGGAGACAAATTTGAACATTAACTTCTCTTTTCATCTTACACATACTTAGATCATTTCATTGAGAAGTTTAGACCTGTTACAACTTATTCATCTGCCTAGTTGCACCACTTTATTTTACACTGTTTATCATCAGTTGCTTCTAGGTTAGAAACCTTTAGACTTAGGCCTTCTGTTTATTTTCTGCTGCGTAGTATTTTTGAGGTGCGTTGGGTATTGGGAACAGGCCATTGATTCGAAAGAATTTTTAAGGCGCCCATTCACCCCCCTCTGGTCGCTACTTTCGGTCCTACAAGTGGTATCAGAGCAAGGTTAGGGTTTTTCCATACCTTAACCGGTTCTAAACCCCAGTAGTGACTATGACGTCTCCTGGCAAGGTCCCGTCCTTGGAAGCCTATGGCTATAATTATTGGAAGACTCGCATGCGAGCCTATCTCATGAGCCAAGGTTCGGACATATGGGACATTTGCGTTCACACCACGTTTGTCATTTTGCCAGTTACTGAGCAAGGTACTGCTGGTATCATTGCTCAGCATCTGAGCAACAGTAAGGCTGTGAACATCTTGTTTTCTGGTTTAGGTCCCACTGAGTTTGAGCGTGTGAGTCATCTCTCCACTGCGAGGGAGATCTGGGCTACCCTCAAGGCACACCATGAGGGAACAGCACAGGTCAAGGCTCGGCTCTATCAGACCTACCGGCGTGAATATGAGAATTTCACACAGAAGCCGGGTGAATCTGTTGAGGCTTTGTTTGGTCGTTTTCAGTCGATCATTAACAAGCTTCGGGACAACAAGGCTGAGGGTGCTCAGTTAGTCTCAGATCATGAGCAGGCGCTCAAGGTTCTTCATACCTTGGACCCAAAGATCTGGGAGATCAAGGTATCCTCTATCGTTGAGAGCACTTCTTACGATACCTTGACCATTTCTGAGTTGTTTAGCAAGCTGAAGGCCACTGAGGTAGATATCCAGTTGAGATCAAATCTCACTGGCTCTGGATCAAAATCCCTGGCCCTTGCTACACCTTCTGTTGATCCCTCTGCTGTGAGCTGTGCTGGGTTCTCCTTGATGTCTATCACTGAGGACCAGCTTGAGTTGTTGGGAGATGATGATTTGTGTCTCTTTAACAACCGGGTGCGTCGTGTCTATGATAAAAGAATGTTCAAAAGACACGGCACAAAATCCGGATGCTTTGAATGTGGTGATCCAGGACACTTCATCGCCGACTGCCCCAAGCGCAGTGGATACAAGAAGGGCACCGGCAGCAGCTTCCACGACTCCGGCAAGCATGAGAGCCCCTCCTTCAACAAGGGCAAGCCGAAGACCCGGTTCTTCAAGAAGGCCCTGAAGGACTACCGGCGAGAGAACAAGCGCGACAAGGCTTTCTTCGCCGAGATGGAGAAGAGCTACTCCAAGCAGTCCACGACTTCTTCCTCTTCATCGAGCTCAAGCGATGAGGAGATCGCCATCAGGAAGGGGAAGGACAAGGATGATCCGGCGGGCCTCTGCTTCATGGCCTTCGGAGACAAGCCGGAGAGCCGCTCACACCAGCGCCGAAGATCCCGCAAGAGCTTCTGCTCCATGGCTCTTGGGGATAGAGAAGAAAAGAGCTCCTCCGACGACTCCGACGACGACGATAGCAAGGTATCATCATATGAGCGTGAAATTGTTGATTTACTAGAGAGCAATCGTCAGGAGTTGAAGTATCGGGAGAAACTGCTTAGGGGGGCTAAGAAAAGGATAGACGAGTTAGAAAGTGAGCTTGCCGTAGCCAACGGTAGAATAGAAAGTCTATCTTCTTCCCCTTGCTTGGGTGATAGCAGTGAGTGCCCGAAGTGTGAGGTGCTTCTGTGTGACCTGTCGACTCTGAAGTCCAGGTACACAGAAAGGGTTGATGAGAGGGACGCTTTGGCCACTGAGCTTGAAAGCGCTCAGCTGGAGCTGAAAGATGCTCAAGCCACTGTCGTCGCACCCTGTGTTGATTGCCCATCGCATCTAGCTATCTTAGCTGAGCTGAAATCCAAGGGCGATGAGCATTTGGGTGATTTAGAGAGGTTGAGAGCTGAGCTTGCCCAGACTAGGCTAGAGCTTGAGACACTGTCAGTTCCACCCACTGTTTGTGAGAACTGCCTGTCTCTTAGAATGGAATTAATTAAGCTGAAAGCCGAGAAGTCTGTCCAAGTAGAGAGTGAGTGTGAGACCTGCTTGTCTCAGGTGGAGGTTCTAGCTTCAATGAGAGAGGAGCTAGCAGATTCTCAGAATGAGAACTTTTACCTCCGTTCTATCCTGAGTTGGATCAGTGCCAGAGAGCCACAGCTTGGCATGATGATCCAGCAGTTCAAGAGGCAGGATGGGTTTGGGGTAGGTTACACCTACACCAAGGCTGACTTTGAGAGTGCCATCAGCCGGGCAGTGGAGTGGAGTAAAATGACTCCAGAGCAGAGATATCCCAAGACTCACTCCACTGAGTCTTCCCAGGCTTGTCAGCCCAAGGATGGAGTGATTCATGAGCCACCTAAAGCTCCACCCAAGAAACCTATCTGGGTTCCAAAGCCCAAAAATCTCCACACTTCTCTTGACTCTCTTCCTGGACCCTCTCAGCCCAAGAAGTCCACACCTAACACTACCAAGCCCAAGAACCCCAAGCCTCAACCACATCCCAAGAAGCCTACCTATCATTGTGAGTATTGTCAGAGAGACGGGCATCTTGCGGAGTTTTGCTTCAGGAGGAAGCGGGTTGAGAGAGCAGAGAGGGCTCGTAGTGATCAGGAGCAGTTCTACCAGCAGGGTGGTAGACTGCGTGTTCCTTGGCACGGGGAGAGGCTGGAGGCCAGGCCGCGTCGTGTAGGTGGTGGTAGAGGAGACGGTTTTCGTGCCCGTGCTCCAGGTGGTGGTGTTCGTTCCGGCAGAGTTCCAGACCGAGTTGGCTACGGTTCTGGACCTCGTGGCCATAGGGTTAGGCAAAACCGAGGACCGCGCTTTGAGCCGCGTTTTGGTCCAAACTCTTTTGATGGTTTTCGCTTTCCATCTTTTGAGCAGATGGCTCGACACTGGTTTAGCTCTTTTGCTAAACCTGGTGCCGGACCATTTTCTCCCACTCACAGACACTGATTGTGCAGGACCGGGGACTGGAGGATGTTTGGATTATGGACTCAGGATGCTCTCGCCACATGACGGGACATCGCAGATGGTTCTCCAGTCTCACTCCCCCGAGCTCCAAAGAGTACATCACTTTTGGGAACAGCGGTCAAGGGAAAGTAAGTGGCATAGGCTCCATCAGCATTTCAGATCATTTCTCTTTAAAGAATGTTGCTTTGGTTAAAAATTTGAACTTTAATTTAATCTCTGTGTCGCAACTTCTTGAGGATGCTTTGGAAGTGCGTTTTAAGAAGGGCAATTCTTCTGTGGTTGATTCTAGAGGGTCTTTGGTTTGTCAGATTTTACCCTTCGGTAATGTTTTTCGAATTGACTTCTCTAGTTCTTTTGGCCCTTCTCGCTGTTTGATTGCTGGATCTTCTTCTGAGCTCTGGAAGTGGCATAGGAGGTTAGGTCATTTGAGTTTTGATCTGCTAGTCAGGTTAAGCTCTATGGACCTCATCCGAGGATTGCCCAAGCTTAAGATGGAGAAGGATCTAGTTTGTCATCCCTGTCGTCATGGTAAAATGGTTGCCGCTTCTCACTCACCTGTGACTCAGGTGATGACTTCGTATCCAGGCGAGCTTTTACATTTGGACACTGTAGGTCCAGCTCGGGTACGTTCAGTCGGTGGGAAGTGGTATGCACTTGTGATTGTTGACGACTTTTCTCGTTTCTCGTGGGTTTTCTTTTTGGAGTCTAAGGATGAAGCTTTTCAATTTGTCCATGACCTGATTTTGAAGCTGAAGAATGAGAACAATGGCCGGATGCGAGCAATTCGCTCCGACAACAGCTCTGAGTTCAAGAACTCTCAGTTCGTCAGCTTCTGTGGTGATCAGGGTCTGGACCATCAGTTTTCTTCTCCTTACACTCCCCCACAGAACGGCGTTGTGGAACGAAAGAACCGCACGCTAGTTGAGATGGCCAGGACGATGCTCGATGAGCACAGGACTCCTAGGCGTTTTTGGGCTGAAGCCATGAACACGGCTTGCTATCTGGCCAACCGCATTTTTCTTCGAGCTTACATTGGTAAGACATCATATGAGTTGCGGTTTGGCAGACAGCCCAAGGTGAGCCACTTGCGAGCGTTTGGTTGCAAGTGCTTTGTGCTCAAGAAGGGAGGGCATTTGGACAAGTTTGAGTCTCGTTGCTGGGATGGTGTTTTTCTTGGCTATGCATTGCATTCTCGAGGCTTCCGTGTTTGGAACCTCGAATCCCAGCTGCTTGTCGAGACGTGTGAGGTTTCATTTGATGAGTCCTTGCCTTCGTTGACTCCTTCTTTTGAGCTTTCTGGTGATAATGAGCTCGGAGAGTCCATCTTCGAGGAAGATGAGGATACTCCAGCTGCTGTTGAGGACGGGCCTTCTGCATCCCCCGCAGAGCCCACACCTTCTGTGACTTCGACTGATGATGAGGGCGGACCTCTGATCACTTCTTCCACTTCGATCGAGCCCCCTCAGTCGAGTCCAGAGGTGCCAGCTGCTGACTCCGGTGAGGTGACTTCAGATCACCAAGGAACCCGAGCAGTTCAGCGTGACCACCCCTTAGAGCTCATCATTGGTGATTTGACTGAGAGGACTTTGCGTTCTTCTGCCTCTCTCGCTGTGTTTGCTGAATCTGCGTTTGTTGCATCTTTTGAGCCCAGAGATGTTTCTCATGCTCTCTCTGATTCTAATTGGATTAATGCCATGCAAGAAGAGCTTGAGAATTTTGTCCGCAATCGGGTTTGGACACTAGTTGAGCCGCCACCAGGATGCAACCCCATAGGCACCAAGTGGGTATTCAAGAACAAACAAGGTGAAGATGGGGTTGTGGTGCGCAACAAGGCTCGACTAGTCGCCCAGGGTTATTGCCAAAAGGAAGGTATTGACTTTGAAGAAACCTTCGCTCCTGTTGCCCGTCTTGAGTCCATTCGTATTCTTCTAGCTTTTGCCGTTTCGAAAGGTTTTAAGCTTTTTCAAATGGACGTTAAGAGTGCTTTTCTGAACGGGTTCATAGAGGAGGAGGTTTATGTTAGGCAACCCCCCGGTTTTGAGAACCCTAAGTTTCCTCGACATGTTTTTAAATTGCACAAAGCTTTATACGGGTTGAAGCAAGCCCCCAGGGCTTGGTATGACCGGTTAAAGCAATTTTTGTTGGGGAAGGGCTTTGTGATGGGTTCTGTGGACAAAACTCTTTTCTTGCTCAGGGATGTTTCAGATTTCTTAGTTGCTCAGATTTATGTGGACGATATTATTTTTGGCGGTACTACTGATTCTCTTGTGTCCAAGTTTTCTGAGCAGATGCACAGTGAGTTTGAGATGAGCCTCATGGGTGAGCTTAAGTATTTCTTGGGGCTCCAGATCAAGCAGACCAAGGACAGCACCTTCATCCACCAAGGTAAGTATACTCGTGACATGCTTAAGAAATTTGACTTTGGTGGTGAATTGAAGCCGCAGATGACCCCGATGGGTACTTCTGGGGGTCTGGACAAGGACGAGAGCGGTGTCAAGGTCAATGAGAGAGAGTTTCGAGGGATGATCGGTTCGCTGTTGTACTTGACAGCAACAAGACCGGACATACAGTTCGCCGTGGGACTTTGCGCGCGTTTTCAGTCTTCACCACGCGCGTCTCACCGGCAGGCTGTCAAGCGCATTTTCAGGTATCTCACCTATGCGCCTGATCTTGGTCTTTATTATTCAGCATCATCATCTCTTGATTTATCTGGCTTTTCGGACGCTGACTTTGGTGGGTGCCGGTTGGATCGCAAGTCGACTTCCGGTACTTGCCAGTTTCTTGGTTCTTCCCTTGTATCTTGGTCTTCTCGAAAGCAATCTGGAGTTGCTCTTTCGACCACAGAGGCTGAGTATGTAGCTGCTGCCAGCTGCTGCTCACAGATGGTTTGGATGATTTCCACTCTACGAGACTTTGGGTTGTTCTTTCCTACCAGGGTTCCATTGCTTTAAACATATTGATGTGCGCTTTCACTTCTTACGGGATCAATATGAGAAAGGTGTCATTGACCTTATTCATGTTGATACCCATCATCAGTTGGCTGACATTTTCACCAAACCCCTAGATCAGTCTACTTTTGAGCATTTACGAGGGGATTTGGGTGTTGTGTATCCTTTCTAGGATATTTTGCGTCAGTTTTTCTTTCTTCTTTACTTTTTTCTTGAGTCTTTTTGTGTGTATTCATATCTTGCATATTCTCGTATCACACTTTAGAGATGCTTCTGTTATATGATTGAACTGCTTTACTTATTCTAGCGAGTACATGCTCTTAATTACATGTCGATGATCATGCTTTGATTCAGTTCACTTGATATACCTGATATCTGTCATGTGCATGGCTTTTACGCTTTCAACTTGAAAAATGATCACCTTTGCTTCTGGTAACTAGCATGTGTAGGCTGAGTGCTTTTGCTATCTGTTACATGCCTTGTAGCCAGTTCATCACATAGAAGCAGATATGCAACTTGGACATCTTTATGCTTTAAACATGGAAAATGTGCTATAAAAATGATAAAAATCAAAAATGAATGAAAATTCCGTGCCTTTTTATGCTTAAGTTGAAAAGATCCAAGTGGGTTTGCTTTGTCGCATTATATTGTTCTGGACTGCTTACCATAGCACTTTGGTATGAACTAGGACAGTGTAGTGTATGCCAAGACCAATGTCTTAAGCTTCTGATGGCCCAGTTCTGTCCTAGGCTTGACTTGGTCGGTTAGCATAAGGTTTGACATGCAAATAACCCTTGGCAAAAAAAAATGACAAAGGAAAATGAAAAAGCCTGAACATTAAAAAGATAACAAGTTTGCTGAAGCACTTTGTTTTGAATACTGCTTATCTTGGTAGATATCAGTTAGCTTCTGCATCTCATGCTTTACCTTGCTTGTTTACTAGAAAATGTGGTGATGCTTTTGTTTGCAAAAACTGAAAAATGCGTGCTAAATGACCTTCTTTAGATATCATCTCTTGCACTGATCATGCCATGTGTCTTAGACAGTATCTCTTTTGCTATACCTGTTAGATACTGTATTTGCAGTCAATCATATCTGAGAAGCATGCTTTCTTCACTCCACCTGCACCCCAATTGCATTCACTGCATATTTTGAGGGGGAGTTGCATTTCAGGGGGAGTCTGTGTCTCTTTTGAGTGCTTGATGAGTTCACTTGTCAACAAGGGGGAGAAAATTTGGGATCAGAGTTTAAGGGGGAGTTCTTACTCTGTTGATATCCTTGTTATTCTGCAATCGCACTCATTTTGAGCTTTTACGTTTTGGTTAACCATAATGACCGTTTCTTGCTTTTGGTTGGCTTTTGGTCATTAGGGTTAAACTTTTACCTTATTTTTCTTCTTCTCTGTTCTCTTGTATTTTGTTTTCGTGTTTCCACATTTGTTCACAGATAATGAAGAGCTGAGAATTGAGGAGTGTTGACAATGCACTCATCAAGGGGGAGATTGAGGAGCCATGCTGAATAGCGTGGGCCTCATGGCTCCAGAAGTGATGAGTCATTGTCAACGATAGTCAACAAGGACTGAAGAAGAGAGGAGATCTGCTGTTTCATGGGCCGCGTGTGACTCAGGTACACGGGCAGTGAGCGACTGTCGAGCAGAGGAGGCTGCGAAGTCGGGCTGGCCCAATCCGGGTGCATGGGCCAGAAGCAGTGGAAGACCCACTGGGCTGTTGACCAGGACTGACTCAGGTACACGGGCGGTGAGCGATTGCCGGGCTGAGAGAGCTGCGGAGTCGGGCCGGTCCAATCCGGGTACCTGGTGCAAAGCCGGTGGAGGCTTTGTCAGTTTCGGCGTAAATTTGACAACCATTGATTCTGTATCCGACTGTCCAGAAGAGAAGCCGTAGTCGCTACGAAAACTTAGCTTCCGGATATGTCATCTGTATCTCTAGGCCCACAGTCAGTCAGTTGTGTCTGTAAAAATTCCTAAGGGCAGTAGAGTCTTTTCCTTTATTTTTGAGTCTGTAAAAACCCTAAGGGGCTGGTAGAATATTCCTAGTGTTGGGCTGCCTATAAATAGGACCCCAATCCCTAGGGTTTGGACTACCCTTCTAGAATTCACGTTTTGCATCATTCATTGGGTCATTCCTCTTGCTCCCTGTATTGTCTCTCTCCTGGTTGTATGCGCCGCCAGGAACCTTCTGTGAGGTTATTTCAGATTCATTTTTCCTTGGTCTGTTTGGTGGTTGATTCCTTCTGGTTGAATGCTGCATTTACTTCTTAGCTTTGATTCCTTCAGTTTGCTTGCATCAATTTATTTCCCGTGAGTTTTTGGGCTTCGGCAGGCGTGGGGAAGCTTCTGTTCTTCACGAGCAGAGTGCTAGTTCTTGCTGTTTTGCAAGTAGTACTCCACTGTAGCTACAGTACCCCTTTGCCAGCTTTTTGCTTTTACTGCTCAACTTTTCGATCGGGTTGACAGGACTCAAATCACTTTCCTAGCTGCTTTCAGGCGAAGCCATCCTCTCTGTTCGAAGCCCCTCAGCTCCGTGAGGCCGGCTTCGATCCGACCATACTCGAAGGCTTCGTTTCAATCTTCGAACTTTGTTTTGTGTTCTGTGTTGCTAAGCTTCGAAGCATTTTTCTGATCGACAGCGTTACATACTTCGAACAATAGTGCGAAGGGGCTTCGGCCCTATCTGTTCGAAGTCCATACTTCGACAAGTTTCGAAGTTGGGTTCGAAGCCTGTAGCTCCGTTAGGCATCGCACTGTCTTCTGTGTAGCGTGTCACCCTTCGCCTCTCTTTTCGGAGCTTGCTCCTTTCGAAGGTAGAGCATTGGCTTCGGACTTGTTTTTCTGTCACGTGACAGGCTTCGCTTCTTTGTTCGAAGGTTGTCTGTTTGTGTGTTGTGTTCGAAGCTTTCTGTTCGAAGGTTGTGCTTCGAAGCTCTCGGTTCAAAGTTGTGTTCGAAGTTTTGTCTTCGAAGTACTCACTTCGAAGCAGGCTCCGACTTTGTCACTTTGCTCCGAAGCTCTTGGTTCGAAACTGTGTTCGAAGCCTTGTCTTCGAAGTACATACTTCGAACCAGGCTCCGGCACTGTTTTACTTCGCTCCGAAGTACACTTCGCTTCTTACCACTTCGAACTAGGCTAGACAGTGACACCTTCGGCATTTCGGACAGACTCCGTCATCAACCTCCGAAGCAGACCTCGACGTGCGAAGGGGGCTTCGCCAAGTTCCGAACAGGAGACAAATTTGAACAGTAACTTCTCTTTTCATCTTACACATACTTAGATCATTTCATTGAGAAGTTTATACCTGTTACAACTTATTCATCTGCCTAGTTGCACCACTTTAGTTTTACACTGTTTATCATCAGTTGCTTCTAGGTTAGAAACCTTTAGACTTAGGCCTTCTGTTTATTTTCTGCTGCGTAGTATTTTTGAGGTGCGTTGGGTATTGGGAACAGGCCATTGATTCGAAAGAATTTTTAAGGCGCCCATTCACCCCCCCTCTGGTCGCTACTTTCGGTCCTACAACAAGGAGGAGGCCAGGGCAAGCATTCAGATGGCTCAAGGGGATCGAGAGCGGAAGTGGCTTGCTGGCGCTCAGAGTCGCAAAGCGGTGTCATGAGTCGAAGGGTTGATAGGCTTTGTCGGTTTTTGCTGAAAACCGTCGTAATTCTAGTTTTGGTAATTTCGATAATTATGAGTCCTTTTTAATGTTGAGTCTTTGTGTAATAAACTAGGTTTAATTTTAGTAAGTGTCTAGAGCTATTGTACTCCTTTGGTATATTTTCAGAATTTCTTAATTCTGAAAATATATTACAAGGAATAGGACCTTTGAGTAATTTCTTAATTCTTCAGGGTTCTTTTCAGAAAATACCCCTCATGGTTAGCCTATAAATAGAGGACCATATCCATGGGAAGGTGGCTGTTCTTTTGGCTGAACCAAAATATAAAATTCATACATGTTTTGTTGTGTTCTTGCTGCTTTGGATCAAATCTGCGTTACTATTCCTCATCCGACAAGTGAACAGTGCAGCGGTAAAACCAGGTCAGTACCCAGCGCAGGAAATTGTTTAGACTGAAATTGATTTTGAGAGCTGTTTTCTGGTGAATCTACTGCAAAACCTATGTTAGATGTTTATACAACTTTTGTTGTGGATGTTTTGAATGTTCCATTTTCGAAAGTTGCAAGTGATTTCTGAAATATCGTCTTGATTTTTTTACTAATCAAAATAGGCATCACATTTCTGAAAAATATTCTTGATCAACTGTTTCAGTTTTTGTTTTAGCCTGCTACATGTTTGATAAAATGTGTATCTACTGTTCATCATCTGACACAGGGTGTTTCTATCTGATTTGAGTGTTCTTGACTAATTACAAGGTCCTGGTTGAGAATTAGTCTTGATCTCTGAGTTTTTGTCATGGTCTTTTGTATCTATTTCGGGGACTTTTGTACTTCAAAGTTGAATTCAGACATAAACCTAAAATCTGTCAATTGATTCAGTTCTGAGTTGTTTTGATTTCAGCATTCTAGTCATATAGATGTTGTACTGCTGTTTTAAACTGATTGAGGACTGAACAAATTTATTGTGTTCAGTTCTGAACATTTTTGCTTGACTATTTGATGAACTGAAACAGTAATATTAGTAGTTACTCGGGTTTGATTTTAGTTCAAGCTTTTCATCTATATTCTGGTTCCTTTAGTGAAGTTCTGCAGATAATCTCAGTCTTTATTATGTCCATATGTCTTCTTATACTTGTTCTGTGGTGATTTCATCATGATCACTAAAGAATAGTTTTCTGAGTTGTTGATTAGAACTGTTCTGTCTATACTGAATTCTGTAGCTGCTTCTCTGAATTTTGTTTGCTAAAGTAATCATGTGTTTCAAACTGATGTGCTGCTGTCAAAAATTTAGTGTTGCATTTAAGATTCTTCAGCATTTGTTCAGAGATCTGCTTGGTCTGATTTTCAGAATTAAAAATCTGTGAATAGTACATGTCTAGTTTCTAAAAAACAAAAGTTCATTGCATCTTGTCACAAGTTTACTGTTCAGAATGAGATGAGTGTCTAGAACTCTGGAATTTTGCTGAATATGTTCGGTTTTGCTATATCTGATTTCTTCTTGTACCAATAGTCATAGTTTGTGTCAAGTTCTCAAGTGATTCTTTTCTATAATGACAGAAGTATTGTTCTGAATCTGAAAGTGCTGATCTCTGAAGATTGCTTCAAAACCTTGGTGTATTCACTGTTTCAAATCTGAGAAGAGCTGTGCATTTACTGAATTAATCTTGTTTTCTGTTTTCTTTTCAAAATATAATCAAGCTCTTGTTCATGATTGAAACACTAGTTGAAAGTTGCTGAGAATTGTGTTGTAGTATTAATTGATTCAATCTGATTTCTACTCTCTTCATTAGAAACACCAGTTGAAAGTTCACTGCATCCTTGTATTTGTTCTGAAGATTCTCAGCTGTGCACTTGTTCTGTCTGCATATTTGATTATTTCAGTTCTGGTTCTCATCGAATGTGTGCCATTACATCAATTTTTGCTGTGAATCGGATATCTGAAATTTTTGTTTTATAGTGAACAGTATACAGTAACTTGTACTCAAGTATGAATGAATTTGTTTCAGTCCAGTTTTGCTTCCTGAAATCTCTAATTCAGTTCATAAGTCTTCTGAATTTAATACACTGTTTTGAGACTGAAGTTTGTTTGTGCTGATTGTGGTTGAAATAAAATAGTAACACAAAATCTGTGTCATCTTCAATCTTCTTTACAAAGTTCAGTGCTGAATTGTCAATGTTTAGCACTATTCATCATCCAAATTTTTCAGAAGATTGAGTTAGATTGATTAGATGTTTTGCAGAAAGTCTGAATCATGGTTATTACTGATTGCCTCTGAAATCTGTTAAACTAAAATCTGTCTTGAATTTGAACTCTGAATTCTGAATCAAAACTGAATTTGTGGTACTATTCATCGTCCAAATTTTGTCAAAGGTATTGAGTTTACAATTGGGATTCAATTCTGTAAAGCCATTTCAAATGGTGCATCTCTGAGTTTTTAGTTAAGCAATAGATTTCAGTTTGCAAGAGTTACTCACTGTTTGTGATTTGTTTCCTTAGAGATCAGTTGTTTGCTGCATGAGCATCAAGTTAAATTGAAAATCAAATATTGTGGATAAGAAAAGATAATCTTTCTCTGATTTGTTTTGGTTGGTATAAATTTGAAATCTGAATCTTTAGAGGTGCGTTGGGTGATCTGAACAGGCCATCACATTCGCGAGAATTTGTCGAGGCACCTATTCACCCCGCCTATAATCGTCATTCCGATCCCACAACACGTCTCCTTCGGCTAGGGCTCGCAAGAAGCCGATGGTGACGTATCAGATGCTGTTAAACAAGCACCAAAGAAAAGCTAAGGAAACAGGCCCCCGCGCAAAAAGGCTAAGTCAGCCAAAGGGGCCAAAGCAGTCGGAGGGTGGCTTCAAAACACAGTGGCCGAACCCTCCGCATGATGACTTCCGGCCACAGTGGCCAAACACTCCCTACGATGGCTCCGGTCCCCAGTGGTCGAACCCTCCGTACAGGGGCTTTGGACCCCAATGGCCGAGCCCGGCTCCGCTCTAGACAAACCCTCTAGCAGGAGGCTTCGGCCCACAATGGCCAAACATACCCCAAGACTGGCAAGACCCTTCGCTGATATGGTCCAAAATGCCATCGACCTAGCCAAACCCCCCCCTCGGACAGTGGGTTCGGCTTACAGTGGGCGAAGCCACTAGAGCCACCGATGCATCCGTCATACAATTGGGTGGGGACCCCGTAGGCTCCATACACATCACAACCAGAGTACCCTCCACAACTTAACATTGTCCCTTGTTTTCCTTCGGAGTATTATAACTAGCAGGGACAAACAGACGCGGTGGAGGGAGACGTCGTACATAGGCTGTCCGTAGTACCTCCAAATCGACTCGCACATGATGGAGCTAGGGGATACTAGCACGAAGATGCGAAGGACAGGGAATCCGAAGCTATCACAGTCAGAGTAGGGTCTTAGAATGTCCCAATCCCGAAGGCCCCTTCGCCGAAGCCTGACAGAGGTAAGTTCCCTACTCCAGCCAAAGCCAGCTCTGGAGACTGGTCTGATCGACCGAACGAGGCCGATCCGATTGGCAGGGTCCCCAGCGAAGGGCCCTCTGATTATGAAAAATGCAAAGCCGATCTAGGTGGTACCCCTTCGTCCAAAAATTACAAAGACAGGACGGTGGTGCCTAGTACCAAGCCACAACCATCTTGAGCACCTCCAGCTATGTCTAAATCACAGAAAAGATGTCTGCAATGCCTACGGGCACAAGAGATGCGTGAGAAGAAAGCCGAGGACGAGCGAGACACCATCTTTGAGTAAATCCACCCTTGGCTAGCGACGAGACATGTATGGAGGATCAAGCCGGTTGAGATAACCAACCCGGCTCCTAGTCCAAGTGACGATGGTGATGGCGCGCTCGACGACGACTACTCGCTCGTTTCTAAGGGACCCACACATCAAGCGATGGACATCAACGTCATCATGCTACCCACTAAGTTCGCCCTACCAAAGGATGAGACTGAGGTCGCTCAGTTGAACCTTGGCCCACACAACGCTATTTTGAAGAAACCCAAGGATACGACTCTCCATTTGAAGCCTCTCTACATCAGAGGTCACATTGATGGGAAGCCGATCTCTAGGATGCTTATCGACGGTGGCGCCATTGTTAACCTAATGCCTTACTCGCTATTGAGGAAACTTGGCAGGAATGAGGAGGACTTGAAGAAAACTAACTTAATGCTCAATGACTTTAACGACGATAGTTTTGAGGCCAAAGGCGTGCTCTCCATGGATTTGACAGTAGGAAACAAGACATTGCCAACAGCATTCTTCGTCGTTGACGTGCAAGGTAACTACAGTGTGCTACTCGGTCGTGACTGGATTCACCCAAATTGTTGCATTCCTTCCACATTGTACCAATGCCTAATTCAGTGGGACGGCGATGAGGTAGAGGTCATACCTGAAGACACTTCGGCCTAGGTAGCATTGGCCGATGTGTCCATTGACGCCATCCACAATAAAATGGAATGTCTATCCGGTAGGGATCTTTCGGATTATGACTTTGTTAGCGTGTACGGAGGATGTTTCGTACTAGTGTCTGTAAAGCTAGCTGGTGTAGCACGGCTATTTCTAAATTAGTAGTCATGTCTAGCAAAAGTAATCTAGATTGGATGAAGTCTCGTGTAGAGTAATATCAGTCTGCTAAAGATGGTATTGCTGAGGCCATCGAAGACTTTAGCGAAGTAGAGAAATTAGGACAAGGTTTTGCGTCGGCCGATCCTTTAGAAGAAATTGACATAGGCGATGGTAGCATCCCAAGGCCGACTTTTGTAAACCAACATTTACAGCCTAATGAAAATGCCAAAGTAATTAATTTGCTTCGGTCGTACGTTGATTGTTTCGCATGGGAGTATAGCGAGATGCCCGGATTAAGCCGCAAGCTCCTGGAGCATCGGCTACCTATCAAATCCAGATTTAGGACTTATAAACAACCTCCTCGTCACTTTAATTCGGTCGTCTATGACCGAGTTAAAGAAGAAGTGGAGCTATTACTCAAGGCTGAGTTTACTAGGGCATGCAGGTATGCTGAATGGGTTGCTAACATTGTTCCTGTAGAATAGAAGGGGAGCGGCAAAATACGAGTTTGTATTGATTTCATGGATCTAAACAAGGGCACTCCGAAGGACGAGTATCCAATGCCAATAGCCGACATGCTAATCAACGATGCTTCGGGACACAAGGTACTATATTTTCTTGACGGCAATGCTGGTTATAATCAAATTTTTGTGGTCAAAGAGGACGTCTACAAGACAACCTTTCGATGCCCTGGTTTTGTCGGCTTGTTCGAGTGGGTCGTTATGACTTTCGGCCTAAAGAATGGTGGTGCTACATATCAACGTGCTATGAACTTTATCTTTCATGACTTGCTAGGAGTTATGTTAGAAGTATACATAGATGATGTTGTAGTCAAAACGAACGCTATGGGGAACCACTTAGCCGATTTGAGAGTTGCTTTTGATAGGATGCGACAGTATGGTTTGAAAATGAACTGGCTCAAATGTGATTTTGGCATGTCGGCGGACAAGTTCTTAGGATCCATGATTCATGAAAGAGGTATAGAAATTGATCCTAAGAGGCTTGAGAAGATTAGAAACTTTGCAGTGCCGACATGCAAGAAAGATGTGCAGAAGTTGCTAGGCAAGATGAATTATTTGCTTCACTTTATATCTAACTTGTCTAGCAAGATTAATGCATTTGTCCCTATACTCCGGCTAAAGAATGAAGCCGAGTTCACTTGGGGGCAAGTCAGCAAAGCGCCTTTGAAAAAATTAAAGAGTGCTTATCGTCACCACCCGTGGTGAGAGCACCAAAAGCCAGAATTCCGTTTCGGCTGTACATTGCCACCGAAGATAGCGTGATAGTGGCCGTGCTAACCCAAGAGGTGGAGGAAAGAGAGTACATCATTACATTCTTGAGCTGCCGCCTGATAGACGCCTAAACCAGGTACATATTTGTGGAGCGTTTATGTTTACCACTTTATTACACATGTACCAAATTATGTCACTATCTTCTTTGTACATGTATTGTCGCTTGCCAAATCGATGTCATAAAATACATGTTGCAAAAGCCGATTCTAAGTGAAAGAATCGGAAAGTGGGCCTACGCTTTGATTGAGTATGATTTGTCCTATGAACCTCTAAGAGCTATGAAAGGTCAAATTGTTGCTAACTTTATAGTGGATCACCATGTGGACGTCAATTGGGGTGATGACATTACCCTAATTGAGGTAGTACAATGGAAACTTTATTTTGATGGTTCAGCTTGCAAGAATGGCCAAGGTATTGGAGTGGTCCTCATATCACCTAATGGAATGCACTTTGAGACCTCAGCACGTTTAGAATTTCCCTCTACTAATTACCAACCTGAATATGAGGCTCTATTTGTAGGACTTAAATTACTAGAATCTGTAGGTGCTAAACATGTCCATTCATATGGTGATTCTCTGTTAGTGGTAAAACAAGTAGCTAAAAGTGTTCAATGTTTTAATGGCTTGCTAAATAGTTACTTGGATAAATGTTTAGACATAATTGCTACTTTTGACGACTTCAAAATCTCTCACGTATCAAGAGAAGCCAATTCAATTGCAAATGGTTTGGTTCAACAAGCATCTGTTTATCAAGTCAGGAGAGGAAAATTTTCTGTACAAGAAAAGCCAATGTTTAGTCTTACTGCCGAAGCCAGAAGCTTCAGGCAAGCGTGAGGTCTGTCAAACCTACGGGTCGGACCCCTTCGGCCACCGGAGGGTGTCACGCATTAGAGCCCTCATGCCAAAACACTCCATCCGTCGAAGGGCCTTGCACGCCGGAGCCCATGCGCCGAAGCCCACTGGACAGCAGAGGTCTTCGGGAACCAGAACCCTCCGACGGAAGGCTTCGGTGTGACTGGCTCCGCACGACTGACTCAATTAGCCTTCGGCAGAAATGGGAGAGGCCCGGGGGGCACTCCAAATTATTAGTTTGGACATCACTCACGGAATGGAGTCAGCAAACCCTCTGGAAGTCCATAAGGACGATTGGAGAATTCCAATCGTCCAGTGTTTGAGAAACCCTAGTCAATGGGTTGATCGAAAAGTTCGGCGACAAGCGTTTAAATTTGTGTTGCTAGATGATGTACTGTATCGCTGAACTGTTTATGGAGTACTTTTAAAGTGTTTATACGACGAATAGTCCCAAGTAGCTATAGGAGAAGTCCATGAAGGGCTTTGTGGCACTCATCACTTGGCCCAGAAAATGAGTTGGATGCTCAAAAGAGCAGGTTTCTACTGACCGACTATGACTGAGGATTGTTTTAGATATTATAGACGGTGCGAAGCATGTCAGAAGTTTGGTAATATTTAGCTAGCTCGTGCTTCATTACTTGACCCTATTATCAAGCCATGGTTGTTCCGAGGATGGGGTTTAGACTTCATCGGCCAGATTTATCCTCCTTCTTCAAAGGGCATCGGTTCGTGTAGATGGCAACAGACTACTTCACCAAATGGACCGAAGCCGTGCCTCTCAAGAATATGACTCACAATAAGGTAATTGATTTTATCTTGAAGCCCATTATACATAGATTCGGTATTCCCCAAACTCTCACTATAGATCAAGGTAGTTCATTTGTTTCTAAAGAAGTGAGTGACTTTGCCGAATTTTATGGTATTAAATTGGTAAACTCTTCACCATATTATGCTCAGTCCAATGGTCAGGCCGAGTCTAGTAATAAAACTGTGATTAAGCTCGTTAAGAGGAAAATCGAAGAGTTCCCTAACACTAGACCACAGCATAGAATTCCCTACAGATAAGTTGGTAGGGAAAACCACTTTTAGCGACCGAATGTTGGTCGGGAAAGAGTTTTCCCGACCAACCTTGTCAGTCACTGAAAGTTCGGTAGGCAAAGCTCTTTCCCGACCAACATTTTTTTCCCAACCAACTGTTGGTCGGGGATAAAAAACTTTTACCGACCAACAAATTCTTTCCCGACCAACGTTTCTTTCCCAACCGACGGTTGGACACTATAAGCTTAGAACTTTTACCGACCAACAGTCAGACGATGGACTATTACCGACCAACTTTCTATGGCTAAATAATAAATCTTTCCCGACCAACAGTCTGACAATGTGAAATTTTACCGACCAACACTTAACTATACTCTCATAGCCTATTGCCAACCAATCATCTCTCAAAACACAAGTGATAGTCAACCATACACGATCTTTTCATTGTATTGATTACTAAAAAATACAAGTTCATCCACCACTTAGTGTGAAAGTCATAATCATCCATAACAAGTTCACAAAATAAAATAATCGGCCTTAATGATCCCAAACAATGGCTAGAAGGTCGTCTACCACGACATACATTAATCCAAAAAGCTACTAATCCATTCGCCCCCAAAATGGTAGCTTGCCTTTTTCCTTCCTACAAAACATGTCAATAAGATAAACCATGTCAGCATTCAGGTTTTGAACCAATTTATATACTTCAAGTTCAGAACAAGTTTGATTTCAGCACACAATTTTCAGTACTTGTACTAGATAGGTTTACTTGAATTTCAATAGTTGAATACAGAACTCCTAACTTGTAATAGTGTGTGCTAAAAAACTGTAGCAAATATGAAACCCAATTGCAGCACACTGTATCACTTCAAGAGTCTCTTCACACAGCAAATTCCTTTGGTGTTTTGATTGGAAAAATTTGAGTAGCAAAATTTTTGATCTCCTCTCAAGTTATGGAAAAGTTCAGTACTAATCTGATTCAGATTTCACTAGCACAGAATTCAATCAAACAGCCAAAACTGAAACAGCTGAAACCAAAACCTAACCAGTTTCAACACAAATTCAGTTTTTTCTAAGCCAGGGTTCATTTTCTGAGACATATTCAGATGAACAAAGGAGGATTTAAAACAGACCTTAAATCTGTTTATTTATTCAAAATAAGACAAGATATATAGGTTATTATGTACTGTCTGCTCATTACCTCCTCGTCTGAAAGATACATCAGCAACCAGTTTGAAAATATCAGATCTATGGAATTATCCTCAATCAGCACACTTGTGTTGAACCATAATAGAAAAACAATGCGCAAAATGCCGACCAGTTTGCCTCGGTTCCCCCAAAATAACATTATTATTCTAAAAGTTTCCCTAAAATTTTACCACGCGTCTCTTGCTTCCACGTATAATTGGAAAAAGGGCCAAAAGGCTAAAGTTACATGCATATGCTTATGCATGCTCTCCAGATCTAAGCAGATTACAAGTTAGAGACCCGAAATGATCAGTGCATTTCACAGAAATTACTGGTAAGCGCAACTAATCAATATACAGCGGAGAGGATATTATCATATTAGCACAATGTTATCACCTCGAGTCGCTCCTCCTTGTCGAGATCGGCAGCGCGGGAGTCAAGCATCATGGCCTCGACGATGAGGTCCCTGGAGTGCTCCTCCCAGTATCTCTTTTGCATCTTCCTCTCCTCCCAGTATCATGGCCTCGACGATGAGGTCCCTGAAGTTCTAAAGGATAATCAAGAATTTCAGCACAAGATAACAGACTTGTTGGTTTTCAGACTTCAAAATTGTTTCAAATATCACAAATAGCACAAGAGATGATACACAAGTTCACCAACCCAAATCCATTCAGATTAAGAACCAGAAAATTCAGCAAAAACTTAACAAGAGATGACAAGAAAAAAACCAACACCAATGCAACAATAGACCCTAGCAGATAACTGATCCAACTCAGCAACATATCAAACATTTTTGCTCAGGTATAATTCACACACATACAGTTAATCAAATTTTATAAAACAGACCTGTATACCCAGAAAATAGATGAACTGGGTTCAAACAAAAACAGTGCCTAACTCATGAAATTCCCGTGAAAACTAAATTTATTCACGGATTAATCATATTCAGAACAGACCATACTCATTTCAGGATGATATCTTCTCAAGAAAATACTTCAGATCATCAAAAATTCCAGAGAAAACAAAAGATCAACTTACTGATCAGACGCTGGATACAAGAAAAAATACATCGTCATCATAAACATAAAAAAGTTTTGGGTTCCCATTTAAGTATTTTTGTCAAGGTGAGTTCTCAAATTTTTTTCATGCCAAATGTCAAGGAATGATCAACAAGAATAATGGGAAAACAACACAGATTCCCTTTGTACAAAAAAATAGAAGCATTCTAACAACCTAGGACATGCTACTAATTCAGCCTCACTATGCGCTGAAATTATGGCCTACTCCCTCTCCTGTCTCCACAATAAAAAGGTCCTACTGTTGCAAGCTCATCTGAAACCCAGGGAACTACTGGAACAAACCTCTCAATGTTCAGGTAGCAATCATCACTAAGAATCATCTTTAACCAGATGCAAGACATCCTGGTATACCTTATGTCTTCGTAACCAACAGCTCAAAAATGCCAGACCAAGCATAGGTCGCATTGTGCACCCAAAGACGCGAATCATGGACAGCAGCTCAAACACTAAAACCTCAATGCTATAATCGCATCCGCTAACTGAGCATACGTATACTATCGTTATCGTAAATAGGAGTTAGGCGATAGAAGCATACAGGTCGGGGTTCTCGGAGGTTTTCTCGGTGAAGGTGCCGCGGAAGGGGAAGACCAACTCCCAGATCCTCTCCACCACGTCGGAGGTGTCGACGTCGAAGTAGGGCTTGTACACCGCGACGGAGAACATCCGGAACCACCCGCCCTGCCCGGCATCGTCTGACCCAGTGCCGCCGCCCCTGCCACCGAGACCGCCCCGGACTTGGACGAGAACATGTTTGCGCATCCAGTAAGCACCACAAGCAAGTCAGATCGGGACGAGGACCCAATGGGAGGAATGGGGACAAGGAAGGGGATCTGATCTGACCGTCCGCGTCGGTGGGCGGGTGGTAGGCGCCGGAGATCTTGCCCTTGGCCTCGTACGGCAGGAAGGTCTGTAGGTTTGAGTCGGTGAACTTGATGGCCGGCGGATCTGGCCCCGTCGCCGCCTGCGAGGCGCGAGGTGATGAGACGAGAGTGAGTATAGATAGAAGCGGCGAGGCGGTGGTCACGGGGCTGATGGACGGGCGGGTGGACTCACCGGGACGGATCCGGGTGCCTTGGGTAGAGAGGAGTAGCCACTGCCAGACATCATCTTCGCCGACGACGGAGGAGGGAGGGGACGATGCTTGGAGGCGGAGCAAAGCGGTAGTGCGGCGCGGGCTTAGGAGTTAGGAGTTAGGCAGGGCAGCCGCATGAAGGGACGGCGGCGCGGGCGCGGAAGCTAACGGCGGCGTGGGCGCGGAAGCGGGACGGCGGCGCGGGCGCGGAAGGGGATGGCGGCGCGGAAGCAGGACGACGGAGAGGAAGTGGACGGAAGCGGGATTGCAGCCGAGGCTAGGGGTGCACGCGCGCGGGGAGAAATAATTTTGGGCCGCGCTAATTAAGCCCATTACCGACGGACGACATTTACCGACCGATGGTTCATCAGTAAAAACACTATTGCCGACCAACTGTTAGACAATAAAAATATTAGCTTTACCGACCAACAGTCTGATATGATATGTAATTATTACCGACCAACAATTTGTCGCTAGTTTTACTGACTAACTGTCGGTCGGTATACGTTAACTTTTCCCAACAGACGTTGGTAGGGAATTATGTGCTGTGGTGTAGTGTAAGAGGTGGCATGAAGTGCTTTCTAAGGCACTATGGGCTTGTAGAATCGCGAAGCACGATGCTACCAAAGTTAGTCCAGATGAGCTAGTATATGGGCAAGAAGTCGTTCTACCTGTAGAAGTAGATTTTGGCTCCTTAAGAGTTCTAAAGCAAAATGGCTTATCGGTCGATGAATATGAGACTCTTTTGAAGGACAGTTTAGAAGAAGTGACCGATAAGAGGCTGAGGGCTTTAGAAGATATAGAAATAGACAAGAGAAGAGTAGCTAGAGCCTACAATAAGAAAGTTAAACCAAAATCGTTTCAAGTTGGTGACTTGGTTTGGAAGACGATTTTGCCCTTAGGCACTAAGAGTCCTAAATTTGCTAAATGGTCACCTAGTTGGGAAGGACCTTTCAAAATAGCCAAAATCGCTCCAGGTAATGCATATGTGTTAGAATCTTTACAAGGAGAGCAGTTTCATAGAGCTTTGAATGGCAGGTACTTGAAAAGTGTGTGGCAAATGACTTGAAAGTGTCAAAAGATATGAGAGGTATCGTCCTTAGCCCATTATGCTTTTAGTTCACTTAGTTCACTAAAAGGCAGGGTGGCATGCGTTGATTGAAAAAATGGCATTAAATGGTTAAGATTGTCAAAATATCAATTTTGGTAATTGGGGCAAAAATACACGTCTTGGATCAGGTCGAAGCCCTACAAAGCTGAAGGCCCATTGAAGCTATGGGCTTTGTAAGCTTCCATTAGGCCTTCTAGCTTCAGCCCGAGGAGCAGGCTTCGGTGGGCCTGCCGAAGGCCCACTTCGGACTAAATTCCAGAGATAGAGTTGGAGTCTGATTCTAGCTAATTTTATCCCTAAGCATGATTAGGCCGAATCTTAACAGATTAATCTTAGAGATTAGAAGACTAGCCCCTATAAATATAGGGGTGAGGCCGATTCATTAAGCCCCCCAACACAAATCAAACACAAAGCCCTAGATTTGAACTGTACCTTTACTTTTATCTTTACTTTTCTGCAACCTTCGTGGGTTTGCCTAGAAACCATCCGTCGGCCACTCCGGAATAGTGGTAAGCCTTGTTACTTCACCTGTGAAGTACTCGTTAATCTACATAACATATTGCTATCGCCTTGTTACTTCGCCTGTGAAGTACCCATTAATCTACGTAATAGATTGCTACCTTAGTTTCCCTACTGCAACACTTAGCAGATTCGGTCCCTAGGCTGAATTGGCACTTGATCTCTATTCTGTTGTAAGTTTTAACGCTTAGAGCCACTTCGCCGGAGGTGTCCAGAGCCAGGAGACTGGTTTCGGAGGCTGCCAGAACACCGTTCAGTGGAATCCCTGCTTCGACTACTCATGCCGGAGCGCCACGCTATTGTCGGTTTGACCGAGTCCCACAAGCCAAACACACTTCGCAACAGGCTTTGTCGAGGCGAAGCTTTCAGACCCCTTCAAATCTTTGAATATTGGGAGGCTCCGCTCTACGGACATTGCCAAAAATTGGCTAAGGGCTGCCAAGCATCCGACAAGATTCTGGACTTGCTTCAAATTTTCTGGCAGAGCCATCCTTTGCAGTGCACTTATCTATGTTGGGATAGCTTCGATTCCTCTGCTCGAAACTAAATACCCTAACAATTTTCTTGCTTGAGCCCTGAAGATAGATTTCTTGGGTTGAGGCGAACTCCACATGCTCAGAGGCTCTCAAAAATTTGTGCTAAGTCTAGACTATGCTGGTGCTTCAAAGCACTCTTTATTACAATGTCGTCCACATAAGCCTCGACATTGCGGCCTATCTGGTGATCTAGAGGCTTAGCAATTAATCTTGAAAAAGTTTCCCCAGCATTCCCTAAGTTGAAGGGCATTCTGACGTAACAAAAGACTCTTGAAGGAGTTATGAAGCTTGTCTTGGCTTCGTCTTCGCGTTTTAACCATATTTGATGGTATTCAGAGTGCGCGTTGAGTAAACTTAAGAGCTTGAAGCCAGCTGTAGAATCGATGAGCTGATCAATGCAGGGCATGGGGTAGGGGTCACGTGGGCATGCTTTATTCAGAAATGTGAAGTCAATGCACATGGGCCACTTGCCGGAGGCCTTTTTCTTGACGAAGACAGGGTTGGCTAACCACTCCGTGTGGGCCATTTCCCTGATGATAATGGCTCTTAGTAATTTGTCTACCTTCACTTTGGCAAGATATGCTCTTTCTGTTGACAACTTGAGGAGCCCCTAGAGAACAGGTCGAACCTTGGGGTTAATGAGCAACATGTGCTCGATGATGCTCCGGTCGACTTTAGGGATACCTTCGTCTGACCAGGCAAAGAAATCCAGATTATCTTGAACCACTTCCTCCAGCAAAGTAGAAATTTCTAGGGGCAACTCCTTGCCGAATTGTTTGGGATAGTCCCTACCCTTCTTAACGATGATCTTCGTTACGACTTCGCCTTCTGGGCTTGGCTTGAGGGAGGGCATCTTTGAAGGATCTCTTGACGCCGAAGCATCCTCTAAATGCTCCTGCACTTTATTTACTTGCTTGGAATCAAGGGGTGGGTCGTGGCTGTACTCCACCCTTCGCGCTGCAGCTTGGTCGCTAAGGACCGCAAGTACTCCTCCTTGCATGGGCATTTTTAAGCATAAATAATTATGACGTGCTACAGCCCCGAACTGGTTCGGCATTCCCCTTCCGAAGATAACAATGTAAGCATAAGGGGCATCGATGACATCGAAGATAACTTCCCCCGATCTGGCCAGGTGCCCCTCTCCGAAGGTGACCTCGAGGCCTATTTGGTAGAGGGCATCGAGAGGAGGGCCTGTGAAACCTTGTAGCGGACGGGCCGCTCGGAGTAGATGCTTCTGCGGGATGCATAATTGATCAACGGCTTGGATGAATATGATGTCCGCCGAGCTTCCACCATCGACCAATACTCGCCGGACCTTGGTTCATGCAATGTCAGCTGTAATAACAAGGGGGTCTACATGGGGGAACTTAATTCCAGTCGCATCAATTGCGGAGAACGATATGGGTACATGAGACCACTCGGGCATTTCTGCCGCTAATGACGAGGTCCCAAGGTGCCCCACTTTGCGCATGTATTCCCTTCGCTGATTCTTCGACTTGACACTCAGAGTTCCCCCTCCGGAGAAGGGTAGGACTACCTGTTTCCCACGATCTTGGGTGTCTTCTTGCTTCGGTGGTGGCATAACATTGGCCACTAGAGACTGTCTTTTGGCTTCAAAACTGTCCACACACCCGACAGCCTGCACTGGCTCCAGACGTGTCGCGGGAGGGGCTCAGTCAGTAGTGCCTCGACCAGAACTCCTCCGCGAGCTAATATGGACTTGCATGCGTCAGTGGTGTGGCTTCAATTTTCGCCATGCACGTAGCAAAAGAAGGTCTGGCTTTGACTAGACGGCTTCCCTGGTGGCCTTGAGCTGCTAGCCTTGTTGCCCTGAGCCTGTTGATATTTAGGAGGCAATTTCGAAGTAGAAGGGGCAATATTTAGAACATCGGAGCGAGGATATTTTCACCCTCTTCGTCCATCGTGCTGACGATTTTTGAAGAGAGACGCTTGTGGTGGACTTGAGGCCCTCGGTTCAGCTTTCACTTCTTACAGGAAGGTCGATGAAGACGAAGCAGTCCTCTGAAGCCATCCTTCTTCTCACTTGGCATATTGTTCGAAGTAGGCCATCAATTGTGCCACCGAGGAAATATGTTTCAGGTGAAGCTTGTTTAGGAGGCCCGAGTTCGTGACACCTTCACGCGCTGCGTCGACGACGGATGATGTGGACAGTCGCTTTATCTGAGACTTCGTATTAGCAAAGCGCTTGAAGAATTGTCGTAGAGTTTCTCCGGGCTGCTGCTTTACCTGAAAAAGTCTTCTTGTAGACATTGGGACCACAAAGGTCCCTTGAAAATTCCTCACGAACCTTCTCTTCAGCTGCTCCCAAGACTTAACCGATCCTGGTTTTAGAGACCAGAACCAACGGAGAGCCACCCCTTCAAGCACAAGGGGGAAACACTTGGCCATTATGTCTTGAACCCCTCCGCTAGCTTTGATTGCAAGAGCATAGGAGCGGGAGAATTCTCTGGGGTTGGCCTCTCTGGAGTACTTGCACAGCTTTGAGGCTCAAAACTTGGGGTCGAAACACACCTTTTGCAGGTCACGGTGCAATGGCGATTCATCGTCGAAGGAGGCATTCTCAGTGCCTCTCTAGACCTCAGAAGCTTCGGGATAGTAGACAGGGTCATCATCTTGAGGCGTCTCCGGAATGACGGGGCTAGCTTGAGGGTGAAGCCTATCAGTCTGCTTGAGGGTTAGTAGTCACTTCGGGAGTTTGAGGTGGGGGGACCACGGAAGGTCCTACAACCTCGGGGGTGTTCGAAGATCCTAATCCGGAGGTCCGAGAAGAACTTCGAAGGGGACTAGTGCCTAGGCTCCATTTTGGAGGCATGGGTCTAGGAAAGTATTAGTAGAGAACGAAGTTTTTGTACTAGGTTCCCCACGGACGGTGCCAACTGTTGGCGCAATAGATTACACTATCAGGTTTTAGTAAACTCAAAGATCTGACAAACAAAGTGTTGGTTATGCGGACTGTTCTAAGCCTCCGAATTGGATAATATCTCAAGACAGTTCGAGGTTTGTATTGAATACCTGAATATTCGATGCCCCTTACAGAACGAAGAGGAGTATTTATAAACAAGATACATTAGGAAAAGACTTCTTTACCCTATAATTACAACCAACTTAGAAGATACTATTTAATATTCTTCATAGGGTTAAAAGGGTAAAAGACTAAGTCAACATCGAGAAAGTAATTCTTCCATCCTTGCTGGCAGTACCCCTTCGGGTAAAGAGGCTCTGGGATTCTTTGTCATGCCGAAGCCTTAGCGGAGACCTCCATCGTTGAATGCTACGAATGTAGCGAAGCCTTGATGCTTTTAGGACCTTCCGAGATCAGGACTTCTAACTTCGTTTTGTCTTCTCATAACGTAGATGTAGAGATTTTAAAATGATGCTGAGGATGAAATATTTTCCCCCAACACCAGGATACGCTAAGACTCCATCGACCACTTCCTATCAGCCCTACCCATCATCGACCGATTAGGCATGATCCACGGTATAGGCCCCAACTAAGCAGGTGTCCGGTAAGGAGAAATCAGCCCCGACTCACACTCCTACATCTAGTTCATCATCGGTTGCTTCCACAGGTAGGACAAGAGACATCCAGTGCTTCAAATGCAAGGGCACCGGCCATGTGCAACGTGATTGCTCGAACAAGCGAGTGTTAATTGTTACGAAAAGTGGTGAGTACACTAGCACTAGCAGAAATGTAGATGATAATGTACCTGCCACTAACCATTCATAGCACAAAGCAGATGACTCACCCGAAGAGCAAGCAATGGAGATATTGGCGCTGCTGATACTAGCCAATACTTAAGCATCATGGTCCAACAGGTGCTGAGTGTGCAATTAGAGACAACGGAACATCATCAATGCCACAATTTGTTTGAGACTCGATTCATCGTACATGAAAGAGCTTGTCGAGTCGTCATCGATAGCAGAAGATGCAGCAATCTTGCTAGCTCCGATTTGGTTGTGAAGCTCAACATACCCACTCAACCCCACCCACATCTGTATTCCATCCAATGGTTCAATTCTTGTGGTAAGTTGAAGGTATGTAAGACTTCCCGAATACAATTTTAAGTAGAAAATTATCATGATAGTGCCAGCTTTGACGTCGTACCCATGCAAGCATGTTCCTTACTTTTGGGTAGGCCATGGTAATATGATAAGTATGCTCCGCATCATGGGAGGATTAACACTTACATCTTCACTCACAATGGTAGAAAAATAGAACTTCTACCAATGACTACTGCTAAAATCTTAAAAGATGATATGGCATGGATGGAACATACGAGAAAATCAAGTGGATCACAAACCAAAAATCAGCATGTAGCTAAGGATGTTTGTCCATCCAAAAAAGATAAGAATGCAACACCAATAAAGAAGAATATAGATAAGCTGAACGGTGTTTCCATGATAGCTACTCGATCTGAATTGTCTGAACTCATGATTCATGATTCTCTCTGTTATACCTTGATTTGCAAAGAGGTCTTCTTTACACTAGAAAACCTAATGACCTCCTTGCCTCCTAATAGTACTAATTTCTTGCATGAGCTCTTCGATGAATTTCCCATTGAGGTACCCTCTAGACTGCCCCCGGTGAGTGGAATCGAACATCAAATTGACTTGATTCCAGGAGAAACATTACCGAACCATGCGCCTTACAGGATGAACCTTGAAGAAACAAAGGAAATCCAGCGGCAAGTACAAGACCTGCTCGACAAGGGGTATGTATGCTAGAGTTTTAGTCCTTGTATTGTTCCAGTCATTTTAGTTCCTAAGAAAGATGGATCATGGCGCATGTGTTTTGACTGTAGAGCCATTAACAACTTAACTATTCGATATTGTCATCCTATTCCTAGTTTAGATGATATGCTTGATGAACTGAGTGGCTCTGTTATGTTCTCAAAGGTGGACTTGTGTAGTGGCTACCACGAAATAAGGATGAAATTGGGTGATGAATGGAAAACTGCATTTAAAACCAAATTTGTGTTGTATGAATGGTTGGTGATACCTTTTGGTTTAACTAATGCACCTAGTTCCTTCATGCGATTGATGAATGAGGTTTACGCAATTTTATCGGACAAATTGTGGTAGTATACTTCAACGATATTTTCATTTATAACAAGTTGATAGGAGCACATAAGGAATAGTTATGTGTTGTTTTCATTACTTTTTGGAATGCACGTCTGTTCAGTAACATCGAGAAGTGCATGTTTTGCACTGATTAAGTATCTTTTCATGGATATGTTGTGACCCTGTAGGGTTTTGAAGTCAACGAGACCAAGATAGAGGCGATACAAAGTTGGCCGACTCCTAAAACAGTGACACAAGTTAAGAGTATTCCCGGATTGGCAGGCTTTTACAGAAGATTTGTGCGTGACTTTAGCACCATTGCAGCCCCGATTAATGAACTCACGAAGAAGGGCATCCCTTTTCAATGGGGAAAGACCCATGAAGATGCCTTCAATCAGCTGAAGCAGATGCTGACCCATGCACCACTACTCCAACTACCTAATTTCGGTATGGTTTTTGAGCTCGAATGTGATGCTAGTGGGATCGGGATCGGTGGTGTCTTAGTGCAAGAAGGTAAGTCGATCGCCTACTTTAGTGAAAAGTTGACTGGCTCTAGCTTGAACTATTCTACTTATGATATGGAACTCTATGCCCTTGTTCGATCATTAAAAACTTGGCAATACTACTTATGGCCGAAAGAATTTATTATTGATTCTGATCATGAGTCTTTGAAACACATTAGAAGTCAAGATAATTTGAACAAGAGACATGCCAAATGGGTATAATTCATTGAATCATTCCTGTACATCAATAAACATAAAAGGGGAAGGACAATGTAATTGTTGATGCCTTGTCCCGACGATACACCGTGTTGTTTCAACTAGATCATAGAATTTTTGGATTAGAGATAATCAAGCAATTATATGCTACTAACCTTGATTTTAAGGAAGCATTTGGTCACTGCAGAGAAGGAAGAACATGACACAACTACATTCTGAATGATGGATTACTATGTCGTAGTAACAAACTCTGTGTTCCTGTAAGTTCTATTCGTCTTTTGTTTTTACAGGAAGCACACGATGGGGGTTAATGGGGCATTTCAGTATAAAGAAAACATAAGAAGTGTTGACCACCCATTTATTTTGACCTAAGTTAAGCAGTGACGTGGAGCACTATGTATCCCGATGCACCACGTGCAACAAAGCTAAGTACCGCCTTAATCCCCATGGTTTATACATGCCTTTACCTGTCCCTAGTGTTCCTTGGGAAGATATTTCTATGGATTTTGTTTTGGGACCACCTAAAACTAAGAAGGGGAGGGATAATATTTTTGTGGTTGTCAATAGATTCTCTAAGATGACACATTTCATTCCTTGTCACAAGAGCGACGATGCTACAATAGTTGCTGATTTATTTTTCAAGGAAGTCGTTCGTCTTCATGGAGTACCACGCACAATCCTTTCCGATCGAGACACAAAGTTCCACAGCCATTTCTGGAGGAGATTGTGGCACAAATTGGGGACCAAGCTACTGTTTTCCCCAACATGTCATCCCCAAACTGATAGACAAACCGAAGTGGAGAATGAACCTTTATCTACAATGCCGCGAGGTGTGCTTGAAGATGTGGGAAGAGTGTCTACCTCATGTAGAGTTCACCTACAATCAATCACTACACTCTACCACGGGGCTAAGTCCATTCCAGGTGGTATACGAGTTTAATCCTCATGCTCCTCCGATTGATTTATTACCTTTACCATCCGTTGAAAAAATGAATTTTGACGATAAAACACGCGCTGAATTTATTCTCCAAATGCATAAAACAACTAAGGAGCATATAAAACGTATGAAAGCAAAATACCAACTGTCGGGTAGCCATGGTACAAAAGAAGTTATTTTTGCACCAGGAGACTTAGTTTGGCTACATTTACGAAAAGATAGATTTCCTGATTTGTGAAAATCTAAGTTGATGCCTCGCACTGCTGGACCTTTTAAAGATCTTGCCAAGATAAATAATAATGCATACAAGACTAAATTACCTACGGATTATGGCATCAGCAATATTTTTAATGTCGTCGATTTGAAGCGCTACTTGGGCGTCGAGCTTGACGATGAGTCGAGGACAACTCCAATTCAAGAAGGGGAGGATGATGAATATATCCCTACAGAGGATAGACCCACACCTGAGTACCAAGGACCGATGACTCATGCTCGAGTTCATCAACTTAACGATCAGGTGAATTCACTCCTTGTTACTTAGGCTGATATGCCAATGAATGGATTACTAAGTTCTGGTGATGATAGTATTATACTAAGGAACATGGGGGAAGAAATGTTGGATAGGCTAATTGACAACTACGCCCCCATCGGCATCGGCCTCCATCGGCATAATCCATCGGGCCGATTGCCACCACCATCGGCACAATGATCTTCATCAGCCATCGGGCCAATCAACTGAGCACCTAATGCCGTCTGTTCCCAATATACAACTGCCACTCGGCCCGCAGTCGACACTCGATTGCTACCTCTATTGGCATCGACCACCACTCGGATGATGGCCTCCTTCCTTCATCGGGCAGATAAGCGTACAAGTCACCAATCAGAAGCCAGGCGTCCAACTAAACTAAGTTGAGTCGGTTAGGGTTGAGTCCTCCTAGGGAACAACCCATACCCCTAGGGCATGGCCCATGCCTCAGGTCATGTAAACCCTATAAATAGATGGCAACCACCACTGTTAGGTTGGGTTTTGCTTAGATTATTCTTTCATTGCAGTTTCGTTGTATACCGGTTTGTAAAACTCCAAACCTTGAATATTTAGATTGTCATATGCAATTTCAGATTGTGTTTACCTCGTTCTTGTAAAATTCTACGATTGATTTGTAGGATCAAAACCTTCGCGGTGAGGTCGACTACATGAAGCGTGGTTGAAAATCACTAGACGAGATGATGTAGTGATTGCAGGTTTTCAGTCCCTGATCGGAAGCCTTAAAGGGTCAATGATCACTCGTCACCACAATCGTACCTATCGGAAGATCAGGCCATCCTTTTCCACATCCCCGTGCTCATCAACATACAATCTTCTTAGAACCATACACGGTGGTAGGGATCTTATTCTCTTTTTGGCTCCAGGTCCCTCAGCAAATTTTGTAATGCTTTGAAACTCACATCGAACCATTCGTATGTCGCCTTCATTTGTAGCATTGTCAACATAGTGTATAAGTTTTTGGAACTGGGCAAACTCCCCTTTAGAATATGCACCTTGTTCCTCCGCATCATACACCATCTTATCAACATTATCCACTATATCAATATACTAATCTTTTGGAATTCCTAAAATTCATTATTGCTCATGTAATCTATATCATCGACCCCACATTCATCTTTACAACCAATCTGATCTACTTCACCATCATTTTCTCCTTAACCATGTTTGTTCCATATATGATATCCCTTCTTGAATCCACATCTCAGCAAATGGTCGTACACATATTCTGAATTTGTAAACTTCTTCTCATTCCTATAGTCATAACATGGACATCACATTGCAGTCTTTCCACTAGCTTCCATGTCATCTCCAGTACTACTCATGAAAAACACCACCCCACTGAAGTACTCATTGCAAGTACGACAATAAAGATACATCTAGCTTCGTGTTGTTGCAATCTATAAATAATAAAAAAATCAAGATAAGACTCTAATTATTTCACGTATTTTGTCATACAAAAATACAATTTCAGATTAAAATATATTGGAGAATTAAAAATATATACCTTAGCTCGGATGACGTTGATGCTACCTATGGTGTGGGCCGGTCCACCGGAGCATGTAATGGTGTGGGTCATCATCGGTGCATCCAGCAACCACAATGCATGTCAGCAGTTATGGAAAAGATGGCAGCAATTGGGACATGGTAGCAATAAATGCAGAGCTTTGTGCCTAAGGTAATTATATACTTATCATTAGTGACGATTATCCATATAAGGACATTACTAAAGGTGGCCTTAGGGTTTCAGATGATGCTATATAACAACACTCTTTAGTGACGAGTTGTACTATCAACCATCACTAATGTGGTGCCCCATCTTTAGTGACGTGGTCTCAACATAGACCGACACTATATGAGCAAGTCACTGTATGACCCGTCACTAATTGGGGCACCCCTGCTAGCCTTGTTTGTAGTGATGGGTTCTATTATGATCCGTCACTAATAAGGCAGTATTACTGACGTGTGTCAAATAACATGTCACTAAAAGTATATTACTGACACACGTCTTTTACCTGTCACTAAAGCTGCATCACTAAAGATTGTTTCTGTGGTAGTGACATCTGTAGATTTCTCCCTAGCAACTAAGTTCACAACAATGGCTTCCAACTACATGAAATTGATGAGAACATAATTAACTCTCCTAGAAAAATTACAATGATTATCCATGCCGATCAATCCTGACCAAAACTGCAAAATTATTCAAATAGTCAAATACAAACTGACCTTGTCCCTTCCAAGGGCAGCATAATGTTCTAGGCCATTACAAGAACCATCATGAAAAAGAAAATGTTATTGTAATTGACGAGGACATCATATCCCTATCAATGACACAACCATACATAAATACCAAGATCCAATTATTAAAGTTCGAGCACGACGATTAAATCTCCAAGTCAACTCGTTTCTAAGTATCTTATTATATTATTTTGGGAATAAATTACTACCTAATATTATTATTATTGTTAGGAGCCATAGAGATGATGAAAATTACTTGGAGATAAGCAAAGAGTTGGAGAAGCATCAAGAAGGACGTCCAAGCCAATTTGATAGTCCAATCCAACTACAATTCGTGTCCAACTCATATTCTAGGAGCAGTGTGCACTGAAATCATCGCCCAGGATGCATACGAACTCCGTTATCGATGTTCCACCCAGCCACAAAAAGATAACTTCAGAAACATTCCAATGACACTGGTTTCACCTCAAAATTCCTTCTAGATAAACAGAAATCATCAAAACAAGATAGAGTTCAGAATCTGTCAGCATTCTCTTTTCTGTGTTATTGGGCCTTTGGGCCATATATCCAATTGAGCCCATTAGGGGTGTGAGGAACCTATTGAGGATCTTCACTATGGTTCAAGGTTATGATGAGTGATTGACGGGGTTTTTGCCATAAGGTTCATGTATGGATGCTTGGATGTGTGTGTTTGTGCTTGTCTCGTGTGTGCAGGGTTGAAATACTTGTCAAATATCGATGGCAAGGTATTAGGGTTAGATGGGGAGTCTAATGCTAGATGGTCGAGGGTATCAGTCGAAGTTGAGAGTGACCTCATATGTACGCATGGAGATCGAGCAGGACTTGGTATGACGATTGATCAAGATAAGGTGTCGTTTGAGTCAGCGAATGGAAAGCCAGTACAAGTGACAAGGCGGCTCGAGGGATCGAGAGAGAGAGACTTGCTGGCAGTCGAGTTTGCCGACTGACGACGATCGTCGATGATCAGGGAGGCTTTGTCAGTTTTTGCTAAAAACTATCACATCTCTAAATGTTTGAAATTCAATAATTAGGAGTTTTTTGCCTTTAGTAATTTAGAGTAAAGTGTAAACTTTTAGTATTTTTTCAGAACTTCCAAATTCTGAAAATATATTAAAAGGGTAGAGTCAATTTGTAATAAAAGTAAGTAGACTTCAATATGGGTAATTTTCAGAATATACATGTCTAAAATAACTCATGTCCTTTTGTGTTAAACTGAAATATTTGAGGGTCTTTGTGTAAAGCTCCCACCTAGGGTATGCCTATAAAAAGGGACTCATACCCAAGGGTTTGGGCAACCTTTTGATGAGAAAAACCAGAATTTCAATCCTGTTATTGATGTTTTCTGATTGAAAGTTTCTGTTCTGATTTTATTTACTTTTGTTTAAGGATTTGATGATCTGAATCACTTATTACCTGCGATTCCTGTAGCTCTTCCGAAAACATTGTTCCAGATCATGAGTTTTTCCTTGCGCCGCCACAACATGTTGGTTCTGTGATCTGCTTTGTTGAAACTTTTGATATATTGTGTCAATCTTTCTGGTGTTACTTCTGAGTTAGTTTTTAAGTGAGTATACTTGAAGGTCATCAGTGAAGAAATCATGTGTCGAGGTCCAGAAATTGCTCAAGAAACTTTCAAACAAAAGGAGCTGGTTCTTCAATCAGGTAAACCTCTGTTCTTGCTACCCTGTTTGTTCAGTTTAATTGCTACTAGTTCTGTCTGAGTATTTTAAACTGAATATCTTTCTGAAATCAATATTCTAAGTTTGGTTTAAAGATTCAATGCTCTTTTCTCTGTCAATTCTCTGAAAATTTGGAAATACTGAATGTGATTGTACATGTGTTAGTAATCTAGTTCTATTTATTGAAACTACAATTTCAGAACTGAAAGTTTTACTCAGATTGATTGATTATTGGAGTTCAAACCTAAGAATAGTCCTCTGAAATTAATTTATATCTTTGCTGATACTGAATGTTAAGTGTATCCGAAGTGATTCAATTTTCAGAAGATCTACAGAAATGTTCTGAACTGTTACTGAATATTTTCTCACTATTCTAGTCTTTGCTGCATATGAAATGAATCCTAACGCTATTGCTGATTATTTATTTTGAATCTATCAGAAAGTATTCAACTAATATTTTGAGTTTGATCAAGTTTTAATACTGTGATTCCACTAGAAAATTTGAGGATTCTGTACTTCTGTTTTGAAACAGTGTTGTGTGGTTCAGTTTTGTGTCTAGTTGATTCATTCTCTATTTTTTCTATCTAAAACTGAATTTACCAAAACAGCATGAGTATTATGAGCATATTTGGAAACTAAAATTACAGATTACTAATCTGAATTGTCTTCTGTGATCCAGAGTTTACTGTTAAACTAATTTTACCAATCATAGAATTTTCAGTCAAAACACTGTTTCAGTTTTCAGATATTGTTACCTCATTTAGTTGCTATTGGTGTGAATCTTTTGAAGTGCATAATTCTGCTCATTTGAATTGCCTCATCTTCAGTACATTGTTCAGGTTAATTCACAATCTTTCTTCAGTAATTGCACTGTTCATCAACTAGCTGTTGTCAATTTGTTTTCACACTAGTGAGTGAACTGCAATTCTGATTTCTAGTTTGGAAATCTGTTTTGACTAGTTATTGAAAGGGTGTTGTACTGCTGTGTCATTTGAATCTCAAACTTGAAACAAAAATTGACTGAATCTGAGATTACAAAATCCTCCTCTGAAATTTTCTATTCATGATCTATTGTCAAAAGTTTTTGAGCTGAGATTAGTTCTTGAAGTTTGATTATGCTCAAAACATGTATATGTGAGTTTTTCTGGCTGAACTAATTCTGATTTAGTGCCACAGCTGCAGAGTAGTTTCAGTTCTTCAGCAATTACTGTTTCACATCTTTTTTAGCTGAGAACTGCAGTTTAGTAGTTACTGTTTTGTCAAACAATTCAAGTGTTCAGATACAACCTTTTAGATTTGCTTTTAACTCATCTGAACTGAGCAGTATATAATATAGTGATCTGTATAAGTGCAAATGAATGAGTTGTGTGCCTAAATTGCTTCAGTTGTGCATCTGTTGAGATCATTTATTTGCTGTGGATTATCTTCATCAAACCTGATCTATAGACAGGTTTAAACCTTCAGTTTGTATTTTTACTGAGAATAGTACTCTGAAATTCTGTGCAATTTGACATACCATTTTTAGTTGTGCTACAGCTCTGTTACAATATTACATGTTATTGGGGAAAATACTTCATACTCAGGATTTTAGAAATCAACAGTCAAAGATAAATTCACCAGCCTCAAAGTTTGCGTTCATCCCCGGAGATGATGAAGTTTCTAAACAGAAGGACACTTCGGCTTCATGATTCAAAGGTATCCTCCGAATGCTCCAGAGCTATAGTGGAAAACAGTAAGACTGATAAGATGTCTGCCTTATCTACCTTCTTTGGATAGATTTTACTATTTTAACCCTATTCGGGGTACCGAATAGTTTCCACTATGTCAGTTGTAATTGAGGGGTAAATAGGTCTTTTCCTTAGACTTTTTACCTATAAATACCCCCCTTCTTACCCTGTAATAGGCATCGAATACTCAGTTATTCAATACACTACTTCGGACTACATTAAGCTATTATCCTATTCGGAGGCTCGAAATAGTTCTCAACACAAACTCTCCGTTTGTTAGTTCTTAATCTTCAAGAACCTGTTAGCGTAATCTTTTACGCCAACAGTTGGTGCCGTCCGTGGGGAACCTAGTTCTAAAAGCTAGTTCTCTGCCGCTGACTGTACTTCGAAGATCACTTGCGGAGGGAGCTTCAAAGTCTCAGTATTTCGCGCACCCTTCGGTAAGGGGCTTCCTAGTGCAGCTCAAAGGCCTTTCCTCGCCTTTCCAAACCAATCAATGTCCTCGGTCTTCGGACCTCATCTTCGTTAGCTATGCCTCCCAAGCGGAGCCTAGCCTCTGATTCTCCTCGAAGGTCCCCTCAGACCAACGGTACAGGACCCTTAGCTATCCCGCTAACCCCCGAAGGCGTTGCCGGACGTCGAGCACCCAGAGGCCCCCGAGCTGCTCCCACGGTGCTCCAAACAGACTACACCAGTTCCTGAGACCTGGAGCTCCCCTCCGAAGGAGATGAAGACCTTCCTGAGGACGAGGCTACCCATGTAGCGTGACTTTAGGAGAAAGTGGCAAGGTGGAGGCAAGAGGCTGCCGATCGACTCCGCTCTCAAGCCTCCACTCATGCTCCAGAAGGGCCTTAGGACGGTGGTGCTGGCGATCTTCCCGAAGCCGTCCAAGTCCCGGAGGAAGTTGAGAATGCATCCTTCGATGATGAGTCTCTGTTGCATCCGGACCGGCATAAGGTGCCCTTCGACCTCAGGTTTAAAGCCTCGAAGTTGCACAAGTACTCCGGTGGGTCTGACCCCAGAGAATTCTCTCGTTCGTATGCTTTGACAATAGAAGCCAGTGGAGGGGTGCGTAACACTATGGCGAAGTGCTTCCCCTCGCTCTTGAAGGTGTAGCTCTCCGATGGTTCTGGTCTTTGAAGCCAGGATCGATCAAGTCTTGGGAGCAGCTAAAGAGGAAGATTGTAAGCAACTTCCAAGGTACATTTGTGACCCCAATGTCGACTGGGAGTCTATTTCAGGTGAAGCAGCAAGCGGGGGAGATGCTTCGGGAGTATTTCACATGCTTCGCTCACACCAAGTCTCAGATCAAAGGCTTGTCTACCTCTTCGGTAGTCGATGCTGCGCGCAAAGGGGTGCTGAACCCAGATCTCCTCACCAAGCTTCATCGAAAACTGGTGTCATCTATGACACAACTAATGGCATAGTTCGAACAGTATGCCAAGGCAGAGGAAGGCTGCCTCCGAAGAACTACAACACCTGCACCAGCCCTTCGAGAAGTGAAGACGGAGCCTGAAGTCCCAACCTCTCTACAAGCCCCCCTTGACAATCGCTTCAATGATCATAGGCAGGGAAAGAAGTACTTCCGCTCGGAGGTGTTGAACATTGCACCCTCCACTCCGAAGGCACCTGTCAACTTTCAACAGGCGCAAGGCTTCAAGGTTGGTGCTTCGAAGCCCCAAGAAAGAGTCGCTGGCAGGCGCCAGAGCTTCTTCTGTTGTGTGTATGGCGAGAATAGAAGACATGACACGAAGGATTGTAAGTCTGTATTAACCCTTTGGGTGAATACCTTGGACGAAGTACAGGGCGAGGTACTTCGGATCGAACCCCTCCAGCGGCACGTTCGGAGCCCATGCAAACCGTGGCCCAAGCCGGCATCCCCGAAGCACCAATGCAGCTTCCGGTGGCCAATATTATGCCACCACCGAAGCAGGAAGATCCCCAAGATCACGGCAAGAGAGTGGTCCTGCCCATCTCTGGAGGGGGGACCCTCGGTAACATGTCGAAAAGGTAGCAGCGAGAATATGTCCGTGAAGTAGGGCACATAGGGACCTCGGATTCTGCGGCAGGAATGCCCGAGTGGTCCCATGTACCTATTTCCTTTACTACCAATGATGCTGCGGTGGTGAAATTCCCTCATGATGACCCCCTAGTCATTTCAGCTGATATAGTAGGAGTCAAAGTCCGAAAGATCCTGGTAGACGGTGGGAGCTCCGCAGATATACTCTTTGTCCAGGCCTTCGACCATATGTGCATCCCTCGGAGGCATTTACTTCCGGCGGTCCGCCCACTCCAAGGCTTCGCAGGTCCGCCTCTCGATGCCCTTGGCCAGATAGGCCTCGAAGTTGCCTTTGGAGAGGGGCCCCTGGCTAGGGTGGAGGAAGTGATATTCGACGTCGTCGATGCCCCATCTGCCTATAATGCGATTTTCGAACGGAGGATGTTGAACCAGTTCGAGGCTATAGCACATCATAACTATTTATGTCTCAAGATGCCCACGCAAGGTGGATTTCTCACTATTTCAGGAGACCAAGCTGTAGCCCGAAGAACGGAGTATGGCCACGGTCAGCCATTTGACCCTCGGCAAGTGCATAGTGTGTCAGAGCACACAGAGGAGGCTTTGGAGTCTTCAAACTCCTCGAAGGGCCTTTCCCTAAAGCCAAGTCCGGAAGGTGATGTCGTCACGAAGATAATCCTGAAAGATGGCAAGGAGTACCCAATACAGTTCGGTAAGGGGATACCTTCGGAGATAGCTACTTCACTAGAGGAAGTAGTCAAACAAAATTTGGATATCTTTACCTGGACCGATGAAGACATCACCGGGTTGACCGGAGTATCATCAAGCATAATTTGCTTGTCAACTCGAAGGCTAGGCCAGTGCGCCATGGGCTTCGTAAGTTATCAGCAGAGAGGGCTGACCTCGCCAAGGTAGAAGTGGGAAAATTGCTAAGGGCTGGCATCATCAGGGAAGTAGCCCACACGGAGTGGCTTGCTAATCTTGTTTTTGTCAGGAAGAAGGGCTCTGGCAAGTGGAGCATGTGCATTGATTTCACATCTTTAAACAAAGCATGCCCGCGAGACCCCTACCATATGCCCCGAATAGACTAGCTGGTGGATTCTATGGCTGGCTCCGAATTACTAAGCTTCCTGGATGCATACTCCGGTTATCATCAGGTCTAGCTAAAGCGCGAAGACGAAGCCAAGACGAGTTTTATAACTCCCTCCGGAGTATTTTGTTATGTTCGAATGCCTTTTGGCCTGCGGAATGCCGGAGCCACCTTCTCATGTTTGATAGCTAAGGCTCTAGGTCATCAAATAGGCCGAAATGTCGAAGCATATATGGATGACATTGTAATAAAGAGTGCTATAAAGCACCATCATAGCCTAGACCTAGCTGAAACATTTGAGAGCCTCCAAGCATGTGGAGTTCGCCTCAACTCTGAAAAATGTATATTTGGGGCACAAGCAGGAAAACTGCTAGGGTACTTAGTTTCGAGTCGGGGAATCGAAGCTCGCCCGACGCAGATAAGCACATTGCAAAGAATGGCTCCACCCAAAAATTTGAAGCATGTCCAGAAGCTAACAGGACGGCTCACAGCTCTTAGCAGATTCCTGGCCAGATCAGCCGAGCGAAGCCTTCCAATTTTTAAAGCTCTAAAGGGGTCCGAAAGTTTCAAGTGGACGCCGGAGTGCCAGAAGAGCCTCGATGATATTAAAGATTACCTCGGAAGCTTGTCAACACTTACTGTGCCCCTCCCAGATGAAACTCTCCTTCTTTATCTTCTAGCAACGGGCTCCGTAGTAAGTGCAGTATTGGTTAGGGAAGTTGAGCTTAAAGGGAAGCTGGTGCAAAACCCAGTTTACTTTGTCTCAGAAGCTTTGTCCAGAGCAAAGACAAGATACTCCGAGCTTGAAAAATTTGCTTATGCTTTAGTAATGGCCTCGCGGAAGCTAAGGCATTACATTCTAGCACATAATCTAATCATTCCTACCTCGTATCCCCTTGGTGATATGTTTTGGAGCAAAGATTCTACGGGTAGGATCAGAAAATGGGTTGTCGAGCTAACCCCCTTTGGTATTTCCTTCACGGTGAGAACAACTATCAAATCTCACATCATAGCTAACTTCGTGGTAGAGAGGACTCCATCTGCAGTCTGGGCTCCGAAAGAAACCTCCGAAGGTTTATGGACAATTTTTTCCGACGGAGCCTATCAGGCATCTAGTGCCGGAGCTAGAGCTGTGATAATATTGCCGTCAGGGCAGAAGGCCATGTATTCTGCGAGGCTCAACTTTAAGACCACCAATAATATCGCAGAGTACGAAGGGGTCCTGCTAGGCCTCCGAAGGGCAAAAGCGCTTGGAGCAGCAAGAATTGTAATTAAGACAGATTCCCAAGTCGTCGCAGGGCATGTTGACAAAAGCTTTCAAGCCAGGAACCCGCATCTTGCAAAGTATCTAGAAGAAATCGGCAAGACAGAAGCAATGTTTAAAGGATTTTCTATTCGGAGTATTCCTCGAGCAGATAATCAACTTGCAAACATTCTAACGAAGGTTGCAGGCAGAGCATTGGACGTCCCGGAGGGTGCTTTTTATGAAGAACTTATCAAGCCTACCATAAATCAATTACCCTCCGTAGAAGTCCTTTGCATCCCAGTTGTAGATTGGCGGACTCTGATAATGGATGTCTTGCAAAACAGGGCAGTCTTGTAAGAAGGTCCGGATTTCCGAAGGTTGCAAGCAAGGGCTCGTAATTATAAGCTTGTCAATGTGATATTATACAAAGCCGGAGTTTGTTCTCCACTACTTTGGTGCATCTTGTTGACACGAAAACGTGCCCCGCACTTAGGTCAGTTCGACGATCCAAAAGTGTGTGGATACTTAGGGACAAGCCTGGTCTAGTCGAAGATGAACTCCGAACGGATCCGGTCGTGACAATCACCTCCGAATGGTGGTGTTCGGCGCAAAGTCCCTGATACAACGAGGTACAAAATAATGACAAATTCCGCGTGCAGGCGTGACTTCGTCCAGAGCGGAGTGTGAACATGGCGAAGCCTGTCGTGACGAAGTGTATTGGCGAAGCGTGCGGTCAAAGCGGAAGTCCGACGAAGGGTCTTCTAGCAACCTCTGAAACCGATCTCTCGGCTCCAGACACCTCCGGCGAAGTAGCTCCAAACGTGAAAACCTGCAACAGAGAGGATTCGAAGTACTAATTCGGTCTGAGGACCAAATTCTACTAAGTGTTGCACTAGTAGCGAAGGTAGCAATCTGTTACGCAGATTAGCTGATACTTCATAGGTGAAGTAACAACGCGATAGCAATCTATTATTTAGATTAACGGATACTTCACAAGCGAAGTAACAAGGATTACCACTGTTCCGAAGTGGCCGGCAGAGGGCTTCCAGGCAAACCCACGAAGAGGTACAAAAAAGTAAAGGTAAATAAATGCGATCAAAGCTAAGGCTTTGTGTTTGATTTGTGTTGGGGGGCCTCTAAGATGGCCTCGCCTCTCTATTTATAGTGGCCAAACTTTTGATCTAATCTTCTATAATTCAGCTTGGATAGAGATAAAACTTAGCCGAAATTGTATCCAACTCTGTCTCTGCCGAAGTGGGCTTCGGCAAGGCCCGTCGAGGCCTGCTCCTCGGGCCGAAGCTTCGGTGGCGTGGGCCTCCGAAGGCTTCCTGGCCGAAGGCCATGGGATGGCCAGAGGCTTTCGGATCCCATAGCCCAATGGACCTTCGCCCCTGTAGGGCTTCGGCCTGACCCCAGACATGCATATTTTTGGCCCAAATTACCAAAATTGATATTGTGACAATCTCAGCCATTGATGCCATTTTTTGCTATCAACACATGCCCTCCTGCCTTTTAGTGAACCGAGTGAACTAAAAGCACAATGAGCTAAAGATGATATCGTCCATATCGGCTTTTCGACACCTTTCATGCTGTTTTCCATACGCTTGGGAAATACCTTTTTAAGTACCTACCATTCAAAGGTCTTCGAAACCGCTCTCCTTGCAGAGATTCCATCATGTATGCATTGCCGGGAGCGATCTCGGCTATCTTAAAAGGACCTTCCCAACTAGGTGACCATTTACCAAATTTGGGACTCTTCGTTCCTAAGGGTAAAATCGTCTTCCAAACCAAATCTCCTACTTGAAACGATTTTGGTTTAACCTTCTTATTGTAGGCTTTAGCTACTCTCTTCTTGTCTACTTCTATGGCTTTTAAAGCCCTTAGTCTCTTATCGGTCACTTCCTCTAGATTATCCTTGAGAAGAGTTTCATACTTGTTGACCGATAAGCCATCTTGCTTTAACACTCTTAAGGAGCCAAGATCTACCTCTACAGGCAGAATGGCTTCTTGTCCATATACCAACTCATATAGACTAACTTTGGTAGCACCGTGCTTTGCAATTCTACAAGCCCATAGCGCCTCGGAAAGCACTTCATGCCACCTTTTAGGAAACTCCTCAATTTTCTTCTTAATGAGCTTAATCACGGTTTTATTACTAGACTCGGCCTGACCATTGGCCTGAGCATAGTAAGGTGAAGAGTTTATCAATTTAATACCATAATATTCGGCGAAGTCCCTCACTTCTCCAGAAACAAATGAACTACCTTGATCCGTAGTAAGAGTTTGAGGATTGCCAAATCTATGTATGATGTGCTTCAAGATAAAATCATGTACCTCATTGTGAGTCATGTTCTTGAGAGGTACGACCTCGGTCCACTTAGTGAAGTAATCCGTCGCCATCAACATGAACCGATGCCCTTTTGAGGAAGGAGGGTGAATCTGGCCGATGAAGTCTAAACCCCAGCCTCGAAACGGCCATGGCTTGACAATAGGATTGAGTAATGAGGCAGGAGCTAACTGAATATTGCCAAACTTCTGACATGCTTCACACCCTCTATAGTACTCGAAACAATCTTCAGTCATAGTGGGCCAATAAAACACTGCTCTTTTGAGCATCCAACTCATTTTTTGGGCCGACTTGTTAGTGCCACAAAGTCCTTCATGGACTTCTCCCGTAGCCACCTGGGAATGTTCATGGTCTAAACACTTTAAGAGTACTCCATCGAGGTTCGGCGGTACAATGTGTCATCTATCAACACGAATTTGAGCACTTGTCGACGAACCTTCCGATCAACCCTTTGACTAGGTTTCTCAAATACCAGACGATTGGTATTCTCCAATCACCCTTATGGGCTTCAGAGGGTCTAGCTAGCTCACCCTTTGAAAAAATTTCTAAACTAATGACTTCGGGATGCCCCCCGAACCATTCCTGCTCCTGCCGAAGTCTGACCAGACTAGTCATTCGGAGTGTGCTGGGCCGAAACCCTCCAGAGGGTTCGGACCCCCAGGAGTCCTCACCGTGCGGGCACCTTCGGCTTATGGCCTCCGGCATGCCAGGTCCCTCGGTGGGCAGATACTCTGGTCCAGGGACCTCGACACGCAGTGGCCTTCGGCAACCGGAGGGGTCCAACCCGGAGGGTGCGTTTGCCCACCGTCACTACTTCGGCAGTGATCCCAAACATCGGCTTCTCCCATACGGAAAACTTTCCTCTCCTGACTTGGTAGCCAGATGCTTGCTGAGCCAAATCATTTGCGACTGAATTGGCTTCTCTTGACACGTGAGACATTTTGAAGTCATCAAAAGCAGCAACTATGTCTAGACATTTATCCAAGTAACTATTCAGCAAGCCGCTAAAGCATTGACCACTTTTAGCTACTTGTTGCACTACTAACAAAGAATCACCATATGCGTGGACATGTCTAGCACCTACATATTCTAGTAATTCAAGACCTAGCAATAAAGCTTCGTATTTAGCTTGGTTATTAGTGGAAGGAAATTCTAGACGGGCCGAAGTCTCAAAGTGCATTTCATTAGGTGATATGAGAACCACTCCAATACCATGGCCACTCTTGCAAGCCAAACCATCAAAATAAAGTTTCCATGGCACTACCTCAACTAGAGCAATATTGTCACTCCAGCTAGCATCTATGTGGTGATCAACTATAAAGTTAGCTATGATTTGGCCTTTCATAGCTCTCGGAGTTTCATAGGCAAAATCGTACTCAATCAACGCATAAGCCCATTTTCTGATTCTTCCACTTAGATTCGGCTTCTGTAACATGTGCTTTATATCATCGGTTTGACAAACGACAACACATGTAGTAGGGAGAAGATAATGGCGTAACTTGGTGCACGCGTAGTAAAGTGATAAACACAAACGTTCCACAAACGCGTACTTGGTTTCGGCATCCAGCAGGCGGCGGCTCAAGAACGTGATGATGTAATCTTTTCCTTCTACCTCCTGTGTTAGCATGGCCCTAATTACGCTATCTTCAGCAGCGATGTATAGCCGAAACGGAATCCCGGCTTTGGGTGCTCTCACCACAGGCGGTAATGACGAGCACTCCTTGATTTTATCAAAGGCACTTTGCTGGCTTCCCCCCAAGTGAACTTGGCTTCGTTTTTTAGCCAGAGTATGGGGACAAAGGCATCAATCTTAGGATCAATCTCTATGCCTCTCTCATGAATCATGAAACCTAAGAATTTACCCGCCGACACACCAAAAGCACACTTGAGCGGGTTCATTTTCAAACCATACTATCGCATTCTATCAAAAGCAACCTTCAAATCGGCTAAATGGCTCCCCATAGCGTCCGATTTTACTACAACATCATCGATGTAAACTTCTAACATAACCCCTAGCAAGTCATGAATGATTAAGTTCATAGCACGCTGATACGTGGCACCAGCATTCTTCAAACCAAAAGTCATGACAACCCACTCGAATAAACCGACAAAACTAGGGCATCGAAAGGAAGTCTTGTAGACGTCCTCTTCGGCCATAAAGATTTGATTATAACCAGCATTGCCATCAAGAAAACTCAGTACCTTGTGTCCTGAAGCATCGTTGATTAGCATGTCGGCTATCGGCATTGGATACTCATCTTTTGGAGTGGCTCTATTTAGATCTCTGAAATCAATGCATACGCATATCTTGCCGCTTCCTTTCTTCTCCACAGGCACAATGTTAGCAACCCATTCCGCGTACCTGCATGGCCTAATAAACTCAGCCTTGAGTAGTCGCTCTACTTCTTCTTTAACTCGGTCATAGACGGCTGAGTTAAAGCGACGAGGAGGCTGCTTATAAGGCCTAAATCCGGACTTGATAGGTAGCTGATGCTCCACGAGCTCGCGGCTTAGTCTTGGCATCTCGCTATACTCCCATGCGAAACAATCGACATACGACCGAAGTAACTTTATTACTTCAGCCTTTTCATCAGGTTGTAAATGTTTATTTACAAAAGTCGGCCTCGGGATGCTACAATTACCTATATCAACTCCTCCAATGGATCAGCCGATGCAAAACCTTGTCCTAATTTCTCTACTTTGCTAAATTCCCTGATGGCCTCGGCAATACCGTCTTTACTATACCGATGTTCCTCCACACGAGACTTTAGCCAATCTAGATTACTCTTGCTAGTCATGACAATTAATACAAAAATAGTCGTGCTACTCTAGCCGGCTTTACTGACACTAGTACAAAACGTCCTCCGGATACGCTAACAAAATCATAATCCGAAAGATCTCTACCTGACAGACACTCTACTTTTTTATGGACGGCGTCAACCGATACATCAGCCAATGCTACTTGGGCCGAAGTATCCACGGGAATGACCTCTACCTCATCGCCGTCCCACTATATCAGGCACTGGTGTAGAGTAGAAGGAATACAACAATTCGCGTGAATCCAATCGCGCCCGAGTAGCACGCTGTAGTTACCTTGTACATCGACAACGAAAAATGCTATTGGCAATGTCTTGTTGCCCACCGTCAACTCCATGGAGAGTACACCCTTGGCCTCGGAGCTCTCGCCGTTAAAGCCGTTGAGCATCAAGTTGGTCTTCTTCAGGTCATCCTCATCCCTGCCAAGTTTCTTCAATAACGAGTAAGGCATTAAGTTAACAGTGGCGCCACCGTCGACAAGCATTCAAGAAATCTGCTTTCCATCGATGTGACCTCTAACGTAGAGAGGCTTCAAATGGCGAGCCAAGTCCTCAGGCTTCTTGAAGATGGCGTTGCGCGGGCCGAGGTTCAATTGAGCGACCTCGGCCTTGTCCTATGGCAGGGCAAACTCGGCGGGCAGCGTGACGACATTGATGTCCATCACCTGGGGTACGGGCCCTTCGGAGACTGGCGAGTGGTCATCGTCGAGCATGTCGTCGTCGTCGTCGCTCGGACTAGGAGCCGGGATGGTTATCTCGACCGGCTTCTCCCTCCATACCTGTCTTGTAATTGGCCAAGGGCGGATTTCCTCAAAGATAGCGTCGCGCTCATCCTCAGCCTTCTTCTCACGCAACTCCTGTGCCCGTAGTCGTTGTAGGAATCTCTTCTGTGATTTGGACATGCTTGGAGGTGACAAGATGTTTGCGGTTTGGTGCCAAGTGCTGTTGTTCGGTTTCTGTCAACTATGGCCGAAGTGGTACTATCTCCTTCGGCCTCGCCCACTGAGAGCCGAACCCATCACCTGGAGGGGGGTTTGGTAGAGTCCACGGTGTCTTAGACCATACCAGCGAAGGGTCCTGCCAGGCCGGGGCACGTTCGGCCGGTGCGGGCCAAAGTCTCCCATCAGAGAATTCATCCAAAATGGTGCGGGGTTCGGCCATTGGGGGCCAAAGTTGCTGTATAGGGAGTTCGGCCACTGAGGCTCGAAGCCACCGCATGGGGGGTTTTGCCACTGAGGCTCGAAGCCACCGCATTGGACCCTTCAGCTGTCCCAGTTTCTTAGTACGGGGACCTGCTTCCCTGGCCCTCCTACGATGCTTGTTCAACAACATGTTGTACATTACCTTCGGCCTCTTGTGAGCCTTAGATGAATGGGTGTTAACATTCTGTTTCCACACTCCTACCTCGGGGTTCTTCGGTATGAGCATGCGAGTGCGCGACTCTCCAACAATTACATCCTTCCCCTTAGCCGACTCGGCCTGTTCTGGCCAAATCAACACCTTCTTCTCGCCGAGGTCGACGGCATTGACGGGGAAAGGATCTTTATCCAACTTCATCTTTGGATTATGGTCTATCTTCAATCGTCCTTCTTCTATGGCCGATTGGATGTACCATCGAAAAACATTGTAGTCGTTAGTATTATGTGAATGTGAATCATGCCACTTACAGTACGATTGCTTCTTTAACTCATCGGCAGATGGAATGACTTGACCTTTAGGTAACCTGAGAAGTTGACTTTTTAAGAGAAAATCAAATATTTTATCACACTTAGTTATATTGAATCAGTACTTGACCTCACTAGGTCGATTCTTTGTGGGAGATGGCCGTAACTCAGAGCAAGTGACAAGTTTATTCTTAGCGTTCCAAACCCATTTGGCCACATACATGTCGGCCGAATCCTCCTCTTCTGACTCCTCCTCGTCAAAGCATTCCATGATGTGGATTTCAGCCCTATGCTTGTTAAACGTCTTAATAAACTTCTTATCATTGGTTCGGCCTTCCTAGACCAGAGCCTGCTATAAAACTTGGCTAACTTCTAAAAAGTTCTGGTTGTCTAATCTTTCTTTAATCTTGGGACGCAACCCATTAAATGCTAGCTCCGCCAAGTCTCTTTCTGAAATATTAAGGCTAAAACATTGGTTTCTAGTATCCCTAAAATGCTTGATGTATTCATAGGCGTTCTCGTTAGATTTCTGCTTAACCGATGTCAAGTATGAAAGCCTATGTTCTGTCTCACCCGTGTAAAAGTAATCATGGAATTTCCACTCTAAATCATCCCACGTATGAATGGAGTTCAGCGGGAGCGCTGAAAACCAAGTGAAAGCGGTGCCGGATAGCGAGAGAGAAAATAGTCTAACTTTTAGGGCATCTATCCCGCTAACTTCCCCACATTGTGCCAAAAATTGACTAACGTGCTCTAGTGTGGTTTTGCTACCCTCGCCGTCGAACTTAGTGAATTCAGGGATTCTATAGCCGCGGGGGTAAGGTATTGTACCGAGATGGTCGGGGTATGTCTTACGGTAAACCCTAACCCGTCCCTTGGGAACGAAGCAAGCACACTCTCTAAATAGTGCGCGGACCCGTTCCTCTATGTCATCTTGGCATGTCGCCTGCGCGCGCCTCTCATGCGGGGACGCGACACGCGCTGGGATATCGGCGTGTCAGCCATGGGCCTCTTCTCTACGCGCTATCTGTATGACGTGCTCGTGCCCGGGTGCCTGCGCATGTGGTGCGGGCAGCGCGGGTACCGGTGCAGGTGGTGGTGCATGGTACGTAGTGCTAGCTTGACCGTAAGTGTAATTATTAGCCTCGGCCATAAGTGTTGAGGCCGGATGCATCATGGTCGCGCTGGTGCTGTCGTTAGTTCTGCCGTACACATGGTTCGCCGGAGGTGCACTAGCAATAGGAACCGAGGGTGCAACCTCGGTAAAGCCGAACCTTCTAATAGTTGCCTCTACTTGGGAGCTGACTGCCGAATCTAAACGGTTGGCTAGCGAAGCGCTAACGGTTTGATCTACTGATGCAGCTATTTTTTGCTCAATCTCCAAAGAAGATAAACGAGGTGATACAGGTGTTACCTGGACCTAAGCGAGGTCCGAGGTGGCGATGTCATGCTTGATGAAGCATACATGTGTCCTGACGTAGCCCCCAAGCATCACGTCTTTGAGTGCCTTCAGCTTTGCCTCGATCTCTGCTCGGTCTTCTACGGGGATATCTTCAAGTGTAGGCATCAGGATGTTGCGGTTGTCGATATCCATGCTTCCTTTGGTGTCCATCGGCGGTGTAGACGTAGTAGTCGATGTAGATGTACCGGTGGCCGATGTAGACGTACTCGTCATGTTGGCGTAGCTTTTCCCCAGCGGAGTCGCCAAAAAGTGTGTTGGCACGAAAATGTGCCGCCGCACTTGGGTCATTTCGACGATCCAAAAGTGTGCGGATACTTAGGGAAAAGCCTAAGCGTGATGAAGCACCGACGTCGCGTTCCGACTACCCTTCGTTGTCATAAGGGGGGTGGAGTCGCCAGGCAATCAGCTCACACAAAATAATCCAATTAGCCGAAAGAAATATATTAAACATAATAAAATCAGCAAACCGGTCGAAGCCTCTCTACTTCGAAGTATGGTGCGAAGGGGGTCACCGAAGTATACCTTCGGCGTTCGGACTGGTCTGGTCGAAGATGAACTCTGAACGGATCCGGTCGTGACAATCACCTCTGAACGGTGGGGTTCGGCGCGAAGTCCCTGATACAGCGAGGTACAAAATAATGACAAACGCCGTGCGCGGGCGTGACTTCGTCCAGAGCGGAGTGCGAACGTGGCGAAGCCTGTCATGACGAAGTGTACTGGCGAAGCGTGCGGTCGAAGTGGAAGTCCGACGAAGGGTGTTCTGACAACCTCCGAAACCGATCTCTCGACTCTGGACACCTCCGGTGAAGTAGCTCCGAACGTGAAAACCTGCAACAGAGAGGATTCGAAGTACTAATTCAGTATGAGGACCGAATTCTGCTAAGTGTTGCACTAGTAGCGAAGGTAGCAATCTGTTACGCAGATTAGCGGATACTTCACAGGTGAAGTAAAAAGGCGATAGCAATCTATTACGTAGATTAACGGATACTTCACAAGCGAAGTAACAAGGATTACCACTATTCCGAAGTGGCCGGCAGAGGGCTTCCAAGAAAACCCACGAAGAGGTACAAAAAAGTAAAGGTAAATAAATGCGATCAAAGCTAGGGCTTTGTGTTTGATTTGTGTTGGGGGGCCTCTAAGCTGGCCTCGCCTCTCTATTTATAGGGCCAAACTTCTGTTCTAATCTGCTATAATTCAGCTTGGATAGAGATAAAACTTAGCCGGAATTGTATCCAACTCTGTCTCTACCGAAGTAGGCTTCAGCCAGGCCCATCGAGGCCTGCTCCTCGGGCCTAAGCTTCGGTGGCGTGGGCCTCCGAAGGCTTCCTGGTCGAAGGTCGTGGGATGGCCAGAGGCTTTCGGAGCCCACAGCCCAATGGACCTTCGCCCTTGTAGGGCTTCGGCCTGACCCCAGACATGTGTATTTTTGGCCCAAATTACCAAAATTGATATTGTGACATGTGTATTTTTGCTATCAACACATCTCACAACCCGAAGGTCAATATATACTTCGATAAATTCATGAAGGCTTATGTGGAAGCCACTTAGCCCCCCGTGCTCTAGCAGGAAAGACACTTCGGTAGGGGCTCTATTGGCCAACAATTGTGAGAGATGCGGAAGAGCTAGTTTGAACCTGTCAAGGATGCTAGTGGATGGGAAGACGGAGCCACCGTCCACCAACACCCCTTCATGTTATTGCCCTAGTATGGCCAATGGCACGATGGGGAATGGATCTCAATGGCCCTTTTCCAATGGCAAAAGTCATATGCAGGTTTTGAGTGCCAAGGGAGCTAACTGTAGATAATGGCACCCTGTTCGAAGCCGAACCCTTTAAAGAATTTTGTGGAGAACTGGGCATCAAGTTATGCTTCGCAGCAGTTCGCCATCCACAATCCAACGAAGCCGTCGAGCGAGCCAATGGAAATATTCTCTCCGGTTTAAATCGAAGGATTATCGGGCTGGCCAAAGGACTGTGGACCGAAGAACTTCCTAAGATTCTATGGTCCATTCGGACCACTCAAGACAGGTCCACATGCTTCCCCTATTTAGGCTGCTATTCGGAGATGAGGCCATGACTCCTACGTAGCTCAAAGGTGGATCCCTTCGCGTAGTAGAACCTAGAAATGAAGACAAGAGAAGCACTTCGCTGGACTTGTTAGAAGAAACAAGGCTTCGAGCTGTCGCCAATCTGACGAAGTACCAAGACCAAACAAAGACATGGTATGACCCGAAGATAAAAGTGAATGAGCTTAAACCAGGTCATTTGGTATTGCGAAGTGTAATAGCTCCGAGGAAGCTAGGGAATAAATGGGAAAGACCATATATTATCCTACGCTCAGGGCACCCCGGCTCATTTAAATTAGCTAATTTAGAAGGGGAAGAGTTGAAGCATGCATGGCATGCGGAGCACCTTAAACGTTATTACGCTTAGGGGCTCCTTGTAATCAATTGTAAAAGTACCTTTCTAAATTAAATAAAGATGGAGGTTCGAATTATGTTTACTCTTCAAATATCCCTTACTCCTGGTGGACGCATTAGGAGAACGGAGATGCTTGTAGAGTCAAGCATCTTTCAAGGAACCCAAATAATGGCCTTCAAACCATTGGTTCAAGGATTCCGTTTGCCAGCCTACGGATTCTAGGCTCTGGCTTGTTAGGATCCGTAGAAGAGTCTAAGGACTTTAAAAGAACAGATTTCCGGCCTCCGGGTTCGAAGCAACTGTAAAAGAGCCGAAGTTGGCCAGTCTACGGATTCCAGGCTCCGGCTTGTTAGGATCCGTAGAAGAGTCTAAGGACTTTAAAAGAACAGATTTCTAGCCTCCGGGTTCGAAGCATCTGTAAAAGAGCCAAAGGTGGCCAGCCTACGGATTTCAGGCTCTGGATTGTTAGGATCCGTAGTAGAGTCTAAGGACTTTAAAAGAACTGAGAAACCAAGGGGTTGGTTTTGGAGTCTGTGATGAGTGATTGATAGATTTTATCCTCTGATTCGAAGGGGTCCCTCCGAAGGAGTTCGGAGGTTGCTTCACCGAAGGGTTCGGTGGGTCTGTTTTGCTGTGGCTGTAGAAGCAGAGTGTGCCTGTCGGAGTGGTCTGACAGTACATCATGACTTGGTTGTATCGAAGGGTTCAGTACTTTGGGCGGTACACCGGAGTGTGTATCGGAGGTTGTTTACCCAGAGAGGTCTTTGGGGTAATGGATACACTTGTCTGTTTGTCTGTGGTGCGCAGGTGACTTCAAAGGCAACGGATGGTTCGCAGCAAGAGAATCTGGGTCAAGCGGGAGGCTTGATGCCAGGCGAGCGGGGAGCTTGGTCATGAAGGCTGCGAAGGGGTCGAGGTCGGACCTCGGGTCGAGGTGCGCTAGGAGAAGGCAGTAAGTGCGGAGTGTGGCTCTGGGTGAAGGTACCCCGAGACGAAGTCCTCGGAGGCGAGGCACTTCGAAGGGTACTCCGAATAGAGTGACTTCGGAGTATGGTGGACTAAGTCCTCAGCAATGAGGATAGGTGTTCGAAGTGTGCTCCGGAGGGACGCACTCGAAGATATACCCGATGAAGGTCTCAGAAGTCGAGGTGCATCGAAGGCATGGTCCGGGTGAGGTTCGTCGAGGAGTGTGCTCGGGGAAAGACACTGTGACGAAGTGCTCATGGAATGCTTCGTGCGGAGGCCTTGGACGAAGGAGGGACTTCGAAGGGTGGTACTCTGAAGGTGGGGCTTTGGAGTGTGGCTGACTTGAGGTACTTCGGCCAGGCATGGCTTCGGTACACGGGCTGACAGAGTTCGAGCTGGGAGAAGCTGCGAAGTCGTGGTGGTCCACTCTGGAGGTGTTGGTGCGAAGGCCCAAGGGATTTGATGGATTCGGCTCAAAACCGTCTTTGTATCGAAGGCTGACTTCGGTGAAGCGAAGGCCATCAGGCTCAAGGCTTCTCACCGAAGCTACCGCACCCCTCGCGTGTGAAGGGGGGCTTCAGAAGGCTCCAAAACTACAAAGGCTGATCGTGTCTGCTCTGCAAAAGCTGATGTTGTCCCCTCTGCGAAGCTAACAAAAGAAGCCTCCAAATAAAGTAGACTACCAGCTGTACCCCCCTGTTCAAATGAGAAAAAACCGGTGTAAACCCTAGGGTAAAGTAGTCTATTCACAGGGCTAATAGTGTCTATAAATAGTGGAGGCTAGCTAGGTCACATCAACACTTTGAGCAACCATTTTTGAGCTCCTGTGCTAGCCGCCACATACTCTGTATTCAATCTGTGAGTTCATTTTTGTGTTCCCTGTTCAAGTAATGAATCTTTGATTCTGTTTTCATATGTGCTTGAAATTGTATTCTGTGTTGCACTGCATGCTTTGATTCCTCTGTACACCATCTTCTTCCTGGGTGAGTTTGTGTTTTGAATCTCTTCTGGAGAGGTGTGTGAAAGGTCTGTCTGGGTGAAGTGTGTGAGAAGTCTGTTCGTGTTCAGTGTCTGTTCGCTCTGTGTAAACTAGAGGCAAGACCTCTCTGATTACTAGCAAAACACTGTTCGAAGCCCGTTTTCTTCCCTTGTCGAAGTCCTCGGTGAAGTGTGTTCAGTGTGTGTTTAGACCTTCGAAGTACGAAGACTAGAACTAGTTGGTATCGCTGAGTACTTGGTCAAAGTCCTCAGAGGGAAGTCTGCTCTTGCGAATGGTGTAGTGCGAAGCCTGCTCGAAGGCACTCAGTGTGCGGAGTCTGCACTGACTTAGCAAAGTTGGATTTTCGGAGTTGTGAGTGGAGCGAAGTCTTCTTGACTTCGAACTTTTCCTCCTTGCGAAGCCTGGTTTCGGAGCTGTGAAATACCTCCGAACCAGAACTTCGAAGGGTGTGTTCGAAGCCTGTTCCGCAGAAGACAGAATTAAAACAGAAGGCTGTTTCTTAGCCTGAAATTTTAAAAGCTCCGATTCATCCCCCCTCTGGTCACCGTTTCTGGTCCAACAATTGGTATCAGAGCGGGTTAAGATCACCAGTTGACCTTAACCGGTTTTGTGATCTATTGGCGACATGGACAGAGTTAGTAAAATACCTCTGTTCGATGGGACGGACTTTGCATACTGGATGGTGCGCATGGAGGGTTACTTGCTAAGCCAAGGAAATGCAATTTGGGAGATTGTGGACTCACAATACTCCATCCCTGAAACTCGCACCTCTCAAACAGAGAAGGATCAGTATAATGCCAACTCCAAGTCAAGAAATATATTGTTCATTGGTTTGAGTAGAAGTGAGTTTGATAGGGTACAACACCTTAGGACAGCTAGGGAGATTTGGACTACACTAACTATTTTTCATGAGGGCTCTACACAGATTAAGGCCAGGCGCTAAAGCACATACAATCAACAGTATCAGCTGTTTGTGCAGGCACCTGGTGAATCTATAGATGCCATGTTTTCTTGCTTTGGTGCGATAGTGAGTAACTTGCGGTCCAACGGGACGCTTACTTACAATGATCATGATAGGGCTATCAAGCTTCTCTATGCTCTTGATCGTAGCATATGGGAAGTTAAGATATCTAGCACCGAGGAGTCTGCAGGTTATGACACATTGACCTATGATGAGCTCTTCACCAAGCTGAAGTCCACAGAGATTGCCAAGGCATCTCTTGCAGTGCATAGGAACTCCTTGCCACAGCCATTGGCACTAGTTTCTAGCACTAGTCGTGGCACCACTGCAGAACCAAGCACATCTGGCACTTGTGTTCTTGCAGATGGTTTTGTTTGTCATCCCTGGTCTCCGTCACTAAGGAGCAGGTGGATACTCTGGATGATGATGAGCTTGCTCTCATTGCCAGAAGGTTCACCCGTTTTCACCATGAGAGATGGGATCAGAGGAGAAGTCGTTTTAATGGTTGTTTTGAGTGTGGCGACACTTCTCACATCAAGGCCAACTGTCCTAAACTCAAGAAGAGAGATGAGAGTGAGCGCCCCAAATACCACAAGAAGGAGAGGAAACCCTTTGTGAAGGGCAATCGCGGCAAGGTGGCTAAGAGAGTAGCCAAAGTCGCTTCCAGAGCATTTGTTGCTGCTCTCAGTGACATCGACACTTCCTCAACTGAGGAGTCGAGCTCTGAGGAGGAGGAGTCTCCAAGGAAGGAGGGGAAGAAGGACAAGAAGGGATGAGATTTCACCAGCCTTTGCTTCATGGCCGACAGCGATCACAGCGGCGATGAGCTTGACTCATCTGAGGTACCACTATCCTATGACCAGCTTTCAATTAAACTAGATGAACTGAATGAAGTAGTTCTTGGTCAGGATAGGTTACTTGTGCAAGCCGCTAGAGATAGAAAAGACCTTAGACTTAGGCTAGAATCTGTTTGTACTAATTATGCCATGCTTAAGTCTAGGATTAATGATGCTGAATGTGAATCTTGCACTGTTGTCATGGGTGAGCTTGCTCAGTTGTGTTCTGTGCATGCTCAAACTCTTTCTGAGCTTGATACTACATAGAAGCAGCTTTTGATGGTTGATTCTAGTACTCATGATATAAATGAATGCATGAACTGTTCTTTATTACGCGAGAGCATTTATTTACGTGATAAGCATGTTCATGACTTAGAGGCTAGATTGGATAGGGCTGGTAGTTCTAAGGATGTGCAACCTGTGTGTGACACTTGCATAACCCTTAAGGACCAGCTAGACACTGTTAGAGAGCAAGCTGAAAACCTTATGACTAAGAATGAGTACCTTGTTTCTGTGATTAACAAATGCACTGAGGGAAAGGGTAGGATGGACTTGCTCTTGGCCAAGACCAAGATGTGTGCTGACAGGGCAGGGTTAGCTCTAGGATTGGGTTTTGAGAGGATTCCTTCAGACAGTGAGAACAAAACTGTTTTTACCTCACCCACTACATTAGAGAAAGAAAGAGCCCTGTTAGACACACCATCAGCCAAAAAGCCTACCCAAACCCCAAAGAAAATCACTCCTCCTGCAAAGATAATTCCTCCCAAGAAAACCACTCATCAGAAGCCCAAGGAGCCTGTGAGGATTGCTCCTATGACCCATGAGAGTACCCCTAGGAGAGTGTTTCATTGTTCCTATTGTCAGCGGGTGGGTCATCTGGTTGGGTTCTGTTTTCTATGCATCAAGGATGAGCGACGCTTTCAGGCGATGAGTTTCCAGGACATGCATTACCAATCTCGAGGTATGCATGAGTCTGAGTTGTACTCATGTCCTGTTTTCGAGGCTTCTCGTACTTCTCAGAGAGGTTTTGCTCCTCGAGGTGTTCACCATGTTCCATATGGTGGTAGACCTCAGGCGAGTAGCTTTGTACCTCGACATAGTAGGAGACCTCATCATGCATCTAGGTCATAGCTTGTAGGTAGACCTCGCACTTTGCATCATTCTGATTATCCTGTGCTTGGACGGTCTATTTTTACTATGCCTACTACTCGTATCACTCAGTGCTGGATGCCTCGTCATATTTTCACTCACCCCGGCACTGAGCGATCGAGATTTTCTTATCATGTGTAGGCGCCAGATCGAGGCTTGGAGGGCACGTGGATCATGGACTCTGGTTGTTCGCGCCACATGACCGGAGATGCAGCATGGTTCTCCAGCCTCACCACAACCAAGAAAAAGGAACATATCACCTTTGGCAACAATAGAAGGAGTAGAGTGAAAGGTAAAGGTGTGGTAAGAATCAACTTAAATTTCACTCTCAAAGATGTTGCTTTGGTTGAAAACTTGGGATACAATTTGCTTTCTATATCTCAATTGCTTGATGAGGTTTCGAAGTGTGATTCCATCGCGATACTTCGCAAGAATCAATTCTGATGGCGTTGTGGTTTGTAAGATCTGTATAGTTGGGAGAGTTTTTGGAGCTGATTTTTCTAAGTCATCTGGTTCTTCTCATTGTCTTGTTGCACATTCTACTTTTGAACTGTGGAAGTGGCATAGGAGACTAGGGCATATGAGCTTTGAGTTGCTCACTCATCTGAGTGCCCTAGGTCTGATCCGAGGATTGCCCAAGCTCAAGTTTGAGAAGAGTTTAGTTTGTGCTCCATGTCGACATGGAAGAATGATTGCCGCTTCGCACTCGCCAGTCACCACAGTGATGACTGAACAACCTGGAGAACTTCTCCACATGGACACTGTAGGTCCTTCTCGGGTTAGTTCTTTAGGCGGCAAATGGTATGTGTTAGTCATTGTTGATGATCTCTCTCGCTACTCCTGGGTCTTCTTTCTTGCCAGCAAGGATGAAGTGTTTTCACACTTTCGGAGCTTGGCTTTGAGACTTTTCACTGAACTCCATGGTGCATTGAAATTCATTCGAAGTGATAATGAAAATGATTTCAAGAACAATCTCTTTGTTGACTTTCGCATGGAGCATGGAATATAACATCAATTCTCTGCTCCACGGGTTCCTCAACAGAACGGTATTGTTGAGAGAAAGAACCGCACTTTGGTTGAGATGGCTAGGACGATGCTTGATGAGCACAGGACTCCTAGAAAATTCTGGGCTGAGGCCATGAACACGGCTTGTTACATCTCAAATCGAATCTTCTTGTGCTCAATTTTGAACTTGACATCTTATGAGCTACGTTTTGGGAGACAGCCCAAAGTTACTCATCTTCGAGTCTTTGGTTGTCGTTGGTTTATCCTAAAACGTGGAAATCTGGATAAATTTGAGTCGCGCTCGTTTTTAGGCTTCACCACGAGCTTCGCACCGCTAATCGGTAAAGCGCATTCTCAGGTATCTCAAACATACCCTCGAATTTGGCATTTGGTATTCTGCGTCTTCCTCTTTGTGTCTTTGAGGTCCAAGGCCAAATATGTTGCTGCAGCTAGCTGTTGCTCTCAGATTTTGTGGATGGTTTCCACTTTGCGGGATTTTGGGTTAGATTATAAGAGTGTTCCACTTTTCTGTGATAACACTAGTGCTATTTGTATTGCAAACAACCCGGTTCAGCATTCCAGAACCAAACACTTTGATGTGCGATATCATTTTCTCAGAGATCATAATGAGAAGGGTGATATTAAACTTCAATATGTTGATACCCAACACTAGCTAGCCGATATTTTCACAAAACCCCTCGATGCTTCTCGTTTTGCCTACTTACGTGGGGAACTTGGTGTTTGTCACCCTTATGGCATTTTGTGAGGGGGAGCTGATTATAATTGTCCTGCCTATGCTCATTTTGTGTGAAATTGCATTTACATCTTTCGCACTTATATGCCTGTTTTTAATTCATGTAATCATGTCAGCTCAGCTCTTTTTAATATGTATAAAACATTTTGTGCATGATTTTATCTTTCCAAAATCAAATCATGCTCACTACTTAGTCTTGAATCTAGCATGTTTAGGCAGGACTGCTTTAGCTATCTTTTATCTGCTTGATAGCAATATTCCTTTTCTCTGGATGCTAAAAATTGCAACTTGTAAAATTGTATTACTTACTCATGGATATTCATCTAATGCTAAACAATTTGTTCACATGATTAAAAATCCAACAATCCATGATCGACATGTCACAAGCGAAAAGATCCAGGTGGGTTTGTTTGTCGCACTACCTTATTCTAGACTGAACTAGGATAATTTAGTGTATGCCAAAATCACCGCCTTAAGCTTATGATGGTTTTCATACCTAGGCTTGGCTTGATTGGAAAGTATAAGGTAGACAAACAAATAACCCCTGGCATTATGAGAAGAACAACAAATTCATTGATCATCGAGATTGCTTTCAATGCTCCACTTGAACTGGACTTGTCTGTCTACAGTAGAAATTGACTAGCTTTGCGCAGTTCCTGCTTTTACTTGTCTAGTTACCTTGATTGAGTGGTGATGCTTTTATTTCAAAATGATAAAATCACATGCTGTCATCATGTTTTTAGAAAATGTTAAATTGAGCTTAGCACATAATAATTGGTATTAATGTTGGCATATTTTTGCTTTATATGTCTTTGCAATTCTGCCCATTTCGAAGCTTTGCATCTTTTAATGCTCCTTGATGCTTGCATTGCCAAAGGGGGAGAAATTTTTGAGTTCTCTGTAGCAAGGGGTAAAATAACTCAGGGGGAGTTTTTATCTTGCAAAGGGAAGATTTGCCAAAGGGGCTTTTACTCTTTTGAAAAGGGGGAGGAAAATTCTTTTGTCAAGTGACATGATTTGGCTCGTTTCTGAGTTTTTATGGTCACTTGTGTGCTGAACTTTTTAAATTTTCTTGAACTTGAATTTGGTTGTCAATGCACTCATCAAGGGGGAGATTGAGAAACCAAGGGTTGGTTTCGGAGTCTGTGATGAGTGATTGGCAGATTTTATCCTCTGATTCGAAGGGGTCCCTCCGAATGAGTTCGGAGGTTGCTTCACCGAAGGGTTCGGTGGGTCTGTTTTGCTGCGGCTGTAGCAGCGGAGTGTGTATCAGAGGTTGTTTACCCGGAGAGGTCTCCGGGGTACTGGATACACTTGTCTATTTGTCTGTGGTGTGCAGGTGACTTCGGAGGCAACAGACAGTTCGCAACAAGTGAACCTAGGTCAAGCGGGAGGCTTGATGTCAGGCGAGCGGGGAGCTTGGTCACGAAGGCTGCGAAGGGGTCGAGGTTGGACCTTGGGTAGAGGTGCGTCAGGAGAAGGCAGTAAGTGCGGAGTGTGGCTCCGAGTGAAGGTACCCCAAGACGAAGTCCTCGGAGGCGAGGCACTTCGAAGGGTACTCAGAATGTAGTGACTTCGGAGTATGGTGGACTAAGTTCTCAGCAATGAGGTAAGGCGTTCGAAGTGTGCTCCGAAGGGAGGCTCTCGAAGGTATACCCGACGAAGGTCTTAGAAGTCGAGGTGCATCGAATGCATGGTCCGAGTGAGGTTCGTCGAGGAGTGTGCTCGGGGAGAGACACTGCGACGAAGTGCTCATGGAATGCTTCGTGCGGAGGACGAAGGAGGGACTTTGAAGGGTGGTACTCCGAAGGTGGGGCTTCAGAGTGTGGCTAACTTGAGGTACTTCGGCCAGGCATGGCTTCAGTACATGGGCTGATGGAGTTCGAGCTGGGAGAAGCTGCGAAGCCGTGGTGGTCCACTCCGGAGGTGTTGGTGCAGAGGCCCAAGGGCTTTGACGGCTTCGGCTCAAAACCGTCTTTGTATCGAAGGCTGACTTCGGTGAAGCGATGGCCGTCAGGCTCAAGGCTTCTCACCGAAGCTACCACACCCCTCGCGTGCGAAGGGGGGCTTCAGATGGCTCCAAAACTGCAAAGGCTGACCGTGTCTGCTCTGCAAAAGCTGATGTTGTCCCCTCCGCGAAGCTGACAAAACAAGCCTCCAGATAAAGTAGACTACCAGTTGTACCCCCTGTTCTAATGAGACAAAACCGGTTTAAACCCTAGGGGTAAAGTAGTCTATTCATAGGGCTGAATAGTGCCTATAAATAGTGGAGGCTAGCTAGGTCACATCAACACTTTGAGCAGCCATTTTTGAGCTCCTATGCTAGCCGCCACATACTCTGTATTCAATCTGTGAGTTCATTTTTGTGTTCCCTATTCAAGTAATGAATCTTTGATTCTGTTTTCATATGTGCTTGAACTTGTATTCTATGTTGCACTGCATGCATTGATTCCTCTATACACCATCTTCTTCCTGGGTGAGTTTGTGTTTTGAATCTCTTCTAGAGAGGTGTGTGAGAGGTCTGTCTGGGTGAAGTGTGTGAGAAGTCTGTTCGTGTGAAGTGTGTATTTTTTAGTGTCTGTTCATGTGAAGTGTGTATTTTTCAGTGTCTGTTCGTTATGTGTAAACTGGAGGCTAGACCTCTCTGATTACTAGCGAAGCACTGTTCGAAGCCCATCTTCTTCCCTTGTCGAAGTCCTCAGCGAAGTGTGTTCAGTGTGTGTTTAGACCTTCGAAGTAACAAGCCTAGCACCAGTTGCAATCGCTGAGTACATGGTAGAAGTCCTCACAGAGAAGTCTGATCTTGCGAAGGGTGTAGTGCGAAGCCTGCTCGAAGGCACTCAGTGTGTGGAGCCTGCACTGACTTAGCAGAGTTGGATTTTCGGAGTTGTGAGTGGAGCGAAGTCTTCTTGACTTCGAACTTTTGCTCCTTGCGAAGCCTGGTTTCGGAGCTGTGAAATACCTCCGAACCAGAACATCGAAGGGTGTGTTCGAAGCCTGTTCCGCAGAAGACAGAATTAAAATAGAAGGCTATTTCTTAGCCTGAAATTTTAAAAGATCCCATTCCCCCCCTCCCTCTGGTCGCCGTTTCCGGTCCAACAAGAACAGATTTCCGGCCTCCGGGTTTGAAGCATCTATAAAAGAGCCAAAGGTGGCCAGCCTACGGATTCTAGCCTCCAGCTTGTTAGGATCCATAGAAGAGTCTAAGGACTTTAAAAGAACATATTTCTGGCCTACGGGTTCGAAGCATCTATAAAAGAGTCGAAGGTGACCAAGCAATAAAGTTTCAAAGCTCCGGCCCAATGAAACACTTTTAAAGTCCTAAGCGACTGCTATGGGAGCTTACAAGTATAAATTTAGCTCCGAATCTTATAAACATCATAATACGAACGTACAGTTCGAAGAACTCTACGAAAGAGTAAAGTATGATTACCAAGTGTTGTACGAAGCATCAGATTGTTATATCAATCATTGTGTCCGATTGACCCTATCACAACGCGTACGGTCCCCCACCCACAAGGTGGGGCAGGAGAGTAAGGAACAACAAAAAGATGCTTCCAAAGCAATTCATATTAATTGGATAATCATATTATTACATCAAGAGAAGTTTTGGTCTAAGCCTAGATAGAAACAGAGAGCCCTCCGACCTCTAGAGCTACTCCTAAGACCACTTCGACCTTCGAAGCTCAAAGCCTTCGAGACTTTCTTCTTACTCCGTGTGCTTTTATTCTTCGAACCTCGCAGTTTTTTCTGCTCCTCTTGAAGTTCAGCCTAAGACAAAAGTCTTTCGGAGCTACCCTCTTCTGGATCTTTGGCTTGGTACTCTGAGTCAGACCAATCTACGTACTCAGAGGGCAAAGATGCTTCTTCCTTATCCTCTTCCTTAATATAAGCTAAGACCTCGCGATGGACTTTGGGTGCTATTTCCCCTTGATCCCCTCGAGGAACAAAGAAGCGCGAGTGTCGATAAGGCCTTAAGCTTTCGAGAACGGACCACTGTCGATGGAGCCCTTCGCTAAGTTCCAATACTTCAAAGTCGAGCTCCGAAGTGCATGGCAAAACCTAAAAGAATAAACATCCAAACAAAGTTTCCTTGTTTATAAACTTTTTATTCATAAAAGGGGCTTTTACAAGGTTTCTTGTACATGCATAAGAGCCCTATAAAGCTAAACCTGCGGGTCGGCTGGTGGAGCAGGCGGGGTCAGAGCTGGCGAAGTCGGAAGAGGAGGCTTCGTCTGAGCTTGCTTTTGCCGGCGAGCCTCGTCGATCCAAGCTTTGGCTGTAGCTCTGTGGTCCATTTTCCAAATTGCTCAGAAAGCTTCCCAGGTAGAAGCTACATCCTGTGAAGGACGCAACAGGTCCTCATCGGTGAAACCTGCAGGCGTTGAACCCCCAACCAGAGCAATAGAAATCCCAAGAGCTTCGATGTGACGAAGGACTCCGATTCCAGCAACTTGTCCGGAGATCTCTCCGTACCGAACGCCGGAGCCCATTATCAACTTCGTCGCCACTTGAATCATCTTCAGCTTCCATTCGAGGGGCTCGCTCGCCACAGCTAAAGACGAAGGGCACATCGTGCCGAAGTATTCCAAGGTATCCCGAAGGGTATCCATGGTATGCTCCACTGTGGTAACATTTTTTACTTTCGTCGCTTCTAGCCCTGCAGCAGCAGCAGACACTTCAGGCATCTTGGATAGCAAAGTACTCTTCTGAGCCAGCGCTTGTTGAATTGAGTCTTGGAGCTCCATGAGTTGTGCACTTGAGTTGGCTGCTGCTTGCTGGAGCTTCTCAACCTCTGCTCTGAGCACTACACAATCGGCTCCGGTCTCTTGGGCCGAAGTTTTGAGCGTAGTGCTGCTCTACTGCTCGATCCGAAGTGCTTCGCCGGTGGCGGCTCTGGCCCTCCATTCCTCGTCCAGTCAAAGTGTTTTGTGTTTGGAGCTTTTAAGGGCAGACTGGAGGGTAGTAACCTTCCTTTTGAGCCGATTAGTTTTGAGCTCATTGGAAGTCGCTGCCGCTCTAGCAAGGACAAATTGCTACAAAAAAGCAAGTAAGTACCCAATAATTCCATTTATTGATTGAATACACTTGCGGTGTGTTGCATACCTGAAGGGCAGCCCTTTCGAGGGCCAAATTGAGCTCCGGAGCTCTGGCTTCACTCAAGACGGTGACCAATTTAGAGTTCACGACTTCTTGGCCTTTGTCCGGCAAGGGCTCTAGAAGTCCCCGGAGGCCTGTTCGTTGCTCCAAGAGTGGAGCCAATAGAGGGAGCCAGGATAGGGCCTAGTGATCGTCTATCGCAGCCTCCTCCAAATTGCTCACTGAAGGATCATTGGAGGAGGGCATCGCCATCAAGGCAGGGAGGGGACCGAAGCTCGTCATGCTCTTACCCCTCCCCTGCACAAAAATCGGAGCAGGAACTCCGACGGAGGTAGATCCTCCTTCGACCGATGCCTCCTCGGCCGAAACTGCTTCACCCGAGACGACTCCAGTCGTCGGAGCTACTATGTCTGCCGGAGCCTCAACTCAAAGAGAAGTTGAAGCTCCATCGATGATCAGAGCTATGCTACTACTCAACGCACCTACAAAAATTAAGGTATTCAGTGAATATTTGTGGGTAATAGTTATTGCAAGAATTGTAAAGGCAAAAGCTTCGAAGTATACCTTCGTTTGCGCCTTGAGGGAGAATTGTGGGCTCCTCCAGAACTTCGTACATCCGGAGGTACTCTTCGAGGTCATCCCTAAAGTCTGCTCCGGTGCAGTCGCTGCAAGCACCCTGATCTCCGGTATTATCACCCTGGCCACGGGCGAGTTGGGAATAATTGCCTCAAGCTCCAACTGCGCCTTGGGACTCGTCCTTGCTGTCTTCGGCAAGATAATCCTCAAGGGCCTTCCCCATTTGGACCTTGGAGCCTTTATTTCTGGAGTCATCCGAAGACGAGCTCTGAATGCTCAGGGAGGAAGGCGAAGACACCAGAGTCGGTTGAGGAGGAGGCTTCGATGTTTTCTTCCCCTTCTTGGCGGGGGTCTTTACAGCCTTCTTGGAAGGCTCGGTAGTGGCTTTCCTCTTCCGAGGGGCCACTCCAGTCGAGTCGAAGTCTGGCATAGGTGGAAGCTCCATTCCGAGAGCCCTCCACACTCTGTTGAAGCGCTCCCAGCTTCCCACCAACTCCACCCTTCGCAGTTTCTCAGCCACCGTAGGGGCTCCGAGCACCCGTTCGGTGGCCTTTGCTATCTGCTCTAGAGCTAGCGCCAAAGGAGCCGCTAAAAAGAGGTAACATTTTATAAGTATGTTATCTCTTTCCTAATATATTATTGCAGGAAGATAGAAGATTTACCTAGGCTTTGAAGCTCTCCCTCCGAAGCGTTTTGAAACGCTATCGGCTAGTCAGCTCCAAGAGGCGGGATTCGGAGGGTGATGAATTCCTCCGCCAGATCCCGCATGCTCATCTGGCTGGCTATCGAAGAGAGCAACCCAAGTCACGTTGAGAGCAGGCTTGGGTTCGGAGTAACTTTGGCCTCTTTCCGGAACCAAATCTCTTGAAGAGGCCCTATGTAGCTAGAGTCTTCTTCGACCTCAGTGTAAACCACCAGAGGATCCAGTTGGTATACCACCGGTCGTTGATGGCCTTCGCTGGAAAATGATGTGCATGCTCCTTCCAAAGCTGGAAGTTGACACTTCCGAATGCTGTCAACACTTTGGTATCTCCGGGTCCGTCCTGTGGCTTCGGTTGGCAGGTGGCTTCGTGGGTGGCAGCGAAGATCTTCGATCTTCCTTCGCATCGTTCGGCCCGAAGAGCCCATTCGAAGATCGCCAGTCTTGCAATGGCGTTGGGGGACAACTGAGGCAAGGTAATGTGAAACATTTCCAGTGCCTCTGATAAGAAATTGATTGCAGGAAGTCCCAGTCCAGCTTCGAAGAATGCTTCGAAGACTACTACTTCCCCACTCCATGGCTTGGGGTCGACTCTGTTCCCGAGACCCGAGTCCTCATTCTAGGGCCCAGCTTCCCGGCCACTGCCTCTTCAATGGATTCTACAGTGCTCGTTGATTTGCTAATGAGGAAGCTTTGTGGGAACGACTTCTTGGATGGAGGGCGGAGCTCCCGAGGGTTTTTGGGCCAAGAACCTCCTGGAGCCCCCGCCATGGCCGCTGCTGCTGAAGCCGCCTAAGCCTACCTTTGCACCAAGGTACTCGCTGCTGCTGGCATGGTTGCGCTGGTCCTCACCATGAGTTGATCACTCAAAAGGTTGAGGGGAGATTTGGAGGTTGAAGAAAGAGAGCTTTGGAAATCAGGCTCTGTAAAAATTTTCGGTGGGCTTCGACCCTGTCACGCCCCGATTTAATAAATCAAGATCTTTATTTGAAATTCCATAGAAAATCAATAAACCAAGACGTTCATCATGCGACCACGTACAAATACGAGCAATCATTATTCACGGTTCGTAGACCGTATTAATACAAAAGTGAATAAAGGTGAAGAGAAACTAATAAAATAAAGGGTCCTAGATGAACGCCTCCTTCCAGTCTCGCCTTGACTGGGTCACTACTCCAAACCTTCATCCTCCTCGTAGTAGATGTGCTCTGGTGGTGTAAGTCAACGGGGGTGAGTACAAACGTACTCAGCAAGCCACCGAATGCAAATATAATGCAGAGTAATAACAAGGGAGATAGTGGCTAATTTTTGCGGAAGAGCATAATTTGTAAAGCAATTAAATGTGAACAATTTATTATTACTGAAACGTAAACATGTGTATGCATCATCATCTTCTAACTCGAGGGGTATAGTCAGCCCCACCTCGCTCAACAGTCCTTACATGCCATGAATAACTCAACCATTCACACAATTGTAAACTAACTACGAGTAGTCACACAACCCGCCCTTGACCGTGGGCTCGGCTTTTTGAAAAGATTAATTACTCTGATCAGAGATGTAGCACTGTACCCACAAGGCACGCACTCATCACCTACACCAAAGTGTAATGAGATGACCCATTCCACGGGAACTTGTGCCAAAACCTTCCACATGGTTCGCCTCGAATCAATAGCACCCTCTTATAGGTTTCATATGGTGTCCCGACGCGTTAGAGCCCCACCATACCCCCCTTGAGCCTCGTTGGTACAAGTCACCCGTAGGTTGCCCCTTGCCCCCTCCACTATGGTCCATTGAGTCGGATTGTCCCATACTTCTAGTTAGGACTTACCCATTAGACTTGTGGTTGGTACGGAAGTGCTTTGCAACAGATCCCACAGACCGGTCCTTATAGTGCCCCGGGTGCGACGAACCAATGCCTGAGCTTGCACCCGGAACCCACCATACTTATAACATAGCCAACTCCAACAGAGTCCATAGACAAGAATAACGGGGAAATTCATATAACAAAATCCATCTATCTACGACTCATTCTTTTTATCCTATAGCAGTTGTGCCGGTACATTGGGCACTAGCTTATATTTTAAGGTTTTTCATAATTTATTTTCTGGATTAATAATTTTATCCCTAAGGGGTTTTTATTCATTTCATTAATAAGATTATTTTGGGCAATAGTAACATACTGTTTTCATGGCATAAATGTGTAGAGAATAAAATGCTGAATTTAATAAAATTTGAATGGTGAAATTTGGAGTTAAAATGAGCAAGTTATGAAATTTTCAAAGTTTAAACATTTTTCTGGAATTTTATTTAAACAAAAAACAGTCTCTGGTCCACGGTGAACCAGGTTCCCCGTGAACCATTGACCGGTCACGTGAGCCGGACGCGTGGCAGCGGTCAGATCTAGATCCAACGGACTGTGCGCGCGAGGGATCATTTAAGTGAAAATCAACGGTCCACAATGCTTCGTACCGTTTCAGCCTGAAACAAGGGCTTAGATTAAATCCCCTAGAGATTTAATCTACGCCGTTCGCTCGGGATCGTGCGGCTCAGATGGGATCCGGCACGGCACGCGCTAAGGAGGTTTTTACCCCCTTCGTTCTCGACTCCGGCGAGGCTACGACGATGAATTCCGGCGACGGCGAGGGTTAATCGGCCAGGCTAAGGACTAAAACAGGACCAGTGGCATTAGGGGAACTCAGGCATACCGGCGGTGGCGGTGGCGGCGAACCGACGGCGACCAGTGTCGAAGAGGGGTGATGAAGCTGTTCGAGTTTGTTGGTGGCGAGGCGATCCGGTGGTCCTCTCGACCGTCGGAGGTGAGGACGAGGACGGGCGGGTCCTGGTGATCACGAAGGTGGCGACGGCGGGAACGACGGGGCCTTGGATCGCCGGCGAGCGGTGGCTGGAGACGGAATAGAGCTAATGGCTGAAAACTTTGCAGCGGGGCTCTGGAACACGATGGCTTGCGCTAAGGAGGTGTGGCAGTGAGCGGTGGCCGGAGGGGTATATATAGGGGGTCGCCGGTGTCGTTATGGCAAGGGGATCGGAGGAAACCCGAAGGATTCCTTCCATTCTCTACCGAGGTTTCCAAATGCATCAGATAGCTTTCCTAAGCGCGAAAACGCGTCGGCTGGGGATGGAAAGGAGGCAGTGGTGTTCGGGGAAGGTGAACCGAGGTGAATCCGGGTGAACACGGGCAGTCGGCGGGGAAAACAGAAAGAGATCACCGGAAAAAGGAAAGGGGAGGGATCCCCTTCCAACGAGGAAGACGAAACTGACATGTGGGCTCTACCTATCAGCGGGTGGACGGGAAAAGGAGCGCCGACGGGTGGGCCCTAGTGACCATAGAGACAGAGGCGGGCGCGTGAGGCTGACAGGTGGGCCAGGCGGAGCGCGGGCGCGAGGAGGAGAGAGGGGGAGTGTGCCGACAGGCGGGCCCCGCTTGTCAGCGACACAGAGCTGGGTTGGGCTGGGCTGGAGGCTAATTCAAGGTTGAGGCCCGTTTAGGATTATAAATGTTTTCAGATTAAAATAATTCTAGTAATTCATTAATTTGTTTAAGGGCTGAATCACTGTTGATAAAAATTTGTAAAAATTCATGAAATTATGTTTTGGCCTCTAGTTTATCTCATAAAATTTTCAAGTTCAGATGTTGAACATTTCTCGTTGTTTGGCTTTAATAGGGATCTTTTAGGGTTTTTCCTTAATAATAAAATTCAGAAATGTCTTTAATAATATTTCTCTTTTATTTTATTTCCTTTTAATTATTGGGGTGTTACAATCCTATCCCCCTTACAGAGAATCTCGTCCTCGAGATTCGGATCAATCCTCGAATAACTCAGGGTGCTGTGCCTTTAGTTCATCTTCTTTTTCCCATGTTGCTTCCTCTACGGGATGATTGCTCCACTGAACCTTACAGAAGCGGATGACTCGACTTTTGGTGGTCCTTTCTTTGACTTCCAATATCTTGACGGGCTTTTCCACGTAGGTCAAATCTTCTTGAACATCCAACTGTTGCAGGTCCACTTGCTCTGTCAGGACGCGAAGGCACTTCTTTAGTTGAGACACATGAAACACATCGTGCACTCCGGTCAGTGAGGGTGGAAGTTCCAACTGATAAGTGACTTCGCCTTGGCGTCGAACAATGGGAAATGGTCCAACAATCGAGGGGCCAACTTTCCTCTCATGTTAAACCGTTGAGTGCCACGGAGGGGTGTGACACGGAGGTAGACATGATCTCCCTCTTTAAAGGCTAAATCCCGATGACGATTGTCCGCATGGCTCTTCTGTCGTGATTGGGCTGTCTTGAGCCGGTCTCTGATGATCCGTACCTTCTCTTCAGCTTCCCGAAGGATGTCTGTTCCAAACACTTGGGCTTCGCCGGTTTGATCCCAAAGTAGAGGCGTCCTGCACCTTCGTCCATATAGGGCTTCAAACGGGGACATCTGAAGACTAGCTTGATAACTGTTGTTGTACGAAAACTCAGCGTACGGTAAACTCTTGTCCCAAGTTGCTCCAAAATCCAAGATGCATGCTCGTAGCATATCTTCCATCTGTCTGAGGGTGGTAAGCAGTACTGAAGTTTAGTCTCGTTCCCATCTCTTCTTGAAGGTTCTTCCAGAAACGAGAGGTAAACTGACTTCCTCTGTCAGATACTATCTTCTTAGGCACTCCATGAAGACACACAATGCGGGCCATATACAATTCTGCGAGCTTAGGTCCACTGAAGGTTGTCTTGACGGCTATGAAGTGTGCTACTTTCGTTAGCCGGTCAATGATTACCCAAATAGAATCATATCCAAGCTGGGTCTTTGGGATTCCGGTGATGAAGTCCATTCCAATTTCTTCCCATTTCCATTCAGGCACTTTAAGTGGCTGTAATAGTCCTGCAGGTCTCTGATGTTCTGCCTTCACTCGTCTGCAGGTGTCACATTCTGCGACGAACTGAACAATCTCTTTCTTCATGCTAACCCACTAATAACGTTCCTTCAGGTCCTGGTACATCTTGGTGCTCCCGGGATGGATGGAGTATAAAGTATCATGAGCCTCCCTTAGAATAAGGGTCTTTATCTCTAGTTTATCCGGCACACATATTCGGGTTCCAAACCATATGGTGCCATTCTCGTCCTCTGAAAATCCTAGGGCCTTACCCTGTCTCATGTTCTTCTTGATGGCGGCTATATCCGGGTCTTCTAACTGGGCTTCACGGATCTGCTCGAATAGGACTGGTTGGGTGTCCAAGGTGGCTAGATATGCTCTTGTGGTTAACCCGAGGTTTAACTTTTCCATTTCCTTATATAGCAAAGGCGCGTGATCCTGAATTACGATGGCGGTGCAGTATCCCTTACGACTTAATGCGTCAGCTACCACATTTGCTTTTCCGGGGTGGTAGTGAATACCTAGGTCGTAGTCCTTTATTAATTCCAACCATCGTCTTTGCCTCAGATTGAGGTCTGGTTGCGTGAAGAGATACTTCAAACTCTTGTGATCCGTAAAGATTTCGCAGCGGTTTCCGACCAAATAATGCCTCCATATCTTAAGGGCGTGAACAACAGCGGCCAACTCCAAGTCATGTGTAAGGTAGTTCAACTCATGGGGTCTCAATTGACGAGAGGCATATGAAATAACCTTTCCGTCCTGCATGAGAACACATCCCAATCCTTGGCGAGATGCGTCGCAATAAACATGGATGTCCTTTATGATATCTGGTAGGGTTAGTATGGGTGCCTACACTAGTCGGGTCTTGAGGGTGCGGAAACTTTCCTCGCATTCTGGAGTCCATTCAAACTTTTCTCCCTTCTGCAATAACTTTGTCATAGGCTTGGCTATCTTGGAAAAATTCTCGATAAACCTCCGATAATACCCAGCCAAACCCAGAAAGCTTCGTATCTCAGACACATTTGTGGGTGGCATCCAATCCGTAACTGCTTCTACGGTGGCAGGGTCCACTGCGATGCCTTGCGCAGAGATGATGTGTCCAAGGAACTTTACTTCTGCCGTCCAAAATTTACACTTGCTGTACTTGGCATACAACTGGTGTTCCCTTAGCTTTCCTAAGGTTAACCGGAGGTGAGTCTCGTGCTCCTTCTGATCCTTGGAATAAATGAGGATGTCATCTATAAAAACCACAATAATTTATCCAAATATTCCATGAACACCTGATTCATCATATTCATAAAGAAAGCAGGGGCGTTGGTCAATCCAAAGGACATAATTGTACACTCATATAATCCATAACGGGTGGTAAAAGCCGTCTTGGGTATATCCTCCTCTCGAATCCTCAGCTGATGATATCCGGATCGCAAGTCGATCTTGGAAAATACCGTAGCTCCTTTCAGCTGGTCAAAAAGATCATCGATCCTGGGTAACGGGTACTTGTTTTTGATGGTCACCTCATTCAAGGCTCGGTAGTCCACACACATACGCTTAGCCTTGTCATCTTTCTTCTCAACAAAGATGACGAGGGCTCCCCATGGGGATGTGCTAGGTCTGATGTAGCCTTTCTTCTCAAGATCCTCCAACTGCTGCTGCTGCTGCATCTGGTTCAATAGGGCAGCGACCAACTGGTTCTGAGTGGCCATCATCTCGGCCAGAGTGGGGTGGTTGGCGACTGGGGCTTGCCTCTGCCCAGTCGCTCCCCACTGTGGCAAGTTGCCGTTCTCCCCTCCATTCTGAGGGACGTCGGAGCCTTGAGTGTTGGTCATCCTGAAGTTTCCAAAGCATATAGCACCTTCTTAGGGGAAATTAATATTAAGCTTTATTTCAAAATATCGTTCTTGCGATTACATTTATTCATTTAATTCTTCACTCATGCCTTATATTTGACATGAGTGGCAATACAATCCAAAATAAAAGAGAACAACCAATCAAAATAACTACGTCTAAGGCAGCTCAGGGGACGACTCGACCACAGGCTCGATGGAGACGGTCGGGGTCGTGGAGCTGGAGGGTCCGGCAGGTGGCGCACTACGGGAAATCCTCTTAGGCCTCACGATGGGGATCCGAAGTGATTTCTACTTGCGGGGCGGAAGAGGTGCGATCTCCTCGATATCCTTCTTCGTCAAACATGAGGTGGTTCATAGATCTTTGGGCTTCAATCTGATGGCGGAGCTGAGGGTTGTTGGCGACTTGCTGCCGTAGGATCTCATTCTGGCGTCGTAGCTCCTCGGCCTCGGCAGCCAATCCGTGTCCCTGCTGGATACGGTGACGAAGATCTCCGTTCTCGCGGTTCAGATCCTCAGAAGCGTGTCGGTAGAAGTCGATCGTGTCGCGCTGTCCGTTGGCATCCTGCAGTGCCTCATAGTGGAGCTCATCCATTGCCTCCAACAAACGTACGGTGTGTCCAACTGCAGAATGGCGCTGGGAGAGCGTGCTGACGTAGACGCTGTGGGGACTTCCTGGAGTGCGAAGGGGCACAAAGCGATAATCCGTGTCGTAGAGCTCACTGTCGTAGATCATCCGGAGCTTGGTGAGGGCCTAGAGGGCGATGCGCTGGCTGGCTACCACGAACGAGGGTCCTCCGACTCCATGGGTGTAGAAGGGAGGCTGCGTGGGGAAGGAGCAGATGACAATCGTGATCTCGTAGTAGCTCTCGCTCGCATCGGGAAAGATCCCGTGGAACGCGGGCTCATGGGAGAATCCCAAGAAGTCGACGAGCATGTGAAGCTCACGGATGAATCCAGCCTCGTCACGAAGAGTCCCGCTCATGGTATGGACTGTCATCTACAAAAGAGAGAAAGTTTTTGTGAAAACCTCGGAAGATGAGAGGGTAAGTAATTTTGTACGAAGATATGGTTAATATAAGTCCTAGGGTCAGGTCTGTTTGGCTTCCTACAGTCAAGTCGTCTCTGATACCATCTTGTCACGCCCCGATTTAATAAATCAGGACCTTTATTTGAAATTCCATAGAAAATCAATAAACCAAGACGTTCATCATGCGACCACGTACAAATACGAGCAATCATTCACGGTTCGTAGACCGTATTAATACAAAAGTGAATAAAGGTGAAGAGAAACTAATAAAATAAAGGGTCCTAGATGAACGCCTCCTTCCAGTCTCACCTTGACTGGGTCGCTACTCTAGACCTTCATCCTCCTCGTAGTAGACGGGCTCTGGTGGTGTAAGTCAACGGGGGTGAGTACAAACGTACTCAGCAAGCCACCGAATGCAAATATAATGCAGAGTAATAACAAGGAAGATAGTGGCTAATTTTTGTGGAAGAGCATAATTTGTAAAGCAATTAAATGTGAACAATTTATTATTACTGAAACGTAAACATGTGTATGCATCATCATCTTCTAACTCGAGGGGTACAGTCAGCCCCACCTCGCTCAACAGTCCTTACATGCCATGAATAACTCAACCATTCACACAATTGTAAACTAACTGCGAGTAGTCACACAACCCGCCCTTGACCGTGGGCTTGGCTTTTTGAAAAGATTAATTACTCTGATCAGAGATGTACCACTGTACCCACAAGGCACGCACTCATCACCTACACCAAAGTGTAACGAGATGACCCATTCCACAGGAACTCGTGCCAAAACCTTCCACATGGTTCGCCTCGACTCAATAGCACCCTCTTATAGGTTTCATATGGTGTCCCGACGCGTCGGAGCCCCACCATACCCCCCCTTGAGCCTCATCGGTACAAGTCACCCGCAGGTGGCCCCTTGCCCCCTCCACTATGGTGCATTGAGTCGGATTGTCCCATACTTCTAGTTAGGACTTACCCATTAGACTTGTGGTTGGTACGGAAGTGATTTGCAACAGATCCCACAGACCGGTCCTTATAGTGCCCCGGGTGCGACGAACCAATGCCCGAGCTTGCACCCGGAACCCACCATACTTATAACATAGCCAACTCCAACAGAGTCCATAGACAAGAATAATGGAGAAATTCATATAACAGAATCCATCTATCTATGACTCATTCTTTTTATCCTATAGCAGTTGTGCCGGTACATTGGGCACTAGCTATTATAATATTTGTAGAGTGACAAGGAGTTAAGGCTCAATAAGCATGGCTTGGGTTTGCACACAAGGACGGGGATCTAATAAATATAAGTGTAGGGCTTGATGTTGGACTAATGCAATATTATCGTATGAGTTATAGCGATAATTTATTAAAACATGGGCTCAAAGATGATCAACTATTTCCACAGGAGGGTTCGATGACTTGCCTTGCTCAGCAAAGGGTGAAGGTGGAACCTCGGGATAGAACTCTGGCTCCTTGACGAACTCGTAGTCTTCTCGATACGTAAAAATAAACAGATAAAATTCCACCTAATAATAAACATACATGTTTATGGGTTTTATTATGTGAAATAAGGTTTTAATATTCTGAAGTTTTGGTGAAAAACAGTAAAACTTATATTTTAAGGTTTTTCCTAATTTATTTTCTAGATTAATAATTTTATCCCTAAGGGGTTTTATTCATTTAATTAATAAGATTATTTTGGGCAATAGTAACATACTGTTTTCATGGCATAAATGTGTAGAGAATAAAATGCTGAATTTAATAAAATTTGAATGGTGAAATTTGGAGTTAAAATGAGCAAGTTATGAAATTTTCAAAGTTTAAACATTTTTCTGGAATTTTATTTAAACAAAAAACAGTCTCTGGTCCACGGTGAACCAGGTTCCCCGTGAACCATTGACCGGTCACGTGAGCCGGACGCGTGGCAGCGGTCAGATCTAGATCCAACGGACTGTGCGCGCGAGGGATCATTTAAGTGAAAATCAACGGTCCACAATGCTTCGTACCGTTTCAGCCTGAAACAAGGGCTTAGATTAAATCCCCTAGAGATTTAATCTACGCCGTTCGCTCGGGATCGTGCGGCTCAGATGGGATCCGGCACGGCACGCGCTAAGGAGGTTTTTACCCCCTTCGTTCTCGACTCCGGCGAGGCTACGGCGATGAATTCCGGCGACGGCGAGGGTTAATCGGCCAGGCTAAGGACTAAAACGGGACCAGTGGCATTAGGGGAACTCAGGCGTACCGGCGGTGGCGGTGGCGGCGAACCGACGGCGACCGGCGTCGAAGAGGGGTGATGAAGTCGTTCGGGTTCGTCGGTGGCGAGGCGATCCGGCGGTCCTCTCGACCATCGGAGGTGAGGACGAGGACGGGCGGGTCCTGGTGATCACGAAGGTGGCGACGGCGGGAACGACGGGGCCTTGGATCGCCGGTGAGCGGTGGTTGGAGACGGAACAGAGCTAATGGCCAAAAACTTTGCGGTGGGGCTCTAGAACGCGATGGCTTGTGCTAAGGAGGTGTGGGCAGTGAGCGGTGGCCGGAGGGGTATATATAGGGGGTCGCCGGTGTCGTTATGGCAAGGGGATTGGAGGAAACCCGAAGGATTCCTTCCATTCTCTACCGAGGTTTCCAAATGCATCGGATAGCTTTCCTAAGCGCGAAAACGCGTCGGCTGTGGATGGAAAGGAGGCAGTGGTGTTCGGGGAAGGTGAACCAAGGTGAATCCAGGTGAACACGGGCGGCCGGCGGGGAAAACAGAAAGAGATCACCGGAAAAAGGAAATGGGAGGGATCCCCTTCCAACGAGGAAGACGAAATTGACAGGTGGGCTCCACCTGTCAGCGGGTGGACGGGAAAAGGAGCGCCGGCAGGCAGGCCCTAGCGACCATAGAGACAAAGGCGGGCGCGTGAGGCTGACGGGTGGGCCGGGCGGAGCGCGGGCACGGGGAGGAGAGAGGGGGAGTGCGCCGACAGGCGGGCCCCGCTTGTCAGCGACACAGAGCTGGGTTGGGCTGGGCTGGAGGCTAATTCAAGGTTGAGGCCCGTTTAGGATTATCAATGTTTTTCAGATTAAAATAATTCTAGTAATTCATTAATTTGTTTAAGGGTTGAATCACTGTTGATAAAAATTTGTAAAAATTCATGAAATTATGTTTTGGCCTCTAGTTTATCTCATAAAATTTTCAAGTTCAGATGTTGAATATTTCTCCTTGTTTGGCTTTAATAGGGCTCTTTTAGGGTTTTTCCTTAATAATAAAATTCAGAAATGTCTTTAATAATATTTCTCTTTTATTTTATTTCCTTTTAATTATTGGGGTGTTACAGACCCCCCTTTTTTATAGCCTTTCCGCTAGCTACTGTGCCTCGGTTGCATTCACATTGCAGGTTCGACTTCTGTCGCTGACAGGTGGGACTAGGAAGTGAAAAGGTGTGAACCCACGGTAAAATTTCGACCGTTACCTTTTTCAGGAGCATAACGACTACTTGAAGGGTAACGGATCAAAATTAACCACTCTTCACGACGTTCCGCCTCCGTAACGGTTCATTTCCCTGCGAAGTGTTCACACAGCAATCCCAACTTGAAGTTTTCATCGGAGATACTTCGATGTCAAATACCCTTCGAATAATTGTAACACCTTTAAATTTCTCTATGTCCCTGAATATGAAAATATTCCTTGCGTATACTGCTTTCCTACCATACAGGTTAAATCAGAGAAGTGTATTCGAGGGTCTACTGTTGGGGGAAAATACTTCATCCTCAGGACTTTAGAAATCAACAGCCAAAGATAAATTCACCAGACTCAAAGTTTGCGTTCATCTCCAGAGATGATGAAGTTTCTAAACCGAAGGACACTTCGGCTTCATGATTCGAAGGTATCCACCGAATGCTCTGAAGCTACAGTGGAAAATAGCAAGACTGATAAGACGTCTACCTTATCTACCTTCTCCAGATAGATTTTACTATTTTAACCCTATTCGGGGTACCGAATAGTTTCCACTATATCGGTTGTAATTGAGGGGTAAATACGTCTTTTCCTTAGACTTTATACCTATAAATACCCCATTCTTACCCTGTAATAGGCATCGAATACTCAGTTATTCAATACACTACTTCAGACTACTTTGAGCTATTATCCTATTCAGAGGCTCAAAATAGTTCTCAACACAAACTCTCTGTTTGTTAGTTCATAATCTTCAAGAACCTATTAGCGTAATCTTTTACGCCAACACATGTCCTAAATGGTTTAGTTTGAAAAGAATACTCTGAGTTCATTACTGTTCACAGTCATGTCATATTACCAACAATTTTGAATTCAGTTTTGATGTAATACTTCTGAAATTTGTTTCTCTGAATATTGTTGGTATTCCAACTGTCGATATCCCTCTGTCGACTATTGAGTTGCCGAAATAGATTCTGAATTTTGGAGCTTCAGTTTCCGACAGAGTAGTTTGACCGACCAAACTCTGAACTAAGCTAATCTGCTATTTTCAAACAAGTTGTGTGCTGATTTTGTACTGTTTGGTTAGAATTTGGATCTGCAACTTTTGAAGGTGCATTGGGTGATCTGAATAGGCCATCTAATTCACGAGAATTTGTTGAGGCGTCTATTCACCCCCCTCTAGTCGCCATTCCGATCCCATAGGGTGCGTCCCACACTACTATATATGGTGTTTCTACAGCCATGTAAGGTTTTTGGGTTTAGTTTACACGTTGCTTTGATAGCCGTCGCATCGTCGGATTTGTAAGTGAACCCCAACTCACAGATTCCAATAAAATTTCAATTCGATTGCGTTTTCGCCATTCTTGCTTGTGTTCTTCGATTCGCAGGCAAGGATTATCCTTCTTAGCGAGGTCAATTAGGATGTGCTTGGTTGATAACCAACGTAGCAGGGGTGTAGAGATTGCAAGGGTCGATCTCATACATCGAAAGCTGGATCATCAACGTCGAGTTCTCCACAAATCGTTGTTTATCCCCCCATCAAGTGGTATCAGAGCTTGGTTTACCATCAGTTTAATGTATCTTAGATTAGATTGATTTCATATTCATCCCATAGTCCACAAAAAATCCAACAAAAAATATGTGGCTGTAGGTTTCCCCCAATCCAAGACCATACCTAGCCTTTGCATGTTTTGGTTTTAGAGTCTGTAGTATTGAGTTTGTGTCCTTGGTCAAGTACAGTTGTTGATTAGTATTGTGATCCATTTTTCTAAATCCCTTATAGTAGCCACCACCCATAAATCCCCTTTGATTTGCAATTCGCGTCCGAACTAGAATCTTAAAACCCTAATTCAGACCACCTTTGATAAAATAGTCATATCTTTTGCATATGGACTAGGAATAAGGAAAATAAATACATTTTTGAAATCTACAAAAAAAGTTAGATCAAAGTTTTCATAGCTTTCTAGGTTCGTCACTTTTAGTTTTTCCAAATTCGGCCGAAAAGATCGATTTTTCCAGCCCCAAAGTCTCTTGTGCAGATTTTTCAGCTCATCTCTATTTACCTACATAGCCCTTCTTCGCAGAAAAATTGTGTCACATCTTCTTGGTTTGTCTTCTTTGTGCTCCTAGTAAAAAAAGAAGTGTCAAAAAAAGAGTTCAAGAAAAAAAGAGTTAAAAAATATCGAAAAAAGAAAAATATCGAAAAAAGGGGAGCACTTAGGGATACATTTAAAAGATATTAGTGTTGTGTGGTGCTATTTTTGGTACTCCTTTGTGCTGATTTTATCAATCCATAAGACCTCCTTTAGTCTCAACGACTCTCTCGTATAAGCCTTATTCTCATAGGGATCATATTCAGACCAACAATTGGTACAAGTACTATTGACATTTATTTAATATTATTATCTATTTCTAAATTGTTTTCCACCATGTAGATCACTTCTGTTTAACTACCTAGACTCCACATATACTTTTTATCAGTACAGCTTGAGTCCTTACAATAATTGTGCCAGTACCTCTAGAAGTCACCAACCAGTCAGGAATTGTGCCACAGCAAAGATTGTGCCATCTACTATCCTACGATGGTAAGAACCTTATAAGATAGTGGTCAGACACTTGAGTGTGAGCGATAACACCTTCCACAACCTATTAGTTGATAGGGTTAATATTTTCTAGTGCTTTTTTCTTTTCTACTAACCATGACAGGTATGGTAGGTAAGGCAAATCATAATCAAGGTAACGATGTTTCTTCTATGAAAATTAAGTTTACCATCCCATATTTTCATGGTAAATATGATGCTGAAGATTACCTAGATTAGGAGATGACTCTAGAGTATAAATTTAACTTATATCTAGTTCCTGAACAACATAGAGTTAAACAAGCAACTGAAAGTTTAAAAATCGTTCTTTAATCTGGTGGAAAGATATATGTGAACTTCAATTGCAGCCGGATACATGGGGTCATTTAAAAAGAGTTATGCGTATTAAATTTGTCTCTCCTTGTTATCAACTTGAATTGTGTAAGACTCTACAATGTTTAGTTTAAGATAACATGTCTGTGAGAGAGTATTATGTCGAGCTTCATGAGAGCATGACCCGTTGTAGTGTTGTGGAGCACTAAGAGGACACGATTTGGCGCTTCTATGATGGATTGAGGGACGAGATTCAAGATGTCGTTTATTATAAAGAATTTAATACTCTTAGTCGTTTGTTCCATCTTGCTATCATTGTAGATAAAGAATTGCAGGAACGACAATACAAGGAAAGAAACTTCTATCTACCACGAGTGATGAGCTCATAGGCACTGACAAAGCATGTCTCCTCTTCAAGTGTTTGTCATGTGCCTACAAATGTACCTACATCAACATCAACGAGCATATGACCTTCCATCTCTACACGAGTTGAGGTGTTAGGTAAAAAGTGCTTATAGGTACCCGTTGAGGTTGCTTCATCAGTTAAAATCGTGGAACATGCTTTGCAATTTGATAATGATGCACTTCACCATGATAGGACTAATAACTATACCATTGTGCATGAGGATTTGAAAGCTACTTTGTTACTTTTAATTTCTGATGAAATTGTTATAGATGATATCAAGACGTCAACTAATGAGAGTAAAATACTTGATGAAATTGATAAATATGATGTCAAGATGGCCGATAATGAGACCAAACAACTTGACAATAGATCTAAAATTCAACATGAAATCAAATTAAAAGATTCTACTATTCTTGCTCATAAAACTGATCATGCTGAAATTAATAATCAAGATGTCTGCTATGCTATGATTTGTGAAACTGCTTCTTATTATCTTACTAATATAGTTTGTACTTTGCCTCTTGTTATCACTAAGTATTTATTTCATATTGAGCTACATAACTGTAAATTTCAAATGCCTCCCGAGTTTTTATCTTCTGTTGAGTTACATAACTATAAACTTGTCTTGCCTCCCATGTTTTGGGATCGTTCCACATTTCACGTTGCATAATTGAAACCAACCATGGGAGCAAAAAATGAGTATCAGTCGAGGATGACTCTATTTGAAGAGGGGGGAATGAAGAGAACATCACCAGTTGGGATATGATCATGATTGTGAGGAAACAAGTTAAGGTGCATGCTTTGTGTGTTAGATTTAATTTTTATATATTTGAACCACAGATGCTACAACATGAGATGTGTTCATTTTAAATTTCAGAAATACTTTCTTGGATCAATAGAAGAGATGCATGTATATGGAATTCTTCTGTTATCATGGAAGTTGATTGGGACCAATAGACGTTTAGTCGAGGACGACTCCAAATCAAGTAGGGGAGGATGATGAGGATATCCCTACCAATGATACAACCATACATGAATACCAAGATATCCAATTATTCGAGTTTGAGCACGACGATTAAATTTCCAGGTCAACTCGTTTCTAAGTACCTTATTATATTATCTTGGGAATAAATTACTACCTAATATTATTATTGTTGTTAGGAACCATTGAGATGATGAAAATCACTTGGAGATAAGCAAAGAGTTGGAGAAGCACCGGGAAGGACGTCCAAGCCAATTTGAGGGTCCAATCCAACTACAATTTGTGTATGTCCAACTCGGATTCCAGCAGCAGCGTGCACTAAAATCATCGCTCAAGATGCATACGAACTTCATTTTTGACGTTCCACTAGGACATGGAAAGATAACTTCAGAAACTTTCCAATGCCACCAGTTTCACCTCAAAATTCCTTTTAGATCAATGGGAATCATTAAAACAAGATGGCGTCCAGAATTTGTCAGCATTCTGTTTTCTGCGCTATTGGGCCTTTGGGCCATGTATTCAGTTGAGCCCATTAGGGGTGTGTCCCGAACTACTATATAAGGTGTTTTTACAAACATCTAGGGTTTTTTGTTTAGTTTACATGTTGCATTGATAGCCTCTGCTTCGCCGGATTTGGATGTGAAACCCAACTCACAGATTCCAATAGAATTTCAATTCGATTGTGTTTTCTGCATAATTGCTTGTGTTCTTTGATTCGCAGGCAAGGATTAGACTTCTTGGTGAGGTCAATCAGGCCATGCTTGGTTGATAACCAATGGAGCAGTGGTGTAGCGATTGCAAGGGCCGATCTCATGGATCGGAAGCTGGATCATCAACCTCGAGTTCTCCACAAATCATGGTTTATCCCCCACCTGATGGAAGATCGAGCACCCCCCTCCTCCATCAGTAATTATGTTTCAGCAGTGAATCTTAGCCAAAAAAATCAAAACCATGTTATGGAGTAGATTGTATTCGGATCGATTAATTAATATATATAAAAATTCTAGACGGACTAGATTATTACAATTCTGCGTGGGAATTAAGTTCAGGTGGAAAACATAATCCAGTGTTAGAGCCATGTGAGACGGTGAGAGTTTTCACTGTTAAATGAAAATTATTTTCCAAGTGGCAAAAATATTTGACAGGCACACTGCAACCTAAAAGGATCATTGTTAGGCATCATTCAAGTATGCTTGTTAACCGTTGAGTCAAGTTGAAGTTGCCATAAGACCAACTTGGCCAATTGAGAAACTAATCAGCCAACTACTTGTGATTGGAAAGGAGATATGGAATGCCTGGAATGTCCATGTGTGAAATATATTAGGCTTCATTCATTATATACCTAATTGGTCAGATGAGTTGCGACAATGATTTAGTTCTACATCACATCTCTGAGAGTGTCTTTCACTATTTTTCTTCATGACTGACCTCAAGCTCCATCTCCACTACTTCAGCAAGACTTCATCTTCAGTGTTAGCACATGAAACTTTTCAGTTGACATGTAAAACTAAAATGCCTTGATAAAACCACCTTCATTGAGACACACAGACTCATGACATTTTCATGATAAAACAAATGGCAACTCACATCAGCATGATAAAACCATGCCTTGATAAATCCCTTGGAGTTTTCTTAACAGCCTCCCTCTGTTGTGGGTGTGCATCGCATAGGATGGTAAAAACAAATGTGCTCCCTTGTCATACCTATAGAAACTTTCATTAGTAGCCCTACCAATTACCAGAAGGATTACATTTTCTGGTTAGCAAGACATTTCAAGCGTGATATCACTAGAGAATAGGAATAATAGTAATAAGTAGGCGGAAGATGGCGAGAGAGCTGAGAGTGCTCTCCCTAACGATGCGGTGGGCTGGCTGCTGCTCACCGGCGATTTTGCTCTCCCTTCGATCACCAGTGGAGTCAGGGACGGCGTGGCTCCAGAGGAGGAGGTAGCTATTGGGGTCGGCATGATTGGAGGGCAGCGACGGAGGCGAACAATGACATGGAGGTTAATAGAGACAACGACTATGGTGTGGAGGAGTAGACAATATGGGAGAAGATAAATTCGTTGAGTTCCTATAGCACTCGGCGAAGCCTGAAGTACACTAGGCTAAAGGTTCACCGAGTGTCACTCTCGGCAAAGAGCACTCGACAAACCTGCAATCGGTGAACATGTGTTCACCGAGTATTTTTTAATCGGATACTCAGTGAACACTTCACCGAGTGCCAAACTCAATACTCAGCAAAAAAAAGTGATTGACGGACGGTGACAGACCATTTGTCGACTGTCGAAGTTTTGACAACAGGCAAAAATAAAAAAAGAACGTATCGGTGTGCAAGAGCGTGGCCAGGTGCGCCAGAGGATGCCGTCGTGTGGTAGGGCATGGAATTGTGCGGAAGAGCACGACAAAGTGCACAATGAGGTCGGGCGGCTGATAGGGCAATGCAGGGTGGTGCTGCACGGGCTGGCGGGGCAGCGGAGCCGGGCGGGGCAGGTCAGGGTGGAGCTAGGCGAAGCGGCGTAGCCGGATGGTGAGAACAAGGTGGCAACACTGGGCAAGGGGGAGGGGCCAGGAGGGGCTATGGGTCCAGGGCAACACCTAGTGTGACAAGGCAGTGCTGGGCGAGGAGAGGCCTAGGCGGCGATTAGCGATATAGGGTGAGGTCGGGATGGCGACAACTGGGGTAGGACGAGGCTAGGGCAGCACTAGGCGAGGCAGGATGGGGCTAAGGAGGCACCGAGCAGGGCAGGGCAGCACTGGCAAGGAGGAGGAGCTGAGGATGAGTGAAAGGAGCGCTACTTTTAATGCGACAAAAAAATATCCTGTATATGAAATTTTTCTCAGTCGGCGCATGATGTTCATTTTTAGGGTGTGGAGAAGCAAAATTTGGCCACTTATGCTACAGGTTTACCAAGTGTCTCAAATAAGACACTCGATAAAGATTTTTTTTTCAATTTTTTAATTTTTTCAATTTATGCTTTTTATTATTTTTCTTAAATTTTGTGAAACATTTTCAAATTAATGAGTAAGGTCTAATTTTTTATATTTTTTAAAAAATATTTTTTTATTTTTTATTTTTTATTTTAAAAAATTGTTAAATTTTACATGTTTCAATTTAAATCCTAGAAATTCAATTAGTGAATTAAAAATAACTAAGTGACCTCGAAAAATGCAAAAAATCATAGGATAAGATACAATGTATTTTGATTGTAGAAAAAGTTGTAAGTTTACAAAAATATTTAAGCATTAATTTTCTTTCAAACATATCTCATTCCTTCTCTCAACCTTGATTTCTCCACTCTCAATCTTCAATTTCTAAACACTCTACGTGAAAACTATCTTAAAATATTTTTAAATTTTTATCACAATATTTATGTATCATATCATAACATCACGACTAATCTAATTTTTTAGACCTTATTTTATTTTTTAGAATTAAAAAATTTAATCTCCACTTTGCCGATCGAGTGTCGTAACCTAGATTATTTGAAATTTCTATTAATTCGGTTGATAAGAACTAAAAAAAATACTTAAACATTAACATTATTTTTGTATAAATTTTAGTTTATTATTTCTTGCACTTGCACTCGAATTAAAAAAAATACTAAACTGACTTAAAAAATACCAAATGTTTCGCATCAGCTAAGTTATGTTTTATTTTAGTTGTATAAAAATTTAATGTTCATAGAAATAAGTAATGATCAATTTACTTTCAAACCTAACCCATTCCTCACTAAAACATATCTCCTCTTCAGGTTTCTTAACATCCTACTTGACAAAAAACTTTAAATTTTTTAATTTTTTATCATAGTATCTACACATCACCTCATGTTTTTCAAACTTCATGACAAGTCTCATGTTTTTCCGATTTTATTTCATTTTTTTAGAATTCAAAAACTCTTAAGCTCCACGTTGCCGGTCCAGTGTCGTAACCTGTTTTTTCAAAAATTCTTTCAATTTAGTAGATAAGACCTAAAAATAGACTAAGAGATATTAATATGATTTTTATAAATTATTTGGTTCATTATTTAGGCACTTATAGTTCAAATTTCAACTATTTGAATTTAAATACTATAAATGCACTTAATAAATTAAAAATATCAAACTGAACTAAAAAATGCAAAATTTAAACATAGAACAATATATGTAGTATTTTGAGTGTATAAAAAATTTCAAGCTAAAACGAAATTGTAAATACCACATTGACTTGAAACATGTTTTCATACAAAATAAAAAATATGTTAGCCAAGTGGTTTTTTAAAAAAAACTCAGCAAACCCAATGTCTTTGTCGAGTATTTTTCAAAAAACACTCGGCAAATCCATAAAAACATTTCCCGCCCAACCACGTTGTCGTGACATCCGTTAGTATCATTTTTTGTCGAGTGTATTTTCAAAAAACATTCGGTAAACAATTGGTTTGCCAAGTGTTTATAGTTTGTCGAGTGTTTTTTGAAAAACACTCGGCAAATCCATCTTTGTTGAGTGCTCGAAATATTACACTCGGCAATGTGTTTGACACTCGACGAATTTGGTTTTCCCATAGTGAGAGGTGGCGGCGGGGAGGTGCAAAGGAGGTGGCAGCTATTTACAGCTTGGGCACGCGGTGGTGGATTTGGGGAAAAAACTAGGGTACACACGGTTATAGCTATGGCCGAGAAACTTACCTTCTGTCGTCTAGGGGTGGGCGACGAAAGTTAAGGATTTCTTTCGTCAGCCCTCCTCCAACCGACGAAAGTTAAAGATTTCTTTCGTCTGCTCAACCTAGCCATCGAAAGTTATTTTTCTTTTGTTAACTTTAAGCAAAACCAACAAAATTGATTAAGCCATTGAAAGGCTTCGATTTTAGTGTAGTGTGAGTTGATAGATTGGCAACATATCATAGTAAGATTACATTGATAAAAATGATTAGCCAAGAGAATTAGCTTAGGTCAGGATATTGATATAATGCATATGATCACATAATTGACAATATTATAAATAGAATCATGGTTAATATCTTAAAGTTAGCACTTAGTTGAAATCGGAGTTACATGTAATGAAAAAAATGTAAAAATTTCAAAAATATGGATTGCACAGTTGACAGTTGTCTACGGTGTACTAATCTATCTCCTTTACTAATGCATCGACTAAGGATGGGGAGCTTGAAAGTAAAATTTTCTAGTCCATTCCATTGACAAACCAACTGCTAAGAATAGTCCAACCAAATCAGATAGATTAATCCTTTCTCCAACTTTCAATTTCACCTTTCCTCATATATCTCCATCCCAACATGGATTTCAATGAACTGATAGTCTAAGGACTATAAGCATGGAAATTTTAACACCAAGATAAAAAGTGTGCTTAAGTAAGAGGGAAAATAAAAGAAAGATAAGCAACAAAACAACATCTCTAGGTATTGGAATTTTGGATAATCATTCTTTTCATATCAGGCTTCATTCATTATGAGAATACAAGTATAGTTTGCATTTTGGTTTATCTTAGTGATGAGTGTTTGACAAGTTTACCTGATTTAATGGTTTGGATTTGTCATTGGCTATTTGGGTTCACCGATGGGATTGGTGTGCATTGAGATGTGTGTTGTGTGGAGATTCATGTTTTGCTTCTCTCATGTTGTGCAGGGTTGAGATGCGAGTCAACTGTTAATGGCATGTGATCAGGATCAAGGAGGGAGCTTGATGCTAGAGGATCAATGGTGCTGGGTGAAGTTGAGGAAGATCTCAGGCGTACACGTGGACATAGAGCAAGACATGGACGAACGGATGATCGAGACAACATGTTGACCAAATAAGCGAAAGGGAGGCTAGTGCAAGTGACAAGGTGGCTCAAGGGATCAAGACCGGGAGAGACTTTCTAGCGGTTGAGTTCGTAGATTGGTGACACGTGTCGAAGATCTAGAGGGCTTTGTCGATTTCGGCTCAAAACCGTCAGATTGAGATCAAAGCATCCTAAAGCAGAGTCGTGGTTGCTACGAAAGCTTCGAACCGGGACAAACTACCTTTCAATAGGATTTTACGTTTTTAGCCCTGTCGGCCTTCAAGTATGTAAAAAACCTAGGGGTATTTATTTCTTTTCCTGTTTTTGAATTGCCTATAAAAGGCCCCCTAGTCCTAGGGTTTCTACCAACTCATTCAATTGAAAAATATGAGTTCCTTTATCTAGAAATAGCTCCTCCGTTCTTCAATTTTTCCGCCGCCAAAAATTTCCTCGGAGCTTGTGCGATTTTGTCTATGTTCGATTTTTCTAAGGATCATTGTTCATTGGTTTTCCCAAGAAGAATCCCGCCAGGTTTTTTGAGGAGTTCAGTTTCATTGTTTTCTTTCAACCGAGGAACTGTTTCCGGCATACGACTCGAGGAGGCATCAACACTCTAGTGCAGGAGTTCGCTTGGCTCGGTGCGGGCAGGGATCCTAGTGAAGCGGTGCACTAGGTGTTAGCGTTATGTTCGACGAAGCACGTGGCAGTGGGAGGTGCGCTGCAGTGCGAGAAGTGCCACACATGCATGGATACGTGAAGAACAGTAACCTCTTTTCAATCCTCGTGATCTTGAGTTTATTTATGTTGAATAATTTGTGTTTGAAATAGATACTAGTACATTATCTTCAGATTGCACTATAAATATTTATTGATATTTATTTTATCTAGATTAAATGCTTTTAACATTGTGCTTTCTCAAACTTGTGAACTGCAAGATGATATATTTGTGAGTTCTTTTTAATCTGCCTTGTGTGTTGTGAACGAGTGTCTTTTCATTTACGATATCGGTTGATTTTTTACGGCTAGATTATTTTCAGTGCTTGTGATCTCTTAGACTATCACATCATATCATATATGATAAGAGAGTGATAACACTACCGTTTTTGGGGATTTTGCTGAGTTATCTCATTTTCTTCCACTTGTTCTTTTACAGGAGCGTTGGGTGTTTAGAAAAGGACATCAATTCAAAAGAATTTGTTGAGGCAGCTATTTACCACCCCCTCTAGTCGCCTGTTTTGTTCCTACAATTGGTATCAAAGCAGGTTAAGATCTCCAGTTGATTTTAAATAGTTTTGTGATCCGTAGGTGACATGGACAGAGTTAGCAAAATTCTTTTGTTTGATGGACATATTTTGCTTACTGGAAGGTGTGCATGGAGGCTATCTTCAAAGCCAAGGAAGTACAGTTTGGGAGATTGTGGACTCACAATACTCCATCCCTGATATTCTCACTACTCAGGGTAAGAAAGATTAGTATAATGCTAACTACAAAGCTTGAAATATATTGTTCATTAGTTTGAGTAGAAATGAGTTTGATAGGGTGCAGCACCATCAGACTGCTTGGGAGATTTGGTCCACTTTGACTTTTTTTTCATGAGGGCACATCTGAGATCAAGGCCAGGCACCAAAGCATGCACAACCAATAGTATCAAATGTTTGTGAGAGCTCTGGTGAATCTATTGATGCCATGTTTTCCCGTTTTGATGCCATTGATAGTAATCTTCGCTCAACAGGAGTGCTTGCTTATTCTGACATTGAGAGGGCTATCAAGCTTCACTATGCTCTAGATCATAGCATATGGGAAGTGAAGATATCTAGCATTGAGGAGTCCACAAGTTATGACACATTAACTTGTGATGAAATCTTTAGCAAGTTGACGTCTACTGAGATTGCCAAGGCATCTTGTCAAGGACTTGGGAACTCTTTGCCACCATCCATGACACTAGTTTCTGGTTCTGACAGTGGCATCTCATCTGGAGGTATTGCATCTGGTTCTTATGGGTCCTGTGTCTTTTCTGGTGGCTTTTCCTTGTCCTCTCTAGTCTCTATCACAAAAGAGCAGGTTGACACTCTCCATGATGAGGAACTTGCTCTCATTGTCAAGAATTTCACCCGTTTCTATGATGATAGATGGGATCAAAGGAGAGGAGGCTCTCTAGAATGTTTTGAATGTGGAGATATTTCTCACATTAAAGCTAACTGCCCTAAATTGAAAAAGAAAGATGAGAATGAGCACAGGCATCAGAAGGGGGACAAGAAGACCTACTTCAGGAAGAAATGCGACAAGCTGGCTAAAAGAGTAGCCAAGGCAGCATCTAGAGATTTCATGGCTGCACTGAGCGACATCGACACTTCGTCAAGTGAAGAGCTAAGATCTGAAGAGGATGAACCACAAAAGGAGGAGAAGAAGGCGAAGGATTTCACTAGCCTTTGCTTCATGGCCGACAGCATCCACAGCGGCGATGAGCTAGACTCATATTAGGTAGCTCTATCCCATGACCAGCTTTTAGGTAAAATTGATGAATTGAATGATGCTTTAATTGGTGAGGATAGATTACGTATCCAAGCTGCTAGAGAAATGAAAGAACTTAGACCTAGGCTTGAAACTACTTCAACTGAACTTGCCATGCTTAAGTCTAAGATTGATGATGTTGAATGTGAGACTTGCATTGTAGTCATGAGTGAGCTTGTTGAGCTTCGTTCTGTGCACACTCAAGCTATCGATAAGCTTGAGATTGTAGAGATACAACTCACTGCGGTGGAGTCTAGACATGTTTCTTTTGATGCATGTTCAAATTGTCTTTTATTGATTGAAAGAATTAATTTGAGGGACAAGCATGTTAAGGAGTTAGAGGCTAGATTGGAGAGTGCTGAGAGTTCTAAGGATGTGCAGCCAGCCTGTTCCACCTGCATCACCCTAAAGGACCAACTCAGTTTTGCTAGAGGGCAAGTGGACAAACTCATGATTGTAAATGATTACCTCATCTCTGTGGTGGACAAATGCACTGAAGGAAAGGGTATGATGGATTTTCTATTGGCCAAGACCAAGATGTGTGCTGACATGGTGGGGTTAGCTATAGGGTTATGTTTTGAGAGAACCACTCCAGATATTAAGAGTAAAACAATATTCACTTCACCCACTACCTTAGAGAAAGAGAGAGCTTAGTTAGACGCTCCACAAAAGCCGAAGAAACCCATCAACCCTACAAACAAAATACCTCCTTCACCAAAGAAAGTTCCTCAGTAGAAACCAAGAGAGCTCATGCACCTACCCCAAAAAAGATTTTTCATTGCTAATATTGCCAAAGGGTGGGACATTTGGTTGGTTTCTATTTTCGTCGCATGAAGGATGAGCGATGTTCTTGGGAGATGAGGACACGGGACATGTATCAGCCACCTGTTGGTATACATGAACCTGTCAATCATTCTCGTTCTCACTTTATTGAGGCTCCTCGTGCTCACATCAGAGGATTTGCCCATCGTGGGATACACCATGACTCATATGGTGCTAGACCATGTGTTAGTAGTTTTGTTCCTCGATAGGATGGGAGACCTAGTTGTTTTTATGGCTCTCATCATTTAGGTAGACCTCACACTTTCTATCATGGTTCATATCCTTTGCATAGACAGTATACTACTGCTTTGCCTATAGCTCGAGTCCCTTAATGCTGGATATCACGTCAGTTTTTCACTCAACCTAGCATTGAGCCCTCGAGATTTTCTCATTTTGTGTAGGCAACGGACGGAGGCTAGGAGAACAAGTGGACCATGGATTTTGGTTGTTCGTTCCACATGACTGAGAAGACATCATGGTTCTCCAGCCTCACCTCGACCCAATGACATGAGTACATCACCTTCAGCAATAATCAAGGAACAGAGTGAAAGGCACATGTATGGTTAGAATTAATGAAAAATTCATTCTCAAAGATGTCACTTTGGTTGAGGATTGAGGATACAATTTATTTTATGTATCTTAGTTGCTTGATGAGGGCTTGGAAGTGCGTTTTAGACGTGATACTTCACAAGTTCTCGATTCTTCTAGCGTTTTGGTTATGTAAGATTTCAAGAATAGGGATGGTCTTTGGAGCGGATTTTTCTGAGTCTTTTGGTTCTTCTCATTGCCTTATTGTTAAACCTTCTTCTGAGCTATAGATGTGGCATGGGAGACAAGGGCATATGAGCTTTAACTTGCTCGCTCGATTGAGTTCCCTAGGTCTAATCCGAGGATTGCTGAAGCTCAAGTTTGAGAAGAATCTTGTGTGTGCTCCTTGTCGACATGGAAAAATGGTGGCAACCTCTCATTCATCAATCAATGTGGTGATAACTGAACAACCCAAATAACTTCTCCATGTGGACAATGTAGGTCCTTCTCGGGTTAGTTCATTAGGTGACAAATGGTATGTCCTTGTCGTGGTGGATGACTACTCTTGTTATTCTTGGGTCTTCTTTCTTGCAAGCAAGGATGAAGTGTTTTCACACTTTCAGAGCTTAGCTTTGGGACTATTCAATGAACTCCCTGGTGCATTAAAAGTAATCAGGAGTGATAATGGCACCGAGTTCAACAATAGTTTCTTTGCTGACTTTTGCCTTGGGCACGTCATTCAACATCATTTTTCTGCTTCGTAGGTTCCTCGACAGAATAGAGTTGTTGAGAGAAAGAACTGCACTTTGGTGGAGATGGCTAGGACGATGCTCGATGAGCATAGGACTCCTAGAAGGTTTTGGGCTGAGGCCATGAGCACTGCATGTTACATCTCCAACCGGATTTTCTTGCCCTCACTTTTGAATTTGACTTCTTATGAGTTGTGTTTTGGAAGGAAGACCAAAGATACTCATTTGAGAGTGTTTGGATGTTGGTACTTCATTCTAAAACGTGGTAATCTTGAGAAATTTGAGTCGCGTTCTTCTGATGGTATCTTTTTGGGTTATTCTCTTCATGGTCATTCATATCGTGTTTTTAATCTTGATACTAACGCTGTCATCGAGTAGTGATGTGACTTTTGATGAGTCTTTCCCCTGTGTTAGTACTTCTTCCGAGCATGCCAGTAACTAGGATATGGATGAGACCATCTTTGAAGAAGAAGATCCATCAGAATTTGAAGAGCTCGAGGATGATCCTATACCTCCTACTACAACAACACCTGAAGCAGATCCTATAACATCTACTTTAGCAAGAGGGCCTGAAGCATCGACTTCAGCAAGCGTCGAGCTCACTCTGGCAAGTGCTGAGGGGGAGGCTGCATCTCATCGAGAAGCTCCGCAACACATTAAGAAGATGCATCCTCCAGAGCAGATCATCGGTGAGCTAGATCAAAGGGTAACACGTTCTCACGCTCACTTTATTGATTCTGCATTTGTTGCCTCCTTTGAGCCCTTAGATGTTAGTCATGCTTTATCTAATTCGAGTTGGATTAATGTCATGCATGAGGAGTTAGAAAATTTTGATAGAAACCAAGTCTAGGTTCTTGTAGATCCACCCCTTAATATTTATATCATTGGGACAAAATGGATTTTCAAAAATAAATAGGGAGAGGATGGGTCTGTTGTGAGAAACAAGGTTAGGCTTGTTTCTCAGGGTTACTCTCAAGTCGAGGGGGTTGATTTTGGAGAGACCTTTGCTCTAGTAGCTCGACTTGAAGCCATTAGGATTTTGCTTGCTTTTGCATCTTCACGTGGTTTCAAGATTTATCAAATGGATGTTAAAGGTGCTTTTCATAATGGTTTCATAGGAGAGGATGTTTATGTTAGACAACCCCTAGGCTTTAAACATCCCATGTACCCCCATAAAGTCTTTAAACTTTACAAAGCTTTGTATGGACTCAAGCAAGCTCCTAGGGCCTAGTATGACCGACTTAGGAACTTTTTATTTTTTAGCATGGGTACAAAATGGGATCTATTGACAAAACCCTGTTTACTTTGAAGCATGACAAAGATTTCCTCCTTGTTTAGATTTATGTTGATAACATTATTTTTTGTGGCTCTTCTCATACACTTGTGCCCGAGTTTGCTGATTCTATGAGAAGAGAGTTCGAGATGTCGATGATAGGTGAGCTCACATTATTCCTTGGTTTGCAAATCAAGCAAAGCAAACAAGGTACTTTCATTAATTAGACGAAGTACACCAAGGACCTGCTAAAGAACTTTGACATGAGCGATGCGAAGAACTTTCCACTCCATTGGCTACCTCAGTAGCGCTTGACCCAGACGAAGATAGAGAAGTGGTGGATCAGAAGGAGTTTCAGAGCATGATCGACTCCATCCTCTACTTGACGGCTATGAGGCCAGCCATACACTTCGTAGTATGTCTGTGTGCTCGTTTTCAGGCTTCTCCAATGGCTTCACATCGTCAAGCGGTAAAGCGCATACTGAGGTACCTCAAACTCACTCTTGAGTTTGGCATTTGGTATTCTGCATCATCTTTATGCCTGAGAGGTTTTTCTGATGCTAATTTTTATGGTTGTAGAATTGGTAGGAAAAGTACTTCTAGTACTTGTCATTTTCTGTGTTTCTCTCTTGTGTGTTGGTCTTCTCGCAAATAGTCTAGTGTTGCGCAGTCTATAGTTGAGGCTGAGTATGTAGATGCTGATTGCTGTTGCTCAAAGATTTTGTGGATGGTTTCTATTTTACGAGATTTTGGGTTGGATTTTAAGGGTATTCCACTTCTTTGTGATAACACTAGTTCCATTAGCTTAGCCAACAACCCAATTCAATATTCTAGAACCAAACACATTAATGTGTGTTATCACTTTTTAAGAGACCACAATGAGAAGGGTGATATTGAATTGAGATACATTGATACCCAGAACCAGCTTGCTGACATTTTTACCAAGCCTCTTGATGCTTCTCACTTTGCATTTTTTAGAGGAGAGCTTGGTGTTTGTCATCCTTATGGTATCTTGTGAGGGGGAGTTGTGTGTCATTGCATAAGCTTCTGTCATATGATTAATTGCTTTTACATGTACTTGCATGTATATGCCTTTGAATTATTGTCTTTAATCATGATGATATTTCTTTGTTGATTATGTCTGATATCTGTCATGACTCATGAGCATGGATTTTAATTTTGAAAATTTAAAACATGATCATTGCTTAGTTTGGTAACTAGCATGAGCAGGTTGAGTGTTTTTACTATCTTTTACATGCCTGGTAGCTAAGTACTTTCCACATTGGATGCAAACATGCAACATGAACATTTTAATGTTTTTTCATGGAAATCTTGTACTGGAAATTGATAAAAATCATAAAATTGATATCCATGCCTATTGTGCTAAAAAGATCTAAGTGGGTTTGCTTTGTCACACAACATTGTTCTAGACTGCTTACCATAGCACTTTGTTATGAACTTGGACACTATAGTGTATGCCATGACTAATGCTTTAAGCTTCTGATAATCTTTGCTTGATCTAGGCTTGGCTTGGTCGATTAGCATAAGGTTGATATGCAAATAAACCCTGGCATTGAAATCAAAAAAAGGAAAAAAATACTTGAAAATGTTGCATAGCAAGTTTGCTAAAGCTCCATGTTATTTGACTACGCATGTTTGGGTAGTTTTTGCTAGCTTTTGCATTCCATGCTTTACCATGTCTAGTATGCTAGTATGAGTGGTGATGCTTTGGTTTGCTAAATCCTAAAATGCTTGCTCTTGCTTTTTTGGATATGATTCATCTGAGCTTATCATATAGTACTTTTAGACAATATTCAAGGCCAATGCATGTTTTGTACTGAACTTGCTGCTAATCATATTTTAGAAGCTTGCATATACATTCACCCTCACACCTCTTTTTGCATCATTTTTTATCACCTTGATGCCTACATTGCCAAATGGGGAGAAATATTGTCTTTCTTCTGTAGAAAGGGAAGATCTTTTGTCAAGGGGGAATTTTAAAATCAAGTGACATGTTTTTCTTTTTTCTAAGTTTTTATGGTCACTTGTGTGCTGATCTTCAACATTCATCTTTGTTTATTTTGGGAGTTATCAATGCACTTATCAAGGGGGAGATTGAGAAACCAAGTGGAGTTTGCATTGTGGTTTTATCTTTGTGATGAGTGATGTTTGATTTAATGGTCTGGATTTGTCATTGCCTATTTGGGTTCACCAATGGGATTGGTGTGCATTTAGATGTGTGTTGTTAGGATATTCGTGTTTTGCTTGTCTCCTGTTGTGCAAGGTTGATATGCAAGTCAGCTGTAAACAGCGGGTGATCATAATCAAGCGGGGAGCTTGATGCAAGATGATCAAGGGGCCGGGTTAAGTCGAGGAAGATCTCAGGCATCCACGTGGAGATAGAGCAAGACATGGACAGGCGGATGATCGATACAGCGTGTTGACCAAGTCAGCGAAAGGGAGGCCAGTGCAAGTGACAAGGCGGCTCAAGGGATCGAGAGCGGGAGAGACTTGCTTGTTGGTGGTCGAGTTCGCAGATTGTTGACACGTGTTAAATATCTAGAGGGATTTGTCGGTTTTGGATCAAAACCCTCAGATTGAGATCAAAGCATCCTGAAGCAGAACAGTAGTACCTACGAAAACTTTGAATCAGGACAAGCTGCCTTTAGATAGGATTTTACGTTTTTAGCCCTATGGGCCTTCGAGTCTGTAAAAAACCATAGGGGTATTTGTGTCTTTTCCTGTTTTTGAATTGCCTACAAAAAGCCCCTCTAGTCCTAGAGTTTCTACTAACTCTTTCGATTGAAAATTTGAGTTCCTTTATCTAGAAATATCCCTCTATTCTTCCATTTTTCCACCGCCAGAAATCTCTTGGGCGCTTGTGCGATTTGGCATGTGTTCGGTTTTTCTGATGATCATTGTTCATCCGTTTTCCCGAGAAGATTCCTGTCGGTTTTTTCAGGAGTTCAGTTTGATGGTTTTCTTTGAACTAGGAAATGTTTCTGGTGTACGCCTCGAGGAGGCATCAACACTCTGGCGTGGGAGTTCGAGTGAAGCTGTACAGTCGTGTTGTACTGTGGCGGAAAGTGGAGCCAGGCGCTGGCTTTCAGCCAAGCGGCACTGGGCTCGGCGTGGGGAGGGATCCCAGCGAAGCGGCGTGCTGGGTGTTAGCGTTCTGTTCAGCGAAGCACGTGGCGGTGGGAGGTGCGCTGTAGTCTAAGAAGTGTCGCACATGCGTGGCTACACAGAAGGAGTCCTCTGCCGGAGCCGTAAGTACTGTTTGCAGAACAGGAAGAACGGTACCCTCTTTTCGATCCTCGTGAACTTGAGTTTATTTCTGATGATTAATCTGTGGTTGATTCAATAGGTGCTAGTACTTTATCTTCAGATTGCACTATAAATATTTACTGACATATCTATGTGTCTTTAGTGCACTTCAAGTGTTTGTTAAATCATCTATAAGCACATTTTATTTATGGTATTTATTTTATCTATATTAAATGTTTTAAATATTGTGCTTTCTGATACTTGTGAACTACTAGATGATATATTTGTGAGAGGCTTGTTGATCTGTGAGTTCTTTTTAATCTGCCTTATGTGCTATGTATGAGTGTATTTTTATTTAGTACATCGGTTGGTTTTTGAAGGCTAGATTATTTTCAGTGCTTGTGATCTCTTAGATTGTCGCATCATATCATATATGACAGGAGAGTGATAGCACTATATTTTTCTGGGATTTTGCTGTGTTATGTCATTTGCTTCCACTTGTTTTTTTAGAGGAGCGTTGGGTGTTTAGAAAAGGCTATCAATTCAAAAGAATTTGTTCAGGCTCCTATTCACCCCCCTCTCTAGTCACCAGTTTCGGTCCTACACAATATATACTTAGTTGGCCAGATGACTTGCAACAATGATTTAGTTCTACATCACATCTCTTAGAGTGTCTTTCACTATTTTCCTTCTTGACTGATCTCAAGCTCTAATAATATGATGAGGTCTTTTTATCAGTTGAAAAACTTTGATAGGATCATTGTAGGTGTTGGCGTAAAAGATTACGCTAACAGGTTTCTGTAGAAAAGAAACTAACAAACGAAGTGTTTGTGAAGCAAACTGTTCTAAGCCTCCGAAAGGATAATAACTTAGAATAGTTTGAAAGTGTGTATTAAATCACTTGTATTCGGTCCCTATTACAGGGTGAAATGGGGGGGGTATTTATAGGCCTAAACATTAAGGAAAAAACCTATTTACCCCTCTATTACAACCGACATTAAGGAAACTATTCGGTTTCCTTAATAGGGCTAAAATGGTAAAAGACTAATCTAATAGGATAGAAGATAAATCTTCCATCTTAGCTGGCAGAAAAGATCCTGAAAGGCTTTGGTTCGAAGACATACTTCGAACTAGTGCCTGTCTTCGGGCTTCGAATGAGGTTCTGGGCATCTTCGAAGATGATCTTCGGACAATCTTCGAACTGGTTGACTGCCTTTATGCTGCTTCGGCAATAACCCCGAAGATGAGATATTTTCCCCCAACAGTAGCCCCTCGAATACGCTTCTCCGTTTGACCTGTAAAGTTAGGAGAGCAGTATACGGAAAGAAAAGATAACCAATCATATGGGTTATTGGTTTTTATTTTATCTCCGAAATGCATGAAGATATGAACTTCGAATCAGTCATAAGGTAATTACTTTTCGAACTATCTTAGAACTGACTCAAGAAGTTCGAAAGTCTTTTTAGACTTAGAAAAAATAGCCGTTAGTTCCTGTTTCTAACGGAAGTTATATGATGCGTTATTTCCGGAGGAAAATAACGGGCGAGAATGCGAAAGGGCAGAGTCCAAACGGTAACAAGCGGAACGTTTAGGCTATAAATAAAGAGCCCAAAACTTACCCGATTACCTTTTCACCGCTTTCTCTCAGTCAAAAGCTTTTTGAGCCCTTTGAGTTCTTGAGCCCTAGCCTTTGAGTTCTTGAACCCTAGCCTCCATTCCTTCAGATCAATCCGGCGATCGCGATGGTGAAGACCAAGGGATCCGCTCCTCCTTCGGCTTTGGCTCGGCAACAAGCAGCTGCAGCAGCAGCGGCGGCAGCATTGGCGGCGACATCCTCGATGCAGGCGGCAACATCCATGGCGGCAGGGGGGAGAAATCCCCAAATCCCCGATGATCAAGGTCTGTGCCCACCGTCAACTAAATACTTGGATCAGTCTTTTGAGTTGGGGCCTTCTACCTACAAGAAAGAATCTTTGGCAATCACAGCAGGAGGAAAGATTAGTGATGGAGTTATGATTCGGAAGCCGGGTAAAGAATCGATTCCATCACCAAGACCCGGAGAGGTTGTAGTATTCGAAGCTTTTTTCGAAGCAGGCTTGGGCCTCCCTGCTGTGGATTTCTTGGCCGAAGTACTTGACCTGTTTCATGTAACCCTCCCCCAGCTATCTCCGAATGCTGTAGCTAGATTAGCTATCTTCGAGTGGGCACTGAGAGCCGAAGGTTGTGAGGGGAGGGCTGAAATCTTCGCTGCGCTTCATAGAGCAACTTGTCAGCCGAAGACCTTCGTAGGCTCCGGAGGTGAGAAAGTGGTGGTTTCTTTCGGAAGCATTAATTTTAGGCTTCGTGATGAATATGCCCTGCAATTCCCTACTAAGGCCATCAATGCTAGATGGTACACCGATTGGGTCCTGAGGTGGTTTTATGCCGAAGTTGGAGCGAGCAGTCCTCTGGCTGGACCCCTCAAAGAAATCCAGTTCCGGAAGGAAGCCTTAGTGCAACCTAACGAAGGCCAGCTCGAAGCTCGCCTCAACTTGCTTCAGAAAATCAGCCGAAGGTTAAGCATGCGGGACTTAGCCGAAGAATTCCTCGGACTGCAAATTCCTCCATTGATGGCCAACTGGCCTATCGTCTTCGAGGATGACTCGGAAGGCGGTCTTCGCAAGATTAACTATACTTCGAGCCCTGCAGGTAACTTCGAAACCAACATGCATTGTACATATTTACTTCGAAGAAAAAACTAACTCGAATTATTTTTTAGATTCTTCAGCCCCTATTACTTCAGAGCAAATTGTAAGGGCTTCGGAGAAGATTCTGGGTGCCCCAACTCCGTCCGAAAAAGAATGGCGAGTTAAATTAGTCGGGAGTTGGGAGAGATTTAACAGAGTATGGGGAATGCTGGAACTATCTTCGCCCCCTCTGATGGATTGGGTGCCTTTGGAGAAAGGGCCCCAGAAAAGGAAAGCTGAAGCTGGAACTTCGAGTTCAGCAAAAACTCCGGTGAAGAAGGTGGCTCGGAAGCCAAAGAACCTCGCGCCTTCAGATCCAGCACCTTCGAGCTCAAGAGCTTCAGTTTCCGACTCCCAAGAAGAAACGGGGAGATTGCTTGTGCGCCTGATGGAAGAGAATGAAACTCAAAGGGTCGCACAAGCCGAAGTACCTGCGAACGTACCGGAGTCTGGAGATAATGCTAATCAACCAAGGACTTCGGTAGTTCAAGAAGATACAACTCAGGACGAAGTTCCTGTGAATGAAGGTGGGGTCGAAGTCACTATGGCTTCGATTCCCAAAGAAGTAACGAGGACTCCCCAGGACGATGCTCCTGCAGTCCAAGATTTAGCGGCTGATTCGGATGAGGACTACACTTTTGATCCTCCGATCAGTCCTGTGCTCGACCTTCCAGAGAATGTCGAAGGTAAAATTTGCATAATTCTTATCAATTTTTGCAAAATTATACAATGTATAATATTTCTGTTTTTGCAGAGCCTCCTATTGTCGAAGTATCCCTCGAAGATACAATTCAAAGACCTTCGACAACTTCGGAGCCACAACCGGAGGTTACTCTACCGGGGCCTGGAAGAGGAAAAAGACACATTGAGCCTCTCCCTACTCAAGGATCGACTTCATCTGAATCATCAGATGAAAGTGAATCGACTGAGGGGGGGCCATCTTCAGAAGTTCCAAGGGCCTCGGAAGAACTCTCTGGACCTTCGCTAAGCAGAGCTGATCAGAAGGCTTCAGAAATGCTTCCTCTCATAACTCCTTTTTTGGAGGAGAAAACCGGACTTGGGACTTTGGTTAAACCTTTGGGCCAAGCCAGTCGCAAAGTCGGGGAAACAGAACTGGTAGCCCTTTTAAGCAGAGCGAAGGGCTCGGAGCTTAACCTTGCTGTAGAAAGAGCAGCTTATCAGGTATAAAGCATCTTCGAACCAAATAGCAAATTATATATGAATAATTTCTTATTTCAGTTTTTCTTTTTTCTTAGCAAGCAGTCTTAGCCCGCGCTGCGGCTTTATCGAGCAAATATGAAATTGCTCAACTTCGGGAAGAGAACGAAGCTCTTCAAAGAAATTTTAACTTCTCCGAAGGTCGAGTAGCTCAGATGGATAATGTTATACTAGCAGAGCGAAGGGCTAGGCAAAGCTTGGAGGCTGCGAAGAAAGAGCTCGAAGCAGAAAGAATTGTGCTTCGAGCAGAAGTTGAAAGACTGCGGACGGAGGATGCTGCTAAAGGGTCCGAACTTGTAAGACTACAAGAAGAGGCTGGCCAACTCCGGACTCAAAAGAATGTTTTGACTACGGAGAACGCTAGAATCTCCGGAGTTTTAGCAGAAACGACTTCGTCCAAGGATGCGCTTATTGAAGAAAAGCTTAAGTCTGAGAAGGTGGCTTCGGAGGTCATCGAGCAGATGTTAGGTGTCTTGGAGTACTTCGGTACTACTGGATCACTACCTTCGGATGACAATGTGACTCTGCTGCGCCGGTTAAAGAGGATCCAAGGAGCAGCGAAGCAAATGAAGACGGCAGGCATGCGTTATGGAGAACTCTCCGGACAAGTGTCTGCCCTTGGATTACTTCGCTACTACGAGGATTTGGGCCGAACAATCACTCCGAGCGCAGAGGGCTCCATCATCTTCGACGACGCGAGACTTTTGACTCCTTCCGAAGGCATAACTGCTGCTTGGCGAGCCTTCCAAACTCCATGGAGAGCCGAAGGTCGTTCTGCGATCAAGGCTTGGATTGACGAAGGCCAACGTCAGAAGCAAGTTCGGAGCCAAGCTTCGAGCAGTCAGCCTCCTCCGAACCCGCAGGTTTAGGATTTACTTAGGATTTTTTGATTATGTAAAACTCATGTTTGTAAACATTTATCAATGAAAGTCTTGTTTGTCATATTTTTAGGCTTTGCCTCTTATGGAAGATATCGAAGTGTTAGAGCTTAACAGCGAACTTCGTTCATTGTGGAACACCTTCGAACTTCTAAAGAGTTATAAGCGTCCTCGATTTCTTATTCCTCGAGATGACTCCGGCGTTATTGCGCCTGAAGTAATCAAAGACATATTGTCTTATATTAAAGAGGAAGATAAAGAGATTGACGCAAACACCTCGTCTTCTGAAGACACTAATTGGTCCGAAGACGAAGGTGAAGCCCAAAATAAAAGATCTGAAGATCTTAGAAGCTGGGAAAGAAGCCCCGAGCGGCTTCGAACTTGGGCCGAACTTCAACAAGAGCAGAAGGATTTTAGAGCTTCGAAGGGGAGGAAGAGAGTTAAACGTAAAGTTCTTAGAACTTCCGACGTTGGAACTAGTCGTTCCACCCCTAGCTCTCGGGACCGAAGAGGTCTCCGATTCCTTCTTGGTATAGATACCAATTTTTCATAGTGTAATTTGTAAACACATTTATTTTAATAATGAATGCCGATTTAAAATTGTCTCCATATTTACTAGCCCCTCTTTGGGTATAAGCAACTTCGAACTGTATTCAAAGATGGTTATGCGCAAAGAAAAAACTTCGGAGTACAATTTTTTGGGGGTTCGGAGCCCCTCTGTCATTTAAAGATCTTTTGAAATCTTATGAAATGTCTTCGACTTTGTGTAGTCAGAAGAATGGTAACTTGGTACCTTTGTTTTACGAAAGAAATCAATTGAGATAACTTTCAGGACACTTTAGTGTCTTAAGAAATTTGTCACTTTGGACTTATATGAACAGACATTCGAAGCTCATGGCTTAAATGCTGTTTTGCTTTAGCCACCTTCGGCTATTTTTGCAGAAGTCTACCAGCCAATGGCTTGGACTTCGCAGAATTTGGCCACCTTCGGCTCTTTTTACGGATATCTACCAGCCAATGGCTTGGACTCCGTATAAATGTAGCCACCTTCGGCTACTTTTGCAGAAGTCTACCAGCCAATGGCTTGGACTTCGCAGAATTTGGCCACCTTCGGCTCTTTTTACGGATGTCTGACAAGCTGCAGCTTGGACTCCGCAGATTTTGGCCACCTTCGGCTCTTTTTACGGAAGTCTACCAGCCGGAGCTTGGACTCCGTAGAATGTGGTATTGGCTCTTTTACGGATGCCTACAAGCCGAGACTTGGGCTCCGGATGGATTTCAGCCACCACACCGGAGGCTTCGACTTTATGGGTACGAAGTCCGGAAATACAGCCCAGCTTAATGACACTTCCCTCTCGATCGACTTCCGTTCCAGCGCGTCCGCTCGGGAAGCTAGGAGTCAACAAGGGGAAGGAAACTATCAGGGTGTATGCTTTATTAATTTAGAGGTGATTACAAGCAAATTACAAGGAGCCCTTATGCGAAGTATCGCTTTAGGTGCTCCGCATGCCAAGTATGTGCTAACTCTTCACCTTCTAAATTAGCTAATTTAAATGAACCAGGGCGCCCGGAGCGGACAATTAGATATGGACCTTCCCATTTATTGCCTAACTTCCCTGGTGCTATAATGCTTCGTAGAACAAGATGACCCGGCCTTAACTCGCTGAGCTTAACCTTCGGGTCATACCAAGTCTTCGTCTGCTGATGATACTTTGATAAATTAGCTACAGCCCGAAGTCTTGTTTCTTCTGACAAATCTAACGAAGCTTGTCTTTCTTCTTCGATGTCTGGTTCGGTGCTGCGAAATGACCCCCCTTTGAGCTCCGTTGGAGTCATAGCTTCATCTCCGAATAGCAGTCTGAACGGAGTAAAACCTGTGGACCTTGTTTGCGTAGTCTGAATGGACCACAGAATCTTCGGAAGCTCTTCGGTCCACAGTCCCTTTGACAATCCTACTATTCTTCGATTTAGCCCTGATAAGATATTTCCATTGGCTCGCTCAACGGCTCCATTTGACTGAGGATGTCTCACTGCAGCAAAACATAGTTGAATGCCTAGGTCTTCGCAAAACTTCCTGAAGGGTTCTGCGTCGAACTGTGTTCCATTATCAACTGTGAGATATCTAGGTACTCCGAACCGGCAAATAATGTTCTTCCAGAAGAATTTCTGTACATTATTCGAAGTGATAGCTGTTAAGGGCTCTGCTTCTACCCACTTAGAAAAATATTCAATAGCTACCACTGCGAACTTCAGATTTCCCTTTGCTAACGGAAAGGGACCAATTAGATCCATACCCCATCTGGCCATAGGCCATATCGGAGCAATGACTTGAAGAGCTGTTGGTGGGCGATGACTCCGTCGACCCATCCACTGGCATCCTTGACAAGTGCGGACCAAGCTCTCCGCATCAGCTGTTATTGTGGGCCAATAAAGCCCCTGGCGAAGTGTTTTTCCTGCCAGAGCTCTAGGGGCTAAATGACTTCCACAAAGGCCTTCGTGAATTTCTCGGAGAATTTCTTGGCCTTCGGCTTGAGATATACATCGGAGTAGAGGGGAACATACTCCGGCCTTGTATAATACACCGTTGATTAACTGATAGTTTCTTGCTCTGAGCTTTAATCTTGACAATTGGGGTTCTTCGGGCAAATTTGTTCCTCCTTGCAAGAGTTCTATGATCGAATCTTTCCAATCTGCACTAGGGATGCAAAGAATCTCCGCAGAGGCAATTTGTGACACTGAAGGTACATTGAGCTCCTCATAGAAAGCTTCGTCAGGCACATCCACAGCTCCGGCAGCAGCCTTCGCTAAAATGTCCGCTTGCATGTTTTCAGCTCTTGGTATACTCCGAATGGAAATACCCTTGAAGTGTGCTTCGATCTTGCGGATTTCTTCCAAGTACTTTGCAAGCTGTGGATGTCGGACTTGAAAACTTTTGTCTACATGCCCTGCTACTATCTGAGAATCTGTTTTTATAATTATCCTTGTAGCCCCTAGAGCACGCGCTTTCCGGAGTCCCAATAAAATCCCTTCGTACTCCGCTATATTATTGGTAGACTTAAAGTTGAGTCTTGCGGAGTACATTGCTCTTTGCCCTGACGGTGAAATCAATACTGCCCCAATGCCTGCTCCGGATGCTTGGAAAGCCCCATCGGAGTAAATAGTCCAAACTCCGTCATCTGATTTCTCCGGAGTCAACTTCGTAGGTGGAGTCCACTCTGCTACGAAGTCTGCTAGGACTTGAGATTTGATAGCTGTCCTTGCCAGGAAAGATATGCCGAAGGGTGCTAGTTCTACTGCCCACTTTCCAATCCTTCCAGTGGAATCTTTGCTTCGAAGCATATCTCCTAAAGGATACGAAGTTGGTACAATTACATTGCGAGCCAAAAAATAATGTCTTAGCTTCCTCGAAGCCATTATCAGAGCATAAACGAACTTCTCAAGTTCGGAGTATCTTGTCTTCGCTCCTGACAATGCTTCGGATACAAAATAAACAGGATTTTGGACCAACTTCCCATTGATATCCGCTTCTCTGACAAGGACTGCGCTGACAGCTGAACCTGTAGCTGCAAGATACAGAAGTAGGGTTTCGTCCGCAACAGGCACCGTGAGTGTAGCAAGATTGCTGAGATAATCTTTAATATCTTCGAAGCTTTTCTGACACTCCGGTGTCCATGCAAAATCTTCGGACCCTTTCAAAGCTTTAAAAATTGGCAGGCTCCTCTCCGCAGACCTTGATAAAAACCTGCTAAGTGCAGCTAGACGTCCAGTCAGCTTTTGCACTTGCTTTAAATTCTCCGGAGGAGCCATCTTCTGCAGCGCAGTTATTTGAGTAGGGCTAGCTTCAATTCCCCTGCTTGAAACTAAGTACCCTAACAACTTTCCAGCCTTAGCTCCGAATATACATTTTTCGGGGTTAAGACGGATCCCACATGCCCGAAGGCTATTGAATGTTTCTGCTAAGTCTAGGCTATGTTGGTGCTTTAAAGCACTCTTTATTACAATATCATCCATATAGGCCTCCACATTGCGGCCTAGTTGATGACCTAGAGCCTTAGCAACTAATCTTGAAAAAGTAGCCCCGGCATTTCTTAGGCCGAAGGGCATTCTTACATAGAAGAAGACTCCCGAAGGAGTTACAAAGCTCGTCTTGATTTCATCTTCGCGTTTCAACCATATTTGATGATAACCAGAATACGCGTCGAGGAAGCTTAGTAACTCCGAACCTGCAGTGGAGTCAACTAGTTGATCAATTCGGGGCATGGGGTAGGGGTCACGTGGGCACGCTTTATTCAAAGATGTGAAATCAATGCACATGCGCCACTTTCCGGAAGACTTCTTCCTGACGAAGACTGGGTTGGCTAACCATTCTGTATGGGCCACTTCTCTGATAATCCCAGCCTTCAACAGTTTTTCAACTTCGTCCTTAGCTAGAGCAGCTCTCTCTGCGGACATCTTCCGGAGCCCTTGTCGGACAGGCCGTGCCTTCGGGTTTACAAGCAAACTGTGCTCAATAATATCCCGATCGACTCCGGTGATATCTTCGTCAGACCAAGCGAAGACATCCAAATTTTCTTCTACGACCTTTTCCAAGGAAGTTGCAACTTCAGGAGGTAAATCTTTACCAAATTGAAAGGTGTATTCTTTACCATCTTTGACAATGACCTTTGTTGCAATCTCTCCTTCGGGACTTGGTCTTGGAAATGACTTCTTCGAAGCTTCGGAGGAGGCTGAAAAAATTTCTTCATTATCTTGGACACTGTTTACTTGCCTCGGATCAAGAGGAGGACCATGACCATATTCTGCCCTCCGAGCCATGGCTTGATCTCCAAAGATTGTCAGGACTCCTGCTTGTGTGGGCATCTTTATGCACAAGTAGTTGTGATGCGCCACAGCTCCGAACTGATTCAACATGCCCCGTCCGAAGATGACATTATAAGCATACGGGGCATCTACCACATCAAAGATAACTTCTTCAGTTCGGGCTAGTAAACCTTCTCCGAAGGTTACTTCTAAGCCTATCTGGCCAAGTGCATCAAGCGGAGGTCCTACGAAGCCTTGCAGAGGACGAGCCGCTGGGAGAAGATGCTTCCGGGAAATGCATAACTGATCGAAGGCTTGCACAAAAATGATATTTGTCGAACTACCTCCGTCAATTAGCACCCTTCGGACTTCAGTCCCTGCAATATCAGTAGTGATAACCAATGGATCTGCATGCGGGAACTTAATACCAGCTGCATCCTCCGCAGAGAAAGATATAGGAACATGAGACCACTCCGGCATTGCAGCTGCAGATGACGAAGTCCCAATATGGCCTACTTCTCGAACGTACTCTCTTCGCTGTCTCTTGGACATGCTTCCGAGGGTACCTCCTCCGGAGATAGGGAGAACTACTCTCTTTCCTCTATCTTGCCCTTCTTCTTGCTTCGGAGGTGGCATAACATTGGCCACCGGAGGATGCCTTGCAACATCAAAATTTTCTATCCGCGCCACAGCCTGGACCGGCTCCGGGCGCACTGCTGCTGCTGGACTTCGGTCGGTACTACCTCGAGCCGAAGTTCTCTCCAAGTATTCTCCCCTTAGGGTAAGGATAGCCTTGCAAGTGTCAGTTGCATGGCTTCGATTCTCTCCATGAATACAGCAAAAAAGGGTCTGGCCCTTGCCAGCCGTTTTCCCTGGCGGCCTCCAGCCGCTGGACTTGTTCCCCGCAGACTGTGGAGCTCTTGGCGCAAACTTCTGTGGGGGTGCAATGTTTAAGACTTCAGAGCGAGGGTGCTTTTGCCCTCTTCTTCTATCATGTTGCACTTCGAAGACTGGTTCTTGCGGCTGTGCCGAAGTCTTCACCTCTGCTTTAACTTCTGTCAATACTGTCGAAGTAGCAGTAGTCCTCCGAAGCCAACCTTCTTCTGACCTCGAGTACTCCTCGAAGTACGACATCAGCTGTGATACTGTGGTGATGCTCTTCCGATGCAGTTTATCCAGAAGGCCTTTATGACTGACGCCTTCCCGAGCCGCATCAACCACTGAGGATGTGGACAGCCCCCGGATTTGCGACTTCGTGTGAGCGAAGCGCTTGAAGTACTGTCTCAATGTTTCTCCGGGGAGCTGTTTCACTTGGAAAAGGCTTCCTGTCGACATGGGGGGCACGAAGGTGCCTTGAAAGTTACTTATAAACTTCCTCTTCAACTGTGACCATGAACTGATTGATCCTGGCTTTAAAGACCAGAACCATCTCAATGCCACTCCTTGAAGAGCTAACGGGAAGCACTTCGCCATAGTTTCTCTATCTCCGCTGCTAGCTTCGATTGCTAGGGCATAAGAACGCGCGAACTCACTGGGATCTTCGTCTCCGGCATACTTGCAGAGCTTCGAAGTTTTGAACTTTGGATCGAAGCGAACCTTCTGCAGCTCAGGATGCAACGGAGATTCATTGTCGTAAGAGGCGTTCTCTGGGGCTTCGGGATAACCAAGATCGTCGTCTTCGGGCACTTCGGGGATAGTTGGGGTGGCTTGAGAGCGAAGCCTGTTCGCAGCCTCTTGTCGCCACCTCGCTACCTCAGCTTGAAGATTGGCCATTTGAGTGGCCATGTCTCCAAGGCTATCTTCATCTCCTCCGGAAGGACCTTCCGGGTCTTGAGAACTGGTATGATCAGTTCGAATCGGAATGGAGGGTGGTAGAGTGGCTCCGGGCGGTCGGAGTATGGAAGGGGTTGGCGGAGATGCTTCGTATCCTCGAGGAATAGAAGCCCCTTGTGGAGTTTGAGGTGGAGGGATAGTCGAAGACCCTCCGACTTCGACTGTGTCGAAGGGTATCTCTCCGGAGATCAGAGAAGACCTCCGAGTGGGATTGCGAGGTGCGCTCCGCTTAGGAGGCATGGTGTAAGAAGTTGGTAGAGAACGAAGTTTTTTGGACTAGGTTCCCCACGGACGGCGCCAACTGTTGGCGTAAAAGATTACGCTAACAGGTTTCTGTAGAAAAGAAACTAACAAACGAAGTGTTTGTGAAGCAAACTGTTCTAAGCCTCCGAAAGGATAATAGCTTAGAATAGTTCGAAAGTGTGTATTAAATCACTTGTATTCGGTCCCTATTACAGGGTGAAATGGGGGGTATTTATAGGCCTAAACATTAAGGAAAAGACCTATTTACCCCTCTATTACAACCGACATTAAGGAAACTATTCGGTTTCCTTAATAGGGCTAAAATGGTAAAAGACTAATCTAATAGGATAGAAGATAAATCTTCCATCTTAGCTGGCAGAAAAGATCATGAAAGGCTTTGGTTCGAAGACATACTTCGAACTAGTGCCTGTCTTCGGGCTTCGAATGAGGTTCTGGCCATCTTCGAAGATGATCTTCGGACAATCTTCGAACTGGTTGACTGCCTTTATGCTGCTTCGGCAATAACCCCGAAGATGAGATATTTTCCCCCAACAGTAGGTAATCAAAATCGTTTTTCAAAGAAACACAATTTTTACAAATGTCAGCAATGCTCTTTTGTTTATGACAGTTTAAACAAGACAATGTCTCATGTGTAAGCAAGTCATTTTGCAAAAGTTTAACTCTACCATTTCAATTCAAGCAATGAATAGTTCGAATAAAAAGTTGAATCATGTTTCATAATTGTTGAACTCTTAAGTTTATTCTATTTACTACAATACAAAGCATTTACCAAAGAACGAGCAGATAAAGCAACTTTCAATTGTTTCAGAAAGTTCTTGGTAAAAAATAGTTTATCAACAACTCGAAAAAGCTTTGTAATACTAATAACAAAACAAGATTCATTCTTGATAATTTTATCATTTAGCTAATGAAGAGTACAAGCATGAACATCCCTTAAAGCAAAAAATACTAATTGTAAAGCATTACATCATTTTAACGAATCATCATCATGAATAAAAGATTTGACCCTATCAATTTTAGAACTGAGTTATTCGACAAGTTCATATTTCTTAGCTTTCTTATTTCATTTAATCAATTGAGTATCAAGATGAACAATAGAATAAGCTAAATCATCATAATTAGTTTTACCTCATTTTTACCATTGTAGAGTTCATCCTCACTGGAGCTTACCATGTCAACTGCCACAAGATATATTCTAGTGAGATCATTCTTTTTGCCTTTGCCTTTGCCTTTGCCTTTGCCTTCATCTTCACCTATATCGCTCACTGAGTCCACATCACTCATATCAACTTGATTGAGGGTGACAAGGACTTGATGGACCATCTTTTTGTAGTAACGATTCTTCCTTGTATTGTTCTGATGATTTCTTGAGCTTGGTCTCAACACATTGAAAGTACCGAACAACACCACATCTTCTATTTTTTATATTGTTCGAGGATTTTATAACTTTATTGCAAAGCAAGGCCATGTCCTCCTCTACAAACTGCTTAAATTGTTCATTAGACAAGGCATTTAATGCCGATAAAGAAATACTCGAAGGTGATATAAAAGTAGAAGACTCATTGGATGGCGAAGAAACCATAGACATTGATTTAGGAGAAATCTTGCATGAAAAGACATTAAATTCAAGAGTTTTCAATTTCGAATAAAGAATGTCCAAAGCAAGAGTAGTCATGTCTACCGACAACATTCATCTCCCAAATAAACATATCAAGTGAACTAAGCAAATATCTAGTGATTTTAGAGTTAGTATAATTAATAGCATAAGAAGAATCAATTGAACAAAGATTGCTAAGAATTTTATTAAAATAGGCAAAATATTCATCCAAGATCACCTCACTAGGTTTCATCTCAAATTTTCATGTACTGTTTTTTGTAAACATCTTTGTGCATTTCCTTATTATGGAAGAGCCTTTATGATAGGCATAGAGAGCATTCCACATCTGATGCATAGAAGAAAAATGACAAATACAATCAAAGTCAGAATGCCCAACACTATTGATTAGCAAGTTTTAAACTTTGTAATTTGCTGCAAAAACAGCCTTATTTGTATCATTAACTTGATTATTAGTTGGTGAATCATATTGTTTACAAACCTTTTCTCGAAACCCAATGACATGATATATGCCTCCATCTTTGGTTTCCAAATCTAAAAATCAATTCCATAATAAATATAGGGCTTAGTTGAAAACCTCTCATATGTCATGGTGATTCTTTAAATTATTTAAGATCGAAATAAAATAGAGACCAAGCTCTGATACCAATTATAAGACCGAAATGCACTAACCATGGCAATCAGACGGGGGTGAATGATTATAGTACCAAAAAACAACCAAAAAACAAAATCAGGAAGCTAATTCCTAACTGATCAGCAAAAATCCGGACTAAACTAAAATTCCTAGGAACTCAGAAAATTTCTTGAGGGGTTCTTGAGTTTTTCATGGAGTTCTCGAGGACCGAAAATATCTTGACCAAACGAAACGAGCATAATTTTAAAATCATAACTCGGATTGATCTAAAATTTTAACACAATAAACTAGACTTCAACAGTAACCTTTTACTATTTGTTTTACTCAAATTTTAGGTCCTGATCAAAAGTTATAATCATCAGGGATTGCAGCAAAGTAAAAATAGAACATATTTGATCCAAAAATTAAAACCTTAATTACTACTAAAATACGAGGATTTAACAACAAATTTTTTTGGACTTCTCTCTCAATGTCATAGAAATATTTTTGATGAATCAATTCAAATTAAATTCAAGGTTAAAGTGATATCACAGAATAAGCAAAGCAATGAACATTAAAAAGAAATAACATGATACCACATTCCTTGATGTTTGAAGATGAATCTTTATTGCATAGACCATCACCAAATTACGAACAAAGCCTAGATGGAGAGAAAAAGGCTAAACCCTAATTTTTACGCATAATCAGTGCCACCATGAGCCATGAAATTAACAACATTTGAAATTCTAATCCAACTAGGAATGCATATATCTTATAAGTCCTCAAATCCTAACTCTTCCAAATTTTTCTCACTTTCCATATCTGCACACATATCGTGTATGTCGTATGGAAACCTTGTATCCTTTCCACATTCACAGGCACCCCGCGTCGACATATAGAAATCTCATCTTCATATGTAGTATCATGTAGCCCGAGTGTCCCACATGACATCCTCGATTGTTCTGAACCTCAGATCCTCCCCGAGCCTAGCTCCAGTGCTATCATTGACCATGACTCATACTCAAGCAATGCCTGCACATGAACAAATAAGGAAACCCTTTTTTCAAGCACAAGTTTTTTCTAACATTACAAAATTAGTCCAATCAATTGTAACCAGAACCATTTCCTCTTGCACAAGTTCTTTCTAACTTGTTTCCATCAATCCAATCCTAAATATGACATATTTATTGAATAAATAAGTTAAAGCATATGATCTAACTCGAACATTAAAAATATGAGTGATGCAAAATTCCGAGTGAAGAATTTCCCAGGTGATGAATTGAAATCACTCGAGGGTTGAATTTTCTTGATGGCTGAAATTCCTCGAGGCTAAGTATTGAGTGTCCAACAAGAGTAATCAACAACTCGATCAAAGCGCTCGACCATTCAACCCAATCAAAACCCATTGTTCATCATATATCAACATCAAACCAATTTGTTCATTACATTACCAATGATCATAGTCATGTTCTCACACATTTCATTGTTGCAATATTGGAAACTTACATCTATAGCAAACAATATTCTGATAAATAAAACCATAATGGGATTAATCAAAACATGAGTAAACTTCATGGATGATCTCCATAGATCTCTGGTATAAATGCATACAGAGATCAGTGGGAATTAATACAAACTACAAATACAAGCACTCAAGAACATATTCTTATAATATGTCCTAGATGACTATATATATGCTGGTGGCATCAAGTGAAGGGATACGGACAACTGTGCTCAACCTTCCATGATCACTGGTACTTCTTCCCCATTTTAAATTTCAACAACCTCACTAATAGAGAAGATTTTTCCCAAGAAGCTTCATAGAGGGGCACAAAGGTTCTCCATTCCATTAATAAATTTAGTTGGATGCCTAAAAGTTACCCCCTTAAACATGGGCTTGACTTTATCAACAACCTTGATAATCACTACAAACAGTAGCCTATAGGTGACGATCATTCCACATAGTACCATAAGATCCACCCATTTTGAATGTCCTACTTCTACTTGAAACAACTCAACAATTATGTTTTCACCATTAACAGCTTTCTCTCCTGCTAGGTTACCTTGGAAAACTAACCCATAGAACTCATTCTTATAAAACCCCTGTAATGCATACTTGTGAAAGGAGATGTAGTACATTGGGTACTTCCATGCAATCTTTGGCAAACTGTTAGGAAGTTGGAAAAATCCACTAGTGAGCATCATAATACCTTGTATACCTGCACCTGTGATGATGCCCATTAGGAAATCTGGCACGATGGTTGCTACAATCATCATTAGGCCTTCAACAAGCATTGTGCATGCACACAATGCGAGTGCAAAATAGATAAAATGGTCGATTTGACTTTGTAAGCCAGTAAGATAGTATGCAATTGCACCGGGAACAACAACAATAAGGAGAAGATATGGTGTGGTTGACAATGTATTGGAGATGACTAATGTGGCCACACCATAATGTCCATTTAACATTTCCCTCCTAAAGATCTGCGCAACAGGGAAGGAAAACAAGTCTAAGTAACATTAAGTATATACTAAGGAAATGTTAAGTATGTAAAGATAACTTTTTCTCTAATTTAATTATTTAATATGTACAGGTATAATGAAAAGTACTCTCTTTCTTTGTTCTTGCTAGAATTTTGGAATAGTCCCACATGAATATTTTAGAAATTCCTAAATAACTATAGAAACTACATGACATGCAAAAGGAATACCATGAAGCCAGTGATTGGGGTCAACTCCATCAGTACCATATCAGACATAGAGACTCGGGGGTCGGTTGTCATCAGCATTACCAATGATGAACCCGAGCAAAAGACTCGAGAGTCAGGGTCAGCCTACCGAGCCCGACCCTGTGTCAACCAAAATCCAAATCCTCAGATTGTGTGAAAGTAGCATCCTTTTGTCATTTTGAATTTTCGGGAACGTGGCACATTATACAGGATATGGAAATTGACTCGATTTAGATCATGATCATGAGATGATATCGAGTTGCTCCCATATAAGTACCTATCTATCTAGCCGGTTCCATACACATAATATAGAGAAACAGATGGGAAAGATCAGAACCAAAACCGAGGTAGGGTTTTGCAAGTATCTTGTCTTTGTTGTGCTGCCACCGTATTCAACTCCATCATCCCACCAACATCCACCTACGAATGAGAGAGCAAGTCTCCAAAACCTATCACTCTTGTGATCATACATTAGGAGAGGGTGAATAAGGATTTTGGGAAGTGCTCCATGCGATTGCTCACGTCCATTACCACAGCACGCCTTACATCCACGTCTACCATTGGATGACGTCAGGTATTGTGATCCAACACAAGCAATAACAAGTTTGCACTGACTATGGATTCATCTTTGGTTGCATTTTGTGTGTTACTTTGTTCGGTTGTCGATCATATTTTGTGAAACCATGATTGCTAACTTCATGTTTACTAGTCTGTGAGATGTGTCTAGGTTAGTTCTTGTGGATGCCATGATTTATCTATATCAAGAATTAATCTTGCAATTTCCTAATCCTTCAACAATCCAAAAACCTTATAATATGCAATCTTTAATTTATTCAATGTCTGGTTTTGCGGATCTGAAGCCAGAAAAATTTTCTGGTGTGCATTTTAATAGATGCCAAGCAAAGGTCCGTCTCTAGCTTATAGCTAAGAATGTATTAGAAGCGAGACCTACCAACCTAAAAGTGAACTTTCTACTGAAGAGCAAAAGAAATTTGTTGAGGGAAATAATCTCTTTGTGGGATTCATTCTACGCATGTTCTCTAACCATTTGTGTGATATTTACATGACCGTGACAGATACGAAAGAGTTGTGGGATGCTATTAACACAAAATATGGTGAACTTTACCTTATGGAGAGTTTCCATCATTACAAAATGGTGAATAACCGTTTTGTCTTGGAACAAGCTCGTGAGCTTGTTCGCACTATAAAGGAACTTGACCTCGTTAAGTATCCTCTACCCGATAAGTTTATGACTAGATGCATAATTTCAAAGTTGCCTTTTTTGTGGAGGAACATCATCACTACTCTAAAACTTCAAGAAAGATTGTGCAAGTGATGAACATGCAACATGTCCCTACTATTAACAAGAATCTTGTTAGTGGTTATGTTCTTTGTGAGGATGGGTTTAAGGTAGTGTTAGAGTCCAATAAAGTAGTCTTGTTGAAGCATGTACAACTGACTAGTAAAGTTTATGATTGTTGAGCTCTATTATGGTTTTCCCTTTCATGTTTTAGCAATAAGTTAGTGAATCATATTTACGATAATATTAATGATTATGTGAGTGCTTGGCATTCACGTTTATGTCACAGTAATTTTGTCTAGATGTGTTGACTCTCCGGCATGAGTTTAATTCCAAATTTTACCATTACCAAAGGTTCTAAGTACCATAGTTGTGTGGAATTAAAATAACCTCGAAAGCCTCGCTAGACTGTTGAAGAGAGAAACTTGGCACCTCTAGAAGTCATACATTATGATCTTAGAAAGAAGAATGGTGTGTTGACAAAGGGTGAAAAGAAATACTAATGACATTATACTACTTTAAAATCTATAAAGCCTAAGTTGAAAATTAAGTAGAGAGAAAGATCAATCATCTAAGGTCTGATCGTGGTGATCAATATTTTCCCAAAATATTTGATGAATTCTATGAGGAACATGGTATTTTTCATGATAGGACGCCTACCTATTCACTCGAATCAAATGGGGTTATAGAGAAGAAAAACCACATGCTAACTAACTTGGTTAACACCATGTTAGATATTGTCAATTTATCAAAGGCATGGTGGGGTAGGCTTTGTTGACTGCAGGTCATGTACTAAATAGAGTAATTAACAAGAATAAAGAACAAACTCCATATGAGCTATCGATTGGACAAAAACCACCACTATCTTACTTGCACACTTGGGGTTGTTTGGTGAAAATCAATGTCCAAATAGTGAAGAAACCTAAGTTGGGACCTAAAATAGTGGATTGTGCATTTCTAGGCTATGCTCAGAGGAGCATGGAATGTAGATGTTTGGTAGAAAAATCTAAGGTGCCTTATATGCATGTTGATACTATCTTAGAATCTCATTATGCAACATTTTTTTAAAATATGTTTCTGATGAAAGATATGCAAAACATTTCTAGTTTTTCTACTAAGATAATTCCTTAACCTGGTATACCTATTAATTTCTAGTCTTCTGAACATCACAATCAATTTGAAAAAAATCCTTCAGTAGGATGACAGTGAAGCTCCTAGAAGGAGTAAGAGACAAATGTTTGTAAAATCCTTTGGTGATAATTTCACTATGTACATTGTGGATGACACTCCTATGAACATTACACTGGCATATGCATCTTCAGATGTAGATGATTGGAAAGAATATGTCTATAATGAGATGGACTCGATTCTATTCATTGGTATATGGGAACTTACTGAATGACCGTACGGTTGCAAACCCATGAGTTGTAAGTAGGTGTTCAAGAAGAAGCTTGGGCTTGATGGTACTATTGAGAATATAAGGCATGGCTTATGGCCAAAGGTTATACAGAAAAAGAAGGAAAATTGTTTTTCGATACTTATTCATCTGTCTCTAGGATGAGCACTATCAGAGCATTACGTACCTTAGATGCCTCATATGGTCTTATCGTTCATCAAATGGATGTAAAGACAACTTTCATAAATGGAAAGTTGGATAAGAAGATCTATATGGATCAACTTGATGAGTTTGTAGTGAAGGATCAAGAGAGCAAAGTGTATAAGTTATTAAAGTGTTTGTATGGCCTAAAACAACCACGAAAGAAGGAGCATGATAATTTCGACATAACTTTAAATTTCATGGGATTTGTCATAAATGAGGTCGATAGATATGTATATTATCGATATGGTGGGGACGAAGAAGTTATATTATGTTTATATGTTAATGACATATTGATTTTTGGCATAATCACTGATGTGATCGATGAAGTCAAGTCTTTTCAATCAAAGACTTTTGATATGAATGATTTGGGAGAAGTTGATGTTATTCTCAACATCAAACTGATTAAGGTAGAGAATGGGGTTACACTTTTGCAATCTCATTATTTAGAGAAGGTCTTGAACTATTTCGGCTATAAAGACAATAAGCCTTCTCCAATACCGTATGATCCCAGTGTGATACTTTGAAAGAAGAAGAAAATTGCCAATGAACAACTGAGATACTCCAAGATAATTTGTTCACTCATGTACCTAGCTAGTGCAACGAGACCCGACATATCATTTGCTATAAGAAAATTGAGTAGGTTCATGTCCAACCTAGGTAGTCATCACTAGCATGTGCATTTAAAGGGTACTATGAGTTATGGGAGTCACTATTCTGGGCATCCTGCTATGCTTGAGGGATATAATGATACGAACTATATATCTAATGCCGATGAGCTTTATATCATGATTGGGTATATTTTTACCCTTGGATGTGGTATAATATCATGGAGGTTTTACAAACAGACTATTTTTCTAAGGTCAACCATGGAAGGAAAACTTACTGCTTTAGGCACAACAACTACAGAGGTAGTATAGCTGCATAAGCTGTTGATGGACCTGCTTGTGGTTGCAAAACCATTAGCGACTATCCTTATAAACTGTGACAATCAAATTGTGACAGTCAAAGTGAATAGTGCTAAGGATAATGTGAAGTCATCAGGATACGTTAAAATACAATTAAAGTATGTCATTAAGTTGAGAAACTCAGGAGTAATAAGTGCGACTTATATTCAAAGAGGCAAAAACCTAGAGTAATAACTTATGTGATCGGAGATCCCCTAAATTAGGAATTAGGAAAAAAAATCTGTGGGTTAACTAAGGAGATTAATAACTAATCCCTAACCCTCTTAAGTGAATATACAATATTCTCAGATACTGTTAGGCAGGTTGGCTTTATGATTTAATGTATTTTGTTGGCTTTAATTAGCAATGATGCTATCTTACACAACATTCTTAAAAGAATACACCTATATAAAGCCTAACTATTTAATGTCACAATACAAGAGACTTGGGTGATCTATAGCTAGCTCATTATGACACCCACGAATACTACGTGTATGCTACAACCACGAGGTAGGCTACCGGTTGCCAGATACTAGTTATGACTTCGAGTGAAACTTATTCGCAGAAAACATGCAATTCAAGGCATAGTCCATTATTCAAGTTGTTGATAAGTGTAGATTGAAGATTTAGGCAGTAGCTCAAGTTAACAGTCCTTGCTGAAACGCAAGTATATCAAATAGTAGTGACACTACCTAAAAATAGGTCATTAGTGATGGGTCATAATAATTATTAGTGACGGGTATCGTACTCATAACCCTTATCGCGTCACTAATGACTTATCATTAGTGACAGCCATACAGCCGTCACTAAAGGTTAACCTTTAGTGACGGGTATACATCTATACCCATCACGAAAAGTGGTCATTAGTGACGGGTAAAACTGTTCACGCACCACTGGAGGTCACCTTTAATGACGCACATAAATCTAAACCCATCACTAAAGGCCACCTTTAGTGACACACATACATTTATACCCGTCACTAAAAGAGGACAATTAGTGACAGGTATAGATGTTCACGCATCACTAAAGGTTGATTTTTATTCATTCTCGATCTGTTCTATACAATTTCGTTTAGTTTCTTTTAGTTCAAATGAGTTGATGATTAGATCTAAGGTAGTCATGGAGGGACTCTTTTCGTCATTTTTGTCATCGTTCTGATGTGATTTCCATGTGTGGTCATCATAGATGCGGCCTCTACCCGTATCCACAATACAAGAGGATAGGCGATGATGATGAAAAATAAGAATATATCTGAGGTGATTATGGAAGGGATCTTTCAATCATTTTTGTCGTTGTCCCGATATGCTTTCTATGTAGTCATCATCGGTGAGGCCGCCTCTATCTCGAGCCAAAATAGAGGAGGAAAGGCAACGATAAACAACAGGAGATGAAGAGGTGATAATAATGGAGGATATCAAGCATTAGGATTTGGTGAAGCAATGGTAATAACTATGTACCCTTTGTTGAAGCAGCTCAATACCGATGAGCTCATGGTCTGGAGGAGCATGAAGTAACAACGGTGTCGTTCAGTAGATTTTATAGTATGTCGGCCACCATCAAGTGATCTCGTGATGAGAATGGTAAAGATCATGTAGAAAGAGCAAGAGAGGAAGTTATAGAATGGTTGAGAGTAAAGACTAAAGAGAGGAGACAGTGCTTTATAATAGTGTGTGTATGTTTTCGGGCTAGTGTTCTTTTGCTCGCCGAAAATTTCAAAATTTTTCGTATGCATCGGTCTTTAGTGACAGGTCTAGATATTCACACGTCACTAAAGGTAGGTCTTTAGTAACGTTTCTAGATATTCACGCATCACTAAAGGTATGTCTTTAGTGATGGGTCTCACATGCGTATTTAAAGGTAGGTCATTAGTTATGAGTCTTAATGTTACCCATCACTAATGATCAGTTTAGAATTTAGCAAATCATTAGTGACGTACATCATTGAGACCCATCACTAAAAGTAGGTCTTTAGTAACAGGTTTCAATGATGTTGTTGACACGGAAACATGCCACCGCCTTTGGGTCAGTTCGGCGATCCAAAAGTGCACGGATACTTAGGGACAAGCCTAAGTGTGACGTGGCACCGACGCCACGTTCTGACTACCCTTAGTCGTGATAAGGGTGGTGGAGTCGCCAGGCAATCAGATCACACAAAATAATCCAATTAGCCGAAAGAAATATATTAAACAGAATAAAATCCGCAAACCAGTAGGAGCCTGTCTGCTTCGAAGTCTGATGCGAAGGGGTCGCCGAAGTGTACCTTCGGCGTCTGATGCGAAGTGTCCCGTCGAAGGGTGCTTCGGCGTTCGGACTAATCTGGCCGAAGATAGACTCCGAATGGATCTAGACGCGATGATCACCTCCGAACAGCGGGGTTCGGTGTGAGGCCTCTGATACAACAAACTATAGAATAATGACGCGAGGGCCGCGCGCGAGCGTAACTTCGTCCAATGCAGAGTATGGTCGTGGCGAAGCCTGTCGTGACGAAGTATGCTGGCAAAGCCTATTGCCGGAGCCTGCGATCTCGCCGAATGGTGTCCTGGGGACCTCCGAACCGATCTCTCAGCTCCGGACACCTCCGATGAAGTAGCTCCGAACGTGGGAACCTGCAACAAAGAGAATTCGAATTACCAATTCGTCCCGAGGATGTAGGACCGAAAGTAGCGACCAGAGGGGGGGGGGTGAATGGGCGCCTTAAAAATTCTTTCGAATCTATGGCCTGTTCCCAATACCCAATGCACCTCAAAAATACTATGCAGCAGAAAGTAGACAGTAGGCCTAAGTCTAAAGGTTTCTAACCTAGAAGCAACTGATGATAAACAGTGTAACCCTAGAGTGGTGCAACTAGGCAGATAAACAAATTGTAACAGGCCTATACTTCTCAATGAAATGATCTAAGTATGTATAGAGTGAAAAGAGAAGTTACTGTCCAAAGTTGTCTCCTGTTCGGGTCTTGGCGAAGCCCCTTCGCACGTCGAGGTCTGCTTCGGAGGTTGGTGTCGGAGTCTGTCCGAAATACCGAAGGTGTCACTGTCTAGGCAAGTCCGAAGTGATAAGAAGCGAAGAGTACTTCGGAGCGAAGTAAAACAGTGCCGGAGCTTGGTTCGAAGTATACACTTCGAAGACAAGACTTCGCACACAGCTTCGACTCACGAGCTTCGGAGCGAAGTAAAACAGTGCCGAAGCCTGCTTCGGAGTATGCACTTCGAAGACAAGACTTCGAACGCACTTCGAACCGAAAGCCTCGAAGCAAAACCTTCGAACACGAAACTTCGAACACAAAGCTTCGAACACACAAACAGACAACCTTCGAACGAAGGAGCGAAGTCTGTCACGCGACAGAAAAGCAAGTCCGAAGCCTACACTCTATCTTCGAACAGGGAAAGCTTCGGAAGGATAATCGAAGGCAGACACGCCACAAAGAAATCCAAGCGAAGTCTATCTGAACGGACAAGCTTCGGACCCAAACTTCGAAACCTAGTGAAGTGTGCACTTCGAACAGATAGATTCGGAGTATGCTAGTTCGAAGTATGCAATGCTGTCCATACAGGAGGAGCTTCGAATCTAGCAACTCAGACTCAAAGACCGAAGTTCGAAGTCTAAGCGAAGCCTTTAAAGAGGTTCGATCGGAGCCTGCCTCACGGAGTTGAGGGGCTTCGCACGGAACCAAGCTTCGCCAGACACACCAGAAAAAGGCAAAAGAGACTGTCAGCTTCGATCAAAAAGCTGGAGGATAGAAGGTGAAAAGCTGCAGCCGAACACTGTAGCTACAGTAAAGCAGTACTACTTGCAACAGCAAGAACTAGTACTACCACCGTGAAGAACACTCCCAGCCGAAGAAGCTTCTCTTCAAGAATAAATTCAGCAGCCCGTAGGTAAGGCAATAACTCCCCAAACCAAACAAAATGCAAGCAATAAATTCACCAGGGATCAAAGCATTAAAGCATCCAAGAGATTTGAGTGAAAATAATGCAAGAACAGGGAGGAGCCAGTCCTGGCGGCGCACACAGGAGAGAGAAGAGAGGCAAAAGTGACCCAATGGGTGGATTTGATTTCAGCACAAAAGGGTAGTCCAAACCCTAGGGATTGGGGTGCTATTTATAGGCAGCCCAAACACTAGGAATATTCTACCAGCCCCTTAGGGTTTTTACAGACTCAAAGATACAGAAAAAGACTCTACTGCCCTTAGGTATTTTTACAGACACAACTGACTGACTGTGGGCCTAGAGTAACAGATGACATATCCTGAAGCTATTCTTCTGGACAGTCGGATACAGAATCAACGGTTGTCAGTTTTACGCCGAAACTGACAAAGCCTCCACCAGCTTTGCACCAGGTACCCGGATTGGGCCGGCCCGACCCCGCAGCTCTCTCAGCCCGGCAATCGCTCACCGCCCGTGTACCTGAGTCAGTCCTGGTCAACAGCCTAGTGGGTCTTCTACTGCTCCTGGCCCATGCACCCAGATTGGGCCAGCCCGACTTCGCAGCCTCCTCTGCCCGACAGTCGCTCGCTGCCCGTGTACCTGAGTCACACGCGGCCCATGAAACAGCAGATCTCTTCTCTTCCTCAGTCCTCGTTGACTATCGTTGACAATGACTCATCACTCCTAGAGCCATGAGGCCCACGCTATTCAGCATGGCTCCTCAATCTCCCCCTTGATGAGTGCATTGTCAACACTCCTCTTCTTCAGCTCTTCAGCACCTGCGAACAAATGTGGAAACACGAAAACAAAATACAAGGAAACAAAGAAGAAGAAAAATAAGGTAAAAGTTTAACCCTAATGACCAAAAGCCAACCAAAAGCAAGAGACGGTCATTATGGTTAACCAAAACGTAAAAGCTCAAAATGAGTGCGATTGCAGAATAACAAGGATATCAACAGAGTAAGAACTCCCCCTTAAACTCTGATCCCAAATTTTCTCCCCCTTGTTGACAAGTGAACTCATCAAGCACTCAAAAGAGACACAGACTCCCCCTGAAATGCAACTCCCCCTCAAAATATGCAGTGAATGCAATTGGGGTGCAGGTGGAGTGAAGAAAGCATGCTTCTCAGATATGATTGACTGCAAATACAGTATCTAACAGGTATAGCAAAAGAGATACTGTCCAAGACACATGGCATGATCAGTGCAACAGATGATATCTAAAGAAAGTCATTTAGCACGCATTTTTCAGTTTTGGCAAATAAAAGCATCACCACATTCTCTAGTAAACAAGCAAGATAAAGCATGAGATGCAGAAGCTAACTGATATCTACCAAGATAAGCTTTGTTCAAAAACAAAGTGCTTCAGCAAACTTGTTATCCCTTTAAAGTTCAGGCTTTTTCATTTTCCTTTGTCATTTTTGTGCCAAGGGTTATTTGCATGTCAAACCTTATACTAACCGACCAAGTCAAGCCTAGGCCAGAACTGGACCATCAGAAGCTTAAGACATTGGTCTTGGCATACACTACACTGTCCTAGTTCATACCAAAGTGCTATGGTAAGCAGTCCAGAACAATGCAATGCGACAAAGCAAACCCACTTGGATCTTTTCAACTTAAGCATAAAAAGGCATGGAATTTTCATTCATTTTTGATTTTTATAGCACAATTTCCATGTTAAAGCATAAAGATGTCCAAGTTGCATATCTGCATCTATGTGATGAACTGGCTACAAGGCATGCAACAGATAGCAAAAACACTCAGCCTACGCATGCTAGTTACCAGAAGCAATGGTGATCATTTTTCAGGTTTAAAGCATAAAAGCCATGCATATGACAGATATATCAAGTGAACTGAACCAAAGCATGATCATTGACAAGTAATCAAAAGCATGTACCAGCTAGACTAAGTAAAGCAATTCAATCATATAACAGAAGCAGGCTCAAATGTGTGATATGTGAATATGTATGATATGAACACACACAAAAAGACTCAAGAAAAGAGTAAAAAGAAAACTGACGCAAAATATCCTAGAAAGGATACACAACACCCAAATCCCCTCGTAAACGCTCAAAAGTAGATTGATCTAGGGGTTTGGTGAAAATATCAGCCAACTGATGATGGGTATCAACATGAACAAGGTCAATGACACCTTTCTCATATTGATCCCGCAAGAAGTGAAAGCGCACATCGATATGTTTGGTTTTTGAATGGAGACATGGGTTTTTCCCGACACTAATAGCACTCGTGCTGTCGCAAAACAATGGAACCCTGGTAGGAAAGAGCAACCCAAAGTCTCGAAGAGTGGAAATCATCCAAACCATCTGTGAGCAGCAGCTAGCAGCAGCTACATACTCAGCCTCTGTGGTCGAAAGAGCAACTCCAGATTGCTTTCGAGAAGACCAAGATACAAGGGAAGAACCAAGAAACTGGCAAGTACCGGAAGTCGACTTGCGATCCAACCGGCACCCACCAAAGTCAGCGTCCGAAAAGCCAGATAAATCAAGAGATGATGATGCTGAATAATAAAGACCAAGATCAGGCGCATAGGTGAGATACCTGAAAATGCGCTTGACAGCCTGCCGGTGAGACGCGCGTGGTGAAGACTGAAAACGCGCGCAAAGTCCCACGGCGAACTGTATGTCTGGTCTTGTTGCTGTTAAGTATAGCAGCGAACCTATCATCGCTCGAAATTCTCCCTCATTGACCTTGACACCGCTCTCGTCCTTGTCCAAACCCCCAGAAGTACCCATCGGGGTCATCTGCGGCTTCAATTCACCACCAAAGTCAAATTTCTTAAGCATATCACGAGTGTACTTACCTTGGTGGATGAAGGTGCCGTCCTTGGTCTGCTTGATCTGGAGCCCTAAGAAATACTTAAGCTCACCCATGAGGCTCATCTCAAACTCACTGTGCATCTGCTCAGAAAACTTGGACACAAGAGAATCAGTAGTACCGCCAAAAATAATATCGTCCACATAAATCTGAGCAACTAAGAAATCTGAAGCATCTCTGAGCAAGAAAAGAGTTTTATCCACAGAACCCATCACAAAGCCCTTCCCCAACAAAAATTGCTTCAACCGGTCGTACCAAGCCCTGGGGGCTTGCTTCAACCCGTATAAAGCTTTATGCAACTTAAAAACATGTCGAGGAAACTTAGGGTTCTCAAAACCGGGGGGTTGCCTAACATATACCTCCTCCTCTATGAACCCGTTCAGAAAAGCACTCTTAACGTCCATTTGAAAAAGCTTAAAACCCTTTGAAACGGCAAAAGCTAGAAGAATACGAATGGACTCAAGACGGGCCACAGGAGCGAAGGTTTCTTCAAAGTCGATACCTTCCTTCTGGCAATAACCCTGGGCGACTAGTCGAGCCTTGTTGCGCACCACAACCCCATCTTCACCTTGTTTGTTCTTGAATACCCACTTGGTGCCTATGGGGTTGCATCCTGGTGGCGGCTCAACAAGTGTCCAAACCCGATTGCGGACAAAATTCTCAAGCTCTTCTTGCATGGCATTAATCCAATTAGAATCAGAGAGAGCATGAGAAATGTCTCTGGGCTCAAAAGATGCAACAAACGCAGATTCAGCAAACACAGCGAGAGAGGCAGAAGAACGCAAAGTCCTCTCAGTCAAATCACCAATGATGAGCTCTGAGGGATGGTCACGCTGAACTGCTCGGGTTCCCTGGTGATCTGAAGTCACCTCACCGGAGTCAGCAGCTGGCACCTCTGGACTCGACTGAGGGGGCTCGATCGAAGTGGAAGAAGTGATCAGAGGTCCGCCCTCATCATCAGTCGAAGTCACAGAAGGTGTGGGCTCTGCGGGGGATGCAGAAGGCCCGCCCTCAACAGCAGCTGGAGTATCCTCATCTTCCTCGAAGATGGACTCTCCGAGCTCATCATCACCAGAAAGCTCAAAAGAAGGAGTCAAAGAAGGCAAGGACTCATCAAAAGAAACCTCACACGTCTCGACAAGCAGCTGGGATTCGAGGTTCCAAACACGGAAGCCTCGAGAATGCAATGCATAACCAAGAAAAACACCATCCCAGCAACGAGACTCAAACTTGTCCAAATGCCCTCCCTTCTTGAGCACAAAGCACTTGCAGCCAAACGCTCGCAAGTGGCTCACCTTGGGCTGTCTGCCAAACCGCAACTCATATGATGTCTTACCAATGTAAGCTCTAAGAAAAATGCGGTTGGCCAGATAGCAAGCCGTGTTCATGGCTTCAGCCCAAAAACGCCTAGGAGTCCTGTGCTCGTCGAGCATCGTCCTGGCCATCTCAACTAGCGTGCGGTTCTTTCGTTCCACAACGCCATTCTGTGGGGGAGTGTAAGGAGAAGAAAACTGATGGTCCAGACCCTGATCACCACAGAAGCTGACGAACTGAGAGTTCTTGAACTCAGAGCCATTGTCGGAGCGAATTGCTCGCATCCGGCCATTGTTCTCATTCTTCAGCTTCAAAATCAGATCATGGACAAATTGAAAAGTTTCATCCTTATACTCCAAAAAGAAAACCCACGAGAAACGAGAAAAGTCGTCAACAATCACAAGTGCATACCACTTCCCACCGACTGAGCGTACCCGAGCTGGACCCACAGTGTCCAAATGTAAAAGCTCGCCTGGATACGTAGTCATCACCTGAGTCACAGGTGAGTGAGAAGCGACAACCATTTTCCCATGACGACAAGGATGACAAACTAGATCCTTCTCCATTTTAAGCTTGGGCAATCCTCGGATGAGGTCCATAGAGCTTAACCTGACTAGCAAATCAAAGCTCAAATGACCTAACCTCCTATGCCACTTCCAGAGCTCAGAAGAAGATCCAGCAATCAAACAGCGAGAAGGGCCAAAAGAACTAGAGAAGTCAATTTGAAAAACTTTACCGAAGGGTAAAATCTGACAAACCAAAGACCCTCTAGAATCAACCACAGAAGAATTGCCCTTCTTAAAACGCACTTCCAAACCATCCTCAAGAAGTTGCGAAACAGATATTAAATTAAAGTTCAGATTTTTAACCAAAGCAACATTCTTTAAAGAGAAATGGTCTGAGATGCTGATTGAGCCTATTCCACTTACTTTCCCTTGATCGCTGTTCCCGAACGTGATGTACTCTTTGGAGCTCGGGGGAGTGAGACTGGAGAACCATCTGCGATGTCCCGTCATGTGGCGAGAGCATCCTGAGTCCATGATCCAAACATCCTCCAGTCCCCGGTCCTGCACAATCAATGTCTGTAAGTGGGAGCAAATGGTCCGGCACCAGGTTTAGCAAAAGAGCTAAACCAGTGTCGAGCCATCTGCTCAAAAGATGGAAAGCGAAAACCATCAAAAGAGTTTGGACCAAAACGCGGCTCAAAGCGCGGTCCACGGTTCTTCCTAACCCTACGGCCACGAGGTCCAGAACCGTAGCCAACTCGGTCTGGAACTCTGCCGGAACGAACACCACCAACTGGAGCACGGGCAAGAAAGCCGTCTCCTCTACCACCACCTACACGACGCGGCCTGGCCTCCAGCCTCTCCCCGCGCCGAGGAACACGCAGTCTATCACCCTGCTGGTAGAACTGCACCTGATCACTACGAGCCCTCTCTGCTCTCTCAACCCGCTTCCTCCTGAAGCAAAACTCCGCAAGATGCCCGTCTCTCTGACAAAACTCACAATGATAGGTAGGCTTCTTGGGATGTGGTTGAGGCTTGGGGTTCTTGGGCTTGGTAGTGTTTGGTGTGGTCTTCTTGGGCTGAGAGGGTCCAGGAAGAGAGTCTAGAGAAGAGTGGAGGTGTTTGGGCTTAGGAACCCAGATAGGCTTCTTGGGTGGAGCTTTGGGTGGTTCATGGATTACTCCATCCTTGGGCTGACAAGCCTGAGAGGTCTCAGTGGAGTGAGTCTTGGGATACCTCTGCTCTGGAGTCATTTTACTCCACTCCACTGCCCGGCTGAGGGCACTCTCAAAGTCAGCCTTGGTGTAGGTGTAACCTACACCAAACCCATCCTTCCTTTTGAACTGCTGGATCATCATGCCAAGCTGTGGCTCTCTGGCACTGATCCAACTCAGGATAGAACGGAGGTAAAAATTCTCATTCTGAGAATCTGCTAGCTCCTCTCTCAAAGAAGCTAGAACCTCCACCTGAGACAAGCAGGTCTCACACTCAACTTCCTTTTGGACAGACTTCCCGGCTTTTAGCTTAATTAACTCCATTCTAAGAGACAGGCAGTTCTCACAGACAGTGGGTGGAACTGACAGTGTCTCAAGCTCTAGCCTAGTCTGGGCAAGCTCAGCTCTCAACCTCTCTAAATCACCCAAATGCTCATTGCCCTTGGATTTCAGCTCAGCTAAGGCAGCTAGATGAGATGGGCAATCAACACAGGGTGCGACGACAGTGGCATGAGCATCTTTCAGCTCCTGCTGAGCGCTTTCAAGCTCAGTGGCCAAAGCGTCCCTCTCATCAACCCTTTCTGTGTACCTGGACTTCAAAGTCGACAGGTCACACAGAAGCACCTCACACTTCGGGCACTCACTGCTATCACCCAAGCAAGGGGAAGAAGATAGACTTTCAATTCTACCGTTGGCCACGGCAAGCTCACTCTCTAACTCGTCTATCCTTTTCTTAGCCCCCCTAAGCAGTTTCTCCCGATACTTCAACTCCTGACGATTGCTCTCAAGTAAATCTACAATTTCACGCTCATAAGACGATACCTTGCTATCGTCGTCGTCGGAGTCGTCGGAGGAGCTCTTTTCTTCTCTATCCCCAAGAGCCATGGAGCAGAAGCTCTTGCGGGATCTTCGGCGCTGGTGTGAGCGGCTCTTCGGCTTGTCTCCGAAGGCCATTAAGCAGATGCCCGCCGGATCATCCTTGAAATTATAGCCATAGGCTTCCAAGGACGGGACCTTGCCAGGAGACGTCATAGTCACTACTGGGGTTTAGAACCGGTTAAGGTATGGAAAAACCCTAACCTCGCTCTGATACCACTTGTAGGACCGAAAGTAGCGACCAGAGGGGGGGGGGGTGAATGGGCGCCTTAAAAATTCTTTCGAATCTATGGCCTGTTCCCAATACCCAACGCACCTCAAAAATACTATGCAGCAGAAAGTAGACAGTAGGCCTAAGTCTAAAGGTTTCTAACCTAGAAGCAACTGATGATAAACAGTGTAACCCTAGAGTGGTGCAACTAGGCAGATAAACAAATTGTAACAGGCCTATACTTCTCAATGAAATGATCTAAGTATGTATAGAGTGAAAAGAGAAGTTACTGTCCAAAGTTGTCTCCTGTTCGGGTCTTGGCGAAGCCCCTTCGCACGTCGAGGTCTGCTTCGGAGGTTGGTGTCGGAGTCTGTCCGAAATACCGAAGGTGTCACTGTCTAGGCAAGTCCGAAGTGATAAGAAGCGAAGAGTACTTCGGAGCGAAGTAAAACAGTGCCGGAGCTTGGTTCGAAGTATACACTTCGAAGACAAGACTTCGCACACAGCTTCGACTCACGAGCTTCGGAGCGAAGTAAAACAGTGCCGGAGCCTGCTTCGGAGTATGCACTTCGAAGACAAGACTTCGAACGCACTTCGAACCGAAAGCCTCGAAGCAAAACCTTCGAACACGAAACTTCGAACACAAAGATTCGAACACACAAACAGACAACCTTCGAACGAAGGAGCGAAGTCTGTCACGCGACAGAAAAGCAAGTCCGAAGCCTACACTCTATCTTCGAACAGGGAAAGCTTCGGAAGGATAATCGAAGGCAGACACGCCACAAAGAAATCCAAGCGAAGTCTATCTGAACGGACAAGCTTCGGACCCAAACTTCGAAACCTAGTGAAGTGTGCACTTCGAACAGATAGATTCGGAGTATGCTAGTTCGAAGTATGCAATGCTGTCCATACAGGAGGAGCTTCGAATCTAGCAACTCAGACTCAAAGACCGAAGTTCGAAGTCTAAGCGAAGCCTTTAAAGAGGTTCGATCGGAGCCTGCCTCACGGAGTTGAGGGGCTTCGCACGGAACCAAGCTTCGCCAGACACACCAGAAAAAGGCAAAAGAGACTGTCAGCTTCGATCAAAAAGCTGGAGGATAGAAGGTGAAAAGCTGCAGCCGAACACTGTAGCTACAGTAAAGCAGTACTACTTGCAACAGCAAGAACTAGTACTACCACCGTGAAGAACACTCCCAGCCGAAGAAGCTTCTCTTCAAGAATAAATTCAGCAGCCCGTAGGTAAGGCAATAACTCCCCAAACCAAACAAAATGCAAGCAATAAATTCACCAGGGATCAAAGCATTAAAGCATCCAAGAGATTTGAGTGAAAATAATGCAAGAACAGGGAGGAGCCAGTCCTGGCGGCGCACACAGGAGAGAGAAGAGAGGCAAAAGTGACCCAATGGGTGGATTTGATTTCAGCACAAAAGGGTAGTCCAAACCCTAGGGATTGGGGTGCTATTTATAGGCAGCCCAAACACTAGGAATATTCTACCAGCCCCTTAGGGTTTTTACAGACTCAAAGATACAGAAAAAGACTCTACTGCCCTTAGGTATTTTTACAGACACAACTGACTGACTGTGGGCCTAGAGTAACAGATGACATATCCTGAAGCTATTCTTCTGGACAGTCGGATACAGAATCAACGGTTGTCAGTTTTACGCCGAAACTGACAAAGCCTCCACCAGCTTTGCACCAGGTACCCGGATTGGGCCGGCCCGACCCCGCGGCTCTCTCAGCCCGGCAATCGCTCACCGCCCGTGTACCTGAGTCAGTCCTGGTCAACAGCCTAGTGGGTCTTCTACTGCTCCTGGCCCATGCACCCGGATTGGGCCAGCCCGACTTCGCAGCCTCCTCTGCCCGACAGTCGCTCGCTGCCCGTGTACCTGAGTCACACGCGGCCCATGAAACAGCAGATCTCTTCTCTTCCTCAGTCCTCGTTGACTATCGTTGACAATGACTCATCACTCCTAGAGCCATGAGGCCCACGCTATTCAGCATGGCTCCTCAGAGGACCGAATTTTGCTAAGTGTTGCACTAGTAGCGAAGGTAGCAATCTGTTACGCAGATTAGCGGATACTTCACAGGCGAAGTAACAAGGCGATAGCAATCTATTACGTAGATTAACGGATACTTCACAAGTGAAGTAACAAGGGTTATCACTGTTCCATAGTGGCCGGCGGAGGGCTTCCAGGCAAACCCACGAAGAGGTACATGAAAATAAAGGTAAAGTAAATACGATCAAATCATAGGTCTTTGGTTTGGTTTGAGTTGGGGGGGCCTCTACGCTAGCCTCGCCTCTCTATTTATAGGGGCTCAAATCCCAATCTAATCTACTATTAACCTGGCCAGATGGAGATAAGAGTTGAGCTGGAATTGCATACAACTCCATCTCTGCCAAAGTGGGCTTCGGCCAGGCCCGTCGAGGCCTGCTCCTCGGGCTGAAGCTCCAGTGGCGTGGGCCTTCGAAGGCTTCCTGGTCGAAGCCCATGGGCTGGGTAGAGGCTTTCGGAGCCCATAGCTCAGTGGACTTCGGCCCTGTAGGGCTTCGGACGGACCCTGGACATGTGTATTTTCGGCCCAAATCACCAAAATTGATATTTTGACAATCCAGCCATTAACGCCATTTTTTGCTATCAACAGATGTCTATCACTAATACCTACCTTTAGTGACGGATTTCAATGATGTTTGTCACTAATGAGTTGCTAAATTCTAAACTGATCTTTAGTAATGGACAATGTTGAGACCCGTCACTAAGGACCTACCTTTAGTGACGCATGTGAGACCCATCACTAAAAACCTACCTTTAGTGATGCGTGAATATATAGACATGTCATTAAAAGACCTACCTTTAGTGACGCGTGAATGTCTAGATCCGTTACTAAAGACCGATGCATAAGAAATTTTTTCAAAATTTGGGTAGGCAGAAGAACATTAGCCCAAATATTTTGGTGGACAGAAGAACCCTATTATAAATCCCTGTCTCATCTCTTCAGTTTTTACTCTCAACCATTCTATAACTTTCCTCCCTTACTCTCTCTACTTAATCTTTACCATTCTCATCTCGATCGAGTTCTATCAATGGTGGCTGGCATCACTACTTCATGCTCCACCCGACCATGAGCTCATCGGTATTGAACTGCTTCAACAAAGGGTACAAAGTTATTACCATTACTTCTCCAAATCATATTACTTGCTCTCCTCCATTGTTATCACCTCTTTATTTTCTTCTTCGTTATCATCATGTCTCCTCTTCTATTTTGTCTCAAGGTAGAGGCCTCACCGTCGAAGGCCACATGGATAATGACAAAAATAATGGAAAAAGCGCCTCCATGACCACCTCAGATCTATTCCTCTTCTTCTTCATCATCGCCTCTCCTCCTCTATTGTGGCTTGGGATAGAGGCCTTACCGATGATGACCATATGAAAATGACATCAGAACGATGACAAAAATGATGAAAAGAACCCCTCCATGATCATCTCGAATCTAATAGTTAACTCATTTAAACTAAAAGAAACTAAACGAAATTGTATAGAACATATCTAAAATGAAAAAATATCTACCTTTAGTGACGCATGAATATCTACACCTATCACTAAAGGTGACCATTAGTGACGGGTAAAGATGTATGCCCGTCAATAAAGGTCACCTTTAGTGAGAGGTACATATACCCATCACTAATGATAGGTCATTACTGACATAATAAGAGTGACAAGTACGATGCATGTTACTAATGACTATTATGACTCATCACTAATGGGCCTTTTTAGGTAGTGTGAAGGACGTAGGGGTCAGGGGTTGGCTTGCTGAGTCTGACCCTGTGTTCACCAAAATCTGACTCCTCGCCTTACTGGGACGAGACGTCCTTTTGTCGTTCTGAGTTTTTGGGAACGTGGAAGATTATACGAGACATGGAAATCGACTCTATTTAGATCGTGATAACGACATGAGATCGAGTTGATACCATATAAATACTTGTCTATCTGGTCAATTCCATAAACATAGTATAGAGACAACGATGGGAAAGATCATATTAGATCATAGAACTGAACTAGGGTTTTGCTTGTCGCTACTCTTTGCTGTCCTACCACAATAATCTACTACGTCCCACCCACCGGCGGAGGGCAGGTCTCCAAAACCTATTGCTCTTGTGATCCTGTACTAGGAGATGGCGAATAAGGTTTTTGGGAAGCATTTCGATCAACTACTCACCTCCATCACCACATCACACCTTCTGTCCATGTCTACCATCGCTCGATGTTGGGTACTGTGATCTAACACCAACTGTAACAAATCTGCACTAAATGTGTGGATTCATCTTCAGTTATCATACAATATGTTTGTTACTTTGTTCAGTTATCGATCGATCATGTTTTGTGAAACATGATTGCTAAGTTCATTCCTGATTACTAATATATTAGTTGTGTACATGCTACTTCTTCTGGATGCCATGATATATATATATATATATATCAGAAATTAATCTTGCAATTGCTTAATCCTCCAACAGTTCTCTTTCTCTTATTATATATTCAAATGATTTTTCTATTCCGTTATATTACTTATTTGTGTTGATATGCACTACTATACTCTTGTTAATCACTGTCATGATCTTGTACTAGAGTACGCGGGAACGAAGGGAAAAATGCATGCATATTTTAATTCGTTCCAGACATCTCTGTACGAGCTAGTTCACACAACTTTTACTTTCTACTTTATGCATGTACATGTCAGTTAGCCTACAATCAGTTAGTAATTCTAGCTCGTTTACAAGTAGGATTTAGTTGCTTTCTTATTTTCAATAAGCTGTGGGCTCATGTTTGAGCGCATCTGCAGGAGTGTTTGCATGGTTGTTAGTTTGTTATGGAGTCCGGGTCGCATGGTTGCGCTTCTGTCTCGTGATAGCACGATTAGAGCGGCAGGAACGTGTGTGTGGTGTTAGTGTTGGTAGCCACGTTCTTGTAGTTTGCTTTGATCACATATAAATTGCACTACAGAAAATGCTGTGGAGGTTTTGCGCGGCACCAAAGTCTTGTGTTCACATTTCTGGCTAGTTATTGGTATAGTGAAGACACAACAATTGGTATCAGAGTCAATTACAAGACTTGGGAGCACGACCGGGCGATCGAGTGGGCTTTCATGGCAAGACCACGATCAGCCTTGCCACCACGGAGGACGCCCGGGCACGGGAGCAGTGTCGGCGTGTCAGGGAGCGGCGGAACCACCGGCGGGGGGGGGCATCCGGGAGTAATGACCACAACCGTAGACTCATGATTCACAGGGTCACGAAGGAGAGCAGTAGTGCTAGAAATTATCCGACGCTCACCAAGACGAACTACTATGACTGGGCGGCTCTCATGCGCGTGATGCTGCAAGTACACGGTCTCGGGATCGTAGTAAGTCTTAGGACGGAGGACTACGTCGAGGATCGCATGGCTCTTGAGGTCATCACCAAGGCGGTACCGACAGAAATGATGGGCAGCATCACAATCAAGATGACGGCTAAGATTGCATGGGACGCAATCAAGACCATGTACGTTGGCATTGAACGCATGCACAAGGCAAAGGCGAACACACTCCGGCGGGAGTTCGACGACCTCAAGTTCCGCGGCGGGGAGTCTCACTACAACAATTCAGGCAACTTCCGTCGGCCAAAGCCGATGGAAGTTAGCCCTTTCCCGACGGAAAAAGCTAACTTCCATCGGCAAAAGGCTAACTTCCGTCGGCATTTGGCCAATGGAAGCGGGTAGATGGAAGTTAGCTAACTTCCGTCGGCTTCACGTGGCCGACGGAAGTTAGCGCCGAACTCTTCCACATCAGCAGAGGCACGCTAACTTCTGTCGGCTAGCCTGACCGACGGAAGTTAGGTGCCCCTAACTTCCGTTGGCTTTGGCCCTAGCCGACGGAAGTTAGCCTTTCTGCCCACGTGGCCGAAAGCAGCTAACTTCCATCGGCTATGGTCAAAGCCGACGGAAGTTAGCTGGTATTTTTTTTTGTTTTTCCTGGTTCCACTACTCACACTCACATCCAACCACAATTTATATCACATTCACATATAACATCCAAAATCACATTCAAACTTCACATATAACATCCAAAATCAATCTCACATCCAAATTCACATCCAAACTTCACACATCACATCCAAAGTCACATAACACAACTGTATTCACATCGAAAGTCACAGTACACATCTGAATTAACATATACCATCCAAATTCACATACAAAGTCACATAACACATCGAGAGCGACATACAAAGTCACATTTGTCCATATACTCACTAATCGCCCACATTTGGGTCGCGGGCACCGCCGCTGCCTCCCGCTTCATCCACATTTGCCCCGGAGGCTCCATCCTGACCAGGCGTAGTAACTCTAAAGAAATAGACAAAATTAGAGAACAAACTCAACTACCCTTCTAAATGCTAACTTAAGTATCTCAAGTAACGATATGTCAGGAGGTACCTCAAGTGATGTAGGAGGTAGTGGTGGTGGCGGGGGAGGTATTGGTGGTGGCGTGGGAGGTAGTGGTTGGAACAAGGACATGTCAAATCTACCATGTTGCTGGGCTAGTTGCTACACATGTTGTAATGTAATCAGTTAGTTCTAAACCTATTTCTGAATACTTTTTAAGTGCAACACTATAAACTAAATTTACTTGGATCATCGCCTACTGTTGTGTTAAGCAGACGGTATAGTACTCTTGTTGTTGCCTATTGTGCTCGTCGCGCCGCCTCATTTCCTCCCTCAGCTGAACCACCTTCAGGTTTGCTTCTGAGCGACGATGGCTGGAGCCACCTCTGACGGAGCTCTGCGACAACTGAGCTGACTTCTGAGCTCTCACCGCTCTCGAGTCAATAACTCCATTGAACATGGAGTACCTGCAACATTGAATGAGTTTACACAAAACATTGATAAAAACATTGTCTCACCGTCCATGGCTTTTTCCACCTCCGCTGGAGTACATGGACATTTGGTCGATAGGTTCTCTCCGCCAATCATAGTCCTCTCCATGGAGTCGAACCATGTGTTCACCATACTACGCCTGCAAAAAACAACATGTCCGATTAGACGGAGAAAAATGAAATTACGCAAACTCTTAACATTGCTAACATCTCACCAAATGGTCCGTGGTTGTCTGGCTACACAAGACATCTGGCTGTGTAGGATCACTTCCTTTGTGACCAGAAACATACACCTCTATGTCACTTGGCACGTTGCCAGATTTAGCTTTCTGTACAGTAGAAATGAGTTAGTCACATTACAATGTATCTATAATAGAGAGTGACAGAAGGAGGTCTTACCATGCGTTTAGCGTGGCGAATATGTCCATCGACACCATATCTGTGCTTTGGGTCCGTCCCATGGCATTGTCTTTTCTGCTCGAAAGTCTTCTTGAATGCAGTTGAAGACCAAATCTTGCAGAATTCGAAATATGCATCCTCGCGGTTTGCAAACCACGGAATCCTCACCTGAACAGAGATGCTATTTGTATTATATGACAACAAATCTCAACAATCGAAGATTTAAAAAGTTAGAATTGTTTATCGAACGATATTGTTCTTTAGTCAAGTATATTGTGGATGCACCCATTGCCTTGCTTATTCGTTGCCCTAGCTTCTCCTTGTAGTAAGCATTATTTTCTTGAATGCGGGCATACGAAATAGCGTCCTTCACCACCTTGTGTGCATTATTGTTGAAGACTTGAAGGGCATGATTATGGTGATTGCCGACTTCTAGCAAGCAAAAGCGTAACTGCAAAAGTCATGATTAGTAAAGTGTTGTAACTCGAAAATCTTTGTGTTAAAACTAAAAGAAGATTGAAAAAACACATACTCAAAAGTCAAGAGACACCGCCCCCTGAGCAGTTCTGTGGCGCCCGTCAGGAGCAAACCGGTACTGGTCCCATGTCTGGCATAGAACCCGCTCACCGGTCGGCATTGTCAACACCCCTGGGTAGTGCAGACGACACAAGTTACCCAATATCTGGTTAACCTGCCTGACACTCGAAGTGCCGTAAAACCGAGAGTCAATCCAAGATCTAGAAATACATAATAAATAAAGTTAGTTTACAGAAAGAAATTTTTTGAAAAAAAAGCAAAACAACAGAAGAGTATTAGACTTACCCGTCACCTACAGGCGTAATATCGATCTTGGCTCCACCGGAAGAGACTACTGGTGGGGCGACCAGGTGGCTTGTCCTGAAAGATACAGAGGACCTGGAAGCTTCAGCCCCCTCCTCCTGACCCGCAGCCTCCGGGTCATCCCCCTGCCCCGCACCCTCCGGGTCACCCCCCGCCCCGCACCCTCCGAGTCATCCCCCTCCTGCCCCCCACCCACCGGATCATCCTCATGACCCGCACTCTCCAAGTGTTCTTCCTCCTACAAAATAGTATTGAAACAATTACTAATAGTTTATAACTGGCATAAAAATCAATCTGAAAGTTACCTCATCATCCAGTTGAAATGCAATAGGCCGACCAATTAATGTCCGATCTATGCATCTCAGGAGCTGCTCTTGACGATGTCTATTTGAAGAAGAGGAACTACCCTAGAATAGGGTGTCCTCCTGACTCGTCGGTGTACTCACCGGAGTACTCGCCGATGTACTCCCCAAGTGGAAGAGCTTCCTCGTGACACTCTTCACCTTTTTCGACATCTTATTCAAAACAAGCACAAACGAGCATTTATTAGTAAAGAAGGTTTGAACATATGAAAAAAACATGTAATATGAAGTATATTACATATGCATGTATGAAAACAATTACTTGTCAATTATCATCAAAGTCAGGATCAATTTGTCCTTTTCTCCCCAAAGCACGCCATGTTACTTTTTTCTTCTTATGTTGGTGTTTCCTTTTCTCGGGAACTGCTACATCATTAGAATCACCAAGAAAAGAATCTGCTGGCGATTCTGACTCTACTCTACATTAAACGAAGTTGGCAATTCATCATCTTGGTAAACCTCATCGTCCTCTTCAACCTCCAATTGATAAGCGCCATCACTAGGGGTGTGTAGATGTTCCCGAGGATTCACTTTGTAGACTACCCACCAAGCACTTAGTTTTTCACATGGGTACGACATATAATACACCTGCTCGACTTGGTGAGAAAGGACAAAATTATCGCAACCACATAATCGTTCCGCGTGTTTGACTTCAACCATCCCAAATTGGTTTTCTCGAGTACCATGTTTAGGGTCAAACCAATCACAATCGAAGAAGACTACTTTAATCTCCTTATTCCCGGCAAAATTGTACTCGATTATATTTTTGATGATTCCATAATACATAGTTTTGTGTCCTTGTCCATCAACGACCCTTGTAACAACTCCAGTATTAGTTGTTGCCGCTAGAGGTCGATATGCTTCAAAAATAATTGAACGGAAGCGGAAACCATTAACATCATAGCGACCATAACTTTTGGCACTAATACTTCCGTAAGAGAGCTGTCGCAAGTCTATATGTACATTGTCAGCGAGCACACACTGCAAATCATACGAGATTATAAGATAATTAACCTAATAGAGTAAAATAATACGTGTCACAAAAGGTAAGGATTTACATGTTCTCTGAACCAAGTGAGGAAACTAGGCCCGCCAATTTCTCCTTCTCGACGCAATTTATCTAATTGCTTCTCCGTTGGTTGACGACCAGACATCAAGTATTTCGAATCAAACATATTGTCATTGTAACGAATAGGTAAACAAACGGGTATAAAATTTGGAGGTAAAATATAAAACTAAAAAGAATTTATTTACGCGTAATATTGTTCCATCTCTTCCATATTTGAGTACATGTAGAGCAAGGCATATGTTCATTCTTCCTGAGTTACATAATATGTCGTGGAGACACCAACAGTTATGCCCTTCTACCCAAAAATTTGGAGATCACTACAAGGATGGTCTTCATCCATATGGTACCGTGTAGTAGGTGTGTTGACATTGTGATGCTCAGCGAAGTATACACTAATGAAGTATGCTATCTCTTTCAATTTAAATTCTTCTGCGATGCAACCTTCAACTCTGGCCTTATTACCAACATCGCTCTAAGCTTCTTTAGGGACCTTTCAATATGATAAATCAACCTATATTGCATAGGGCCACCTACCTTAGCTTCATATGGCAGATGAACCAGTAAATGTTGCATTGGATTGAAGAACCCTGGAGGAAATATTTTTTCCAATTTACATAAAAGCATCAGGATCTCTTTCTCTAGCATCTCCATCATATCTTTCTTAATTTTTTTGCACAAAGTTGTCTATAAAATGGCTCAGCTCAGCTAACGCCTTCCACACATCATCATTCAGGTACCCGCGAAACATTACAGGAAGGAGTTTTTCCATTATTATGTGGTAATCGTGACTTTTCAATCCATTTAATTTCCCTGTCTTCAAATTCACAGCTCTTCTAAATCCCGCGGCGTAACCATCTGGGAATTTCAAATTTTTCAACCACCTAATTACTTGTTTTTTCTTTAGGTTTTAAACAAAATGGGGCACGTGGCTTGCAACCACTATTCGTCAACTCAAGGGTTGGTCGATTACAAATCTCATCTAAATCTCTTCTCGCCTTTACATTATCTTTTGTCATGTCTGCAAAATCCATACATATACTTATAATGCTTTCACCAACATTATGTTCCTAATGCATAACATCAATGTTGTGCATCAAAATTAGTGATTTGACATACGGCAGTTCCCATAAGCCACATATGTGGGTCCAATTATGTTCGGTTCCGAATCCTACAAATCCATCCTCATTTTCATTAAGGACCAACTCATTCAGCATATCAGCAATTTCTTTACCATTTAAACGCCTTGGTGGCCCCTTTACAACAACATTGTCCTTTTTGAAATTGTTTCTACGTAACCTAAATGGGTGATTCATGGGCAAATAACATCTATGACAATCAAAGTAACAAATCTTTCCCCCAAAGTTTAGACGGAAACAATCTGTGTCCTTCGCGCATATCGGACATGTTAACCTTCCATGACAACTCCAACCAGAAAAAATACCATATGCCGAAAAATCATGGACCGACCATAGATATGCAACTCGAAGATTGAATTTTTGCTTCTGGTCATAGTCATATACTTCAACTCCTTTCCACAATTGCTTCAACTCTTCAATTAAGGGCTTCAGCATCACGTTTAGACGTGTTCCAGGATGCTCTGGACCGGGTATAATGAGACACAGGAACATAAATTCATATTTCATACAAAACGAAGGTGGAAGGTTGTATGGAATAGCAAACTCAGGCCAACAAGAGTACGATGATGCGGTTACATTGAAAGGCGTGAATCCATCTGTTGCCAACCCGATGCGAACATTCCTTGCATCACTAGCAAAGTCTGCATCAAAATCATCTAGAGCCTTCCATGCCTCACCATCAGATGGGTGCACCATTACTTGATTATTCTCACGTACACCTTCTTTATGCCATCGCATATGTCTAGCAGTTTTCTTTGAGAGAAACAATCGTTTCACCCGAGGTGTAAGAGGCATGTAACGAAGTTGCTTATGAGCAACCTCTGTCGTCACCTTCTCTCCGTCTTCATTTCTGACCTCTACGAATCTCGGTTTACCACATTTTAAGCATTTCACCTCACAACTATGTTCTTTCCAGAAAAGCATACAATTATCTCGGCACACATCAATCTTCTCATACTCCATACCAAGAGCAGAAAGCATTTTCTTTGACTAGTACATGTCTTTTGGCACCTTATGGTTCTTAGAAAGGATATCGCTGATTAGATTCAAGATCTCCTTATAACAATTGTTGGAGAATGCAAACTTTGACTTAATGGCCATAAGACCGGTCACGAAATCGAGAACGCTTACGGTGGTGTGCTGATGCAATGGCTCTTCTGAGGCTCGAAGGATGTCAAAAAACTTTTGAACCTCTGGTGTTGGCTGATCCTCAGGGTTTGATTCAAACTCCGTTCGTATAGCATCAAGCATCTCATCCATCCTATCGTCAGCAACGCTATCATCTTTTTCTTCCACTACTAATACATTTTTTTCACAGCCTGTCTCGCCGTGAAAAGTCCAAACTTCATAACCTGGCACGAAACAATATTTGCAAATATGCAATGACAACGTCCTCTTGTCTTGCCAACGAGAATTTCTACACTTCATGCATGGGCACCTCGCGCCAGTGTTTGTTGTCAAAGTGAATGCACGATCAACAAATTTGTCAGCGTTGATTACCACTCCCTCGTGTGAGCTCCACTTTTCATCCAACCACTATACATCCACCGTCGGTCGTCCTCAGCCATTCTATAGGCAAAACATTCATTTAATCGAGAATGCATCATAGCTACTAGACGTTTTCTACATACCACGGGACGATGTATATACGAAAAGATAGGTCCTAAACCCAATCAATAGTGACCGACAGAACGTGGTATTTATGACGAGTCATGAGTACGAACAAAATTTCAGGAGCATAACCACGCTGTTCTCCAAATGCACGCCTAATAGTGGTGCAAGGGAGAACAACAAGGTTATGTCACTGAAATCTCGTTCGGACTCATGACTCATCATAAATAGCATGCTCTGTCGACCACTCCGAGGCTGTCCAAAAAGGGACAATTCCGGACCTACAGATCTCACACGCATGACACGTGTGAGACATGTTGGTCCGAAACGGGTGACGCATAGGTTTCGTTACACTATTTACGTTGGTGTCAAATAAAAAATTGCATACGAAAAGAATATATATAAGAAATTATACATATATATAATATACTAATCATCATAATGAAATCATCAACAAACCACAAATTAATACAAGAATATAATTAATATCATATATAATAGCACATCGCAAATGAAACAGTTGTAATAAAATAAATAGTCAATGTAAAGAATCAATTTCCACTTGACATGCACTAGCAAATGAATAAATTATTACTTATATCACATACTACGACAATATTTAAGGGTCTATCATACAATAAATCTCGATCCATCCACTACGACAAAATTGTTGCTAATATAACCTAGAGGAATCACTACAATCCACTATGACAAAATTCACAAATCAAAAGTGAAGAAAATTCTTAAAGCGGAAAAAAATACTTTGTAACGGTGGATCGGAGGCCGGCGGGCGACGAAGGCCGACGAGCTGCGACGGGCGGCGGCCGGCTGAACATCGCATATGAAACATATTAATACATGAACAATTTTTTTAACATCACAACATATATTGCATATAAATATTGCAGCATATATTCACATTTCACAATTTAATTCAATTCACAATTCACAATTCAATTCAATTCACACCATTTATTCACAATTCACAATACAATTCACAAAGTAAACAATAATTCAATCACAATGCAATTGAGGAAATTATATAGAGGATCAAGAGGGATAAAAATTACTTTTGGCGGACATGGCGACGGTCAGCGATGGTCGGCGGCGGTCGGTGAGCGATGGACGGCAGTGGTCACCGGGCGATGGACGGCGGTGGCTGGCGGCGGGGAGCTCGTGCGGCCGGCAGTAGGAGGGCGCGCGCTCGGCCGGCGTCGGGGTAGTGTAGGGCGCTCGGCCGGTGGCGGTGGGGCAGGGCGGTGGGCCGGCGGTGTGTGGCCGGGCCGGCAGGCCAGGAAGCGGTGGGCTGGCGGCGGGCAGCCGGGCGGCGGTATGGGCCAGAGGCGCGCGCCGACACGGGCAGGAGGCAGCAAGGGCGGGCGACGGCTGCGCGGGTGAGAGTCAGCGAGGGCGCGGGCCGGAGGTGGGCGCCGGCAGCATGGGCGGGATGCGGTGCGAGAGGCGGCGGCGTGGGCCGGAGGTGGGCGGCGGTGGCACGGGCGGGAGGAAGTGGTGCGAGCTGGGCGTGGGAGGCAGCGGCGCGGGCTGGGCGTGGGAGGCGGCGGCGTGGGCTTAGGCGGCAGGTGTGGCCGCGTACAGGGAGTTAGGTCTCCCTATATGCGCGCGGTTGAGGAAAAACCCCCTAACTTCCATCGGCCAGCATTAAAGCCGACGAAACTTCCATCAGCCACTGTGAAAAGCCAACAGAAGTTAGTTAACTTAACTTCCGTCGGCCACTTGAGGCCGACGAAAGTTATTTAACTTCCATCGGTTTTTCCAAAAACCGACGGAAGATATTTTAGCCAACAAAAACTTTATGTTTTCTTGTAGTGTCTGTGGATGATTTTGGCATCCGAATCAACAAGATCGTTCACCAACTCGTGATTCTCAACGACGCATGCAAAGAAGAGGACGTCGTGCATAAGTTCCTACAGGCACTACCAGATAGGTACAACCAAATCACGATGTCGATTGAAACCCTTCTCAACCTCAGCAAACTCTCCGTGGAAGAACTAATCGGATGGATCAAGACAGCTGAAGAGCGTCATGATTTTGGTGGTGGATCCGACTCCATCACCATGCTTAACCTCACGGAGGATGAACTTGTCACACATGTTGCAGTGAATATGAAGATCTCTAGTGGGGGATCCATGGGACACTTGAAGGGATCGTCCTCGTATCAAAAGCGAGAGTGTGGTCGTGGGCGTGCTTGCTCGAGCGGAGGTCCCAGGCTATCCAAGGGCGTAGGCAATGTCGGTGAGAAGATCGCTAACGACTAATGCATGTACTGCAAGAAAATGGGCCACTAGGCTCGTGATTGCCACAAGAAGAAACGTGATGATGCGGCTCATGCAGTCTAGGTAGAGGAGAAGGTCGAGGCCACTCTGGTGGTCGCAGCAGCATCTGTCAACGCGGTGACGCCTTCAACTCCACTTAGCACCCCGTCGCCGGTAGTGGAAGACTTCCCTATTCACCTTGATGAAGATAGGCCCTTCATCCAGCTCAGTGGAAATGGCGAGGGGGAAAGTGTAGGACCGAAAGTAGCGACCAGAGGGGGGTGAATGGGCGCCTAAAAATTTCTTGCTAAACTATGTACTAATCCCAACACCCAAAAGAAATTAAACAGACAAATAATATTTGCAAAGCAAATTATGCGAACCAAAGTTGTCTAGCCTAAAAATTGACCGGTGTCTTAATTGAAATGATATCAAAGCTAAACTAAAATAAAAATACTACAGCAAATAAAAACAAACACCTAGATAAATCACGAAATATTTATTTTTCAGTCTAAAAATAAAATAATAATTAAATGAATAAAAACTTGTAACATCCAGAAATTAATATAGAAATAAACCTAAAATATTTCAAATAAATCTAGAATAAAAATATTACTGCGACTATTAATAAATTTTTCTTTTTATATGAGCAGATTAAAGAATATTAAAATAAAAATATACGAGTACTAGAAATACTTAGGTAGATTAAATTACAAGAAAATTTCTAAACAAATTTTTTGCTAATTAATTAATACATGATTATCTCTAAAACTTATCTACTAAAAAATAGGAGATTAGAAACTTACCTTCGTCATCGGTCAAGTCGCCGTGCAGAAAATCCAACGCCGTGGCTGTGAGCGAAAATCCGGCCGGCCAAATGTTTTCCCGTCATGAAGTCCCGCCCCGCCGTGTGCGTACCAGCGCAAAAAAAATTCCTGCCAAAGAAAACAACGTGCAGCTGCTGGCCTCGTTTTGCGTGCCAAGGGAATACAAAAACAGTACGCGTATTCGTGGGGGCCCCGTTGCCGGAGCGTGGCAAAAAGCAAAAATAGGCTGCAGCCTAGCCACCGACCGCCGTGCGGCTCGGTCACCACGCAATCGTGGGGCCCACGCTAGGAAAAAAAGGCCTGCTGTGCTGCTTGCCAGGAGCTGCCGTGTGCGAGGACTGCTGGAGACGCGCTGCACAACGCCGTGAAGAAAGTACGCCGCCTGCCGCAGCTCTGGATGCTAGCCCCTGTGCGCTAGGTAGGGGCTATATCATTTGCCGCGTGGACGTGCTGGCGGTGGAGAAAACGAAGAGAAAACGATAGCTATGGCGGAAGGAAAAGTTGAACTGTAGATTGATCTCCGGAAAGAATAAAAATGAAAGTCATCTATCTCCAAGGGGATAAGGGCCTATTTATAGGCGAATCCTAATACATGAAAAGACTAATTTACCCCTAGGGTAAATTAAACTGACTCTAAAATAAATTCCGAAAATTACTAAAAATTATTAGAAAAATCACCTGACTCAAATAAAAATATTCTAAACTTAAAAACTAAATATTAATATCCTAAAAACGAATTAATCATAGATTGTCAGTTTTGTGCCCAAACTGACAAAGCGTCCACCGTCTTCGCACCGGGTACCCGGATTGGACCGACCCGACTCCACAGCATCCTCAGCCCGGCAATCGCTCGCCGTCCTTATACCTGAGTCAAACCTAGTCAACAGACCAGTGGATCATCTTCCGCTCCTAGCCATGTACCCAGATTGGGCCAGCCCGACCCCGCGGCTCCTCTGCCTGGATGTCGCTTGCTGCCCGTGTAACTGAGTCACATGCACCTCAGACTCGGCAGGTCTTTATTTCTCTTCTTCTTTGACTTTCGTTGACAATCACTCATCACATCTGGAATATCAAAACCATATTCTTCAACATGGTTTCTCATAAAGCACACGCTTGATACTCGACACCGATGCGACAAATCACATGACGCCGATACGTTATGCCTTCGCCAACATTGACACTAGCATCCATCGGTCGGTGCGTTTTGGTGATGGCTCTGTGGTCAGTATCGAGGGGTGCGGATCCATTCTTTACACCTACAAGAAAAAGAGAACACCAGATGCTCACAGGTGTGTATCACATCCCCAAGCTGACAACAAATATTGTAAGCCTTGGGCAACTAGAGGAGGATGGCTACAAGATAGTTATCGAGCATGGCTTCCTTCGCATCTGGGATCAGCGACGATGGCTCCTAGCGAGGGTGTCTCATTCTCCAAGTCGCCTCTACATCCTTCATCTCAATATTGGCATGCCTGTGTGCCTGGCGACAAGGAGCAGCGAGACTGCATGGCGGTGGCATGCAAGATTTGGGCACCTTAGCCAAAGATCGAGCAGATTGATAAAGTGTGCGATGCCTACCTGACCGGGAAATAGTGTTGACATCCGTTTCGGGCGACAAGCAAGTTTCGCACCGCTCATTGCCGTGAGCTGGTTAACGCGGATGTCTGTGGCCCCATCACACCACATACTCTAGGAGGGAGACACATGTTCCTGCTCACCGTCGATGACAAGAGCTGCTTCATTTGGCTCACATTGCTATGCTCAAAGGACGAAGCCACGACTTCCATCATTCATCTGCAAGCTCGACTAGAGGTGGAGGCAGGGCGCAAACTGGGCACCTTGCACACTGATCATGGTGGGGAATTCACGGCGAATACGTTTGGCGACTACTACTTCGAGTAGGAAATTCAGCGTCACCTCACCGCCCCCTATATGCCCCAACAGAACGGAGTCATTGAGCGCCGGAACCAGACCGTGCGTGGCATGGAGAGGAGCATGCTCAAGGAGATAAGCGTTCTAGGCTAATTCTAGGGCGAGGCGGTGATGACGGCTGTGTTCATTATCAATCGGTCACCGACAAGAAGCATGGAGGGGATGACACCATTTGAAGCGTGGTATGGATATAAGCCACCTATGCACTTCTTCCGTGTCTTCGGATGTGTGGCACATGTAAAGAACACTGGCGGACACCAGAGCAAGCTTACTGATCACAATACACTGATGGTGTTTATCGGATATGAGCCGGGGTCCAAGGCATACAGGTTTTTGAATCCAATTACGGAGCATGTCATCGTATCACGTGATGCTGTTTTTGAAGAAGGTCGTGCATGTAACTGCCATGAAGGGCAACAGGACTCTAAAGCCGCCGACATCGAGCCATTCATCGTCGAGTACATGACTGTGCCTGCAGAGTCTAGTTTCTCCAGGGGGGCATGATGCTGAGGAGGTGACACCGGAGCCTGCTTCACCAATCTCTCTAGTGTCACCAACGGCAACGCCGCCTCAGACTCCTACGCCGACTGCAGATGGTTGTGAGTCTCTCACGCCCATCCAGACATCACCACTCCTATCGCCAGTGGAGTCGATTGAATTTGTCTCGCCTCCTGGTGGTGCACCGGACCTCGACGCAGAACATGACGATGATGCACCTCTACGTTTCCGCACCCTCGACAACGTCCTTGGTCCATCGTCGCCACCAGGATGGGCTAGGATTGCTCTAGATGCTGAACTACTGCTCGTGTTCGGGGACAAGCCCACCACATTTGAGGAGGCACATAGAGACGAGAATTGGAGACAGGCGATGGTCGAGGAAATGTGTTCTATTGAGCAGAATAGAACATGGACTCTAGTCGATCTCCCTCCAGATCATCGTCCAATTGGTCTGAAATGGATCTACAAGCTAAAGCGGAATGAGAAGGGCTCCATCGTCAAGTATAAAGCTCAACTAGTCGCCAAGGGATACATTCAGCAAGCCAGGCTATGCTGAAGTGTTTGCTCCGGTAACTAGAATGGAGTCCGTGAGGATGGTGCTTGCCATGGCGTCGCGCGGAGGCTGGTATGTACATCATATGGATGTTAAATCAGTGTTTCTAAACAGTGATCTACATGAAGAAGTATACGTACTGCAACCTCCTGGTTTTGTAGCTGCTGGTCATGAAAGCAAGGTGCTAAGGTTAAAGAAGGCACTGTACGGGCTCAAGTAGGCTCCACGCGCGTGGAATAAGAAGCTCGACAGCAGCCTACGTGATCGTGGTTTCATCAGATGTGCTACTGAACATGGGTTATACACTCGAGGCATCGTGACATCGCGAGTGATTGTCAGTGTCTATGTCGACGACCTTATTATCACGGGATCCAATTCAGAAGAGGTCAAGACATTCAAGTAAGAAATGAAGCGCCTGTTTCACATGAGTGATTTGGGGCTGCTGTCATATTATCTCGGAATCGAGGTGAAGCAAAACAGGTGGAGCATCTCGCTGAGGCAAGCAGCATATGCTCAGAAATTGCTTGAAAAACTGGTCTAAAGGATTGCAATCCCAGCTATACTCCTATGGAGGTGTGCTTGAAACTCAGGAAAGACAGCGCTGCAGCTGAAGTTGATGTCACTATGTACCGGAGTTTGATCAGAAGCCTGTGATATCTGGTACACACTCGGCCTGACATCACGTTTGCCATCGGTTTTGTAAGCAGGTTCATGGAGAATCCCAAGCAAGATCATCTGGTGGCTGTGAAACATCTTCTTCTCTACATATCAGGCACCATTGACTATGGCATCATATACTCTAAACAATAAAATGAGAAGCATTCCCTTGTGGGTTGCAGTGATAGTGACTTGGGGGGAGACATCGATGATAGGAAGAGCACCACCGGCCTGATTTTCTTCATCGACGGCATGCCAATCTCGTGGCAATCCCAGAAGTAGAAAGTTGTAGCACTTTCCTCCTGTGAAGCTGAATACATTGCAGGGGCAGTGGCGGCATGCCAAGTTGTGTGGCTTTCAGGCCTTCTGAAAGAGATGACAGGAACTGAGCCCATGTCGCCTATCCTGAAGATTGACAATATGTCTGCAATTACTCTCAGCTGGAACCCTGTTCTTCACGACCGAAGTAAGCACATTGATATGAAGTTTCATTACATCCGTGAATGTGTGGAGAGCGGGAAGATCAAACTGGACTATGCAAGCAGTGATAATCAACTTGCAGATCTCCTGACGAAGGCATTGGGATGCATCAAGTTTCAAGAGCTGCGTGAACCAATTGTGGTCGTTCCGCTGAAGTGAATGAGACTGGATTTAAGGGGAGAAATGTTAGTAATTCCAATTCGTTTACAAGTAGGTTTTAGTTGCTTTCTTATTTTCAATAAGCTGTGGGCTCATGTTTGAGCGCGTCTGCAGGAGTGTTTGCATGGTTGTTAGTTTGTTATGGAGTCCAGGTCGCATGGTTGCGCTTCTGTCGCGTGATAGCGCGATTAGAGTGGCAACATGGCGTGTGTGGTGTTAGTGTTGGTAGCCATGTTCTTGTAGTTTGCTTTTATCACATATAAATTGCAATACAGAAAACACTACGGAGGTTTTGCGCGGCACTAAAGTCTTGTGTTCCCAATTCTGGGCTAGTTCTTGGTATAGTGAAAATGCAACACAATCTTAGTACAGTAAATTTCTACTATAATGTGAGATATCATGTTTTCTCTAGCTTCACTACTACAAAGCGACACTGTAGCGGCGGGCAAAAACGACCTATAGTGGCGAGCATCCAGTCCGCCACTGCTCTAACGCCACTGCTATCGCTGGTTAGCAGTGGCAGTCAGAGCGCCCGCCACCGCTGTGTCAATAGCAGTGGCGGGCGCGCTGACCTCATCTGCCCGCCAGTACTATTGATAACAGCAGTGGCGGGCAGATGATGTCAGCGCGCCCGCCACCACTGTGTCAACAGCAGTAACGGGCAAGCTACCTCATCTGCCCGCCACTGCTGTGTATAAGCCATAACACAAAATGTTGTGATCCCACAAACCAAAACATAGAAATTATATGCTTCACACAGCCATCCACATACACAGCAGCAAAACATCCACATATCCACATACACAGCAGCAAAACATCCACATATCCACATACACATCCACAACAACAACACATCGACACAACAACCATCCATCTCATCAATTTTCAAAAATTTACAAAGTTTACATTCTTCCAGTTTATGTTTCACAATAACCATCCATCAACACAATAACCATTGTTTCACAAATATATGCTCATGCGGTTTATGTTTTCTTGGAAGGCCAACTCATATCTTAATTGGTTCGCCTTTTCATTCTTCCGGCCCAATCATACAGAGTTGGATGCTTGGCCACTTCACTCTCAGGATCGAAAAATACTCCAAGCTCATGAAGAATCTCATGCATCATGAAGCGGCACATCCTTGATACGATTTCCTACATTTGTGATTCAGAGAGTTGGCTCTTCTGGGCAACAGTTGATGGACCTGACACCTGCATACGTAAAATATAAGTACATACGCTGCAAGTTATATTAGATTAACACACAAGAAATCAACTTACTTCTTTAGTATCCTCAGATACTGTCCGCCCAAACTTTCCTAAGTTATTGCTCATGAAATCACAAGTATAGTAGCCACAATGCATGGAACCAAGAGATTGTTTGTGACACTTCAAAATAGACAAAGTTAGAACGATATATAGTTTGGCTTTATCAATTGAATTAACAAATTTCAAAATATAATATTACCGGATAGTTGGTTCTGATAAGCATTTCTTTCGGCCTCTGAGGATCATGTGGGCCACCTAACTTTTCCACGTAGTATCTATATGCACTCTGAATAACATTTAATATATCTTGATATTCTTTTTTGGGTTTGTCGAGTGAGTCGAGCACATAAACCCTTGAGCTCTTTGGGTATATCGGAAGTGCAATCCAATGATCACTATCGAATGAAGTAATATATGATTATGTTAGTTTCATAATCGATAAAACGTGATTAAGTGGATATAGTGGGTATACTTACTTAAAGTTATATGCCCCACTTATCATTTCTCTGTCCTTCCATTGATCCATGCACCGCGCAATATACAACGCGGCACAACTCCTTTTGTTCTTCTTAAGTTTGTCTTCGTCTTTATTGAACATCTTTCTTTGAAATTTTTTCTTACCCATAGTCCAGTACTTGCTATCGTTCTGGTTTAGTGTCGGGTTCAGCGCACTTTGGCTTATTAATGACGGGTTTAAGTACCCATACAATTTAGACTCGTCACCGCGTGAGTTACAACTGCATATGTTATAAAACAATAGTAAACTGATCACAGTGTTGTTTAGGCCTCAACATATTTTGTGTAGCTTTTCAAAATGTTCATGGCTGCCATGAAACCGTGTGCACATCCATTCCCTGTCAGCAACACGAGAAAGAAGAAGTTGTTGACAGGAATGGATGTGTCACACGGCTTGATGACATACATGAGATAACTCAATAACAATTTGCATCATAGGCCTCTAAAAGGAATTGCAGAATCTAATGTTGGCCTTCAGCCGGATGCATGAACTTGAGGATTAGTATATAGTAGCCTTAGAAATAATAGCAGTAGTAAACTGATCACAGTGTTGTTTAGGCCTCAGCATATTTTGTGTTGCTTTTCAAAATGTTCATGGCTGCCATGGAACCATGAGCACATCCATTCCCTGTCAGCAACACAAGAAAGAAGAAGTTGTTGACAGGAATGGATGTGTCTCACGGCTTGATGACATACATGAGATAACTCAATAACAATTTGCATCATAGGCCTCTAAAAGGAATTGCGGAATCTAATGTTGGCCTTCAGCCGGATGAACTTGAGGATTAGTATAGTAGCCTTGGAAATAATAGCAGTAGTAAACTGATCACAGTGTTGTTGAGGCCTCATCATATTTTGTGTTGTTTTTCAAAATGTTCATGGCTGCCATGGAACCATGAGCACATCCATTCCCTGTCAGCAACACGAGAAAGAAGAAGCTTTGACAGGAATGGATGTGTCTCATGGCTTGATGACATACATGAGATAACTCAATAACAATTTGCATCATAGGCCTCTAAAAGGAATTGCAAAATCTAATGTTGGCCTTAAGCCGGATGAACTTGAGGATTAGTATATAGTAGCCTTAGAAATAATAGCAGTACTAAACTGATCACAGTGTTGTTTAGGCCTCAGCATATTTTGTGTTGCTTTTCAAATATGTTCATGGCTGGCATGGAACTGTGAGCACATCCATTCCCTGTCAGCAACACGAGAAAGAAGAAGTTGTTGATAGGAATGGATGTGTCCCACGGCTTGATGACATACATGAGATAACTCAATAACAATTTGCATCATAGGCCTCTCAAAGGAATTGCAGAATCTAATGTTGGCTTTCAGCCGAATGAACTTGAGGATTAGTATATAGTAGCCTTAGAAGTAATAACAGTAGTAAACTGATCACAGTGTTGTTGAGGCCTCAGCATATTTTGTGTTGTTTTTTCAAAATGTTCATGGCTGTCATGGAACCGTGTGCACATCCATTCCCTGTCAGCAACACGGGAAAGAAGAAGCTGTTGATGGGAATGGACGTGTCACATGACTTGATGACATACATGAGATAACTCAATAATAATTTGCATCATAGGCCTCTAAAAGGAATTGCAGAATCTAATGTTGAGGATTAGTATAGTAGCCTTAGAAGTAATAACAGTAGTAAACTGATCACAGTGTTGTTGAGGCCTCAGCATATTTTGTTGCCATAGAACATTAGAGGGAAAAACAACACAAAATATGTTGAGGTCTTAACAACACTAGAGAGAGAGAACAACACAATCTCCTAACTTGAGAATTAATATAGTGGCTTCGGAAGTAATAGCTGACTACTGTAGCCAAGAAGAGTTTTCATACATTTCCCACCTTTGACACTGTGATCAGTTTACTACTGTAGCCTCAGAAGTAATAGCAGTAGTAAACTGATCACAGTGTCAAAGGTGGGAAATGTATGAAAACTCTTCTTGGCTACAGTAGTCAGCTATTACTTCTGAAGCTACTATATTAATCCTCAAGTTAGGAGATTGTGTTGTTCTCTCTCTCTTGTGTAGTTGAGGCCTCAGCATATTTTGTGTTGTTTTTCAAATATGTTCATGGCTGCCATGGAACCGTGAGCACATCCATTCCCTGTCAGCAACACGAGAAAGAAGAAGTTGTTGACAGGAATGGATGTGTCACACGGCTTGATGACATACATGAGATAACTCAATTACTATTTCCATCATAGGCCTCTAAAAGTTGTTCTAAAAAAGTGGTAATGTGGTATGCAATATTTCTCATGGCATAACTTAGATATAGAAGACTTCACTCAAGAACTAGAGGGGGGGTGGATAGGCGCCTCGACAAAATTCTTTCGAATTAGATGGCCCTTTCAAAACACCCAACACTCCTCCAAACTTAATCACAGATTTAGCTCCAATGAGTCAAATTAAAAACTATATCACAAACATGCTATTTAATCTTTATGTCTGATCAAGAAATCAGAATTTAAACAAACTTATGTGTTTAGCACCATACAAATAAAAATGTAATCATGGTTGTCACGGCGCCCTAGCGAAACCAGTCACCAGGGGGCCGACTGGATGCCTAGGCGCCTAAGCGGGCGCCTAGGCGTTGCCTAGGCGACCAATTAAATTCAGCAAACAGAGGTAAGCACTTTGCATTTCAGCAAACATATCCATAGCACACATGTCCATAGCAAAAAGAGGGCATACTTCATAGTTCATACTTCATAGCACACAACCACACATGCAAAATAAAGTTTCACACAAAAGCAGTAGGTAAATATAGAGACTAAAAGCAGTAGGTAAATATAGAGACTAAAATCAGTAGGTAAATATAGAGACTAAAAGCAGTAGGTAAATATAGAGACTAAAAGCAGTAGGTAAATATAGAGACTAAAAGCAGTAGGTACAAAGTTTAGCAACCTGAACGGGGACGGGGATGGCGACGTGCGCTCGGGGAAGGGGATGGCGGCGATGGCTCCAAGACGGCAGCGCGGGGTCTGGGGACAGCGACGTGGGCTCCGGTGACAGGCGGAGCTCGGGGCGACGGCGGTGACGGGTTCCGAGGGTGGCGGCGCGGGCTCTAGGACGGGGATGGCGGCGTGCGTCGGGGACGGGTTCCGAGGGTGGCGGCGCGGGCTCCCGGACAGGGATGGCGGTGTGCGACGGCTCTGAGGCGGCGGCGAGGGGTCCGGGTACAACGACGCGGGCTCCGGTGACAGGCTTTGAGGATGACTGCGATGGCTCCAAGGTGGTGGCGAGGGGTCCGGGGACACCAACGGCTCTTTGACGTCGGTGACGGGCTTTGGGGATGACAACGACAACGGCGGCGCGGGCTCTGGAGGCGGCAGCAACTGGCGGGAGAAGATTAGGGCTTAGGGTTTTCAGATGGCGGGAGTGAAAAATTTATATAGGCGGATTAGTAGTGGCGGGCACACGCTGATGTCAGCATGCCTGCCACTGATATTTATCGTAGTAGTGGCGGGCAAAGACATAGTAGTGGCGGGCCGCTGACGTCACCGACCGCCACTACTAGGGTTTAGTCTGGGCGGGTGGAAAAAAGTATAGTAGTGGCGGGCATACGCTGACGTCAGCATGCCCGCCACTACTAAAAGGATAGCAGTGGCGGGCTGGTGACATCATCATGCCCGCCACTACTAATCCGCTGCTGGTGGGGTTATCTAGCATACGTTGCCACTCATGTCGAGTAACACATTGTATAGCGCAGTGGTGCGGGGGTTGCTTTGGTGCCATGCGGTTCGAGGTTCGAACCTTGCTGCCTGCAGGCGGTTTGAGGTTCGAACCTTGCTGCTAGCATCCAAACATTTTTTTTACATTTCTATTCTAATTTTCATGACTTTTTTATTCATGTTTAAATTCTAGTTTGAACTTGATTTTTTTAACAATAAAAATACATCATAACTTATCAAATTTAAAAAAATGGTATTATTCTGCCTCACTTTACTTTTTCTCCCTTAGTTTACTGTTTTTATTTCATTAAGTGTGTTTTTATGATCAAAGTCAAAATAAGTTCAATTTGAACTACAAGACATGAAATAATTCACCAAAATTTATAGAAAAACCATATTCATGTTTTGACTATATAATTAGTTATTATTATCAAGTAAATTTAAAATCATCATAAAAAATGTAGGTTTCCATAACACTCGACCGACAACTTGTAGTTGATTCTTCCTTTGAAAGCAAAACCTATAGTTGATTCTTCCTTTCAACTTGAAACTTTTTGTACAATAAAAATACAACACCAATATTCTAATTGCAAAAATTGGTATCTTTCATTAACAGAAATTAGTATTTAAATGCAAAAAAGTCCACGTAGAGGTAGGGATTATCTAGCATACAGTGCACAAATAGCCGAGAAATACTTTGTAGCGCAGTGGTGCGGGGGGTTCTTTGGTGCCATGCGGTTTGAGGTTCGAACCTTGCTGCCGACAGGCGGTATGAGGTTCAAACCTTGCTGCTGGCGCCAAATCAACATTTTTTTCTGTTTTGTACTTTTTTAAATTTTCAGCACTTTTTTATTGATGTTTAAATCCTCGTTGAACTTGATTTTTTTTTTAACAATAAAAATACATCATAATTTATCAAATTTAAAAAGTTGGTATTTTTCTGCCTCAGTGTACGTCACTTGACTTAGTGGTGGCGGGCCGATGACATCATGCGACCGCCACTACTAAAAGGATAGCAGTGGCGGGCTGTTGACGTCATCCTGCCCGCCACTACTGCCTCTGGTGGGGTTATCTAGCATACGTTGCCACTCATGTCGAGAAACACTTAGTAGCGCAGTGGTGCGGGGGTTGCTTTAGTGCCATGCGGTTCGAGGTTTGAACCTTGCTGCCTGCAGGCGGTTTGAGGTTCGAAGCTTGCTGCTAGCATCCAAACATTTTTTTTACATTTCTATTCTAATTTTTAACATTTCTATTCTAATTTTCATTACTTTTTTATTCATGTTTAAATTCTAGTTTGAACTTGATTTTTTAACAATAAAAATACATCATAACTTATCAAATTTAAAAAATTGGTATTTTTCTGCCCCACTTTACTTTTTTATTTCATTAATAAACATGTACAATAAAAATACATCATAACTTATCTATAGTTTATTCTTCCTTTGAAATTGAAACTTTTTGTACAATAAAAATACAACACCAATATTCTAATTGCAAAAATTGGTATTTTTCTCCCTTAGTTTACTGTTTTTATTTCATTAAGTGTGTTTTTATTACATGTTGTTACGATATGATCGAGACTTTTGTAGCGCGGTGGTGCGGGGGCTCACTTTTGACACATCATGTTTATTTGAAAGCAAGTAAACAAACACAAGTCCAGGCTGGGGAAACCAGCTTACACATCGAAACGCACTACTGGTCAAACCCAAAAGAAAGATATGGTTTGGAGCTTCTTCTTCTTCCTCGGCACAAACCCAACCTATTTCTGGTTAAACAGATTAAAAGCCTCAACTTGCCAATCCTCAACCAACTCGGCATCATCAGGCAGTCTAAACTTCTCTCCATGTTCCTGAACAAGAAAATACACGCGACGACGATAGTGAGAACAACTTATTATCAATGATTGAATTGGATGATAAAAATATAAAATTTGCATAAAAAGAGGATCTTGCCTCCTTCCTCCTCTTGCTGTCGCATTGCTCTACATGCTTCCCTTTTCCACCGCTAGGCTCGGCATGTTTCCCTCTACCACCGGTTGTCTCATCATACTTCCGTCTGCCAACACTTACCCTATCTGGTTGCGGCGATCGCAAGTCGTCCTCCGAGTCAGAGTCCATTATGAGAATCACTTTCTTTGCCAAACAACTGCAAACTATACCATCATGTACCTTATGTTTACCGCATTTGCAAACCTCACACACGCCACTTGATGTAGAGTCTGAGGATCCACTGTTTGGTTCAATCTTAGGAGGAGCCATCTGCAATTTTTTTGTCACATTGATATAACATTACAAAACCCTAAGCTAGTATTATTATAGTGGAAATTTGTTTCTCAGAAATTTTTTATAGTACATTAAAAAATATTATTGTTATAGTGCATTCTACTAGTAATATTATACTAAATTATATTACCACGCATAAATTAATATAACAATTAGAAATCATTTTAACCCTAAGCTCGAATAAAATAAGACTAAAGATAGGTTATCTAACATTTACTGACTGGATGGCGGCGATGCGGGCGGCGCCGAGACGGGCTCCGAGGAAGGCGGCGACGGGCGGAGGGCAGCGGCGACGTGCTCCGGGACGTCGACGGCGGCGACGGGTGTGGAGGGGGGTGACACGGGAGTTTAGGGTTTAGAAAATGAATCTAGGTTTTCGGACGGCGGGAGTGGAAAGTATATATAGGTGTATTAGCAGTGGCGGGCATGCTGACGTCATTCTGCCTCCACTACTAATAGAGGGGATTATATATATATAGCATATAATACTCTTCCTACATTGACGTGAAACACTTAGTAGCGCAGTGGTGCGTGGGGCTCACTTGGGGCCATGCGGTTCGAGGTTCGAACCTCGCTGCCGGCAGGCGGTTTGAGGTTTGAACCTTGCTGTTGGCCCCAAAAATTAAATTTTTAAAAAAATTTCTATTGTTGTTTAATAAATTTTCTATTGATGTTTAATTAAATCCTCATTTGATCTTGAAAATGTTTTAACAATAAATGACATAATTGATTTTACAAATACGCACGCTAAACATAAATGATCTAGCCTTGCACTAATTTTCCATCGCCATTGGTGCGTAGATAAGGAATCACACTGCCAAATGACAGTTTTGCTTCAACCACATTGATCCTTGATATGTCAACGAAAAATGGCACCTCATCAAACTGATTGTATTCTTCTTCGTCTTCGACTCCATCAACTCTAACAATTCTTTGTTTTCCTGGAGCAACGATGTATTTTTTCTCATCTTTAGGATCAAGTATGTAAAATACTTGTGCCACGTATTGAGCGAGTATCCAAGGGTCATCTTTATAAGCCACCTTATTAAGGTCAACTATCGTAAACCCGTAATCATCCACCTCCACACCTTCTGGATGTCTGACCCACTGACACTTAAATACAGGGATTTCTATAGAGTTCCCATAGTTAAGTTCCCATATTTCTTCGATGTATCCATAGTAAGCATTCTTTTGTCCAGTGCTATCTTCTGCTTCTCCTCTGACACCATTATTTTGGCGCTGACTCTTTTGATCCTTTGCTTTGGTATAGAATGTGAAACCATTGATGTCATACGCTTGCCATGTTTTAACCATGCTCAATGGACCGTAAGACAATTTATTTATCATCATCTCTTCGTCGGTTTCTCCAATCGAAAGGTTTAGATCCCTCAGCCATGATGTGAAATAAATTTTGTGTTCTTTCATAATCCATTGTTCATCGCGATCTTCATTCTTTTCACGAAGCTCTTGCAGGTGTTGTTCAACATATGGTCTCATAATCGCCAACTGATGCATTACACTGTAATGTGATTCTCTTATTGTTTGGTAACTATTGTCTCGTATGATTTTCCTGCCTTTAGTTCCTTTACCAGTGAGTCTTCCATGGTGCCGGGACACGGGAACTCCTATTGGTCTTCCATCTCTTATGTAATCTGCGTAGCACTCAATGACTTCCTCAGTCGTGTAGCCCTCTATCATGGAACCCTCTGGATAAGCACGATTTCGTACGTAACCCTTGAAGATAACCATTAGACGCTCGTACGCATACATATTGTGCAGGTACGTTGGACCGAGAACAAAGATTTGGTCTGCTATATGTATCATATAGTGCTCCATAATATCAAAATATGAAGGAGGAAAGCACATCTCAAGTTGACACATAGTCTCCCTCATTTGTTTACGTAATTCATTTAACTCTTCAGTGTCGATCACCTTCTTTGATATGACATTGAAGAAGTGGCACATGCGTGTTATCACCATCTTCAGAAATGAATGTTTGACTCCTCTTACTGCGATGGCGAGGAATAGCCCAAGCATAACATGACAATCATGAGTGTTGTAGCCGCTCATCCTCAAATCTGCTACGGAGACAATATTCTTTATATTCGTTGAGAATCCTGTTGGAACTCTAATTCCATGTAGACAACTGAAGATTGATCTTTTCTCGTCAATTGTGAGGTTATAGCTAGCAGCCGGAAGGAAAAATTTTCCATTGGCCCTTTCCTGTGGGTGAAGCTCGGGTCTAATTCTGAGAGTTTGAAGGTCCCTTCGTACTTTGAGTCCATCTTTTGATTTGCCCGGTATGTCTAACAAAATACCGATAGTGCTTTCGAAGACATTCTTCTCAACGTGCATTGTATCGATAGCATGACCAATCTCCAACTCCTTCCAATAGGGCAAATATCTAAAGAAGATCGACTGCTTTTTAAATGGAGCGTCCTTTGAAATTTTTTCAGATTTCTTCCTCTTCTTTCTGAAAACAACTTTGATATTCTTTACCATTTCGAATAGAAATTTGCCATCTCGATTTCGTGGAGGCTGTCCAAGCTCGATTGTACCGTCGAAATGGTTCCTATTTCTTCGATATTTGTGGTTTTTTCGTAAAAATCTGCGGTGTCACATATATATCGTCTTAACGAATGATGGAAGATGCATAGATTCTGTCTGGTCCACACACACTACACATGCTGTCTTTCCTTTAACCTGTCCTGTTAGGGACATGCGTCCTGGGTTGTCAGCTATGGTGCAAAAGAATATGGCTCTTAGATTGAAGTGCTCTTTCTTGTGCTCATCCCACACACAGACACCATGTTCCCATAGACGTTTCATATCCTCCATCAAAGGTTCTAGAAAGATATCAATGTCATTGCCAGGTTGTTTTGGACCAGAAATTAGAGTAGTGAGTATAAGGTATTTTCTTTTATGGCACAACCATGATGGAATGTTGAACAAGCATAGAAAGACTGGCCACATACTATGTGGGTTCCTCATCTCACCGAAGGGATTCATTCCATCCGTGCTAAGTCCCATCCTGATATTTCTAGGATCGTCCGAGAAATCTGGATGGGCCAGGTCAAATGATTTCCACTGCCTATCATCCGCAGGGTGCCGAAGTTTTCCGTCCTTCTTTCGCCCAGCGAAATGCCAGATTAATAGTTCAGCATCTCTAGGATTAGAGAACATATGTTTCAAGCGATCAATCACCGGTAGGTACCACATTACTAAGGCTGGAACTTTCCTCTCCGTCTTTTTTCCAGGATGGTCTTCAATAACATTTTTATCCCTCTTCTGCAACCTCTTATTATTCTTCTTCTGGTGGTCATTGTAGTCCTCCACACAGTCATTTGGACGTTTGTATCGACTCGCGTTGCACTGCGGACATCTCTCTAACAATCCATACTCTTTTCGATATAGGATACAGTGGTTCGGACATGCATGAATCTTCTGAACGCCCAAAGTCAACGGACAAATCATCTTCTTTGCTTGGTACGTATCAGATGGTAAACCATTGGGTTTTGGCAAAACCTTTTTTAGGAGTTGTAAAAGATCTGAAAAACTAGTGTCAGAACATCCATTGCTGGCCTTCAGTTTCATAAGCTCAAGAATTGTGTACAACACAGTATACTGCTTATCGCATCCGTGGCGTTCCTCGTAAAGAAGGTTTTTTGATGCTTTGTCAAGTGCTTCAAAGTTATCGTATCCTTTGGTTGTAGTTCTCTGCAACAACACCTCAGGCGCAACATTTCGCATCAGTTCCTCCACATCAAAGGCGTCATCATCATCATGTTGATCAACATCATCATGTGTTATGTCGGATGTATGATCACAACCTCTTCTATGTTGATGAGCATCTTGCGGCACATTAGAATCTTCAGGCGGATTTTGGCTCATCTCACCGTGTTTCGTCCATATATAATAGTTCTTCATGAAACCATTTTTCAACAAGTGAAATCGTATGGTTTCACGATCAGAACACGGATACATTGCTTCATTTTTACAAACTTTACAAGGACAATATATTGCCTCTTCACTCTGACGGGAAGCATATTGTGCGGCAGCTTCAGTAAATTCAGTTACTCTGTTAAAATATGCCACCACATCTCCGTCGTTGGACGAGTACATCCAGGACCTGTGCTCCATCTAAAACATATATTATTTGAAAAAATATTAATAAATTCATTATTGTTAATTTTAGTAATTTACAAATTGAAAATATATTGATTTATTATCGCTCATAACAACATTAATTAAAAATCCTCAATGCTTTAATTAAAACTATTTATTAAGCAGAAAAAATTATTAAATAAATTAACTATATTGGTTTCTCTCTCTCCAAACAACATAACTCTAGATCTATAATCATAAATCAAATTAAAAAAGAGATTAAAATGACCTAAATCAATATACAAGTGATGAATAATTGTGAGGAGGGTCATATTTGTTCATTTGGGAGAAGGTAACACTGTAAATGGAAGATTATTTGAAAATTTCTATTCACAAACCCTAAATTAGAAAAACGCTAATAACTCATTGTATACATGATTAAATACAAAATAAATGTGAGATTCGGCATGGATTTACCTCGTAGAATGAAATCCTTCAAAAGAAACGAAAACAAAGCCTCCCCCTCTTTATCTAGATTTTTGTCGCCATTGTACGGACAAAATTAAATGCGAACTCCAGTAGAGCTCGGGGAGGAAGAAGCTGCGCATTTATAGCTAGAATAGTAGTGGCGGTCGCAAGTGATGTCATCAATACTTTAGTGGCGGCCATATTAGCAGCGGTGGGCAGCACCAGCGCCCGCCACTGCTATTGGTACAATAGTGGCGGTCCGGGATGACGTCAGCACCGACCGCCACTACTTTACCAACAATAGTGGCGGGCGCTGGTGCTGCCGTCAGCACCAGCAACTGTAGTGGCGGGCATCTAATGGCCCGCCACTACAGTGGTTTTGCCCAACGTCACTACAGTGACGGTATGTAGTAGTGCTTTGTGCTAATTATAATGAGATAAATGGAGAAAACCTTCATATCCTCCACGAAGGATGGGAAACCTCCAATTGCCATGAAGGTTAGAAGGGTGGCAATGAAAATTAGCATTGATGACCTAGCCTGAAAGAATCAAAATTATGAAGTACAGTTTGGTCAGCACATATGCATACTCGATCAGAAATCTATGTGAAGAAACAACAATGGTTTTTATCCAGACTTACACGAATTGAATCAGGTCCATAGCCCACGTTGTAAAATATAGTCCCAAGGCAAACACTAATGGAAACATAGATGGCCAATCGCAACCAATAGTATCCAATATCTCTGTACATGTTTACAAATGAACGTCGGCTAAGCACCAGCGTCTTGGTAACAAAACCAGCTCGGTTTCGTACAAAAATTCCCCGATCCTAAATTGAAATTAAGAATATACATATGTCAATTAACCATCAAATATCATATATAAATATGATGAAAATGTGTGGCGCACAATCAAATATCTGCGACAATGTTTTGGACGGAATTAACCATTTTGTTTATGTGACGCATTTCCTCTTTTGCAACTTCTGAAGTGTTGGAGGATTTGTATGAGTTAACAAGTATTTCTATTGCTTCATCTACACCAACGGTAGCTGTCATGGATAGGACCCTTTCTTCACTTTCCTATGTGTTAATTAACAAATCCAAAGGCACCATGTCAAGCATGTGTATCTGTTATTTCGGCGGTTCTCTCCATATATTACACGACCGCGGATCAACTAACCTTGTCAAAATCTTTGTTCACGGTCCTCAGGAGATGATCAGACGGATTCCTCATTGGAGGGCACGGGTAGCCATTTGATGCAAAGAACTGCACGCAAAAAACATATATACATGCAAATTAGAGACAGAATTAATAACACACAACGAGTAGAGTGTACCTCAGAAGCGCTTGAAGCCGGACCGAAGAAGATGGTGTTCCCTGCGGCGAGAAGGCAGAGGCCGTGGAAGAGCTCAAACACCTCGCTGCATGGCTGGTGCAGGACAGCGACAACGGCCATGCCCTCTACGCCGGCGAGGCCAGTGATGCGGCTCATGACGTTGAAGGAGGCGGCGCTGTCGAGACCGCTGGTGGGCTCGTCGAGGAAGAGTAGCCGCGGGCGTGTCAGGATCTCGAGACAGATGCTCAGCCGCTTCTGTTGCCCGCTGCTGATCCCCTTGCTCGACCGCCTGCCGATACGTGTGTCCATTGCGCCAGTGAGCGCCATCTCTCGCACCGTGTTGTCGGCGCGCGCCAGCTTCTCCGCCAGCGGCATTGTGTCAGGCAGCTTGATCTGCGCCTGCTGGAGTTAGCCGTCGGCGAGGCTCCAGTTTGGAATCAAAGCAGCAAAGATGATCGCTGGAGCTGAGGAAAGAAATCAAGGCTAGAGTATTCAAAATTTATGCAGTAGCTAAGTTTGGTAGATTGCTCACTGATTGATGCAGCTAGAAATGCATTGCCTTGTATTAAACTTTCCAAATAGCAAGAAGATAAAATAAGAAAGCAACGCACATAATTTCAAGTGCTGTTTTTCCTGAAAACACTGTTCATCTTCAACCTCTGTTTTGCTCTCTGTTCATCGTTCACGATCGTGATCCTGCCAACATTTGGTATCAGAGCGATGTCGATCGTACCGGCGGACACAGCTAGGGGAGCACGGGAGGTGTGTTCTACCCAATGCTGACTGCAACCAACTACACCAGTTGGGTGATCCGGGTGCAGGTGATGATGGAGGACCAAGGAGTTTGGGAGGCGGTGGAGCCGGCGGCCAGGGAGGACGTCGACATCAGGAAGGATAAGAAGGCCAGATCAAATCTTCTCCAAGCGTGCCCAGAAGATCTTCTGATGCAAGTGGCAAAGAAGAAGACTGCGAAAGAAGTTTGGGACTGTCTCAAGACAAGATTTGTCGGCGAGATTCGTGTGCGTGACGCGCGTCTGCAGACGTTGAAGGTGGAGTTCGATGGCATGCGCATGGGCGATGGTGAGTCCCTGGATCAGTACGCGGGGCGGATTTTCGCCATGTCAGTCCGGTACTCGGCATTGGGGGCTACTCTTGATGACAAGGCAATGGTGAAGAAATTGTTCGACACCGTCCCTGAGAAGTTCATCAATATTGTTGCCGGTATTGATCAGTTCTATGACCTCGATGAGATGCCGTTTGAGGAAGCCATAGGTCGTCTCAAAACCTATGATGAGCGCACACGCAAGAAGAGCTCCGGTGGCAGCGGCAACGCCGATGCTCAAGTGCTACTCACCCAGGCGGAGTGGGAGGCACGGTTCAGGAAGGAAGGCCGTGAAACAACTTTATTCCAGAAGAAGAGGGACTCTGGCAGTGGCGGCAACCGTGGCCGGGGAGGCCATGGGCGTGGGAGAAGCCGTGGCAGGGGAAGTCAAGGTGGATCACCTCACAAGGATGGGGCAAGTGGCTCCGGCAATGGTGGACGAGACAAGAGTCACATAAAATGTTTCAACTGCGCTAAATATGGTCACTATGCTAGCCAGTGCCGCAATCCAAAGAAGAAAGAGGAGGAGGCAAATCTCACCAGAGCTGATGACGTTGATCCAGCGCTACTGCTTGCAGTGACTGAAGAAGGGGCAGAAGTGGTGGAACAGACGGTCATGCACGAGGAGTACGCGTGGCCGAAGCTGCTGCTGGCGGATGGCGGGGCAGTAAGCGGAGACAATTGGTATCTTGATAATGGCGCTAGCAACCATATGACCGGCGATCGCCACAAGTTTCGGGAGCTGGAAGAAACGATCACCGGCAATGTAAAATTTGGTGATGCTTCATCGGTACAGATCAAAGGGAAGGGATCAATTTTGTTCTCCTGCAAGAATGGTGACTAGTGGTTGCTTGATGATGTTTACTACATCCCTAGCCTTCGCTGCAACATGGTGAGCTTGGGACAACTCACTGAGATGGATCACCAGGTGGTGATGAATGGTGATGTGCTTGAAGTATTCCAGAGATATCCATGGCCATTGATCATGCAGGTGAAGTGCACATGCAATCGACTATACAGAATTGAGCTCAAGTTAGCACATCCAGTGTGTTTGCTAGCAAAACATGAGGACCCAGCATGGTTGTGGCATGCACGGCTAGGTCATGTAAATTTCCATGCAGTGAAGAAGTTGGCGGATAAGCAGATGGCAATAGGAGTTCCTATGATCTCTCATCCCAACCAGCTGTGCAAGGCATGCTTGGTGGCCAAACAGATCAGACAACCATTTCCAGCAATGGCGCATTTCCAAGCAGAGGAGCCACTCGAGTTGCTGCACATGGATGTGTGTGGCCCAATCACACCGACAACCATGGCCGGGAATAGATACTTCTTCCTTGTAGTTGATGACTTCACTCACTGGATGTGGGTGTTCGTAATCAAGACGAAGGACCAAGCACTGCCAAGTTTTATCAAGCTCAAGCCTCTGGCTGAAAATTTGGTTGGACGGCGCATCAAGACACTACGATCTGATCGTGGTGGGGAGTTCCTATCCGGTGAGTTCAAGCAGTTATGTGAGGAGGCCGGAATCCAGCGACACTTGACGGCTCCCTACTCGCCGCAGCAGAACGGTGTGGTGGAACGCCGGAATAGGACTATGATGGCCATGGCGCGCTCTCTGCTCAAGGGTATGAATGTGCCTAGCAGAATGTGGGGGGAGGCGGTGAGGCATGCTGTGTACTTGCTAAACCGCCTGCCAACGAAGACGATGGGAGAACGCACCCCATTTGAAGCTTGGACAGGAAAGAAGCCGCATCTGGGACATTTGCGTGTGTTCGGATGTACTACTCATGCCAAGAACACGACGCCGAATTTAAATAAGTTGGACTACCGGAGCTCTCCATTCGTCTACTTTGGTGTTGAAGAAGGGAGCAAAGCACACCGTTTGTATGATCCTCAGCGCAACAGAATCACTGTAAGTCGTGATGTTGTGTTTGAAGAAAATGTTGCATGGCAGTGGAATGGTGAAATTGCAGCAATAACAGAAGAACCAATTGAGTTCTATGTGGAAGAAAATAATGACGCCATGGAGGAGCCAAGCACGCACATGCCTCATACGGTACCAACCACACCTTACTCCCAAAGTCCAGAACAAAATGAGGAGGGTCCAGGACAGCAAGTACTTGAAGAAATCACTTCGGCACGTTCAGGTGGAGATGAAGATACAGAAGCAATTCCCAGACTACCAGCATCACCACCATCTCTAGGGACAGGTGCTACTAGGACTGCTAGTGATCAAGAATTTGATAGCAGTTCTAGTAGTCTCTACAAGTCCACTCGCTATAGAAATATCAACGACATCATGCGGGATGCCCCTCGCATTGACCTGATGGAAGATGAGGAGGATGGAGAGCTGTACCTTGCAGAGACGGGGGAGCCAAGTGCTACCAGGAGGCCTCTGACTGCCAGGCATGGGAAGATGCCATGAAACAGGAGATAGAGTCCATTGAAAAAAATAGAACGTGGGTACTCAGCACACTGCCGGCTAGACATAGAGCTATCGGGCTCAAATGGGTGTATAAACTGAAGAAAAACGCAAATGGTGAAGTGATTAAGTATAAATCAAGGATAGTGGCGAAGGGTTATGTCCAGCGGCAAGGAGTTGATTTTGAGGAGGTATTCGCACCTGTGGCGAGGCTTGACACAGTGCGTGTTGTATTGGCAATTGTTGCTGATCGTCACTGGCAAGTACATCATCTTGATGTAAAATCAGCATTCCTCAATGGTGATCTCGAAGAAGAAGTGTATGCGGCTCAGCCGGAAGGCTACATCCAGAAGGGAAAAGAGCACTTGGTGCTGAAACTGAGCAAAGCCTTGTATGGACTTCGACAGGCGCCACGGGCGTGGAATCTGCGCCTGGACAGGATCTTGAAGAACCTTGGGTTCACTCGGTGTGCAAAGGAGCAAGCAGTATACACCCGAGGCAGAGGACAGAGAGGTGTCATTGTTGGTATATATGTTAACGATTTGATTGTGACAGGGGAAGACCCAAATGAAATCACAGTATTCAAACAGCAGATGATGAGAGAGTTTGAGATGAGTGATCTTGGACTGCTCTCGTACTACCTTGGCATCGAGGTGGCTCAGGAAGAAAGTGGCATTACCATCAAACAAGCAAGCTACGCCAAGAAGATTATGGCCCAGTTCGGGATGATGTAGTGCAATGCTACCTTAATTCCAATCGAGCCACGAACTCAGTTACACAAGGACGCCGGTGGACTCCCAGTTGACGCAACGGAGAATCGGCGTGTTATCGGTTGCCTGCGTTACTTGCTGCACACCCGATCGGACCTCTCCTACGCAGTTGGGGTTGTGAGAAGGTTCATGGAATGGCCAACAGTTATCCATCTCAAGGCGGTGAAGCAAATTCTAAGGTACCTAAAGGGGACAATCAACTTCGGCCTTGTATTCCCTGCAGGTAGTGGTGCAGTTGTAGGACCGAAAGTAGCGACCAGAGGGGGGGTGAATGGGCGCCTTAAAAATTCTTTCGAATCAATGGCCTGTTCCTAATACCCAACGCACCTCAAAAATACTATGCAGCAGAAAATAAACAGAAGGCCTAAGTCTAAAGGTTTCTAACCTAGAAGCAACTGATGATAAACAAAGATCTATTAAAGTAGTGCAACTAGGCAGATGAACAATTTGTAACAGGCCTAAACTTCTCAATGAAATGATCTAAGTATGTATATAATGAAAAGAGAAGTTACTGTCCAAATTTGTCTCTTGTTCGGAACTTGGCGAAGCCCCCTTCGCACGTCGAGGTCTGCTTCGGAGGTTGGTGACGGAGTCTGTCCGAAATGCCGAAGGTGTCACTGTCTAGCCTAGTTCGAAGTGGTAAGAAGCGAAGTGTACTTCGGAGAGAAGTAAAACAGTGCCGGAGCTTGGTTCGAAGTATGCACTTCGAAGACAAGGCTTCGAACACAACTTCGAATCACGAGCTTCGGAGCGAAGTAAAACAGTGTCGGAGCCTGCTTCGAAGTATGCACTTCGAAGACAAAACTTCGAACACACTTTGAACCGAAAGCTTCGAAGCACAACCTTCGAACAGAAAGCTTCGAATACAATACACAAGCAGTCAACCTTCGAACAAAGAAGCGAAGCCTGTCACGTGACAGAAAAAACAAGTCCGAAGCCTATCTTCGAACAGGGAAAGCTTCGGAAGGAGAATCGAAGGCTGACACGCCACAAAGAAATCCAAACGAAGTCTATCAGAAAAGACAAGCTTCGAACCCTACTTCGAAACCTACCGAAGTGTGGACTTCGAACAGCTAGATTCGGAATATGTAATTCGAAGCATGCGATGCTGTCCGTTCACAAGAATACTTCGAAGCTAATCAACACAGACCGCACACCGAAGATCGAAGATTGAGCGAAGCCTCCAAAGATGGTCGGATCGAAGCCTGCCTCACGGAGCTGAGGGGCTTCGAACAGAGAAGGATGACTTCGCAGAAATAGTCAAAAAGGCATTTACTCCATACTGCTTCGATCAAAAAGGCAGTACAGTAGAAGGTAAAAAGCTGGCAGCAAGTACTGTAGCTGCAGTAGCAGTACTACTTGCAACAGCAAGAACTAGTACTCAGTTCGTGAAGAACAGAAGCAACAGAAGAAGCTTCTCCTCAAGAAATAAATTCACCAGCTCGTAGCTGAAGCAATAACTCTCCAAACCGAACAAAATGCAACCAATAAATTCACCAGGGACCAAGGATTAAATGCATCCAAGAGATTAGATCCAAAATAACTCACGAACAGAGAGGGGCAAGACCTGGCGGCGCACACAGGAGAGAGAAAACGGGAGACAAAGTGACCCAAAGGGTGGATTTGATTTCAGCACAAAAGGGTAGTCCAAACCCTAGGGATTGGGGTGCTATTTATAGGCAGCCCAACACTAGGAATATTCTAGCAGCCCCTTAGGGTTTTTACAGACTCAAAAATAAAGGAAAAGACTCTACTGCCCTTAGGAATTTTTACAGACACAACTGACTGACTGTGGGCCTAGAGTAACAGATGACATATCCGGAAGCTACTCTTCTGGACAGTCGGATACAGAATCAACGGTTGTCAGTTTTACGCCGAAACTGACAAAGCCTCCACCGGCTTTGCACCAGGTACACGGATTGGGCCGGCCCGACTCCGCAGCTCTCTCAGCCCGGCAATCGCTCACCGCCCGTGTACCTGAGTCAGTCCTGGTCAACAGCCCAGTGGGTCTTCCACTGCTTCTGGCCCATGCACCCGGATTGGGCCAGCCCGACTTCGCAGCCTCCTCTGCCCGACAGTCGCTCGCTGCCCGTGTACCTGAGTCACACGCGGCCCATGAAACAGCAGATCTCCTCTCTTCTTCAGTCCTTGTTGACTATCGTTGATAATGACTCATCACTTCTGGAGCCATGAGGCCCACGCTATTCAGCATGGCTCCTCAATCTCCCCCTTGATGAGTGCATTGTCAACACTCCTCTTCTTCAGCTCTTCAGCATCTGTGAACAAATGTGGAAACACGAAAACAAAATACAAGAAAACAAAGAAGAAGAAAACTAAGGTAAAAGTTTAACCCTAATGACCAGAAGCCAAACAAAAGCAAGAAACGGTCATTATGGTTAACCAAAAACGAAAAGGCTCAAAATGAGTGCGATTTCAGAACAACAAGGATATCAACAGAGTAAGAACTCCCCCTTAAACTCTGATCCCAAATTTTCTCCCCCTTGTTGACAAGTGAACTCATCAAGCACTCAAAAGAGACACAGACTCCCCCTGAAATGCAACTCCCCCTCAAAATATGCAGTGAATGCAACTGGGGTGCAGGTGGAGTGTAGAAAGCATGCTTCTCAGATATGATTGACTGCAAATACAGTATCTAACAAGTATAGCAAAAGAGATACTGTCTAAGATACATGGCAGGATCAGTGCAACAGATGATATCTAAAGAAAGTCATTTAGCACGCATTTTTCAATTTTTGCAAATAAAAGCATCACCACATTTTCTAGTAAACAAGCAAGGTAAAGCATGAGATGCAGAAGCTAACTGATATCTACCAAGATAAGCAGTGTTCAAAACAAAGTGCTTCAGCAAGCTTGTTATCCTTTTAATGTTCAGGCTTTTTCATTTTCCTTTGTCATTTTTGCCAAGGGTTATTTGCATGTCAAACCTTATGCTAACTGACCAAGTCAAGCCTAGGCCAGAACTGAGCCATCAGAAGCTTAAGACATTGGTCTCGGCATACACTACAATGTCCTAGTTCATACCAAAGTGCTATGGTAAGCAATCCAGAACAATATAATGCGACAAAGCAAACCCACTTGGATCTTTTCAACTTAAGCAGAAAAAGGCATGGAATTTTTCATTCATTTTTGATTTTTATCATTTTTATCGCTCATTTTCCATGTGAAAGCAAAAAGATGTCCAAGTTGCATATCTGCATCTATGTGATGAACTGGCTACAAGGCATATAACAGATAGCAGAAGAATTCAGCCTACACATGCTAGTTACCAGAAGCAATGGTGATCATTTTTCAAGTTGAAAGCGTAAAAGCCATGCATATGACAGATATCAGACATATCAAGCGAACTGAAACAAAGCATGATCATCGACAAGTAATCAAAAGCATGTACCTGCTAGAATAAGTAAAGCAGTTCAATCATATAACAGAAGCATCTCTAAAGTGTGATATGTGAATATGTATGATATGAACACACACAAAAGAAGACTCAATAAAAGAGTAAAGAGCAAGCCGTGTTCATGGCTTCATCCCAAAAACGCCTAGGAGTCCTGTGCTCATCGAGCATCGTCCTGGCCATCTCGACTAGCGTGCGGTTTTTTCGTTCCACAACGCCGTTCTGTGGGGGAGTGTAAGGAGAAGAAAACTGATGGTCCAGACCCTGATCACCACAGAAGCTGACGAACTGAGAGTTCTTGAACTCAGAGCCGTTGTCGGAGCGAATTGCTCGCATCCGGCCATTGTTCTCATTCTTCAGCTTCAAAATCAGGTCATGGACAAATTGAAAAGTTTCATCCTTAGACTCCAAAAAGAAAACCCACGAGAAACGAGAAAAGTCGTCAACAATCACAAGTGCATACCACTTCCCACCGACTGAGCGTACCCGAGCTGGACCTACAGTGTCCAAATGTAAAAGCTCGCCTGGATACGAAGTCATCACCTGAGTCACAGGTGAGTGAGAAGCGGCAACCATTTTCCCATGACGACAGGGATGACAAACTAGATCCTTCTCCATCTTAAGCTTGGGCAATCCTCGGATGAGGTCCATAGAGCTTAACCTGACTAGCAGATCAAAACTCAAGTGACCTAACCTCCTATGCCACTTCCAGAGCTCAGAAGAAGATCCAGCAATCAAACAGCGAGAAGGGCCAAAAGAACTAGAGAAGTCAATTCGAAAAACTTTACCGAAGGGTAAAATCTGACAAACCAAAGACCCTCTAGAATCAACCACAGAAGAATTGCCCTTCTTAAAACGCACTTCCAAACCATCCTCAAGAAGTTGCGACACAGAGATTAAATTAAAGTTCAGATTTTTAACCAAAGCAACATTCTTTAAAGAGAAATGGTCTGAAATGCTGATTGAGCCTATGCCACTTACTTTCCCTTGACCGCTGTTCCCGAATGTGATGTATTCTTTGGAGCTCGGGGGAGTGAGACTAGAGAACCATCTGCGATGTCCCGTCATGTGGCGAGAGCATCCTGAGTCCATGATCCAAACATCCTCCAGTCCCCGGTCCTGCACAATCAATGTCTGTAAGTGGGAGCAAACGGTCCGGCACCAGGTTTAGCAAAAGAGCTAAACCAGTGTCGAGCCATCTGCTCAAAAGATGGAAAGCGAAAACCATCAAAAGAGTTTGGACCAAAATGCGGCTCAAAGCGCGGTCCACGGTTCTTCCTAACCCTGCGGCCACGAGGTCCAGAACCGTAACCAACTCGGTCTGGAACTCTGCCGGAATGAACACCACCAACTGGAGCACGGGCAAGAAAACCGTCTCCTCTACCACCACCTACATGACGCGACCTGGCCTCCAGCCTCTCCCCGCGCCGAGGAACACGCAGTCTACCACCCTGCTGGTAGAACTGCTCCTGATCACTACGAGCCCTCTCTGCTCTCTCAACCCGCTTCCTCCTGAAGCAAAACTCCGCAAGATGCCCGTCTCTCTGACAATACTCACAATGATAGGTAGGCTTCTTGGGATGTGGTTGAGGCTTATGATTCTTGGGCTTGGTAGTGTTTGGTGTGGTCTTCTTGGGCTGAGAGGGTCCAGGAAGAGAGTCTAGAGAAGAGTGGAGGTTTTTGGGCTTTGGAACCCAGATAGGTTTCTTGGGTGGAGCTTTAGGTGGCTCAGAAATCACTCCATCCTTGGGCTGACAAGCCTGGGAAGACTCAGTGGAGTGAGTCTTGGGATACCTCTGCTCTGGAGTCATTTTACTCCACTCCACTGCCCGGCTGATGGCACTCTCAAAGTCAGCCTTGGTGTAGGTGTAACCTACCCCAAACCCATCCTACCTCTTGAACTGCTGGATCATCATGCCAAGCTGTGGCTCTCTGGCACTGATCCAACTCAGGATAGAACGGAGGTAAAAGTTCTCATTCTGAGAATCTGCTAGCTCCTCTCTCAAGGAAGCTAGAACCTCCACCTGAGACAAGCAGGTCTCACACTCACTCTCAACTTGGACAGACTTTCCGGCTTTTAGCTTAATTAACTCCATTCTAAGAGACAGGCAGTTCTCACAAACAGTGGGTGGAACTGACAGTGTCTCAAGCTCTAGCCTAGTCTGGGCAAGCTCAACTCTCAATCTCTCTAAATCACCCAAATGCTCATCGCCCTTGGATTTCAGCTCAGCTAAGTCAGCTAGATGAGATGGGCAATCAACACAGGGTGCGACGACAGTGGCTTGAGCATCTTTCAGCTCCAGCTGAGCGCTTTCAAGCTCAGTGGCCAAAGCGTCCCTCTCATCAACCCTTTCTGTGTACCTGGACTTCAGAGTCGACAGGTCACACAGAAGCACCTCACACTTCGGGCACTCACTGCTATCACCCAAGCAAGGGGAAGAAGATAGACTTTCTATTCTACCGTTGGCTACGGCAAGCTCACTCTCTAACTCGTCTATCCTTTTCTTAGCCCCCCTAAGCAGTTTTTCCCGATATCTCAACTCTTGACGATTGCTCTCAAGTAAATCAACTATTTCGCGCTCGTAGGATGATACCTTATTATCGTCGTCGTCGGAGTCGTCGGAGGAGCTCTTTTCTTCTCGATCCCCAAGCGCCATTGAACAGAAGCTCTTGCGGGATCTTCGGCGCTGGTGTGAGCGGCTCTTTGGCTTGTCTCCGAAGGCCATGAAGCAGAGGCCCGCCGGATCGTCCTTCCCCTTCCTATAATTATAGCCATAGGCTACCAAGGACGGGACCTTGCCAGGAGACGTCATAGTCACTACTGGGGTTTAGAACCGGTTAAGGTATGGAAAAACCCTAACCTTGCTCTGATACCACTTGTAGGACCAAAAGTAGCGACCAGAGGGGGGGTGAATGGGCGCCTTAAAAATTCTTTCGAATCAATGGCCTGTTCCCAATACCCAGCGCACCTCAAAAATACTATGCAGCAGAAAATAAACAGAAGGCCTAAGTCTAAAGGTTTCTAACCTAGAAGCAACTGATGATAAACAAAGATCTATTAAAGTAGTGCAACTAGGCAGATGAACAATTTGTAACAGGCCTAAACTTCTCAATGAAATGATCTAAGTATGTATATAATGAAAAGAGAAGTTACTGTCCAAATTTGTCTCCTGTTCGGAACTTGGCGAAGCCCCCTTCGCACGTCGAGGTCTGCTTCGGAGGTTGGTGACGGAGTCTGTCCGAAATGCCGAAGGTGTCACTGTCTAGCCTAGTTCGAAGTGGTAAGAAGCGAAGTGTACTTCGGAGAGAAGTAAAACAGTGCCGGAGCTTGGTTCGAAGTATGCACTTCGAAGACAAGGCTTCGAACACAGCTTCGAATCACGAGCTTCGGAGCGAAGTAAAACAGTGTCGGAGCCTGCTTCGAAGTATGCACTTCGAAGACAAAACTTCGAACACACTTTGAACCGAAAGCTTCGAAGCACAACCTTCGAACAGAAAGCTTCGAATACAATACACAAGCAGTCAACCTTCGAACAAAGAAGCGAAGCCTGTCACGTGACAGAAAAAACAAGTCCGAAGCCTATCTTCGAACAGGGAAAGCTTCGGAAGGAGAATCGAAGGCTGACACGCCACAAAGAAATCCAAACGAAGTCTATCAGAAAAGACAAGCTTCGAACCCTACTTCGAAACCTACCGAAGTGTGGACTTCGAACAGCTAGATTCGGAATATGTAATTCGAAGCATGCGATGCTGTCCGTTCACAAGAATACTTCGAAGCTAATCAACACAGACCGCACACCGAAGATCGAAGATTGAGCGAAGCCTCCGAAGATGGTCGGATCGAAGCCTGCCTCACGGAGCTGAGGGGCTTCGAACAGAGAAGGATGACTTCGCAGAAACAGTCAAAAAGGCATTTACTCCATACTGCTTCGATCAAAAAGGCAGTACAATAGAAGGTAAAAAGCTGGCAGCAAGTACTGTAGCTGCAGTAGCAGTACTACTTGCAACAGCAAGAACTAGTACTCAGTTCGTGAAGAACAGAAGCAGCAGAAGAAGCTTCTCCTCAAGAAATAAATTCACCAGCTCGTAGGTGAAGCAATAACTCTCCAAACCGAATAAAATGCAACCAATAAATTCACCAGGGACCAAGGATTAAATGCATCCAAGAGATTAGAGCCAAAAAAACTCACGAACAGAGAGGGGCAAGACCTGGCGGCGCACACAGGAGAGAGAAAACGGGAGACAAAGTGACCCAAAGGGTGGATTTGATTTCAGCACAAAAGGGTAGTCCAAACCCTAGGGATTGGGGTCCTATTTATAGGCAGCCCAACACTAGGAATATTCTACCAGCCCCTTAGGGTTTTTACAGACTCAAAAATAAAGGAAAAGACTCTACTGCCCTTAGGAATTTTTACAGACACAACTGACTGACTGTGGGCCTAGAGTAACAGATGACATATCCGGAAGCTACTCTTTTGGACAGTCGGATACAGAATCAACGGTTGTCAGTTTTACGCCGAAACTGACAAAGCCTCCACCGGCTTTGCACCAGGTACCCGGATTGGGCCGGCCCGACTCCGCAGCTCTCTCAGCCCGGCAATCGCTCACCGCCCGTGTACCTGAGTCAGTCCTGGTCAACAGCCCAGTGGGTCTTCCACTGCTTCTGGCCCATGCACCCGGATTGGGCCAGCCCGACTTTGCAGCCTCCTCTGCCCGACAGTCGCTCGCTGCCCGTGTACCTGAGTCACACGCGGCCCATGAAACAGCAGATCTCCTCTCTTCTTCAGTCCTTGTTGACTATCGTTGACAATGACTCATCACTTCTGGAGCCATGAGGCCCACGCTATTCAGCATGGCTCCTCAGCAGTTGAGATCACCGGATACACAAACAACGACTTGGCAGGAGATGTTGATGATCGCCGTAGTACGGGTGGTATGACGTTCTACATCAACAACAGCTTGGTCGCATGGAGCTCGCAGAAGCAGAAGACGATGGCGTTGTCATCCTGCGAGGCTGAGTTTATGGCTGCTACTACTGCAGCATGCCATGCAATCTAGCTCAGATCACTCCTGGCAGAAATGCTTGGCATCGGGGAAAAGACAGTGAAGTTGTTCATCGACAACAAATCAGCAATAGCACTAATGAAGAATCCTGTGTTCCACGGGAGAAGAAAACACATCGACACTCGCTATCATTTCATTCGTGAATGCGTCGATGTTGGACAGATTGTGATCGAGTTTGTTCGTACTAAAGAACAGCGGGCGGACACTCTTATGAAAGGTTTGCCGGCGGCAAGATTGGTAACAGCAAGATATCTGTTGGGCGTCCGTAATCTTGAGCCACGCCAAGTCTAAGGGGGAGTTTGTTGGAGTTAGCCGTTGGCGAGCTAGGCTCCAGTTTGGAATCAAAGCAGCAAAGATGATCACTGGAGCTGAGGAAAGAAATCAAGGCTAGAGTATTCCAAATTTATGCAGTAGCTATGTTTGGTAGATTGCTCACTGATTGATGCAGCTAGAAATGCATTGCCTTGTATTAAACTTTCCAAATAGCAAGAAGATAAAATAAGAAAGCAACGCACATAATTTCAAGTGCTGTTTTTCCTGAAAACACTGTTCATCTTCAACCTCTGTTTTGCTCTCTGTTCATCGTTCTCTAGGTGTGTACGATCGTGATCCTGCCAACAGCGCCGAGTAGTAGATGGCCTCGCACACCGTCAGGGTGTCCATTAGCATGTTCTCTTGAGTAACGTAGGCCTGCATCCATGAAGGTCCATATTCCATTCAATCATGTTTACATCAAAAATATTTAACCGCATATTAAAGATTGATGATGTTCATGTTTCTTATGACGAAAATCAGAGGGTTGGAAGTGGCGGAGGCGTTTGTCTGCCCTGCCGTCTACATAAATTGGATGCCAACGGCCGACATCGTGGCATATACGATCACGTCACTACAAGAAAACAGAAAGTTTTCGTCGGCTAAAATATCTTCCGTCGGTTTTTGGAAAAACCGATAACTTGCGTCGGCCTCAAGTGGCCGACGGAAGTTAAGTTAACTTCCGTCGGCTTTTCACAGTGGCCGATGGAAGTTAGGCTATATTTTTTTGTGGCCGATCAGATCCCCTAACTTCCGTCGGCCAACATTAACGACTTTAATGCTGGCCGACGAAAGTTAGGGGGTTTTTCCCCAACCGCGCGCGCGTACATGGAGACCTAATAACTCCCTGTACGCGCCCATACCCGCCACCTCAGCCCGCGCCACCTCACGCCCACGCCGCCACCGCCCACCTCCGGCCCATGCTGCCACCAGCCTCCGGCCCGCGCCGTCGCCGCCCACCTCCGGCCCGCGCCCTCGCCGCCTCTCGCCCGCGCCGCCGTCGATGTCGCCCGCCTTCATCGCCTCCCGCTCGCGCTGCCGCCCGCCTCCGGCCAGCGCCGCCGCCCGGCCGCCCACCGCCTCCCGGCCGAGCGCCCTACCCTACCCCGCCACCGGCCGAGCACGCGCCCTCCTGCCACTGGCCGCACGAGCTCCCCGCCGCTGGCCGCCACCATCCATCGCCCGCTAACCACTGTCATCCATCGCCCGCTGACCACTGCCATCCATCGTCGCCCGCCGACCGCCTCCGACCATCGCTGACCGTCGCCGTGTCCGCCAAAAGTAATTTTTATCCCTCTCGATCCTCTATATAATTTCCTCAATTGCATTGTGATTGAATTATTGTATACTTTGTGGATTGTATTGTGAATTGTGAATATATGGTGTGAATTGAATTGAATTGTGAATTGTGAATTGAATTAAATTGTGAAATGTGAATATATGCTGCAATATATGTTGTGATGTATTTTTTCCGCCCCGCCCGCCGGCCTCCGATCCACCGTTGCCAACTATTTTTTTCCGCTTTAAGAATTTTCTTCACTTTTGATTTGTGAATTTTGTCATAGTGGATTGCAGTGATTGCTCTCGGTTATATTAGCAACAATTTTTTCGTAGTGGATGAATCGAGATTGATTGTATGATAGACACTTCAATATTGTCGTAGTATGTGATATAAGTAATAATTGATTCATTTGCTAGTGCATGTCAAGTGGAAATTGATTCGTTACATTGACTATTTATGCTATTACAAGTGTTTCATTTGCGATGTGCTATTATATATGATATTAATTATATTCTTGTATTAATTTGTGGTTTGTTGATGATTTCATTATGATGATTAGTATATTATATATATGTATAATTTCTTATATATATTCTTTTCGTATGCAATTTTTTATTTGACTCCAACGTAAATAGTGTAACGAAACCTATGCGTCACCCGTTTCGGACCAACATGTCTCACATGTGTCATGTGTGTGAGATCTGTAGGTCAAGAATTGTCCCTTTTTGGACAACCTCGGAGTGGTCGACAGAGCGTGGTATTTATGATGAGTCATGAGTCCAAACGAGATTTCAGTGACATAACCTTATTGTTGTTCTCCCTTGCACCACTATCAGGCGTGCAATTGGAGAACAACAGGGTTATGCTACTAAAATTTTGTTCGGACTCATGACTCGTCATAAATACCACGTTCTGTCGGTCACTCTTGGGTGGGTTTAGGACCTATCTTTTCCTATATACATAGGCCCGTGGTTTGTAGAAAACGTCTAGTAGTTATGATGCATTCTCGATTGAATGAATGTTTTGCCTATAGAATGGCTGAGGACGACCAATGATGGATGTATAGTGGTTGGATGAAAAGTGGAGCTCACACGAGGGAGTGGGTAATCAACGCTGAGAAATTTGTTGATCGTGCATTCGCTTTGACAACAAACACTGGCGTGAGGTGCCCATGCATGAAGTGCAAAAATTCTCGTTGGCAAGACAAGAGGTCGTTGTCATTGCATATTTGCAAATATGGTTTCGTGCCAAGTTACGAAGTTTGGATTTTTCACGGCGAGATAGGCCATGAAAATACGGTATTAGTAGTGGAAGAAGAAGATGATAGCGTTGCTGATGATAGGATGGATGAGATGCTTGATGCTATATGACCGGAGTTTGAATCAAACCCTGAGGATCCTCCAACACTGGAGGTTCAAAACTTTTTCGACATCCTTCGAGCTTCAGAAGAGCCGTTGCATGAGCACACCACCATAAGCGTTCTCGCATTCGTGATCCGTCTTATGGCCATTAAGTCAAAGTTTGCATTTCCAAACAATTGTTATAAGGAGCTCTTGAATCTGATCAGCGATATCCTTCCTAAGAACCATAAGGTGTCGAAAGACATGTACCAGTCAAAGAAAATGCTTTTTGCTCTCGGTATGGAGTATGAGAAGATTGATGTGTGCCGAGATAATTGTATGTTGTTCTAGAATGAAGATAGTAATGAGGTGAAATACTTAAAATGTGGTAAAGCGAGATTCGTATAGGTCGTAAATTAAGACGGAGAGAAGGTGAAGACAGAGGTTGCTCATAAGCAACTTCGTTACATGCCTCTTACACCTCGGGTGAAACGATTGTTTCTCTCAAAGAAAACCGCTAGACATATGTGATGGCATAAAGAAAGTGTACGTGAGAATAATCAAGTAATGGTGCACCCATCTGATGGTGAGGCATGGAAGGCTCTAGATGATTTTGATGCAGACTTTGCTAGTGATTCAAGGAATGTTCGCATCGGGTTGGCAACAGATGGATTCACGCCTTTCAATGTAACCGCATCGTCGTACTCTTGTTGGCCTGTGTTTGCTATTCCATAAAACCTTCCACCTTCGTTTTGTATGAAATATGAATTTATGTTCCTGTGTCTCATTATACCCAGTCCAGAGCATCCTGGAGCACGACTAAACTCCATGCTGAAGCCCTTAATTGAAGAGTTGAAACAATTGTGGAAAGGAGTTGAAGCATATGACTATGACCAGAAGCAAAAATTCAATCTTCGAGTTGCGTATCTGTGATCGGTCCATGATTTTCCGGCAAACGGTATTTTTTCTGGTTGGAGTTGTCATGGAAGGTTGACTTGCCCTATATGTGCGAAGGACACAGATTGTTTCCGTCTGAACTTCGGGGGAAGATTTGTTACTTTGATTGCCATAGATGCTTTTTGCCCTTGAATCACCCATTTAGGTTAGAGAGGAACAATTTCAAGAAGGACAATATAGTTGTAAAGGGACCACCAAGGCTTTTAAATGGTAGAGAAATCACTGATATGCTGAATGAGTTGGTCCTTAATGAAAATGAGGATGGATTTGTAGGATTCAGAACCGAACATAATTGGACCCACATATGTGGCTTATGGAAATTGTCGTATGTCAAATCACTAATTCTGATGCACAACATTGACGTTATGCATCAGGAACGTAATGTAAAGGCGAGAAGAGATTTAGCTGAGATTTGTAATCGACCAACCCTTGAGTTGACGAATAGTGGTGGCAAGCCACATGCCCCATTTTGTTTAAAACCTAAAGAATAAAAACAAGTAATGAGGTGGTTGAAAAAATTGAAATTCCCAGATGGTTACGCCGTTGGATTTAGAAGAGCTGTGAATTTGAAGACAGTGAAATTAAATGGATTGAAAAGTCACGATTACCACATAATAATGGAAAGACTCCTTCCTGTAATGTTTCGTGGGTACCTGAATGATGATGTGTTGAAGGCGTTAGCTGAGCTGAGCCATTTTTATAGACAACTTTGTGCGAAAGAAATTAAGAAAGATATGATGGAGATGCTAGAGAAAGAGATCCTAGTGCTTTTATGTAAATTGGAAAAAATATTCCCTCTAGGGTTCTTCAATCCAATGCAACATTTACTGGTTCATCTTCCATATGAAGCTAAGGTAGGTGGCCCTGTGCAATATAGGTGGATGTATCATATTGAAAGGTCCCTAAAGAAGCTTAGAGCGATGGTTGGTAATAAGGCTAGAGTTGAAGGTTGCATCGCAGAAGAATTTAAATTGAAAGAGATAGCATACTTCACTAGTGTATACTTCGCTGAGCATCACAATGTCAACACACCTGCTACACGGTACCATATGGATGAAGACCATCCTTGTAGTGATCTCCAAATTTTTGGGTGGTAGGGCATAACTATTGGTGTCTCCACGACATATTATGTAACTCAGGAAAAATGAACATATGCCTTGCTCTACATGTACTCAAATATGGAAGAGATGGAACAATATTTCGCGTAAGTAAATTCTTTTCAGTTTTATATTTTACCTCCAAATTTTATACCCGTTTGTTTACCTATTCGTTACAATGACAATATGTTTGATTCGAAATACTTGACGTCTGGTCGTCAACCAACGGAGAAGCAAATTAGATAAATTGCGTCGAGAAGGAGTAAATGGCGGGTCTAGTTTCCTCACTTGGTTCAGAGAACATGTAAATCCTTACCTTTTGTGACACGTATTATTTTACTCTACTAGGTTAATTATCTTATAATCTCCTATGATTTGCAGTGAGTGCTCGCTGACAATGTACATATAGACTTGCGACAGCTCTCTTACGGAAGTATTAGTGCCAAAAGTTACGGTCGCTATGATGTTAATGGTTTCCGCTTCCGTTCAACTATTTTTGAAGCATATCGACCTCTAGCGGAAACAACTAATACTGGAGTTGTTACAAGGGTCGTTCATGGAGAAGGACACGAAACTATGTATTATTGAATCATCAAAAATATAATCGAGTACAATTTTGCCGGGAATAAGGAGATTAAAGTAGTCTTCTTCGATTGTGATTGGTTTGACCCTAAACATGGTACTCGTGAAAACCAATTTGGGATGGTTGAAGTCAAACACGCGGAACGATTATGTGGTTGCGATAATCTTGTCCTTGCTCACCAAGTTGAGCAGGTGTATTATATGTCGTACCCATGTGAAAAACTAAGTGCTTGGTGGGTAGTCTACAAAGTGAATCCTCGGGAACATCTACACACCCCTAGTAATGGCGCTTATCAATTGGAGGTTGAAGAGGTCGATGAAGTTTACCAAGATGATGAATTGCCGACTTCGTTTAATGTAGAGTCAGAATCGTCGGCAGATTCTTTTCTCGGTGATTCTAATGATGTAGCAATTCCCGAGAAAAGGAAACACCAACATAAGAAGAAAAAAGTAACATGGCGTGCTTTGGGGAGAAAAGGACAAATTGATCCTGATTTTGATGATAATTGACAAGTAATTTTTTCATACATGCATATGCAATATACTTCATATTACATGTTTTTTCATATGTTCAAACCTTCTTTACTAATAAATGCTCGTTTGTGCTTGTTTTGAACCGGATGTCGAAAAAGGTGAAGAGTGTCACGAGGAAGCTCTTCCGCTTGGGGAGTACATCGGCGAGTACTCCGGCGAGTACACCGACGAGTCAAGAGGACACCATATTCCAGGGTAGTTCCTCTTCTTCAAACAGACATCGTCAAGAGCAGCTCCTGAGATGCATAGATCCGACATTAATTGGTCGGCCTATTTTATTTCAACTAGATGATGAGGTAACTTTCAGACTGATTTTTATGCCAGTTATAAACTATTACTAATTGTTTCAATACTATTTTGTAGTATCTTTCAGGAAGAACCACCTGGTCGCCCCACCAGTAGTCTCTTCCGGTGGAGCCAAGATCGAGATTACGGCTATAGGTGATGGGTAAGTCTAATACTCTTTTGTTGTTTTGCTTTTTTTTCAAAAAAATTCTTTCAGTAAACTGACTTTATTTATTATGTATTTCTAGATCTTGCATTGACTCTCTGTTTGACAGCACTTCGAGGGTCAGGTAGGTTAACCAGATATTGGGTAACCTGTGTCGTCTGCACTACCCAAGGGTGCTGACAATGCCGACCGGTGAGCGGGTTCTATGCCAGACATGGGACCAGTACCGGTTTGCTCCTGACGGGCGCCACGGAACTGCTCAGGGGGCGGTGTCTCATTACTTCTGGGTATGTGTTTTTTCAATCTTCTTTTAGTTTTAACACAAAGCTTTTCGAGTTACAGCACTTTACTAATCATTACTTTTGCAGTTACGCTTTTGCTTGCTAGAAGTCGACAATCACCATAATCATGTCCTTCAAGTCTTCAACAACAATGAACACAAGGTGGTGAATAACGCTATTTCGTATGCCCACATTCAAGCGAACAATGCTTACTACAAGGAGAAGCTAGGGCAATGAATGAGCAACGCGACGGGTGCATCCACAATATATTTGACTGAAGAACAATACCGTTCGGTAAACAATTCTAACTTTTTAAATCTTCGATTGTTGAGATTTGTTGTCATATAATACAAATAGCATATCTGTTCAGGTGAGGATTCTGTGGTTTGCAAACCATGAGGATGCATATTTCGAATTCTACAAGATTTGGTCTTCAGCTGCATTCAAGAAGACTTCCGAGCAGAAAAGACAATGCCGTGGGACGGATCCGAAGCACAGATATGGTGCCGATGGACATATTCGCCACGCTAAACGCATGGTAAGACCTCCTTCTGCCACTCTCTATGTATAGATAGATTGTAATGCGACTAACTCATTTCGATTGTACAGAAAGCTAAATCTGGCAACGTGCTAAGTGACATAGAGGTGTATACCTCTGATAAAAAAGGAAGCGATCCTACACAGCCAGATGTCTTGTGTAGCTAGACAACCATGGACCATTTGGTGAGATGTTAGCAATGTTAAGAGTTTGCGTAATTTCATTTTTCTCCGTCTAATCGGACATGTTGTTTTTTGCAGCCGCAGAATGGTGAACACATGGTTCGACTCCATGGAGAAAACTATGATTGGTGGAGAGAACCAGTCGACCAAATGGCTGTGTACTCCAGCGGAGGTGAAAAAAGCCATGGACGGTGAGACAGTGTTTTTATCAATGTTTTGTGTATGGTATTGTGATTGTAACTAACTCATTCAATATTGCAGGTACTCCATGTTCAATGGAGTTATTGACTCGAGAGCGGTGAGAGCTCGGAAGTCAGCTCAGTCGTCGCAGAGCTCCGTCGGAGTTGGCTCCAGCCGTCGTCGCTCAGAAGCAAACCCGGAGATGGTTCAGCTGAGGGAGGAAATGAGGCGGCGCGATGAGCACAGTAGGCAACAACAAGAGTACTATACCGCCTGCTTAGCACAACAGCAGGCGATGATCCAAGTAAGTTTAGTTTACAGTGTTGCAGTTAAAAAGTATTCAGAAATAGGTTTAGAACTAACTGATTACATTACAACCTGTGTAGAAACTAGCCCAGCAACATGGTGGATTTGACATGTCCTTGTTCCAACCACAACCTCCCCCACCACCACCACTACCTCCTACATCACCTGAGGTACCTCCTGACATATCGTTACTTCAGATACTTAAGTTAGCATTTAGAAGGGTAGTTAAGTTCGTTCTCTAATTTTGTCTATTTCTTCAGAGTTTCTGTACGCCTGGTCAGGATGGAGCCTCCGGGTCAAATGTGGATGAAGCGGGAGGTAGCGGCAGCGCCCACGACCGAAATGTGGGCGATTAGTGAGTATATGGACAAATGTGACTTAGTGAGTATATGGACAAATGTGACTTTGTATGTGGCTCTCGCTGTGTTATGTGACTTTGTATGTGAATTTGGATGTTATATGTGAATTCAGATGTGTACTGTGACTTTGGATGTGAATTCAGTTATATTATGTGATTTTGGATGTGATGTGTGAAGTTTGGATGTGAATTTGGATGTGAGATTGATTGTGGATGTTACATGTGAAGTTTGAATGTGATTTTGGATGTTATATGTGAATGTGATTGAAATTGTGGTTGGATGTGAGTGTGAGTAGGGGAACCAAGAAAAAACAAAAAAAATACCATATAACTTCCATCGGCTTTGACCATAGCCGACGGGAGTTAGCTGCTTTTGGCCATGTGGGCAGAAAGGCTAACTTCCGTCGGCTAGGGCCAAAGCCGACGGAAGTTAGGTGCCCCTAACTTCTGTCGGCCAGCCTGGCCGACGAAAGTTAGCGCCCCTCTGCTGACGTGGCAAAGTTCGGCGCTAACTTCTGTCGGCCACATGAAGCCGACAGAAGTTAGCTAACTTCCATCTACCCGCTTCCGTCGGCCAAATGCCGACAGAAGTTAGTTTTTGCCGACGGAAGTTAGCTTCTTCCATCGGGAAAGGGCTAACTTCTGTCGGCTTTGGCCGACGGAAGTTCCCTGTTTTGTTGTAGTGCGTACAACGGGATAATGACTCAAAACAAATCTTAACTAATCTAATCTAGATTACATGCTAACAGAAAATTAAATTAACGAATAGCTACCAAATAAGATTGCATTTAAAATTTTCTAGTTATCGAAGTGACAACGTCTTTGTAAAACCATCTTCTATCTCATCTCTTGGAACAAAACCAACCTGTAATAATTTTTGATATAGCCTTTCTCAAACAAAATGATATCTACTTTAATATTTAATATTTTTTGTTCTTCCATGAGCGAAAATTGTACAACGCCATTTCGTTATATAAGAACAAGAATGTATCACCCTTTGAACCCTTAAAACCAAGTTCGTGCAATTTGTAACTTAATCTAACAAACCATTATCTTGGTGCTTGTCCCAAACCATTTAATACCATATGAAGTTTGCATATAAAAATAGGTTGCTTTGTATCCTCACATCCCGGTGGTTGCTTGCTGCATATAAACTTTGTCTTCAAGAACGCTTGGAGGAAATCATTTTTACCGTCAAGTTGTCTCAAAGGCAATTATCTAGAAATTGCTATAGATAATATTATTCTAATTGTTGCCATTTTAATAACGGGAGTCAAAGTATTTTCATAATCAATATCATATCTTCGATTAAAATCTTTTGCAACTAGTCTATTGTGTTGTCTATCTATACTTCCCTTTTGTTTTTTTATTTTATAGACCTATTTACATACTATAATATTTTTTTGATTCGGAGAAACTAAGATACCAGGTTTTATTATCCAGCAAAGCACTATAGTCCTTATACCTGGCTTATTTCCAATTTTATCTCCAAATGCCTCACGATAAATCTTTTGGTTCACCGTTAGCACTAAGAATAGAATATTTAACCATATTGTCTCTAAACTTTTTCGTTCGGAACATGGGCGGAGTCAGGATTTGAATATGAGGGTGGCTGACCCACATGTTAATAATAACAATGATTTTTTAGCAGTATAAATAACTCAATAAAAATATATATAATAGAAAGACATTTGCCTAGATATCTCTCAAATGTAGTAGTTAAAATTTTTGTTTGTTCACCTTGTGACAGTACAAAAGTATTCTGATTAGGGTTTGCACATTAATTGGTCAGTCAGGTTCACTAGATTGATCAATGGTCACATTAGCATTTTTAGCACCGGCTGAACTTGGATTAACTTGCTTAAAAACTATCAATAGTTAAAGATTAAACAAATCAACAACTAGTTGCTATTAAAACTGCAATTAAAAAAAGAAATTTGATTATAATACATCACAAATTAGTGGAGGATATTTTATATCAAATACTTACGCAATGAAATCACATTGTGTGACCATCGTTGCAAGCACTGCCACTTCCGCTATGTGGCTGTGGCCTGTGGGGACTGTCAGTCCGAACAGGGGTGCGGAGGCACCAGCAGTGGCGAAGCTAGAACAAAATGGAGGGGGGTGCAGGGATAAAGAAGGGCTAAAATATAATTACCAAACCGAAGAATTCCATAAACAATATTTTAAGAGAAAAAAATGAACCAACGAAAAAACATAATACATTACCTTTAACCCTAGTCATCAAATCTACGACCTTGCATTTTCATGAAGCGACGAACCACAGCCTCATTGGTGACTTTCAACAACTCTTCTTTCTCCACATAGCAAATAAGGCTATTGCTCATATATATATCACCAATGCGATTGCGCAATTCTGTTTTCACAATTTTCATGGCTGAGAAACACCTCTCAACTGTAGCAGTAGCAACAGGTAGCACTAGCACAAGCTTCAAAAGTCGGTAAACCATTGGATAACATTCGTGTTTTCTAGTCTTCACCATTCTTTGAGAAAGCTCGGCAATAGTTTGTAGGTCGGAGAACCTTTCATCATCTCTCACATCATATATGTAGAGGCCAAGCTCATGGTTAAGATCCCTCAAATTCCCAGAATAAAAATCATGTGGATAAAGCTTCGCAAGGCTCATCAAATTTTCTATACTAAAATCCTGGAATGAGTCTCTTGGACTAAAAGCTGCTGAGCAAACAAGCAATTGAGAGCTTGTCTCATTGAAGCGGCTATCAAGCTCTTGAAGTAGCCAATCAATAACATCATTAAAACAATCTACCTGATAATAATGCTTGTTCGTAATTCCATATTTATGTCTCCGCTTCTTTGGATCAATATATTCGTCTTCCATTTCCAATTTGCAAATATCATTCTTGTCACAAAATCCATGGACATCGTCTAATAGCATCATCCACTTTTCTCTTCTAAGTGGTATTTAGTTGCTTTCACACATTTAATAGCATTCACTATGTCTTGATCCTTCCGTTGCAATGCCAATGACAAGGTATTTGTGATTCCTAATATAGTCAACATGAGATGCAAATAGAAGATAGAGTCAAAAGACTGAAAGTATTGTAAAAGATTTGAGGCTTGATCTCTGATCTTCCAATCTTTTTTATCCTTTTCCACAATTTCTAGTACCTTGATTATTGTAGGAAACATGTCAACCAAACTTTTGAGAGATTTATAATGGGAACTCCAACGAGTATCTCCAGGTCTTTGAATACATTGCTCTTGATTCAACCCTGTCCCAGTTTGAAGTTGCCCACAGCCTAATGCTTTACTCATTTCTTGAAGATTAATATCTCTAATCATGTCCCTTCTCTTAGATGATCCACCCACGACATTCAATAAGATAGAGATCATAGTAAAAAATTCACTAACCCCTTTATGCTTTCTCGCAATGGCAACAAGGACTAATTGGAGTTGGTGAGCAAAACAGTGAACATAATAAGATGAACTATTTTCTCTCATAATCAATGATTGCAAGCCGTTGAACTCACCTCGCATATTGCTAGCACCATCATATCCTTGTCCTCTAACTTGCTTTAGGCTTAACTTAAGATCAGCAAATAATGTATCAATAGCAGACTTGAGACTTGCAGAATTTGTTTCATTCACATGAACAAGACCAACAAATCTCTCTTTAACAATTCCAAATTTATCTACGTATCTTAAGACCACTGCCATTTGTTCATTCCAAGAAACATCTCTCGACTCATCAACTAGCAAGCAAAAAACATTATCCCCAATTTCTTCTAGAATAGAGTGTAGCACTTCCTTTGCAAAACAATGCACAATATCCTTCTGTATTTCAGGAGCAATCAAAAGGCTGTTATCTGAATTCTTTTTATCTACCGCCTTTCTTAATGTTGGATTTTGCTCCTCTACAAAATTACGAAATTCTCTGAAGTTCCCTTTATTTAAGGACTTCTTCGACTCATCATGACCCCGAAACGGCAATCCTTGCTTCACCAATATTCTAGCAACATCAATAGACCCATTCAAATGAGTATAATAGTCCTTCTTAGCAGATTCACTAACATCACGGAAAGCAACATCAATGTGTTGTTTTGTTTGTAAGAGATCATCACATTTCTTCATTGCGAGATAGTGTGAGCCACCGACATTACCAACATGATTTTGTAGTCTTTCCTTTCTATGATAGCCATTCCAACCATTTTTAACAAATGCTTCATATCCGCCACCCTTCTTTTCTCTAAACAAGAAACAATAAAAGCAATATGCTTTATCTTTGGACTCACTATATTCAAGCCAACCTCCAAATTCATCAAACCATTCTGGAACAAACCTTATTGGAACTCCTCCAATCTCTGTCATAGGAAAACGAATTGTTCGAGGTTGGCAAGGTCCATTCTCCAAGTACTTTTTTCTCACTCTCTCTCTAACATTAGGATGATAATCATTAATTTGTTTCCTCAGTCCTGGATCAAACTTAATCTCCTCCTCCCAGTTGATATCATCCAAACGTGAATTTCTAGCATTATTGCAACTATCCGGCTCTGGTGCTTTCCTTTTGTAAAATCGTTCCATTAATTGATCTATCATTAGTAACCTAATATGTAAGTATGTACTAATCTGCTGGTTGCATAGTTTAGAAATCAAGAATACTAGACTAGAATCTATGGAAAATTATAGAAAGAATTAATGCCTAATCAGAAAGCAGAAGGGAGGGGAGGGTCGGGCGCCTTTTTTACCACAGGTCCACTGTCCACAGCTGTGGCTCGGCGAGGCGACGGAGGAGCCAGGAGATCGCAGGAGAAGGATGCCAGCGGGCGACGACGCAGGAGCCAGGCGATCGCCAATTCGCCGTGGGCGTGGAGCCGTGGACGCGTGGTTGGCTGCTGGCGAGTGAGGGAGATGAATAGGCGATACATTCAATTAGTGTTGGCGTGGGCTGTGGTGTTGGCGTGTTTCCTTGCTGTGGGCTGCTGGTGGCCTCTGATCATGGCATTTGTGGGCTCCTGGCAGACTGCTCGTTGCTAGCTTGCGAAGATGGTCCTTCGGGGGTGCAGCATGCTGGCCCAAGAGGGGTGCAAAAAGGGCTAAAATGTAGAGGTAAGTACTGTTTTTGTTTTTTTTGGGGGATTCATCTGCATCCACAGCTTTCTGTTGGGCTTCGCCCCTGGGCACCAGCGCTGGCGCAACATGCTTCTTCGATCCAATCGCCTGACTGGGATCGGTGAATAGGTCATGCGAACATGCCAGATTAATGATTGAAGTCAAACCGACAACTCAGTAACTGCATTGCTATTTTTGTGTTGCTACAGTGCTACCTATTGGGCTGAGTCATAGGACGTAGAGCTTCTCTTGCCACAGACAATCCTGGCGACCCACGCACTGCACCATGTGGCATGGCAGGCTCATTAAGGGCATTTACAACGCTCCACCCCAGGAGCGTGGCGTGAGCTAGACATGTTGGAAAAAAGCATCAAACTTAGTTGTTAGGTCGAAAAAAATCAATGGAGAGGGCCTTAATCCCACTACTATGAGACCCTCCCCCGATAGTTGTCACATGGAAGAGGAGAAAAATTCAACAGAGCAGATGAACACAAAGGGAGAGAGTAGAGGCTGGCTCGGAGCATTGGTGGCATGGATGGCGGGGGCTGTGCGGGGCGCCAGCAAGCGGTGGCCGGTGAGCGGTAAGGGCCTTCGGCATCAGCGTGGTGGCGCGACCCTCGATGGCAGGAGCAATGTGGGAGATCTGCCCTCAGCCCTCGGTGTTGTTGGAGTCAAGGCAGTGAGGGTCATCGCCAAGGTGCGGGCGCCGCAGAGACGCCAGAGCTGCCAGGCCGACCTCACTGATCTGGGGCAAGGCGACCAGAGCGTGATGATGGTGACAGGGCAGAATTGCGGCAGCTTCGGTGTCAGGGGAGCCATGGTTGGAACACGGCAGCGGCGGCGGCAGGAGCTTTCATGGCTTCCCCGACAGACCCACGTCGGAGCCCGCACCTCACCACCGGAATCTCCGCTCATTGCCTCCATTCATCCTCCCATCTAATTTCATCTATTTCCACGTGGCAGTCATCCGAGAAGGGCCTCACAGCAGTGGGTTTCTGGCCCTTCCCCATAGAATTTTTTTGGTTTTAGTAGAGTATGCGTAGCTTGTAGAAGTTGCGATGGTTTTAGACTAAAAAGTGTTGCAGCCCATGAAGCCATGTACATTGGCGTGCTCGTGGCCTCTGCTCCTGTCACCCCATCACCACCATTCCCCGCTCCCACCACCGCCGCTAGCTCCTCTCCCCGCTCCCAGTCTGCTTCCGCTCCTACCACCATTGGGGGTGAACTCTACGATTACGAGTGTTCCTGGTGGGAAAGGTGGGATTTTTTGAGATTTGTGGAGGTGAAGGTAGTGGCGGTTCTGAGGCTGATTTGATATTTCTGGGTGCCCATATCGAAGTGAGCTGGTTTGACATGATTTTGGGATGGAGAAGAGGGTGATTTGTCAGTGAGGGAGAAGAAGCTTTTTGTTGCAATGCAAGATTGTTACCGGCGCAACTGATCACAACATGAGGCTGGCCAACTGCAAGCAATGGATGGATCGAATGGAGAAGAAGCACAAGAGAGAAATTGAGAAAAAGAGAAGGGATCCCTTGATTTTGAGTGAGGTTGGATAGGCGTTGATGGAGGTGTGGCTTCATAAATTTTTATCTTCTAACCTTTCCTCGAGCCATGATTTGAACTCGCTTCCTATTGTAAGTGTCCTAATGGTGCCTACCTGATGATGCATGTGCTCTTGGTTCATGTGCATAGCCTGCATCCACGCCTATTCACTACGATAAAAATGGTCTTTAGTGATGTACCTTTAGCGATGAGTAAAAGACGCATACCAGTAACACACTTTTAGTGATGGGTTATTTCACATGCATCAGTAATGCTGCATTATTAGTGACAGATCGTAATAGGACCTATCACTAAAGAAATAACACCCCCATTAGTGACATGTCATGGTATGACACATCACTAAAGATCACCCTATAATGATGGTTATTTTTTCATCCATCACTAAAGAGCGTCAATAAGATGTACATTAGTTAATCACCTGTCACTGATGATTTCCTCTTATAAATAGGCAAAGACCCCGAAGTGAATCGAAACACTTTTATTTCGCTCTGCCCTAACCTTAGATTACAACCGCACTGTCACCTTTGTCATTCTCCTCGCCACTCTATCACTTGTGCCATCCCGGTTGCATCCTCATCCTCGTAAGGTTCTCCTCCACGTCCTCCTCTTCCGATATGTTGAGATGTGGAAATGTGGATATATGGAAAATCAATGAAAAATTTTCAATGTCGATTATTTGTTGATGTGTATTAAATTTGGTTCTTTATTTGTTTTCACAAGTTTATTCATGCTTACTATTAAATTTCAGTTTATAAAATCATTTATGAGAAATTTGTTTAGTAAATTTGTGAATTAGGGATATGGCAAGCATCCCAAGTAATCTACATGTACCAACCTATATTCTCGATAGTTTCTTAATAAAGATCAATGATCTAGTCAGTGGTAGTCGTCACCGGATTTATACATTGTACTTTGCATATATTGTGTAATGTGTTAACAAACTAAAGAGACATTACCTTATTGTTGTAGTATTTATCAAAAATATTTTGTGATATCAATAACATTCGTGCTGGCAATAACCTCCTCAAAATGACAAGATATTGGTGCACCATTAATGTTGAGTTTATGAGATGTGAAGGCGGCGACAGGATATGTCTTCACAAAGGATGGTCTGAATTTAGTAGAAGAGGTGGCCTAACACAAGAGGACTATGTGGTAATAACAATGGAACATGTCCCATTGACAGTTATGTCCAAATTTTACACTAACTTTGGTGATGAGAAGACCCCAACAGCCATCAAATAAATGGAGGACAACGATAGTGATATATATAGAGAATTGACATTACTTACTATACATGTATATTTTTCTTATGTGTTTATCATATTTTCATTATTATTTCAGGGGAGGGTCCTAGAAATGTTGTGGAGAGGATGGGGAAGTGGATAGGGAGTGAGGTCGACACCGATCAAATGGACAATTGGAGCACATTTGTTATTTTGATAGTCCAACAAATGTAACTCTAGAAAGGAAGGCTCTCCAGCAAGACATCTCAACGGGTTTATCCTCCAAGAGTTGGTTATATGTCTGCACAATAAATAACATGATCATCAACAAGAAGTCGGTGGTAAGTTATTTGCACATGTCGTTGGTTAAATAGATCATCTATACAAATGGCCTTATATAACTAGCGTTGTTTAAATTTTATTGTTATAGTACTTTTCAAGGAAATACTATGAGAAGTACATCACACCTCACCTACACCACCAGACCACCGAGATTCCGGTGGTAGTAGCAGGGTCTGAGGCAGTCCCAATTGTGGTGCATAAATCGATGGATGGATGGTCTATCTAACTACAAGTTTTGGTCAATTTCATCGAGATAACTCGTTAGAAGTTGGCACAGTATGTGTCTTCCATTTCATCATCAATAATGGTGCAATTGAGGTTGTCATGTATATGATGTAAACCAGGGTTATGATGTTAGAAATTAACGTGTGATATTTATGTAATATATTGTGTTAATATATGTAATATTAGGTTATACATTTTCTGTGATAAATTATCTGTGTTTTATGATAAATTCTCTGTGTGTGCTTTCGAACGTTGGATATGTTGGCTTCCAAATCCTATCTTTGATTTAGGATATAGCCTAAAAATTATTTTTTTTTTCAAAATGACCACAATATTAGTGACGGGTAACAATAGTTAACCATCTATAAAGGCCCTATAGTGACAGTTTTGCTTCTACATGTCACTAAGATGTACATATAGCCCCTTTCAATACCTTAGATGATTGTACATCATCAGTGACGGGTGGTAACTATTACCTGTCACTAATGAGGCCCTCTTATAAGATGGTGGCAGTGGAAGTCTAGGGTTATAGCCACATCATTAGTGATGGGTGGTAACTATTATCCATCACTGATGAGGCCCTCTTATAAATAGTCGGGTGCAACAAAGTGAATTGTCACGCTTTCGTTTCACTCGGCTCTAACCCTAGACTTCCACCATTGTCTTCGCATTCATTGTGCTCCTCATCGCTCCGTCGCTCATCGGCCCTCGCATCATTGGCCATGGCACCCGCACCATCGTTTCACGTGGCCGCCCTACTCACCACCATCTCAGTTGCATCCTCCTTCTAAGTTCCTCCTCCTCATAAGGTCTACTCATCCAAAATGTTGCTCATGTTAGTTTCCTTGTCTAATTAGCTTTATTTAAATTTTATTGTTATAGTACTTTTCAAAGTAGTATTGTAATAAGATGGCACGATATGTGTCTTCCATTTTAGCATCAACAATGTTGCTCCTGAGGTTGTCAAGTATGTGGTGTAAACATGGCCTACTATTTTTAGCCAATTTCTTCGAGATAATTACTAGTTTTAGTCAATTTCTTCGAGATAATGCATTCAAAGTTGGCACGAGCAACCACACGAGGTTCTCCTGAGGCTGCCCTGTATGTGGTGTAAACCTAGCATGGGCATTCACGGTGGTGCTCCTGTGGTGGTGCTCGTGAGGCTGTTAGAGAGGAGTATAGGGTGACAATAAAAGAGGCTGCAAAATTAGACATATACAACCTTCAATTCATGGTGGGTAGACAGAGAGAATCTTTGTTATAAGTTAGCTATTAGTTATAAGTTAGGGAGTGCTCTTATATATGGATCTTTGTTTTAACCATGTTCTTAGAGATAATGAGTTAGAAGTTAATATATGTGATACTAATTTAGTTTTCAATCTTTTGTGATGAATCTTCTGTGATGTACTTTTCATGTTGCAAATGTTGGATACCAAAATCCTAGTTGTAATTCAGGGTGCAGCCTAAAAAATTATTATTATTTTTGAAATGACCATAATATTAGTGATGAATGACAATACTCACTCATCACTAAAGAACTCATTAGTGACAGGTGTGAATCATCACCCGTCACTAAAGAACACATTAGCGATGGGTGGCAAACGTCAACCGTAGATAAAGAGCCCTAACAGGTGAGCCAATAGGAGTAAAGTTGACCCTTTAGTGATGGGTGTTTACCCATCACTGTTGATGTTATATTACTGACACGATAATATGACAGGAGACTTGCCCATCACTAATTATAGTTATCACCCGTTACTAATAGGGTTTTCTGTGATAGTGATTGTAGGTGCACTGCCTATGCCTATTGCATTCGTAGGATCTTGGCCGGTGTTTCCACCTACTGAGATGACGTGACAAATGCAATAAATGGCGCTAGTGCGAGCCCGTCACGGGCAGAATTGGAGTTGTTTTGGATATGGATGTCAAAATATCCGAATTATTATATTTGTATTCAATAAATTATAAATATGGATATCGGCCGTATTCGTATCCAAATTAAATGTGGACAATAAATAGAAATATTCGAATTCGTTTGATAAATATGGATATGGAAAGAGATATCGGAATTTCTGCTGAATGTGCATGGATATGAAAATAGATACATTTGTATCAGTTTTAGGCTTTCACATAGATCAGACTTTTATGGACTCATAGCATTAATATATTAATATGCGTGGTTTATTTATTCTTTATATAATTATGAAATACTTAAGTTAGTAGGGATTTCTAACACTACAAGGTAGTAAGATATTTGTAACTTTGTTTGAGCATGAAATTGTGTTACACTCAATATAAAATATAACTTATTCCATGTAACATTTTGTATTTTTCTAGGTATATTTGCTATTTTTAATTCATTAATTGTGTTTATAGGATTTAAATTGAAATATGTGAAATTTGAACTTCAAGTGCCTAAAAATAATACACCAAAATTTGTAGAAAAATCATATTCATGTGTTAATCCATTTATTTCCTATACAATAAATTTAAATAATTTTTTTAAAAAAATCTAGGTTATGACACTCCATTGGCAATGTGAAGATTAATGATTTTTTAATTTTAAAAAACCAAGTGTGAAGTATAAAAAACAAAAACTGTTTATCACGTTATGATATGATATGTAGATGCTATGATAAAATTTAAAAATATATCAAGAAAGCTATCATGTAGAATATTAAGAAATAGGAGATTCACATAGGAGGAATTATGATTTATAGAAGGAATGTTTTAGGGTTGAAAGCAAATTGATGGTTAACTATTTATTTGAACTTGAACTTTTTATAATCAAAGCACAACATTTCTTATTATATGTAAAAATTTAGTATTTTTTTGGGTTGGTTTGCTATTTTTAAATCATTAATTGTCTTTCTAGGATTAAAATTGAAATATGTGAAATTTGAAATGCAAGTGTCTGCAATAATACACCAAAATTTATAGAAAATCATATTCATATTTTTATCAATTTAGTTCCTATCCAATAAATTTAAAGATTTTTTTTAAAAAAAAACTAGGTTGCGATACTCGATTGGCAATGTGGAGCTTAATGATGTTTTAATTCTTAAAAAACCAAATGATGTACAAAAAATACGAGACTTTTTATGGTATTATGATATGATATGTAGATTCTATGATAAAATTTAAAAACGTTTGAAGAAAGTTTCCATGTAGAATTTTAAGAACTACGAGATTCTCCAAGTAGGAATCACTACCGAAAAACACACGTTCGCCGAGTGCTACGATGTTTGCCAAGTGCATTTCATCGGGCACTCGGCAAACACTAGTTTGCCGAGTGCTCTATGTCATACACTCGGCAAACATAGTTACACTCGGCAATTCCAACATTTTGCGGAGTGCCACGTATGTGGCACTCGGCAAACAAGCTGAAAACTCCCCCGCAAAATTTTTTGCTGACGTCGTTATGACGGCAGGGGTGAAATGTGGGTTTGTCGAGTACCACTATCGGACACTCGACAAACCCTATAATTTGCCGAGTGCCACAGATAAAAACAGTCGGCAAAGTATATCCCATTATTTTATGTGAAAACACATTTTGAGTCTATATCACATTTTAAACATATTTTGAACTTGAATTTTTTACACTCATAATGCAACCCATGTTAAGCCATTGAAAAGTTTCATATTTTTCTGAGTGGGTTTTTTTTTTATTTTTAATAAATTAATCATGTTTCTAGGATTTACTTCGAAGTGGGTCAAATTTCAACTGCATGTACATGAAATAATGACTCAAAAATTGTAGAAAAATCATATTTATGTTCATGATTCCATTTGTAATCTTTTACAACTAAATATATCTAAATATTTAAAATCTAATTTACGACGCTCGGGCGACAACATGGAGCTTAATGGTTTTTTAATTCTAGAAAATTAAATTGATGCCTAAAAAATATGATACTTGACATGGTGTCATTATATCATACACATATAGTGTGACAAAAATTTCATAATGTTTTGACAAAGTTTTCATGTACGACGTTTGGAAACTGGAGAATCCACGAGAAGGGGTAAATGTGTTTAGGGATGGAATGAGTTAGGTTTAGAAGCTAATTGATATTCAAATATTTGTTTGAACTTAAAACTTTTTGTACTACTAAACCCAATGTATCTTATACCATGTCCAAATTTGGCATTTTTAGTGCTAGATTGCTATTTTTAGTTAATTGAAGTTCTTTATAGCAATTTAATTAAAAGATCCCAAATTTGAACTACAAGTGCCTTAAATTTGTTTATTTGAACTAAGAAAATTTCTAGGATGGACAATAAGTGTATATTATATAATGCCAAATTATGGATTTTTTTACTGTCTTTGTTCTATTTTAGTTTTTTTTTAAAACAAATTTTAAAAATCTTTGCCGAGTGCAATTATCCCTGGCACTCAGCAAAGAGCAAATAAATCTCCTTTGCCGAGTGCTATTTAAAAAGCACTTGGCAAATAAGTGTAGGTACCCATTATTTCATGTGAACTCATAATGTATGCACATATGAGATTTTATACATGTTTTGAAATTGATTTTTTTTATAGTTTTAATTCAACATTTGTTAATTCTTGGTAAAGTTTCATATTTTTCTGAGTTACTTTGCTATTTTTAAATAATTAATCATATTCCTAGGTTTTAATTTGAAGTAGGACAAAATTGAACTGTATGTACATGAAATAATTACTAATAAATTGTAGAAAAACCATATTTATGTTCATGAGTCTAATTATAATCTTTTAGCACTACATATAACTAAATATTAAAAAAATCTAAGTTACGAGAGTCAACCGGCAACATGGAGCACCAAGGTTTTTTAATTATAGAAAATTAAATTGAAGCCTAAAAAATATGATACTTGACATGGTGTTATTATATCATACATATATACTGTGGTAAAAATTTCATAATGTTTCGATGAAGTTTTCATGTATGACCTTAAGAAATTGGACAATCTTCGAGAATGTTTATTAGTTTAATTAGGGACGGATGAGTTAGGTTTAGGACCACGTCGATATTGTAAAATTTTATTGAACTTAAAACTTTTTGTACTACTAAAACCCAATGTTTCTTATACCATGGCAAAATTTGATATTTTTTAGGGCTAATTTGCTATTTTTCGATAATTGAAGTTCTTTATAGGATTTTAATTGTTCTAATTGTGAGATCCCAATTTTCAAACACAAGTGTTTTAAATTATTTTTTTGAACTAATAAAATTTCTAGGATAAAAACTAACTATATCTTATGTAATGCCAAATTATGGAATTTTTTACCGTCTTTTTCCTATTTTAGTTTTTTTTGAAAAAAAATAAAAAATCTTTGCCGAGTGCATTTAGCCATGGCACTCGGCAAAGAACAAATAAATCATCTTTTCCGAGTGCCAGAGATATTGGCACTCGGCAAAAAAAGTTTTTTTTTTTAAAAAATAACATTCGTCAAGTGCCTCACTGATGGCACTCGACAATTTTTTTTTAAAAAAAATTAGCGTTCGCCGAGTGCCTCCCACTCAGCGAACCTCGGACTTGCCCTAAAAATAGGCCCGTAGATCTGGGCACATTAAGTGCACCCAGATCTGCTCCCCCGCACCCTGCCGCCTGCCCCACGTACCCCGCCGCCGCCACCCTGCTCCACCGCCATTGGCCAGCCCCCTTCTCCCCTGCACCCCGCTGCCGCCACCCTACTCCCCCGCCGCCGGCAGCCCCCCTGCTCCCCCGCCGCTAGCTGGCCCCCTGCGCCTCCGCCACTGCCGTCGGCCGCGCCGACGCCCCCGCCGCCGGCCGCCCCTATAGGACCGAAAGTAGCGACCAGAGGGGGGGTGAATGGGCGCCTAAAAAAAATTCTTTCGAATCAATGGCCTGCTCCCAACACCCAATGCACCTCAACAGACATAACAGTGTAAAGCAAACAGATCAGCAGAGCTAAAAATAATCTAGTCTAAAAACAACCGGTGTCCTAATCAAAAAGACACCAACACAGTGCTTAAAGGCAGTTTAAATAAAACATTCATATCATGGCAGATCAAACCATCACAGAAATAAATCACATCAATTGATTTGAGTTGAGAGGTTACTGTTCAAAGTTGTCTCCTGTTAGATACTTGTCGAAGCCTGCGAACCGTGTGGAGTCTGAGGTTGTCGGAGTCTGTTCGAAGTATGTAGAACAGAAGCTACTTCGAAAAAATACCAAAGCTTTGCATATATCGAAGCACCTTCGAAATGCCAGAAACTCCGAACAGTGAAACTTCTGACAAAAACAAATACTATGGACAGCAAAACGTGCAGTCACCACGCAAGAGTAGAGCTTCGAACCCGAGCCAATCTCAACGAAGTGTGCTATGCTGGAGAGACTCGGTTCAAACATCGAAACCAGTACATGCCCCTTCGCAGGAAGCTTTGCACGAAACCCTGTGAAGCCGAAGCAAAAACAAAATATTATCAAAGCTATCTAACTTGTGACGTGGGACCCACACGTATGTGACTGCAGTTTTTGATAGCACTGAGTACTTAGCTGCTTCCTATACGTGGAGTAGACAAAATAGGCTGAAATCTATGAAATAATGATATGCAGAAAGCAGTGTAGAAAAATAATGACCAAAGACTATGGACGCAAATTCAGGGACCAGGATCATGAAAAACAGTGCACTAGCAAAAGGCTATTCTGCAGCTCTACAGGATAGACCCTAGAGGCTAGCAAAAACAGATTTCAATGGAAATCGCATAACAGTGCAGCTGCAACACATGGGCTATCACTAGTCTGCTGAAAAGCCTGCAACACAAATAATCACGCTTCTAAACACGAAGTGATAAATGCCGTAGGAAAGTAAAAACAACTCTGTAGCTCAGTAAAAATTGCGATGAAATCCATAGAGTGCACAGAAGGCTCTCTGTAGCATACACGAAGCAGACAAACAATCAAGACACGCAGATCGAGAGACCAAATCTGCAGCAGCGCGTAATGACTACGAAACACATAGAATAAACCTTGACTGCGATTTCATAACGTCCCTGATGAAAACAAACGGCAGCGGCGGATGAACTCACAGAAAAACGGAGACAGTACAGAAGCCTGGCGGCGCGAGGAACAGGGAAGTGAACTCTGGTATTTTTAATTAAAGTGAGTTAACCCTAACCCTAGGGATTGGGTCCTATTTATAGGCAGCCCAATAAAAGGGTAAAATGCAGAAATACCCCTAGGGTTTTTTACAGACGCTGAAATAAATGGAAAAGACTAAACTGCCCTTAGGATATTTTTACAGACTCGACTGACTGACTGTGGGCCTAGGGACAAAATAGTAAACTCCTATTTACAGATGACTTATCCGGAAGCTAAGCTTTTGTAGCGACTACGGCTTCTCTTCTGGACAATCCGATGCGAGATCAGCGGTCGTAAGTTTTTCGCCGAAACTGACAAAGCCTCCACCGACTTTGCACCAGGTACCCGGATTGGGCCGGCCCGACTCCGCAGCTCTCTCAGCCCGGCAATGGCTCACCGCCCGTGTACCTGAGTCAATCCTGGTCAACAGCCCGACTTCGCGGCCCCTCTACCCGACAGTCGCTCGCTGCCCGTGTACCTGAGTCACACGCGGCCCAGACGCAGCAGGTCTTCTCTCTCTTTTCAGTCCTCTTTGACTATCGTTGACAACGACTCATCACATCTGGAGCCATGAGGCCCACGCTATTCAGCATGGCTCCTCAATCTCCCCCTTGATGAGTGCATTGTCAACACTTCTCTTCATCTGCTCTTCAGTACCTGCGAACAACTGTGGAAACACGAAAACAAAACACAAGAAAACAGAAAAGAAGAAAACATAGTAAAAGTTTAACCCTAATGACCAAAAATCAAACAAAAACAAGAGACGGTCATTATGGTTAACCAAAAGTAAAAACTCAAAATGAGTGCAGTCTTCAGAAACATCAACAAGGATATCAAAAGAGTAAGGACAAACGGGACAAAAACTCCCCCTGAAAAAAATCCCAGAGAAAGCCAAAACTCCCCTTAAACTCTTATACCAAAATTTCTCCCCCTTGTTGACAAGTGAACTCATCAAGCACTCTAAAACGACACTGACTCCCCCTGAAATGTGACTCCCTCTCAAAATATGCAAAGAATGCAACTGGGGTGCAGGTGGAGTGTATAAAGCGTGCTTCTCAGATATGATTGACTGCAATTACAACATCTAACAAGTATAGCAAAAGACATACTGTCTAAGACACATGGCATGATCAGTGCAACAGATGATATCTAAAGAAAGTCATTAGCACACATTTTTTTCAATTTTTGCAAATAAAAGCATCACCACATTTTCCAGTTAACAAGCAAGGTAAAACATGAGATGCAGAAGCTAACTGATATCTACCAAGATAAGCATTGTCCAAAAACAAAGTGCTTCAGCAAACTTGTTGTCTTTTTAATTTTCAGGCTTTTTCATTTTCCTTTTTCATTTTTGCCAAGGGTTATTTGCATGTCAAACCTTATGCTAACCGACCAAGTCAAGCCTAGGCCAGATCTGGACCATCAGAAGCTTAAGACATTGGTCTTGGCATACACTACACCGTCCTAGTTCATACCAAAGTGCTATGGTAAGCAGTCCAGAACAATGTAATGCGACAAAGCAAACTCACTTGGATCTTTTCAACTCAAACATAAAAAGGCATGGAATTTTCATTCATTTTTGATTTTTTATCATTTTTATAGCACATTTTCCATGTTAAAGCATAAAGATGTCCAAGTTGCATATCTGCATCTATGTGATGAACTAGCTACAAGGCATGTAACAGATAGCAAAAGCACTCAGCCTACACATGCTAGTTACCAGAAGCAATGATGATCATTTCTCAAGTTTAAAGTGTAAAAGCCATGCATATGACAGATATCAGACATATCAAATGAACTGAAGCAAAGCATGATCATTGACAAGTAATCAAAAGCATGTACCGGCTAGAATAAGTAAAGCAGTTCAATCATATAACAGAAGCAGGCTCATAAGTGAGATATGTGAATATGTATGATATGAACACACACAAAAAGACTCAAGAAAAGAGTAAAGAAGAAAGAAAAAACTGACGCAAAGATATCCTAGAAAGGATACACAACATCCAAATCCCCTTGTAAACGCTCAAATGTAGACTGATCTAGGGGTTTGGTGAAGATGTCAGCCAACTGATGATGGGTATCAACATGAACAAGGTCAATGACACCTTTCTCATATTGATCCCGCAAAAAGTGAAAGCGCACATCAATGTGTTTGGTTTTTGAATGGAGACTTGGGTTTTTCCCTACACTAATTGCACTAGTGCTGTCGCAAAACAAAGGAACTCTGGTAGGAAAGAACAACCCAAAATCTCTCAAAGTGGAAATCATCCAAACCAACTGTGAGCAACAGCTAGCAGCAGCTACATACTCAGCCTCAGTGGTCGAAAGAGCAACTCCAGATTGCTTTCGAGAAGACCAAGACACAAGAGACGAACCAAGAAACTGGCAAGTACGGAAGTCGACTTGCGATCCAACCAGCACCCACCAAAGTCAGCATCCGAAAAGCCAGATAAATCAAGAGACGATGATGTTGAATAGTAAAGACCAAGATCAGGCGCATAGTTAAGATACCTGAAGATACGCTTGACAACTTGTCGATGAGACGCGCGTGGTGAAGACTGGAAGCGCGCACACAGTCCCACGGCGAACTGTATGTCTGGCCTCGTCGCCGTCAAGTACAGCAGCGAACCGATCATCCCTTGAAACTCTCTCTCATTGACCTTGACGCCGCTCTCGTCCTTGTCCAGGCCCCCAGATGTACCCATTGGCGTCATCTGAGGCTTCAGCTCTCCACCAAAGTCGAATTTCTTCAACATGTCCCGAGTGTACTTACCCTGGTGGATGAAGGTGCCATCCTTGGTCTGCTTGATCTGGAGCCCTAGAAAATACTTGAGCTCACCCATGAGGCTCATCTCGAACTCACTGTGCATCTGCTCAGAAAACATGGACACAAGATCATTAGTAGTACCGCCAAATATAATATCGTCCACGTATATCTGAGCGACTAAAAAATCTGAAGCATCTCTGAGCAAGAAGAGAGTCTTATCCACAGAACCCATCACAAAGCCCTTCCCCAACAAAAACTGCTTTAATCGGTCATACCAAGCCCTGGGGGCTTGCTTCAATCCATATAAAGCTTTTTGCAATTTAAAAACATGTCGAGGAAACTTAGGGTTCTCAAAGCCAGGGGGCTGCCTAACATAAACCTCCTCCTCTATATACCCGTTCAGAAAAGCACTCTTGACATCCATTTGAAAAAGCTTAAAACCCTTCGAAGCGGCAAAAGCTAAAAGAATGCGAATGGACTCAAGACGGGCAACAGGAGCGAAGGTTTCTATAAAATCAATACCTTCCTTCTGGCAAAAACCCTGGGCAACTAGTCGAGCTTTGTTGCGCACCACAACCCCATCTTCACCTTGCTTGTTCTTGAACACCCACTTGGTACCTATGGGGTTGCATCCTGGTGGCAGCTCTACTAGTGTCCAAACCCGATTGCGGACAAAATTCTCAAGCTCTTCTTGCATGGCATTAATCCAATTAGAATCAGAAAGAGCATGAGAAACATCTCTGGGCTCAAAAGATGCAACAAAAGCAGATTCAACAAACACAGCAAGAGAGTCAACAGACGAACGCAAAGTCCTTGTAGACACATCACCGATGATGAGCTCTGAGGGATGATCACGCTGAACTGCTCGGGATCCCTGGTGATCTGAAGTCACCTCACTGGAGTCAGCAGCTGGCACCTCTGGACTCGATTGAGGGGGCTCGATCGAAGTGGAAGAAGTGATCAGAGGTCCGCCCTCGTCCTCAGTCGAAGTCTCAGAAGGTGTGGGCTCCGCAGGAGGTGCAGAAGGCCCACCCTCATCAGCAGCTGGAGTATCCTCATCTTCCTCGAGGATGGACTCTCCGAGCTCACCATCACCAGAAAGCTATAAAGAAGGAGTTAAAGAAGGCAAGGACTCATCAAAAGAAACCTCGCAAGTCTCGACAAGCTGCTGGGATTCGAGGTTCCAAACACGGAAACCTCGAGAATGCAATGCATAACCAAGAAAAACTCCGTCCCAGCAACGAGACTCAAACTTGTCCAAATGCCCTCCCTTCTTGAGCACAAAGCACTTGCAGCCAAACGCTCGCAAGTGGCTCACCTTGGGCTGTCTGCCAAACCGCAACTCGTATGAGGCCTTACCTAGGTAAGTTCTAAGAAAAATGCAGTTGGCCAGATAGCAAGCCGTGTTCATGGCTTCAGCCCAAAAGCGCCTAGGATTCCTGTGCTCATCGATCATCGTCCTGGCCATCTCGACTAGCGTGCGGTTCTTTCGTTCCACAACGCCATTCTGTGGGGGAGTGTATGGAGCAGAAAACTGATGGTCAAGACCCTGATCACTACAGAAGTTGACGAACTGAGAGTTCTTGAACTCAGAGCCGTTGTCGGAGCGAATTGCTCGCATCTGACCATTGTTCTCATTCTTTAGCTTCAAAATCAGGTCATGAACAAAATGAAAAGTCTCATCCTTAGACTCCAAAAAGAAAACCCACGAGAATCGAGAAAAGTCATCAACAATCACAAGTGCGTACCACTTCCCACCGACTGAGCGTACCCGAGCTGGACCGACAGTGTCCATGTGCAACAGCTCGCCCGGATACGAAGTCATCACCTGAGTCACAGGTGAGTGAGAAGCGGCAACCATTTTCCCATGATGACAGGGATGACAAACTAGATCTTTCTCCATTTTAAGCTTGGGCAATCCTCGGATGAGGTCCATAGAGCTTAACCTGACTAGCAGATCAAAACTCAAATGACCTAACCTCCTATGCCACTTCCAGAGCTCAGAAGAAGATCCAGCAAACAAACAGCGAGAAGGGCCAAAAGAACTAGAGAAGTCAATTCGAAAAACTTTACCAAAAGGTAAGATCTGGCAAATCAAAGACCCTCTAGAATCAAACACAGAAGAATTGCCCTTCTTAAAACGCACCTCCAAACCATCCTCAAGAAGTTGCGAAACAGAGATCAAATTAAAGTTCAAATTTTCAACCAAAGCAACGTTCTTGAAAGAAAAATGGTCCGAAATGCGAATTGAGCCAATGCCACTTACTTTCCCTTGACCACTGTTCCCGAAGGTGATGAACTCTTTGGAGCTCGGGGGAGTGAGACTGGAAAACCATCTGCGATGTCCCGTCATGTGGCGAGAACACCCTGAGTCCATGATCCAAACGTCCTCCAGTCCCCGATCCTGCACAATCAGTGGCTGTAAGTGGGAGCATATGGTCTGGCACCAGGTTTAGCAAAATAGCTAAACTAGTGTCGAGCCATCTGCTCAAAAGACGGAAAGCAGAAATCATCAGAAAAGTTTGGACCAAAACGCGGCTCAAAGCGCGGTCCTCGGTTCTGCCTAAAACCTCGGCCACGAAGTCCAGGACCGTAGCCAAAACGGCCTGGAGCTCTGCCGGAATGAACACCACCATCTGGAGCACGGGCATGAAAGCCGTCTCCTCTACCACCACCTACATGACACGGCCTGTCCTCCAGCCTTTCCCCGCGTCGAGGAACTCTCAGTCTACCACCCTCCTGGTAGAACTGCTCCTGACCACCACGAGCACGCTCTGCTCTCTCAACCCGCTTCCTCCTGAAGCAAAACTCCGCAAGATGCTCGTCTCTCTGACAGTACTCACAGTGATAGGTAGGCTTCTTGGGATGTGGTTGAGGCTTGGGGTTCTTGGGCTTAGTGGTGTTTGGTGTCAGCTTCTTGGGTTGAGAGGGTCCAGGAAGAGAGTCAAGAGAAGTGTGGAGGTGTTTGGGCTTTGGAACCCAGATGGCCTTCTTGGGTGGAGCTTTGGGCTGTTCATGGATTACTCCATCCTTGGGCTGACTGGCCAGGGAAGACTCAGTGGAGTGAGTCTTGGGATATCTCTGCTCAGGAGTCATTTTACTCCACTCCACTGCCCGGCTAATGGCACTCTCAAAGTCAGCCTTTGTGTAGGTATAACCTACCCCAAACCCATCCTGCCTCTTGAACTGCTGGATCATCATGCCGAGCTGTGGCTCTCTGGCACTGATCCAACTCAGGATAGAACGGAGGTAAAAATTCTCATTTTGCGAATCAGCTAGCTCCTCTCTCAAGGAAGCTAGTACCTCCACCTGAGACAAGCAGGTCTCACACTCGCTATCTACTTGGACAGACTTCTCGGCTTTTAGCTTAATTAACTCCATTCTAAGAGACAGACAGTTCTCACAGCCAGTTGGTGCAACTGACAGTGTCTCAAGCTCTAGCCTAGTCTGCGCAAGCTCAGCTCTCATTCTCTCCAAATCACCCAGATGCTCATCGCCCTTGGCTTTCAGCTCAGCTAAACTAGCAAGATGAGATGGGCAATCAGCACAGGGTACGACGACAGTGGCTTGAGCATCTTTTAGCTCTAGCTGAGCGCTTTCAAGCTCAGTGGCCAAAACGTCCCTCTCATCCACCCTTTCTATGTACCTGGACTTCAGAGTCGACAGGTCACACAGAAGCACCTCACACTTAGGGCACTCACTGCTATCACCCAAGCAAGGGGAAGAAGATAGACTCTCAATTCTGCCGTTGGCTACGGCAAGCTCACTCTCTAACTCATCTATCCTCTTCTTGGCCCCCCTAAGCAGTTTTTCCCGATATTTCAACTCCTGACGATTGCTCTCAAGTAAATCAACAATTTCGCGTTCATAGTATGATACCTTGTTGTCGTCGTCGTCGGAGTCATCGGAGCAGCTCTTTTCTTCCTTATCCCCAAGAGCCATTGAGCAGAAACTCTTGCGGGATCTTCGGTGCTGATGTGAGCGGCTCTTCGGTCTGTCCCCGAAGGCCATGAAGCAAAGGCCCGCTGGATCGTCCTTGTCCTTCCCCTTCCTGATGATGATCTCCTCATCGCTTGAGCTCGATGAAGAGGAAGAAGACTTGGACCGCTTGGAGTAGCTTTTCTCCATCTCAGCGAAGAAGGCCTTGTCGCGCTTCTTGTTCTCTCGCCGGTAGTCCTTCAGGGCCTTTTTGAAGAATCTGGTCTTTGGCTTGCCCTTGTTGAAGGAGGAGCTGTCGTGCTTGCCGGAGTCGTGGAAGCCACCACCGGTGCTCTTCTTGTGGCCATTGCGCTTGGGGCAGTCGGCGATGAAGTGTCCTGGGTCACCACACTCAAAGCATCCGGTCTTTGTGCCGTGTCTTTTGAACATACTTTTGTCATAAACACGACGCACCCGGTTGTTAAACAGACACAAATCATCATCTCCCAAAGACTCAAGCTGATCCTCAGTGATAGACATCAAAGAGAACCCAGCACAGCTCACAGAAGAGGGATCAACAGAAGGTGTAGCAAGGGCCAGAGACTTTGATCCAGAGCCAGTGAGATTTGATCTCAACTGGGTATCAACCTCGGTGGCCTTCAGCTTGCTAAACAACTCAGAAATGGTCAAGGTATCATAAGATGTGCTCTCAATGATAGAGGATACCTTGATCTCCCAGATCTTTGGGTCCAAGGTATGGAGAACCTTGAGGGCCTGCTCGTGATCTGAGACTAACTGAACACCCTCACCCTTGTTGTCCCGAAGCTTGTTGATGATCGACTGAAAGCGACCAAACAAGGCTTCAACAGATTCACCTGGGCTGTCCCCTCATGGTGTGCCTGGAGGGTAGCCCAGATTTCTCTCGCATTGGAGAGATGGCTAACACGCTCAAATTCAGTTGGACCTAAACCAGAAAACAGAATATTCACCGCTTTGTTGTTGTTCTGATGTTGGGCAATGATATCCGGAGAATCACGCTCATCAACAGGCAACACTGTGAAAGTAGCGTGAATACAGATGTCCCAGATGTCCGAGCTTTGGCTCATCAGATAGGCTCGCATGCGAGTCTTCCAATAATTATAGCCATAAGCTTCCAAGGACGGGACCTTGCCAGGAGACGTCATGATCACTACTAGGGTTTAGAACCGGTTAAGGTATGGAAAAACCCTAACCAGGCTCTGATACCACTTGTAGGACCGAAAGTAGCGACCAGAGGGGGGGGTGAATGGGCGCCTAAAAAAAATTCTTTCGAATCAATGGCCTGCTCCCAACACCCAACGCACCTCAACAGACTTAACAGTGTAAAGCAAACAGATCAGCAGAGCTAAAAATAATCTAGCCTAAAAACAACCGGTGTCCTAATCAAAAAGACACCAACACAGTGCTTAAAGGCAGTTTAAATAAAACATTCATATCATGGCAGATCAAACCATCACAGAAATAAATCACATCAATTGATTTGAGTTGAGAGGTTACTGTTCAAAGTTGTCTCCTGTTAGATACTTGTCGAAGCCTGCGAACCGTGTGGAGTCTGAGGTTGTCGGAGTCTGTTCGAAGTATGTAGAACCGAAGCTACTTCGAAAAAATACCAAAGCTTTGCATATATCGAAGCACCTTCGAAATGCCAGAAACTCCGAACAGTGAAACTTCTGACAAAAACAAATACTATGGACAGCAAAACGTGCAGTCACCACGCAAGAGTAGAGCTTCGAACCCGAGCCGATCTCAACGAAGTGTGCTATGCTAGAGAGACTCGGTTCAAACTTCAAAACCAGTACATGCCCCTTCGCAGGAAGCTTTGCACGAAACCCTGTGAAGCCGAAGCAAAAACAAAATATTATCGAAGCTATCTAACTTGTGACGTGGGACCCACACGTATGTGACTGCAGTTTTTGATAGCACTGAGTACTCAGCTGCTTCCTATACGTGGAGTAGACAAAATAGGCTGAAATCTATGAAATGATGATATGCAGAAAGCAGTGTAGAAAAATAATGACCAAAGACTATGGACGCAAATTCAGGGACTAGGATCATGAAAAACAGTGCACTAGCAAAAGGCTATTCTGCAGCTCTACAGGATAGACCCTAGAGGCTAGAAAAAACAGATTTCAATGGAAATCGCATAACAGTGCAGCTGCAACACATGGGCTATCACTAGCCTGCTGAAAAGCCTGCAACACAAATAATCACGCTTCTAAACACGAAGTGATAAATGCCGCAGGAAAGTAAAAACAACTCTGTAGCTCAGTAAAAATTGCGATGAAATCCATAGAGTGCAAAGAAGGCTCTCTGTAGCATACACGAAGCAGACAAACAATCAAGACACGCAGATCGAGAGACCAAATCTGCAGCAGCACGTAATGACTACGAAACACATAGAATAAACCTTGACTGCGATTTCATAACGTCCCTGATGAAAACAAACTGCAGCGGCGGATGAACTCACAGAAAAACGGAGACAGTACAGAAGCCTGGCGGCGTGAGGAACAGGGAAGTGAACTCTGGTATTTTTAATTAAAGTGAGTTAACCCTAACCCCAGGGATTGGGGCCTATTTATAGGCAGCCCAATAAAAGGGTAAAATGCAAAAAATACCCCTAGGGTTTTTTACAGACGCTGAAATAAATGGAAAAGACTAAACTGCCCTTAGGATATTTTTACAGACTCGACTGACTGACTGTGGGCCTAGGGACAAAATAGTAAACTCCTATTTACAGATGACTTATCCGGAAGCTAAGCTTTCGTAGCGACTACGGCTTCTCTTCTGGACAGTCCGATGCGAGATTAGCGGTCGTCAGTTTTTCACCAAAACTGACAAAGCCTCCACCGACTTTGCACCAGGTACCCGGATTGGGCCGGCCCGACTCCGCAACTCTCTCAGCCCGGCAATCGCTCACCGCCCGTGTACCTGAGTCAATCCTGGTCAATAGCCCAGTGGATCCTCTGCTGCTCCTAGCCCATGTACCCGGATTGGGCCATCCCGACTTCGCGGCCCCTCTGCCCGACATTCGCTCACTGCCCGTGTACCTGAGTCACACGCGGCCCAGACGCAGCAGGTCTTCTCTCTCTTTTTAGTCCTCTTTGACTATCGTTGACAATGACTCATCACATCTGGAGCCATGAGGCCCACGCTATTCAGCATGGCTCCTCAGCCCCTGCGGCCCCCGCCAACGACCGCCCTCGCTGGCCCCGCCACCCCTGCCCCCTGCTCCCCCACCGCCGGCCGGCCCCCTGCTCCCCCGCCGCCGGCCGGACCCCTGCGCCCCCGCCCCGACCGCGCCTCCGCCACCGCCGCCGACCGCGCTGGTGCCCCCACCGCTGGCAGCCCCTGCCCCCGACCGTCGGCCACCCTCGCCAGCCCCGCCGCCTCCGTCCACCGGCCCCAGCACCGGCTCCACCACCCCTCCTTGCCTAGGGTATGTTTCGTTTATTGCCTTAACAAAATTGGATAATACCAAAATTTGGCAAAGCTAGGAATTTCATGTGTATATACTCAATCAATTTAGTCATTTTGGCCATGTATTAAAGGATCTCTTGCCAACACAATTTAGTTTCCCGTAGGTATAGTACGTCATCAATATATACCAATGGTTAACATATAATTAATACACACAATTTGTGCATCTATACCTTCAAGATCAAATTTTGATCATTCTTTTGATTGATTTTTAGATAGATCTAATTTGGTTAGCGCTCTCTTACCGGCGTCACCATCATCTTCTCGGCTCCATCGTCCTCATCTCGCATCAACCCCTACCGGTAACCTTAGAACATAGGATTAATATTTTGGTTCAACATGAATGATTAATATGCTTTGTACATGTTTTTTATTGTCTAATACAATGTCACATGTTTTGTTTGCTTTCAACATCCCTTCCTCGTAATGCTATAATTATGTCCTAAATAATATTACAATTTTATTTTACATGCATGTCAAGCAGATTAATATAAATAAATGCTTATACATGTTTTAGAAATTTTAATATAATTGTTGTAATATTTTTCCTATTTTAATGGTTATGTTGATTAATATCTTGTGAGTGTGTATTCCGGCCATCGTGCCGTGATATATATATGTGTATGTGGATGTCGGCCATCATGTCGTGATATATATGTGTGTGTGGATGCCATCCATCGTGACGTCATATATATCTGTGAAATTTGTTAGTTTTTCTAAGTATTAGAGAGGAGATGTTGTCAATTTTTTTATATTTTCTAATTATTGTCGCGTAACTTAGATGTCTCCCGTTCGGAAGAGTTACAGTTTGGAATATGCATTTCTTTGCATATATGTGGCCGTAACTGTTTTGAATTGTCCACGTTTGGACAGCCGGAGGATGCGTAGATTGAGCTCGTTTTCATGGCCCATTCCGATTCGACTCATGGTTTCGGTAGCACCTCCTCGTTGTTCTCCGAACGCACATCCTCTTGGCATGTTGCCCAGACGTGCGTTTGGAGAGCAGCGGGGAGGTGCTGCTGAAATTTTGGGTGGGATCGGAACGGAGCGTGAAAACGAGCTCAATCTACGCATTCTCTGGTGGGATTAGGACCTATCTTTACCTATTAGACTGTTGCATCTCGTTTCTCACTAATCCCTAAACACGGGTGTTGTTTCCTAGTTTAGTACAAGATGGATCGTCATGAGTGGATGTACACGGGTCACCCTAGTCAGGTCGAGGTGACCATGGATTGGATCAAAAACACTGAAGTATTCTTAGAGACGGCGTTTGGTAGACAGAATGTACGTGACAAGACCTGGTGTCCATGTAGTCGGCGCGAGAATAAGCGCCGACAAACAAAGGATGCCATGGGTAAACACCTATGCAAATATGGGTTTATGCCAAACTATAGCCGTTGGACGTATCATGGTGAGTCCCAGCATCCTAGAGACGAGGTGTTGCGACATCGCATGGACAATGATGAGGGAGGGGTTGGATTCATGCTAGATGACTTTGAAGATGCGCATTTTGACGAAGCACGTGAAGAGGAAGTGCCGGAGCCAACGGCAAAAGCGTTTTATGACATGTGAAGATGTTGTGTATAAGGTGTCGCCACACGATAAACTGCCTGTTCCCAACCACGAAGACTATAACATAGACCCGAACACATACGACGGAGAGTTCTTTCAAGAAGATGGGCTACTAGGCATGTTTGTTATCGACTTGATGGAGACGATGGAAGTAGATAATGAAAGTGGTGCCGATGCCGACGAAGGAGACGATATTCAGAATGGAAGAGACTTAGAACTGTTAGAGAGATTATACTCAGGCAATCAAAGTGATGACAACATTCCACCTCCTGATCAGTTGGACGATTATATCATATCACGTGATAGTGATGACGATACATATGATCCAGCAAATCCGGACGACGATGACTATTTCTAGCAGCTGTATGAGAATTATGTTTAATTTTTGATTAAATGCGTTTATAACACATTTCACGGTTTATCTAAAGTGATTTACTCTTTTTCGTAGCATGTGATTGAAATTCTTCCTCTCTCGGCGGTGCTGAGCGTAGAAGTCAATAACGGCTTGAATGCACGCCTCATAATGCATGTCGGTGACAAGCTTCTTGGTGGCTCTATTAATAACAGCGGTAGCCTGATCCACATACCCCTCATCACTTCTATAAAAATCCTGCATATAGATGTATAGAGAATGTTATGTAATCCACATGTCAATAGTATTGACACATATATTAAGAAAATAAACATACCCAGAGCTCAGCCCTGACTCGATCGGCTAGATGGGAAAATTGTCTCCCTTCCCGGTCAGGGGTGTCTGGCGCACTTTCGTAGTGCCTCCATGAGTACGCTGGCTCCATCCTCCCATCAAAAGATACCAAACCAGGGAACTTTTCCTTTATAAGAAGCCCGAGGATGCCGTTTACGTGGCGTGAGCACTCACGACCTGCTCGTTCAACCATAATCCAGTTCCTACCCTGGTATCATTAAAAAGTATTAGTATGTGTTAAAAACTAAACTGACGAAAGGAATACATTATAGACTTTCTATAGCAACTTACCTATTTCCGTCAGGTCGAATGAGCGCACGATCAACTACTGCCATTGGTCGCCTCGAGAGTGATGAAGGACCACGCAACCACACTACAGCCGTTTCCATAGCTTGCTCCTCTCCCTCTGCCCCAACCTCCTCCCCACCCTCTGGCCCCACCTCCTCCTCCTCCTCCACCATAGCCTGCTCCTCCTCCACCTCATCCGGCACGTAATCAACGTCGCGATGGGATGCTAGTATTTGGCTGGTAGTTTCACTCGAGGGCACGGGTGCCTTTCCTCTCACTACTGACTTCTTCGTTCTCCCACCTCTAGGTCTAGATGAGGACCCGACCTCATCTTGAGAGCGGGTGGATTTACCACCTTTTATGTTTGTGCAGGTACATGTGAAGGTGCATGAAGAACACTTGAAGAATAGAAAGGCTTGGTTAGTACCGGTGTGCTCGTCACTCGTGGTGGATAGGAGTCTCTTGCCTTGTATTTTTGTTCCTGCAATTCTTTCTCTGCAATGATGGAAAGATGGAACAAATGACTAAGAGTACTAGATTCTTTATAATAAATGATATCTTGAATCTCACGCCTCAATCCATCATAGAAGCACCACATCGTTTCCTCCGAGTGCTCCACAACACCACAACAGGTCATGCTCTCATGAAGCTCAGCATAATACTCTCTGACAGACATGTTACCTTGAACTAAGCATTGTAGTTTCTTACACAATTCATGATGATAAGAAGGAGAGACAAATTTATAACGCATAGCTCTTTTTAAATGACCCCATGTATCAGGAACTAGATTAAAGCATGATTTTTAAACATACTAGTTGCTTGTTTAACTCTATGTTGTTTAGGAACTAGATATAAGTTAAATTTATGCTCTACGATCATCTCCCAATCTAGGTATTCTTCAGCATCATATTCACCATAAAAAGATGGGATGGTAAACTTACTTTTGATAGAAGAAACATTGTTACGATGATTATGATTTGTCGCACCTTCCATATCTACCATGGTTAGTAGAAAAGGAAAAACACTTGGAAAAAATATTAGCCCTATCAACTATTAGGTAGTGGAATGTGTTCTCGCTCACACTCAAGCATCTTACCACAATCTTACAAGGTTCTTACCATCGCAGGGCAGTGGATGGCACAATCTTAGTCATGGCACAATTCTTGACTGGTTGGTGACTTCCAAAGAGAGTGGTATACGATTGCAAAGACTCAAGCTGCACTGATTAGAAGTATATATGTAGAGTCTAGGCAGTTAAATAAGAGTAATCTATATGGTGGAACACGATTCAGAAACAAATAGTAATATTAAATAAATGTCTAGAGTATTTGTACTAATTGCTGGTCTGAATGTGATCCCTATGACAACGAGGATTAAATGAGAGAGTGGTTGAGGCTCAAAGGATGGCTAATAGATTGATAAAATCAGCACAAAACAGTACCGAAAACAGCACCATACAAAACTAATATCTTCCAAGCTTATCCTTAAGTGCTCCTCCTTTTTTCGATATTCTTCCTTTTTCGATATTTTTTAACTCTTTTTTTTGAACTCTTTTTTTGAAATAATTTTTTTTACACTTCTTTTTTTTGACTAGGAGCACAAAGAAAACAAACCAAGAAGATGTGATACAATTTTGCTGCAAAGAAGTGCTATGTAGATAAATAAAGATGAGCTGAAAAATCTGCGCAAGAAACTTCGGCGCTAGAAAGTTCGATCTTTCCGGCCGAATTTGGAAAACCTAAAATCAGCGAACCTAGCTATCTAGGAAAACTTAGATCTAACTTTTTCTGTAGATTTAAAAAATGTATTTATTTTCCATATTCGGAGTCCGTATGGAAAAGATATGACTGTTTTATCAGAGGCAGTATAAATGAGGGTTTTGAGGTTCTAGTTCGGACGCGAAGTACAAATCAAATGGGATTTATGGGTGGTGGCTAGTATAAGGGATTTAGAAAAAGGGATCACAATACTAACTAGCAACCGGACTTGACCAAGGACACAAACTCAATACTACGGACTCTGAAACCAAAACGTGCAAAGGCTAGGGATGGTCTTGGATTGGGGGAAACCTACGACTATAAATTTTTTGTTGTCTTTTTCGTGGACTATGGGATGAATATAAAATCAATCTAATCTAAGATACACGAACCTGGCGGTAAACCAAGCTCTGATACCACTTGATGGAGGGGTGGGTGCCCGATCTTCCGTCGGGTGGGGGATAAACAACGATTTGTGGAGAACTCGACGTTGACGATCCGACTTCCGATCCACGAGATCGGCCCTTGCAATCACTACACCACTGCTCCATTGGTTATCAACCAAGCACAACCTGATTGACCTCACCAAGAAGGCTAATTCTTACCTGCGAATCGAAGAACATAAGCAAGAACGCAGAAAACGCAATCGAATTGAAAATTCTATTGGAATCTGCGAATTTGGGTTCACTTACAAATCCGGCGAAGTGGCGGCTATCAAAGAAACATGTAAACTAAACTCAAAAACTCTAGATGGTTGTAGAAACACCTTATATAGTAGTTTGGGACACACCCCTAATGGGCTCAACTGGATACACGGCTCAAAAGGCCCAATAACGTAGAAAACAGCATGCTGATAGATTCTGGACTATATCTTGTTTTGACTATTCCCGTTGATATAGAACGAATTTTGAGATGAAACCACGGAATTGGAAAGGTTATGAAGTTATCTTTCCGTGGCTTAGTGGAACTTCAAAAACGGAGTCCGTATGCGGCCTGGGCGATGATTTTAGTGCACACTGCTCCTGGAATCCGAGTTGGACACGAATTGTAGTTGGATTGGACTCTGAAAATTGTTTGGACGTGCTTCATGGTTCTTCTCCAACTCTTTGTTTATCTCCAAGTGATTTTCATCATCTCCATGATTCCTAACAATAATAATAATATGAGGTAGTAATTTATTCCCAAGATAATATACTAAGATACTTAGAAACGAGTTGACATAGAGATTTAATCATCGTGCTCGAACTTGAATAATTGGATCTTGGTATTCATGTATGGTTGTATCATTGGTAGGGATGTCCTCATCAGTCATCAAGTACATGCTATCAGCCCCAGTGTTAAAAGGGCGTATCAAAAAATGGGTGCTCGCCCTTACCGAATTTGACCTAAGATATAAATTGGCTAAGGCAATAAAAGGGCAAGCGATGGCCGATTTCATTGTCCAGCATAGAGATGAGACAATAACTTATGCCGAGCCGACACCATGGACTGCATTCTTCGATGGATTAGTGTGTCGGCATGGATGCGGTATAGGGATGGTAATTTACCCCTCAGGGGCTTCATTGAGTTCGCGCACACCATCAAGCCTTTTTCCTCGAATAATCAAGCTGAGTACGAAGCAGTATTAAAAGGGTTGTAGCTATTAGAGGAAGTCGGCGTTGATGCGGTGGAAATCTTGGGAGATTGCTTGTTGGTGATGAGACATCTTTCAGGTGATTACGAGTAAAAGGATTACATGTTGAAAGAGTATCACTGACGGTGCCAATAGATGATGGTAAGATTAAGGAGTATAACCCTTAGGCACATCTCGAGGGAACAAAATGCCAAAGCAAACGATTTGGCCCAAATGGCATTAGGGTACAAGCCGATGGCTAGGCTGATCGAGGTGGAAATCGCAGAACTGGACGCTGATGATTGGAGGTATGCTGTTGTTACTTATTTAAAAATCCTTCAACATCGGCAGCAAGGAACCTCATGTACCAACCTACAAAGTATGTGCTGCTCGGCGAGGATTTATATTACCGGACGATAGATGGTGTCCTACTCAAATGTATAAATGTCAAAGAAGATAAAGTGGTGATGTGCAAGGTACACGATGGCATATGCGGAATACACTAGTCGGCCTAGAAAATGATGTGTCTACTCTAGAGAGCAGGTTACTTTTGATCGACCATGGTGGAAGACTGCATAAAGTATTATAGGCGGTGTCAAGATTATCAGAAGTTTGGTGCCATTAAGAGGGCACTTGCATCGGTGATGAACCCTATAGTTAAACCCTGAACTTCCAGAGGATGGGGCATTTAAATGATCGGCCAAATATATCCAGCATCAAATAAGGACATAAGTTCAAATAGGCAGCCACTGACTACTTCACAAAATGGATAGAGGCCGTTCCACTCAAGAAGGTAACTTCCACCGATCCTATTGAATTCATCAAGGAACACATAGTATACAAGTTCAGGATACCACAGACCAACAACACAGATCAAGGGGCCATTTTTATATCTAAAGAGTTCCACCAATTCATAGCCAGTATGGGAATCGAGCTCTTAAATTCATTGCCATATTATGTGCAATCCAATGGGCAAGATGAAGAATCCAACAAGAGTTTTATCAAGTTTATAAAGAGGGAGATCAACGAGGAACCGAAATGTTAGCATCGGTCTCTATAGGAAGCATTTTGCGAAGAGGAAAAGCCCCTTTATTTTTAGAGGAAGAAGCTACTTGGGAAAAGGAAGAGGAATTGAACACACAACATCTAGAGTTGCTTTGAGATTCTGTTCGAATCTCGAGGATTAGATTCTTTGAAGGGGGTAGGAGTGTAACACCCTAAATTTTTGCCAAATATTATTTTTTGAGAAAATAAAAATTGATAAAATAATTATTTAAAGTGTGAAAATAATGAAATAATTATTTAAAGTGTTAAATTCTCCAAGTCAAAAGAATATTTTAGGATTTTTTTTCCAAATTTTTATGAACTTTGCAACTCGCATTTAAATTACAAATGAATTTCAGCAATTATTTTAATTTAAAAATGAATTTAAATTCTAGTTAGGCTGCCTCCCTCTAATCTCTCACCATGGCGTGACCCATTTCTTTGCTATCGTTGACAAGTGGATCCCACCTGTCAGCGCCAATCTTCCCTGCGTGCACCCCTCACCCTTTCTGCCATGTGGCCCATGTATCCTAGCCTCGCATGCTCATCCCTCTTGTCAGTCTTGTAATCCCCATCTCAGACTCTCACCAGAATTCCTCACCGCCGCTGCAAACCCTAAAATCTGGTGCTTTGATTCATGATCTCCGCAGTGCCACCCTTATAAAACCCTCTGCCTCGATCCCACGAAGTCGTTCCACCCCTTAGCCTGTCGATCGGTGCCTCATCGCTAGTGAGCTCCTGTTGGTGTATTTTTTGGGCACACACATGGCCTGGGAGATCTACTTTACTATAGTGCAGGTCCTATAATCTTAGAAGAAAAAAGAAAGGTTGTGACTGTGCTAATCAGTTTGACCCTGCAACTGATAAGTAATCATAGAAGATAAACGTTAGTAGCAACGCCGATAAGTTGTTAAGCTGATTACTACGGCGATAATAAAGCAAGTAGGAATGAATGCACCTATTGGCCATGAGGCCAATGGCCACACCCACGCTATCGGGTTGAACACTCTATCGACCAATAGAATACAGTCCATGGGCGACAGGGCCGATGAGTCCTTCCGCAAGTGGAGATAAAACACAGCGTGGAAAACAAGATAACCTATCATCTTGTACTCTGACAGAATCTAAAACAAGCAAGCCAAATAACATATTCATATCATTAAATTATAGTAATTGCAAGATTGGACCTAATCAAGACAGTCGCTAATCACAATAAATCAATAACACTTCAACACATCAAGCATTCTTTATTTAGATGAATGGTACATAGCATGAATATGATACGATCGACCAAGATATCAAAGTTCACCAATGAAGCCTTAAATTAAGTTAATCCCAAGGTGAAGCCAAACGAGCTAAAACCCAACCATCCAGTCTCCTGAAGCATCGTCATGCCCAGTAAATTAAGCAATAAATGGGAAGGCCCATACATCATAGTCAACTCGAACAGGATGAGATCTTTTGCTTATCTTGTAAGACAGAAGCATGCAAGGAGTACTTCAAATATAGCTTGACAAGGATAACTTTTCATCCAGTGTAAAATACTATCCTACAAGGGTACGGTTCATATGATGTATGACTTTGGACTTGTCTACGTTGCAAAGTATGCATTACAATGTTGATAAAGTTTCATTGACCGCTACCTAGAGCCATCAGCCCAGCATGAGAAAAACAAAGTCTAACATGTATAGCAGTGCACGACACTCCGTGTGAATCCCAAAACCCAATACTTAGGGTTGCCCCCCAAGCACGGTCATAGATACTGACTATGGGTTTCATCAAAAGTCCTTAAAAAATGGTGTTATCCGCTCCACCAGTATCGTTGCACAGAGCCTCGGGCTCATAACGGGGTGAATAAAGGATACTGAGCTAATGCTCGAAACATCCTAAAAGAGTCCAAAGAGACCATAATAGCATATACGAAGAGCCCCCGACCTCGTAACACTACAAAAAAGGGATTCCAAACTTTTCACTCAAGGCGTCCTAAGAAGGTCCGCATAGACCATAGCATAGATACATACAAAAAAACTCACATATGAAGTGCCTCAAAAGTTGTAAATAACATCACTCGTGGTGGACATCAGACAAAATAATGCCACCCTAAGCAAGGAGGGGCCGTGAATACCTAAGGAAACTTAGAGCATACAAATAAGTACACTCCTAACAAACAAACATTCGTACCACATCTCACAACAAATTCAATTCTGTTATTGAAAAACAATTTCGTTACAAGTAGTGACAAATACAAAAATTACAAACCCAAGCAATGAGCCAAAGTACACTAATGAAAAAGCAATGTATAGCCCAAGAAGGAACCAAAAACCCCTTCGCCCCCAATGGTTTGGAGGAGGCTTGCTCTAAGAGGAATCGACTGGTTTAGAGGAGGCTTTGCCTTGATCCTCGATTGCTTGCCCTTCTTGGAAGTTCACAAAATCTTCCTTTCCTCCTGATGTTTGACCCACGTAGAAAGCCTAGGGTGGATCAACCCATTAAGAGACTCATGACCTTTGTTGGACCAGTCAATTGACTCCGATGACGAAGACTGAGATGCTAGCGGCTCCTTTTTTATTGACACGAGTACTTTGCTAGTTATTTAGGGTATTATTCTACCTAAACTATCATGAGGAAAACTAAAACGAGCACACGTAACAAACCTAAAGCTGAAGTTCACATCATGGAGCACTTAGACGAGGAAGAATCGGAAGAAGAAGACGATTCGACCAATATGTATGAGCCCCAATGGGTCTGGAACACTAAGACCAAACCTATCACTTGCTCTGAGCTACGGCCATCTCCAACTAGGAGTTGTCCCAATGAAGTTAAATACTCTTTTGATGTGACTAAATGCGATAAAATATTGGATTTCCTCTTGAAGAGCCAGCTTCTCAGGTTGCCCAAGGGCTAGGTCATCCTAACCGCCGACGAACTAAAGAAACGCCCCTACTATAAGTGGCATGATTCACATTCTCATTATACTAACGATTGCAATGTTTTCCGTCGGTAGGTTCAATCAGCCATAGACGAAGGACGATTGAAAATAGATTCTAGTCCAAGGATGAAGCTAGACAAAGACCCCTTTCCCATGAACACCTTCGACCTCGACGAGAAGTTGTTGATTCGGCCAGAGCAGGCCAAGTCATCTAAAGGAAAAGCAGACATTATTGGAGAGCCCCGCACACGCACATTCGTACCAAATAATCCTGAAGTGGAAGTGTGGAAAAATAACATCGACACGTCATCTTTGGCTAGGACTCGCAAGAAGCCAAAGGTAACATACTATATGCTGCTGAAAAGCACTAGAAGAGGGCCGAGAAAATAAACACTCGACCGAAGGTGCCAAGGCGGCCGAACCCTCTAAGGAGGTCGAGCCCTTCGCATTAGTCGAACTCACCTTTGCAATGGCCGAGGCCTCAGGCCTATTGGTACCCTACGCTGATTTGGTCTGACATCCCTTCAACATGGCTGAACCTCTTTCCGAGCGTAGCGTTCAACCCGCAATGGACGAAGCCACTAGACACCCCAATTCCTCCGTTGTACCATTGGACAGTATCTCTGTGGGCTCCAAGCTACACTTCACCGCCAGAGTACCCTTCGCAATATGGTGCCGCCCCCTTTGTTCCTTTGGAGTACTATGATCGGCAGGTATAGGTAGATGCGTTGAAGAGGTAATGGAGCCAAAGAGGACGATCATGAAGAGGTAATGGAGAGAGGCTCCAAAGCTATCACCATCAAGGTAGGGTCTTAGGAGGTCCCAATCCCGAAGGCCCCCTCGCCGTAGCATGACAGAGGTAAGTCGCTGTGGCCAACCGAAGCCACCTTTGGTGCCCGGTCTGACCGACCTACCCTAGCTGATCCGACAGGCCTGTCGTAGACGCCCGGCATGCCTTGGTCCGACCGGCCCACCATGGTTGGTCCAACCAACACAGTCCTGTCCGACCGGCCTAGTGAGGCCGGTTTGACCGACAATATGCGGAAAAATGTTTTTGCCAAGAGCAAAAAGGCTAAGGCCGATACAGGCAATTTCCATTCGGCCAAGAATCCAAAAGCAGGATTGTGGCGCCCGGTACAAAGCCACAACCATCTCAGGCACCTCTGGGTATATCCAAATCGCATAACAGTTGCCTGTAATGTCTACGATCATAGGAGATGTGTGAGAAGAAGGCCGAGGATGAGCGAGACACCATCTTCGAGGAAATCCGGCCTCAGCCTATCGTGAAGCAAGTTTGGAAGCCCAAGCTGGTTGAGGCGAACAACTCGGCTCCCATTCCGAGCATTGACGATGATGACATGCTCGACAACGACTATACGCCCGTCTCCGAGGGGACGACTCCTCAGGCAATGGACATAAACATCGTCATGCTTCCCGCCGAGTTCACACTACCATGAGACGAGGCCGAGGTCGCTCAGTTGAGCCTCAACTTACGAGATGATGTTTTCGAGAAGCCCGAGGATACGACTCATCACTTGAAACCTCTTTATGTCAAGGGGCACATTGACAAAAAGCTGATCTCTAGGATGCTGGTTGATAGAGGTGCTACTGTCAACTTGATGCTGTAATCTCTCTTGAAGAAGCTCGACAAGGACGAAGAATATTTGAAGAGGACCAACTTGACGCTCAACGGCTTCAACGGCGAGAGCTCCGAGATCAAGGGCGTAAATTCTTTGGATCTGACGGTGGGCAACATGACGTTACCGATAGCGTTATTTGTTGTCGATGTGCAAGGTAACTATAGCGTATTACTTGGGTGTGATTGGATTCACGCAAATTGTTGAATTCCATCTACCTTGCACTAGTGCCTCATTCAATGGGACGGCGATGATGTGGAGGTTGTACCAGCTGACACTTCGACCCAAGTTGCTTTGGCCGATGTGTCTATCAACGCCGTCCATAATAAAGAAGAGTGTTTGTCAGGTAGAGATCTCTTAGATTATGACTTTGTTAGCGTGTCTGAGGGACGTTTCTTTCCAGTATCTATGAAGCCGGCTGGTGTAGCATGGCTGTCATTAAATTAGTGGTCATGGCTAGTAAGAATAATCTTGATTGGCTAAAGTCTGGTGTAGAGCAATATTGGTCTTGTAAAGACGGTATTGCCGAAGCCATTGAAGATTTAGCCAAGTAGAAAAGTTAGGTCAATGTTTTGCGTCGGCCGAACCTCTAGAAGAGGTTGATATAGATGATGGTAGTATTCCAAGGCCGACTTTTGTAAACAAAAATTTGTAGGCTAATGAAAATGCCGAAGTAATAAAGTTGCTTTGGTCTTATGCCAATTGTTTTGCATGGGAGTACAGTGAAATGCTCGGACTAAGCAGAGAACTCATGGAGCGTCGACTTCCTATCAAACCCGGGTTTAGGCCTTATAAACAACCCCCTTGTCGCTTTAATTTGACCATGTATGACCGAGCTAAAGAAGAGATAGAACAATTACTCAAGGCTAAATTTATTAGGCCATGCAGGTATGCTGAATGAGTTGCTAACAATGTGCCTATAGAGAAGAAAGTGAGTGGCAAAATACAAGTTTGTATTGATTTCAGGGATTTGAACAAGGCCACTCCGAAGGATGAGTATCCCATGTTGATAGCCAACATGATGATCAACGATGCTTCAGGACACAAGGTACTAAGTTTTCTTTATGGCAACGCTGGTTATAATCAAATCATTATGGTCAAAGAGGGCGTCTATAAGACAACCTTTCGATGCCTTGGTTTTGTCGGCTTGTTTGAGTGGGTTGTCATGACTTTTGGTTTAAAGAATGTTGGCGCTACATATCAATGTGCTATGAACTTGATCTTTCATGACTTGCTAGGAGTTATGCTAGAGGTCTATATAGATGATGTTGTAGTCAAATCAGATGCTATGTGTTGAAAGAAAAAAATGACATTAATGGTCAAGATTGTCAAAATATCAATTTTGGTAGTTTGCACCGAAAATATACAGTCCTAGTACAAGCCGAAGCCCTAAAGTGCTGGAGGCCCATCTACACGGGGCCTCGGGGGCCTTTTAGTGGCCTGCTTCGCATGCCTCGCTTTGGCCCGGAGGCCCCTTCTATGACCTTCTTTGCCGAAGCTTCGGCCAGAGGAGCACCCTTCGACGGGCCCGTCGAAAGGACACTTTAGGCTAGCTCCGGATCAGGAGTCCGATACAGATTCAGGTTGTTTTTATCTCTAATCATGATTAGGCTGAATCTTATCACATTGCTGTAGAAGATAACATGATAGGAGCCGTGCTAACTCAAGAGGTGGAGGGTAAAGAGTACATCATCACATTCTTGAGACACCACTTGCTGGATGCCGAGACAAGGTACATGTTTGTGGAGCGTTTGTGTTTATCACTTTATTATGCATGTACCAAATTACATCACTATCTTCTGCCTAGTACATGTATTGTTGCTTTTCAAACCTATGTCATAAAATAATGTTGCAAAAGCTGATTCTATGTGGTAGAATCGGAAAGTGGGATATGCTTTAATTGAATATGATTTGGCTTATAAACCTTTGAGAGCTATGAAAGGCCAAGTCGTCGCTAATTTCATAGTTGATCACCACATAGATATCGATTGGGGTAATGGTATTGCTCTAATTGATGTAGTACCATGGAAACTTTATTTTGATGGTTGAGCTTTCAAGAGTGGCTAAGGTATTTCTTTGAAACCTCAACCCATTTAGAATTTTCTTCTACTAATAATCAAACAAAAAATAAAGCTTTATTGCTACGACTTGAATTGCTAGATTCCATGGGTGTTAAACATGTTCATGCACATGGTGATTCTCTGTTAGTGGTACAACAAGTAGCTAAAATTGCTCAATGTTTTAATGGCTTGCTAAACAGTTACTTGGATAAATGTTTAGACATAGTTTCCACTTTTGATGACTTCAAAATCTCTCATGTGTAGACAAGCCAACTCAATTGCAAATGATTTGGCTCAGCAAGCATTTGGTTATCAGGTCAAGAGGGGAAAATTTTCTATACAAGGAAAGTCGATGCTTGAACTCCTTGCCGAAGCCAGAGGCTTCGGGCGGACGAGAGGTCCGTCGGACCCTCCGGATTGGACCCCTTCGTCCGTTGGAGGATGTTGCATGCCGGAACCCTCATGCCGGAGCCCTTCATCCGCCGAAGGACCCAGCATGCAGGGTGCCTCACGCCGAAGCCTTCTTAGCGACGGATGCCTTCGCACACTGGACCTCTCCGTTAGAGGACTTCGGTCTAATCGGCTCCGCATAGACGATCCAGCCAGCCTTTAGAAGGATCAAGAAAGACCCGGGGGGCACTCCGAAATTAGAAATTTAGACGCTACTCCGGGAAAAGAACTAGCAAACCCTCCGAAAGTCTAGTAAGATGATTGGAGAAATCCAATCATCCAGTATTTAAAAAACCACAGTCAAAGGGTTGATCAGAAAAATTCGGCGACAAGAATTTAAGTTTATATTGCTTGATGATGTGTTGTATCGCCGAACTATTGACAGGGTACTTCTAAAGTGCTTAGATGCTGATCAATCTAGAGTGGCTACAAGAGAAGTCCATGAGGGACTTTGTGGCACTCATCAGTCGGCCCAAAAATGAGTTGGATGCTCAAAAGAGTGGGTTTTTATTGGCCGACTATGACTGAGGATTGTTTTAAGTATTATAGAGGGTGTGAAACATGTCAAAAGTTTGGTAATATTCAGTTGGCTCCTGCGTCACTACATAGCCCTATTATCAAACCATGGCTGTTCCGAGGTTGGGGTTTAGACTTCATCAGCCAAATTCATCTTCCCTATTCAAAAGGGCATCGGTTCGTGCTGATGGCGATGGACTACTTCACCAACTGGACCAAAGTCGTGCCTCTCAAGAACATGACTCACAATGAGGTAACTGATTTCATCTTGAAGCATATTATACATAGATTCGGTATTCCACAAACTCACACTACAGATCAGGGTACTTCATTTATTGCGAAAGAGGTGAGAGACTTTGCCGAATTTTATGGTATTAAGTTGATAAAATCTTCGACATACTATGCTCAGGCCAATGGACAGACCGAGTCTAGTAATAAAACTGTGATTAAGCTTATTAAAAAGAAATTTGAAGAATTCCCTAAAAGGTGGCATGGAGTGCTTTCTGAGGCATTATGGGCTTGTAGAGTTGCAAAACATGGTGCTACCAAAGTTAGTCCATATGAATTAGTGTATGGACAAGAAGCCATTCTACCAGTAGAGGTGGATCTTGGCTCTTTATGATTTCTTAAGCAAGACGGCTTATCGGTCGATGAATATGAAACTCTTTTGAAGGATAACTTGGAAGAAGTGACCGATAAGAGGTTGAGGGCTCTATAAGCTATAGAGAAAGACAAAAGAAGAGTCGCTAGAGCTTACAACAAAAGAGTCAAACCAAAATCGCTTCAAGTTGGTGACTTGATTTGGAATACGTTTTTGCCTTTATGCACTAAGTGACCCAAATTTGGTAAATGGTCGCCTAGTTGGGAAGGTCCTTTTAAAGTGGCCGAAATCGCTCCAAGTAATGCATATTTGTTGGAAGCTCTATAAGGAGAGCGATTTCGAAGAGCTTTAAATGGTAGGTATTTGAAAAAATATTTCGCAAGTGTGTGGCAAAGCTCTTAAACTGTCCCGTTGTTCTTTTAGCTCACTTAGTTTGCTAAAAGGCAGGGGCATGTGTTGATAGCAAAAAATGACATTAATGGTCAAGATTGTCAAAATATCAATTTTGTTAATTTGGGCCGAAAATATACAAGTCCTGGTACAGGCCGAAGCCCTAAAGCCACAGGCCTCGCTTCAGCCCGCAGGTCCCTTCTGTGGTGTGCTTCGCCAAAGCTTCGGCCCAAGGATCCCCCTTTAGTGGGGCCACCAAAGGCCCACTTCGGGCCTTCTTCGGATCAGGAGTCCGATACAGATTCAGATTGTTTTTATCTCTAATCTTTATTAGGGCGAATCATATCAGATTAGAATTAGAGATAAGAAGACTAGCCCCTATAAATATAGGGGTGAGGCCGGTTCATAGGACGCGCCACAACTCAAATCAACTTCAAACCCTAGTTTGAACCATACCTTTACTTTCTTTACTTTTCCATACACCTTTGTGGGTTTGCGCTGAAATCCCTCTGCCGGCCACGCCGTAATAGTGGTAAGACTTGTTGGTTCTCCTGTGAATCATCTGTTAGTCTTCATAACAGATTGCTATCACCTTTTGTCTTGCTTGTGAACCCTTCGTTAATCTATGTAACAGATTGCTACCTTCGTTCTCTATACTGCAACACTTAGTAATTCGGTCTCCAGGCCGAATCAGCACTTCATCGTAACTCTGCTGCATGTTTCACAATCATAGCTCACTTCACCGAAGGTTTCCGGAGCTGGGAAGCTGGTTTCGAATGCTGCCAGAGCACACTTCGGCAAATCCTTGCTACGTCCGTCTGTGCCGGATTCATCACGCTGTTGTCGGTTTAGTTTAGTCCCGCGCACCGGAGCTACTTCACATCGGGGTTGCTTCGCATCAGTGCTCTATCACGGAATTCATCACGCCAGTGCTCTGCGTTGGATTTTGTCGTGTTAAGAGGCTTTGCAACGAACTCTATCATTCGGGAGCGATTTCGAGTCACGATCTGTTCAGAGCCTATCTTCGGCCAGATCGATCCGAACGTCGATGGCTATCTTCGGCGCACCCTTCGTACCAGACGCTGAAGGCCCCCTTCGGTGACCCTTCGAACGGTACACTCCGACCAATCACGCTCCGTTCGGCCGATTGGGTTATATATATATATATATTTCGGCTAATTGGATTATTTCTGTGTGATCTGATTACCCGTCGACTCCACTCCCTGCCACTGTTAAGGGTAGTTAGAATGCGACGTTAGTGTTATGTTATGCTTAGGCTTGTTCCTAAGTATCAACGCGCTTTTGGATCATCAAACTGACCCAAGTGCGGGGGCACGTTTTCGTGTCAACACTATGGTCAACTATTTAGCCGATTTGAGAGTTCCTTTTGATAGAATGCATCAGTATGGCTTAAAATGAATCTGCTCAAGTGTGCTTTTGGCATGTCAGTGGACAATTTCTTGGGAGTCATGATTCATGAAAGTGGTATTTAAATTGATCCTAAGAGGCTTGAGAATATTAAGAACTTTGAAGCGCCGATATGCAAGAGAGATGCGCAAAAGTTGCTAGGCAAGATGAATTATTTGGACCGCTTTATATCTAACTTGTCTCACAAGATTGATGCTTTTGTCCCCATACGTCTGCTAAAGAATGAGGTCGAGTTCACTTGGGGGGCAAGTCAGCAACGCGCCTTCAAAAAAATCGAAGAATTCTTATCATCACCGCCAGTGGTGAGGGCGCCCAAGGCCGCAATACCGTTTCGTCTATATGTCACCGCAGAGGAGAGCGTGATAGGAACTATGTTGACTCAAGAGGTGGAGGGAGAAGAATACATCATCATATTCTTGAGCCGTCGCTTGTTGGACGCTTCAACAAGGTACATGTTTGTGTTTATCACTTTATTATGCATGTACCAAATTATGTCACTATCTTATCCCTAGCACATGTATTGTTACTTGTCAACCCGATTTCATAAAATACATGTTGCAGAAGCCGATTCTAAGTGGTAGAATCAGAAAGTGGGCTTATGCTTTGATTGAATATGATTTGACTTATGAACCATTGAGACCTATGATAGGCCAAGTCGTCGCTAACTTTATAGTTGATCACCATGTAGATGTCAATTGGGGTAGCGATGTTTCTCTAATTGAGGTAGTGCCATGGAAACTTTATTTTGATGGTTCGGCTTGCAAGAATGGCTAAGGTATTGGAGTGGTTTTCATATTACCTAATGGTATGCGCTTTGAGACCTTGGCCCATTAAGAATTTCCTTCCACTAATAACCAAGCTGAATATGAAGCTTTATTGCTAGGACTTGAATTGCTAGGTTCCATGGATGTTAAACATGTTCATGCATATGGTGATTCTCTATTAGTTGTGCAACAAGTAGCTAAACTTACTCAATGTTTTTATGGCTTGCTAAATAGCTACATGGATAAATGTTTAGATATTATTGCCACTTTTGATGATTTTGAGATTTCTCATGTGTCTAGAGGAGCCAACTCATTAGCAAATGATCTGGCTCAACAAGCATCTGGCTATCAAGTGAAAAGAGGTAATTTTTTCCCACAAGAAAAGTCGATGTTTGAAAATGCAGTGACAACCCATACAGTGCATCTTAGTTTAACCGACCTGGCAAGGCCGGTCTAACCGCAAATGTACTATCGGTCTGACTGACCATGTTAGACCGGTCTGACTAGCCCTTGTCAGCCATCCGGCAATGGGCGGTCTGACCAGCCCACTAAGGCTGGTCTGACCAACATTTGTTAGGATGATCTAGAGCTCAGGGGGCAACTTCAAATTTATTATTTAAATGCCAATTCAAGTGGAGAATTGGTGAACACTGCTGTAGTCCACAAGGATAACTAGAGGATTCCAATTGTCCAACATTTGAAGGATCCTAGTCAAAGGGTTGATCAGAAAGTTTGGCAATAAGTGTTCAAATTTGTATTGCTTGACGATGTGTTGTATCGCCGAACTATTGATGGACTACTTCTGAAGTGCTTAGATGCCGATCAATCTAAAGTAGCTACAGGAGAAGTCAATGAGGGACTTTGTGGCACTCATCAATCGACCCAGAAAATGAGTTGGATGCTCAAAAGAGGGGGGTTTTATTAGCCTACTATGACTGAGGATTGTTTCAAGTATTATAGAGGGTGCGAAGCATGTCAAAAGTTTGGTAATATCCAGTTGGATTCTGCATCACTACTTAACCCTATTATCAAACCATGGCCGTTCTGAGGTTGGGGCCTGGACTTCATCCGCCAAATTCATCCTCCATCTTCTAAAGGGCATCAGTTCATGTTGATGGCGACAGATTACTTCACCAAGTGTACCAAGGCCGTGCCTCTTAGGAACATGACTCATAACGAGGTAACTGATTTTATCTTGAAGCACATTATACATAGATTCGGTATTCCCCAAACTCTCACTACAGATCAAGGTACTTCATTTATTGCTAAAGAAGTGAAGGAATTTGCCGAATTTTATGGTATTAAGTTGATAAACTCTTCACCATACTATGCTCAGGCCAATGGTCAGGACGAGTCTAGTAATAAAACTCTAATTAAGCTCATAAAGAAGAAAATTGAAGAGTTCCCTAAAAGGTGGCATGAAGTGCTTTCTGAGGCGTTATGGGCATGTAAAGTTTCAAAGCATGGTGCTAACAAACATAGTCCATATGAGTTAGTGTATGAATAAGAAGTCTTTCTACCGGTGGAGGTAGATCTTGGCTCGATAAGATTTCTTAAGCAAGATGGCTTATCGGTCGATGAATATGAAACTCTTTTGAAAGATAATTTGGAAGAAGTGGTTGATAAGAGGTTGAGGGATCTAGACGCTATAGAAAGAGATAAGAGGAGAGTAGCTAGAGCCTACAACAAAAGAGTCAAAGCAAAATCGTTTCAAGTTAGTGACTTCATTTGGAAGACGATTTTTCCCTTAGGCACTAAAAGTCCCAAATTTGGTAAATGGTCGCCTAGTTGGGAAGGTCCTTTTAATGTAGCTGAAATCGCTCTAGGTATTGCATACTTGTTAGAGTCTCTACAAGGATAGCGATTTCAGAGAGCTTTAAATGATAGTTATTTGAAAAGGTACTTCCAAAGTGTGTGGCAAAGCGCTTAAATTGTCAAAAGTCCGATATGGAGTATATCGCCCTTAGCACGTTGTGTTTTTAGATCACTAAGTTTCCTAATTCTGAAAATTAAAGATAAAGTTTGTTTCGGGTTGTTTTGATCTATAATTATATCTTAACCACTTTTGACTGAATCCTCAGATTAGGTGTCGGGGAACATGAGACTAGTCCCTAAAAATAAAGGGGTGAGGCCGATTCAAAGGGTATCTCCACAGATCAACTCAAAACCCTAGTTTTCAATCATACTTTTATTTCAATCTACTTTCCTTGCCCTATGACTAGCCCTAACGTCCATCTTCATGGGTTTGCGCTGAAATCCCTCCATCCTCCATGTCATAATCACGTAACCCTTGTTGATTTGCCTGTGAATCATCTTTGTAATCCACGTAACAAAATTTTATTGTTTTTATCGGTTTTTCTTGCTACCCTTGGAAATTCGGTCTCTAGGCCGAATTGCTTTGATCTTTCCCTGTTTTGCAGAGATTTCATCCTCAAATTCTCTGCCAAAAAGTTTGGGGGCAACTCGTGTTCATATATGAGGTTACTAGAGCCTGGAAAAACAGATCGGAGGCTGTCGGTCTGATCGACAACTTACCGTTGGTCTTACCGGCCCATGCCGTACTGGGTTTATTAGATCCGTGCTGGCATGCTCCGTTATCCGGTCGCCGGTACCCATCGGTTTGACCGAGAACCCTCCATCGGTCCGACTGGACCCCTTCGCACCGTATTACTTCGCACCCGGAGCGCACGTGTCGAAGGCCTCTTCATGAGCACTCGGTATGACCAGGACCGCGCTTCTAGTCTAACCGCCCAACGTCCAAAGGCCTCCCTTCGGATCCTCGGATATCCTTCGCATCGGACCTCGCGGCGCCGTATCCCTTGGTCTGATCGAGGTCTTGTCATCGGTCCAACCGAGCACCCTCTGTCGATCTGACCGCCTCGAGCAAGCTTCACGCTAGAATGCCGAAGAAGCCTTTAGCAACCCCCCTTCGCACCGGTGTCGGTCTAAGCAAGGCTTGTATCCCGGTCTAACCGGCCAGCAAGCCGAAGCCTCCCTCCGGAGTTCTTCGGACTCTTATTTTTTTGGTAAACATTATTTACACGGTGCAGTTCGACCAACTCCACTTTGCCAGTCTAACCGAAAATTCCGTTTTTTATCTAATCGGCTTGAGTTTGCCGATTAAATCTCACAATACTCATTTTTGGTTAATTAGGTTATAATTTAAGAGATATAATTGAATTGCTGGAGACTCCATTTCCTCTTACCACTGATTAAGGGTTGTCGAAACGCGACGTCAACGTCTCGCGACGTTTTTGGATCGTCGAACTGGCCCAAGTGCGGGGACACGTTTCCGTGTCAACTGTTTGCCATAATTCAGGGGGCATAAGTTGATAGCAAAAATTGGCATTAATGGTCAAAATTGTCAAAATATTAATTTTGGTAATTTGGGCCGAAAATATGCCAAAACCTAGCACAGGCCGGTCCAACCGACCATGTAGGCCCGGTCTGACCAGCCATGTAGGCCTAGTCAGACCGGCCATATGGGTCCAGTCAGACCAGCCCAATCTGAGTCCGAGTCCAATTGATTGATTTCGGGGTATTTTTATCTCTAATCAATTTTGAACGACTTGGATTCGTATCTAAGTCAAATTAGAGTGTAGGAACATCTTGTCCAAATCCTATAAATATAGGGGCAAGGATGATTCAAGGTACACCACCCGAAACCGTAATAGATCCAATCTATTATTTACCTTGAATCGTACCTTTACTTTTCAATCTACTTCCTTTCCCTAGGATTAGTTTAGCACGTCCATCTTTGTTGGTTTGCACTATAAACCATCTATCCACCACATCGTAATCACGGTAAGCCTTGTTGATTCTACCGTGAATCACCTATTTAATACACATAACATATTTTTATTATTTTATCGGTTTTTATTGGTAATTCGGTCTCTTCAACGAATTGCCTTTGATCTTTTTGGTGTTTTTGAAGAGTTTTCATCCTTACATTCTTCGCTAAGAACCCCTCCAACAGACCGTCTATAGCAAGACAGTCACCGGACTATGGAAGCCAAATCCCAAGGGTTGTCGGTCTGCCCGGTGACACCTCCCCGGTCTGACTAGCGACTCAAGGCCGGTCCGATCGACCAGGCGTCGGGACCCAATGTTGGCCACCATCGCACCACTTGTAGGGATCCCTCAACCCCCTTTTGCTTCAGTTCGGTAGGTGGCATTGTGTCAGTCTGACCGCACCGTGCCAGCATGCGCTGGTCCGACCGACGCAATACAACTGGTCTGACCGAGAGCATGTAGTGTTCGGCTGGCACCCCTTTACTCCTTGATGGTCTGACCACTAGGACCACCTCGGTCTGACTGGCCCCGCTAGGCCAGTCTGACTGACCCTTGTACTACGGTCTAACCGGCCCTGACTTGGCCGGTTGGATCCCTTCCCCAACACATTGGTTAGTTGAATAATATTTTTGTATTATTTAATTGCCTAGCGACTCCGTTAATTTCCCTTGTCACTATTTAGGGTCATTAAAATCTGACGTCAGCATTGTGTCATGCCTAGGGTCGTTCCAAGGTATCCACACACTTTTGGATCATCGGATCGGTGTTAGTGCATTGGTACTATGACCATCAGGTTTTAGCATCACCACAAGAAAGCAATTATCCTCATACATAAGCATAAACACAATAACATCTCTCACATAAACATGACTCACTCACACAAGTATGTAATATCCATGGAGCTCAAGTGCGCCTCATGCTTGAGCGGTGATAGAGCTTTTGTCAAAGGATCTGCTATGTCAAATTCATGTGCACCTTGCAAATATTCACACCACCTCTCTCTCTATGATCTCACAGATCAAGTGATATCGTTGATGTATATTTTTGGACTTCTGGTGTGACGTAGGTTCTTTGTCTTGTGCAATGGCACCACTATTATCACAATAGAGGTCCACTGGGTTGGACACACTAGGGATAACACCTATCTCTGATCCAAATGGCATCCTACGCAGCTTTCAAAGCCGCAATGTACTCGATCTCTATCGTAGAATCAACAACTGTCTAGAATGCGATCGTGAATCATCATTATCGATTTGGAAGCTATCACCGATGTAACCACTTACAATGAACTCCTCCTCAACACCATAAACAAGGAACATATTCTCAATTCTTCTCAAGTACTGAAGGATACTCTATACTACAGCCTAGTGATTTTCATCTAGGTTTGGCTGATATTTGATCATAACACTTAGAGCATATGAAACATCTGGGCACGTACATAACATGGCATATGTCATGGACTCGATCGTGGAGGCTAATGGGATTACACTCATTTTCTCTAGCTAGAGTATGTAGATTTGTAGAAAGCCTTTCTTGGAATTTTGCATTTTTAACCATTTTAAAACCTTGTCAATGTACATACTCTAGCTTAATCTAGTTAGCCACCTTGATCTATCTCTATAGATCTTTATACCCAAAATGTATGTTGTGTCTCCAAGATCATTCATAGAGAAACTTTTCTCAATGAAGTCTAGGAAACATCTAACATATGAATGTCATTTCCGATAAATAATATATCATCCACATATAAGACCAGAAACATAAGTGAGCTCCCACTAGCCTTTTTAAACACAATGCTCTTCTTCATTCTTGATAAAGACAAACCCTTTGACTACCTCATGAAAACGAAGATTCCAACTCTGAGAAGCTTGCTTTAGCCCATAAATGGACATCTGCAACATGCAAACTTTTCCAACATTTTTAGGATCATCAAGACCTTCATGTTGTGTCATGTACACATCCTCACTTAGGTTTCCATTCAGGAAAGTCATCTTGACATCCATTTGTCATATCTCATAATCATAAAATGCAATAATTGCTAGGATGATCCATATAGACTTAATCATTGTGACGGGTGAAAATGTTTCATCACAATCAACACCTTGAATCTGTCTGAAACCTTTCGCCACCAATCGTGCTTTATAGATGTAAAAATTTCCATCAAAGTCTATCTTTTTCTTAAAAATACATTTATAATCAATAGTTTTTACACCATCGGGTGGATCAAACAAGTTGCAAATTAAGTTTTATTGCATGGACTCTAACTGATTTGATGGCTCCAAGACATTTCTCAGCGACTGGGCTCAACACTACTTTTGTGTAGGTCTTAGGCTCATCATTGTTCAACAACAATATGTCATGCTACCTAGTGATTGAAAACATAAACTGCTCAGGCGCATGACTTACCCTCTCAACCCGTCACGGGGCAGGTGTCTCACAACTCCTTGCATATCTTGTTGTGGTCTAGTAGGATTTGGAACTCTTTCCAGCAATTCTCGAACTTCTTCGAGATTCACTATTCTCCCATTAACCACATTCAACAGAAACTCTTTCTCAAGAAATACATCATTTCGAGCAACAAACACCTTGCCATCTTCTCTATTATAGAAATAGTATCCTTTGGTTTCCGTAGGATATCCCACAAAGAAGCATTTGTCTTACTTAGGTGTGAGCTAGTCAGACATCTAACATTTGACATATAACTCACAACCCCAAATTTTTAGAAAAGACAAACGAGGATGCCTCATAGTCCATATCTCATATGGAGTCTTCGCTACCAACTTTAATGGAACTGTATTTAATGTGAAAGTTACAATTTTGAAAGTGAGTCCCCAAAATAATAATGGAAGAACAACATGACTCATCATCGACTGGACCATCTCCAACAAATTAAGGTTCCTCTAATCGGACACCCCATTCTATTGAGGCGTGCTTGGTGGAGTCAGCTATGGAATAATTCCACATTACTTTTGATTGTCATTGTACTCATGGCTCAAGTATTCACTTCCACGATCAGATCACAGAAATTTGATTTTCTTGCTATTATGATTTTGTACCTCATTCTGGAACTCATTGAACTTTTCAAACGATTCCCACTTATACCTCATTAAGTAGATGTAACAATACCTACTCTAGTAATCAGTAAAAGTTTTAAAGTACTGAAAACCACCTCTAGCTACATGACTCATCGGTCCACATACATCAATTTGTACAATGGACAATAACTCATTGACCCTCTCACTTTGAGCAGCGAAAGGCGTCTTTTTCATTTTGCCAAGTAAACAAGACTCACGTGTGTCATATGATTCAAAATCAAATGACTCTAGAAGCCCATCTTTATGAAGCTTCTGTATGCACTTCTCATTTATATAACCCAAACAACAATGCCAAACAAAGGTATAATTCAAATCATTAATTCATCATTTCTTTGTTTTAATGTTATAAATGTGTTTATCCTCAAGATTCACAATATATAGTCCATTCAATAATAGACAAACACCATAAAACATGCCTTTTAAAGATATTGAACAACACTTGTTCTTTATTTTTAATTAAAAACCATCTTCGTCTAAATATGACGAAGATATAATGTTTCTACCTAAAGCTAGAATAAAATAGCAATTATTTAACTCCAAAACTAATCCTAAGGGAAGCGACAATGATTAAACATCGATGGCTAACGCTGCAACCATTGCACCATTGCTGATGCGGACATCCAACTCGCCTCTTGCACTCTTTCTTGATCTACCCAGCTCCTAGAACGATTTTCATATATAAATCATCGAACTGATATCAAATACCCATGAATCACTAGTACTAGTACCAAGATTGATTTCAATAACATTTATACCTAAAGCGTAAGTCACACTTTCCTTCTTCTTTTTCTGTTCTTCCAGGTATAGTTTGAAGTTCCTCTTCCAATGGTCAGGACTTTGGTAGTGGTGGCAAACATTAGAGCCAACACGACCTGACTTGGACTTTCTAGTCGGTTTAGACTTTGAGCTCAAGATCACATCTTGAGACTTAGCCTTACATTTACTCATTCTCTTCTTACTTTCCTGTTGAACCACCATCACATGGCTAGGATTTTTTTTGTTCTCCTCAGCTGTCTTGAGCAACCCATGTAATTTAGCCATGGTATTTTTTAGACTATTCATAAGAAAATTCATAATGAACTTATCAAAGCTCGGAGAGATCGCTTGAAGAATGGCATCTTGTTAGTGTCATTTTTGGTCACACACATGTCTTGGGAGGTCTGCTTAACTCCAGTGCAAGTCCTACAATATAAGAACATTCTGAGCGTGTCAATAAGTTTGACCCTCCAACTGATAAGGATGAATGAAAATATTAGTAGCAACGTCGATCGGGTATCGAGCCGATCACCATGGTGATAAGAAATAACAGTGAATGTCGGCACCTATCGTCTACTGAACCGATAGCCAAAGCCAGACCATCGGGATCGGCTTTGCCATTGGCCGATGCATATAACACACCATTAGACCGATTGATAGACATGCGAATAACACATTGCGCACAAGGGACAATGAGTAATCCTCGATGTCGATGATATATAATGTGGAATTAAAGACAACCTATACGCTTGTACTCTAATAGAAACTAAATCTAGCATACCACAAAATGCATCCATACTATTAAATCACCATAACAACAAGATCGGACTTAACAAAGACAGTTGCTAAGTCACGAATAACTAATAGTACTTTAACACATCGAGCAAGCTTTATTCAGATGAATGACGCACAACATCAATCAGATAAAGTAGATAAATATGTCTGACTCAACCGATGAAGCCTCAAACTATGATACCCAACTTACATCAATCTAAGAGATCGTAACAATGCAGCCTTAGACCTAGCACATACACCAAGGTAAGCTAGCGATCATACTGATCAAACCAATGCTTCAATATATTGAAATGATGCAGCCTCGAAATACACCGATCTAGCCGATGCAATAGCCAGGGTGGTAGGGCTCACCTCTTCACTAGAGATTGAAGCGATGCAACTTAGCTCTAAGAGCCAAGTACCACAAGGATTAATCCTTGGAAGCCAACGGTGGCGATGGGATGGAAGTAGTTTGTTGTTGTGTTTGTGTACCATGTGTCCTCTAACCTAGCCAATAGATACATATTATTAATCCAAAGACTTGTATTCTAGTGTGTTGACACGAAAACGTGCCCCCGCACTCGGGTCAGTTCGACGATCCCAAAGTGTGTCGATACTTAGGGACGATCCTAAGCGTAACACAACACCGACATCGCGTTCCGACTAACCTTAACCGTGGTAAGGGGGGTGGAGTCGCCAGGTAATCAGATCACACAGAAATAATCTAATTAGTCGAAAAGAAATATATTAAACATAATGAATTAGCAAGCCGAGCGGAGCCTAACTGATCTGAAGTATAAAATGTGAAGGGTATCGCCGAAGGATACCTTCAGCATCTAATGCAAAGGGTCCCACCGAAGGGTGCCTTCGGCGTTCGGACTGATCTGGCTGAAGGCGGGCTCCGAACAGATATTGACGTGACAATCACCTCCGAACAGCGGGGTTTGGCGCGAAGTCTCTGACATGATAAAATAAGTCGAATGCAGCGCATGGGCATGACTTTGTCTGACACGGGGTATGAATGTGGTGAAGGCTGTCATGATGAAGCCTGTTGCGAAGTGTCATGGCGCGCGGGACTTGGTCAAACCACAACAGCGTGACGGTCCAACACGGGGGGTCAAAGCAATATTTCAACCGAGGGGTGTTCTGGCAGCCTCCAACACCAATAACTTGGCTCTAGACACCTCCGGCGAAGGGGCTCCGAGCGTGGAAACCTGGAACAGAACAAAGATCAAGTGCCAATTCGGACTGGGGACTGAATTCTGCTAAGTGCTGCACTAGAGGGCGAAGGTAGTAATCTATTACGCAGATGAGCGGATACTTCACAGGCAAAGTAACAAGGCGATAGAAATCTATTACGTAGTGTTGGCGTAAAAGATTACGCTAATAGGTTTTCAGAGATTAGAAACTAACAAACGAAGTGTTTGCGAGGTGAACTATTTCAAGTCTCCGAATAGGATAATAGCTTGAAGTAATTCAAAGTTGTGTAGTGAATAACTAAGTATTCGATCCTCATTACAGGGTAGAATGGGGGGTATTTATAGGTAAAAATCATAAGGAAAAGACCTTTTACCCCCAATTACAACCGACATAGTGGAAACTATTCGGTAAAAGACTAATCTAATGAGAAAGAAGATAAGTCTTTCATCCTTGCTAGCAGATAAGCTCTCTAAAGATTCGACGTTCGAAGTTGTACTACGAACGGGAGTCTGCACTGATGCTTTGAACTTGATCACATACTGTACCGGAGTTAATACTGGAACTTCGGTTTAGTAGATTGCCTTTGTCTTGTTGTTGTAGAGATCCTGAGGATGAAGTATTTTCCCCCCAACAGTAGCCCCTCGAATACGCTTCTCTATTTGATCTGTAAGGTTAGGAGAGCAGTATACGCAAGAAAAATAATCATGCGTAAGGGTTAATAAAATTTATCAACCTTCGAAATATGCAAAGTTCAGAACTTTGAATCGATTTCTAAAAGAGTTCTATTCGAACAACTCTGAAATCAATTCCTATGAAGTCGAAAAGACCTTTAAACTTAGAAAAAATAGTCATTAACTTTTCCCTTTTAGAAGAAGCTATAGTGCTGCGTTGATGGTGTAACTAATAACGGTCAAGAAGATGGAACGCCAAGTCTGAACGGTAAAAAATCAGGAGTCCAGGCTATAAATAGAGGACGCAGAAACATCCAAGATACCTTTCTCACCATCCTCGTGCAATCCACCATTTAGCCTCCAACCTTTGTCTTCAATCACTCTGTTCTGCTAGATGGCGAAGACAAGTTTCAAGGCTCCTGGGGTGACCTCATCCCTAGCCCGGCAACAAGCCATGGCGGCGGCTGCAGCGGCGGCACCTGCGGGGAATCCCCAACAAGTAGGCCCCCATGATCTTCTCCCAGCCTCCTTGAAGTACTCCGACCAGTCTTATAAACTGGGGCCATCCACCTGCAAGAGGAAGACAATCGCAGCAGTAGTTGAAGGAAAAATTAGCCCGGGGGTTAATGTCTGCAAGCCCAGGAACGAAGCCATCCCTTCACCACGGCCCGGAGAAGTCGTCATTTTCGAAGCCTTCTTCGAAGCAGGGTTAGGACTTCCAGCGGTGGACTTCCTATCGGAGGTACTGGATCTTTTCCACGTTACCCTTCCTCAGTTGTCTCCAAACGCAATAGCGCGCCTTGCTATCTTCGAGTGGGCGCTGTGGGCCAAAGGCTGCAAAGGGATAGCAGAAATATTCACAGCGCTGCACAAAGCCTCCTGCCAACTGAAGACTTACCAGGGTTCTGGAGGGGAAAAGATCGTAGTAGCCTTCGGCAGCATTAACATCAGACTCCGAGACAAATTCCAACTGTGATTTCCAGCGAAGGCCATCAATGCCAGATGGTACACAGATTGGATCCTTCGGTTGTTCTACGCCGAAGTTGGAGCAGACAGCCGTTTGGCCGGGCCTCTGCAAGATATATATTTTTGAAGGGAAGCTGAAGTTCATCCCGACCCCGGTCAGCTCGAAGCCCGTCTTAATCTGCTCCAACGAATTATTCGCCGCATGAGCATGTGAGACTTAGCGGAGGAGTTCATCGGGCTCCAGATTCTGCCTCTAATGGCCAACTGGCCTATTAACTTTGAAGAGGATCTGGAGGGTGGACTCCAAACAATTTCTTCGACTTCGAGCTCTATAGGTAACTTCGAAAACTACAACATGCTTCATATATGATTATTTCATAAAAGATAACTAATAAAACTTATCTTTCAGCTCCACAAGCCTCTTTGACTTTGAAGCAAGTCATTCAAACTTCGGAGAAGATTCTCGCGGCCCCTACCCCCGCTGAAAAAGAATGGAGGATGAAGCTGGTAGGTAGTTGGGACCGATTCAACCGAGTTTGGGGTTTACTCAGAGTCGTAGCCCCTTTTCTTCTAGACTGGGTGCCTTCCGAGCTTGGTCCGAAGAAGAGAAAAGTCGATGCTGGGACTTCGGCACCAGCCAAGACTCCCGTAAAGAAGTTAGCCCGTAAACCTAAAAATGTGGCTCCTTCCTAGTCGGCTGCTTCGTCTTTAGGTTCATCTAAAGATGAAGGAGTAAGAGAAATGAAAATGGTCCATGTAGACCTTATTACCGGAGACGAAGAGGCACAAGCGAATGTTGAAGTCGTAGCCACTGGTGATGCAGCGGGTGTGCCGGCTGCGACAGACAACTCCAGACAGGCCAGGACCTCGAATGTCCTGCCTGACTTCCTGAGCCAAGAAGCCCCTGCTGTTGAAGGCGGAGACGAAGTAGCAACTGATCAAGCTTTGATTCCGGACGAAGTGGTAACTGTTGCTCCAAGAGATGTTCTAACAGCTAGCCATTCGGTTCATCATCCCAAATCCGACGAAGACTTCGAGGGGGCCTTCGACCCTCCCAGTAGCCCCATACTTATTTGCCCACATGATTTCGGAGGTAAACTTCATTAAAGCACCTTTTTATTCACGCCCTACAAAATTATGCAATATATAGTACCTTTGATTTTGCAGGGTCTTCTCCAAAGGAGATGACTCCTCCTGCGAAGACTGTTCCTGGGACTTCGACATCTCCAAGGTCGCTTCTAGAGGAAGTTATAAAGATGGGGCCCGGAAAAGGTAAAGGGAAAATGGATCCTTTTCCTGCTCCGAACTCAGGATTAACTCCGTCGTTATCAACAGACGGAGGACAATCTGTGGAGGGGGGCTAGTCCACCGAAGCTTCCGGGGATGCGGCGCTGCGCTTTGTCCCTTCACCCAATGAAGACGACCAAAGAGCCTTGTCAATGCTCCCCCTCCTAGCTCCTTTTCTGGAGCGAAGGATCGGACTTTGGGCTCTGCTAGAGCCTTTTGCTCGAGCCAACCGTGAAGTCGGGGAGACTGACCTAGTGGCTATACTTGGGGAGGCTAAGGGGTCAGAGCTGGATGTGGCTTTGGAACGGGCAACATACTAGGTACGAAGTATCTACAAAAACAGGATTAGTTTCAACTTATAAATAGTTTCTCACATCGCTTTTTCCTTCACAGCAAATAGTCTTGACTCGAGCTGCAGCTGTTTCGAACGAGCGGGAAAGCATTCATCTTAAGGAGAAGATTACTGCCCTCCAAGGGAGTCTTGAGAGCTCCAAAATTCGAATTTCTAGCTTGGATGAGATGGTAGTAGTGGAGAGGAAAGCTAGACTTGGTCTGGAGGCTGCAAATCAGAAGCTCGAAGCCGAACAAATCGTGCTTCGGGCTGCAATAGAAAGAATGCGGATGGAGCAAGCAACCACAGGGGCGGATCTGGTCAAGCTTCGAGAAGAACAAACAAAGTCCATGGAGGAGGCCAGCAACCTGCTTAGCCAGAAGAACTCCTTGGTCACGGAGGCAGCCAAGCTATCTTCTTTGGTAGATGAGTTGTCTTCATCAAGGGATAATTTGGTCGAAGACAAGGTGATGTCTGAGAAGGTAGCTGCGGAGGCCATGGACAACCTTCTAGGTGTCTTAGAATACTTCGGTACTTCTTGGACATTACCTTCGACTGGCGACATCCCTTTGCTATGATGATTTCTTTTCAGCTAATTGGATTATTTCTGTGTGATCTGATTGCTTGGCGACTCCACCCCCCTTACCACTATTAAGGGTAGTCGGAATGCGACGTCAGTGTGGTGTTACGCTTAGGCATGTCCCTAAGTATCCACACACTTTTGGATCGTCGGACTGACCCAAGTGCGGGGGCATGTTTTTGTGTTAACATGTTTATCCCGAAGCCTCTGAGATTCTAAGAAGCACTGAAAATGCCTCCTTTAATGATGAATCTCCATTACACCCCGACTTGCAGAAGGTGCGCTTTGACCCTAAGTTTACAACTTGGAAGCTCTGTAAGTATTCTGGAGATCAAGATCCAGGGGAATTTCCCCTCTCATATGCTTTAGGAATCGAGGCTAGCCGAGGGGTCCGAGACACAATGGCGAAGTGCTTCCCCCTTGCGCTCGAAGGAATCGTTCTGCGTTGGTTCTGGTCTTTAAAACCAAGATCCATTGGGTCTTGGGAGAAATTAAGAAAGAAGTTTGTAAGCAACTTCCAAGGTACATTTGTGCCCCCTATGTCTACTAGAAGTCTTTTTTAGGTAAAGCAGCAACCTAGAGAAACTTTGTGGCAGTTTTTTAAGCGCTCCGCTCATACGAAGTCGCACATAAGAGGGTTGTCTGCATCATCTGTGGTTGATGCGGCTCGGGAAGGAGTCACAAATGCAGGCCTCCTCGACAAGCTTCACCGGAAGCATATTTCCTTAGTAGCGCAATTAATGGCTTACTTTGAGGAATATGCTAGGTCGGAGGAAGGATGACTCCAAAGGACGACTTTGTCTTCGCCAACCATCCAAGAAGTTAAACTTGAAGTGAAGACTTCAACTCCTTCACAAGGATACCACTTCGAAAATCAGCATGATAGACGAAGAGGGCAAAAGCATCCTCGCTCCGATGTTTTGAACATTGCTCCCTCTTCGCCAAAATTCCCCTTAAGAATCCACAAGCTTCGGGAAGCAAGGTCGGTGGCTGGAGGCCGCTAGGGAAGCCGACTGGCAAAGGCCAGGCCTTCTTCTGCTGTGTCCACGGTGAGAACCAAAGCCATGCTACCTATGCATGTAAGTCTATACTAGCCCTGAGGAGCGAGTACATCGAGAGGAGCTCTGGTCGAGGCACTACCGACCGAGTGCCTCCTAAGGCACGTCTAGGGCCGGTACAAACCATCGAACATGTAGACAGCTTTGAAGCCCCAAGACAGCCTTCGGTGGCTAGTGTTATGCCACCTCCGAAGCAAGAAGATACACAAGACCACGGCAAAAGAGTGGTTCTTCCCATCTCCGGAGGAGGAACCCTGGGAAGCATGTCAAAAAGGCAAAGGAGGGAATATGTTCACGAAGTAGGGCATATTGGGACCTCTTCATCGGCCGCTGGAGACAATAACCAAAGTCGCATTGAGAGAAGACTTGAGTCCGGAGTCACCTCCGCCTCCCTCCTGTACCATATCTCTTGCAGGGGCCCCGCCAGGCTAGAGTCTTCTCCAACCTCGCCATAGAACCACTAGAGTATCCAGTCGGAATACCTCCGGTCATTGATTGCTTTTGCAGGAAAATTCTTAAGATGCCCCTTCTGGAGCTGAAAGTTGAAGCTCCCGAAGGCCACTAGTAGCTGGGAGTCTCCGAGCCCGTCATGTGGCTTGGGTTGGCATGAAGCTTTGTGGGTTGCCGTGAACACTTCGCACCTTCCTTCGCACCATTCAGCTCGGAGGGCCCACTCGAAGATTGCTAGCCTAGCTATAGCATTCGGAGACAGTTGCGGCAAGGTGACATGGAACATATCTAGAACCTCCGTCAGGAAATCAATTGAAGGAAGTCTCAGTCCTGCTTCAAAGAAAGCTTCGAAGACAACTACTTCTCCGTTCCTTGGCGCTGGTATAACCTCTTCCCTAGGGATCCGGGTCCTCATTCCTGGTCCCAGCTTGCCATTCATCACTTCTTCAAGAGACTCTGTCGTGTTGGTCGATCGCCCCAGAAAAAATGTCTACTTCAATGGCTTCTTTTATGGCGGACGGAGTTCTCGTAGATCCTTAGAACAGGAGCCACCCGGACCTCCCGCCATTGCTACTGCTGCAGATGCAGCCCAAGCTTGCCGTTGTGCCAAGGTCGGCACCGCCGTTGGCACTTTTGCACTTGTTCTTGCCATTGGTGGAATGCTCGAGAGTCTCGGAGAGAAAAGTTGAAGATGAAAGTGTGGAAATGTCGAAGCATAGAAGCTCTGTAAAACTTTTCACCGCTGATCACTTTCCCCTTTTATAACTGCTCTGTTCTTGTTCGGTGTGATTCGTGCATGATTTCACATTTGCAGATCCAACCCACGTCAATGATAGGTGGGGTCAAAAGGTGAAGTAATGTGAACCCGCGGTAAGACTTTTGCGGTTGTTGCTTTCTCGAAAGGTGTAACGGCTATTTTAGGGGTAACGGTACAAAAGTAACAGCTCTTTGCGATGCATTGCCGTCATAACAGTTCACTTTCTTTCGGATCTATCATACGGAGGTTCAAGTTGGAAGCCTAAATTCGATACGCCTCCAATGCCAAGGATGCTTCGAACGGTTATAATACCTTGAATTTTTTCTAAGTGCCCGAGCATGAAATATTTCTTGCGTATACTGCTCTCCTTGCTGTACAGACTATTTGAAGAAGCGTATTCGAGGGGCTACTGTTAGGGCAAAAGACTTCATCCTCATGATCCTCTGAGATTCTAAGCAAATGAGTTATGCGATCAAGATAAATGCAAGTCTAATCTCGAAGTTCAAGACTTGCCTCTGGATTATAGGGCTCGAAGCCGAAGGGTCCATCCAGGCTCCAGTCCAAAGAGACTCTTCGAAAGGTTTCCTCTCCGAACTAGAGAACAGCTAGAAGGATGGAACGTCTACCTTATCAGCATCCTTCGAACATGTTTTACCATATTAACCCTATAAGGGATACCGAAATAGTATCCACTATGTCAGTTGTAATTGAGCGGTAAAAAGGTCTTTTCTTTAGTGAGTTTTACTTATAAATACCCTCCTTCTCGCCCTGTAATAGGCATCGAATATTCAGATATTCAATATAGACTTTGAACTATCTTGAGCTATTATCAATCTTAGAGGCTTGGAATAGTTTACTCAAACAAACACTTCGTTTGTTAGAAACTTAATTTCCTAAACCTGTTAGCGTAATCTTTTGCGCCAACAGGTACTTCTTGCCAGGTCGGCCCCTGTGGAGCAGCCGAATGTTGGGATGGCAACGTGCCCCTCCAGAGGATTTATGTGTTTTGTGACGGGTCCTGCCTACATATCCCTTGGAGTACAAGGGTTGGTAGATAGGCCATCCTGCTCCCTTCAATACTAAAGTATCCATTCGGTGGATCCTGCCTCGTCAGCCCTTGTGGCAGTGGAGCCGTGTAACAGCCCATCTCCTAATCCGGAGCACCAGTAGAACCCCGTCCCTTAGTTTTCCTGAGGTTCGCTTCGAATCTCGAGGATGAGATTCTTTGTAAGGGGGATAGGATTGTAACAGCCCCAGAATTAAAAATAAAATAAAAATGAGGGAAATAAATTTTTCAGGGAATTAAAGTAATTATTTAATTAAAGAAAACCCTAAAGGAGCCTTATTAAAGCCAAACAAGGGGTAAAACTTAAAATTTCATCTTGGAAAATTTAATATAGAATCCAGAGGCCAAGATATAATTTTAGGAATTTTTCCAATTTTTTTATCAACAGTGATTCAACCTCTAATCAAATAAATGAATTACTGGATTTATTTTAAATCAGAAAAACATTTTAAATCATTAGTGGGCCGCAACCCCCAAAGCTCCCTAGGCCCGGCCCAGTCCAGCACCAGGCCACTGCCAGGTGGGACCCGCCTATCGGCGCGTCACCTCCCTCTCTCCTTCGCACCCATAGTCTGCCGGCCCACCCGTCAGCCTCCACCCGCACACCCCTGTCACTGACGTCCCTGGCCTACTTGTCGGCACTGAAGCCCTCCCTCATGCCCGCGCCTCACTCTGGCCCACTTGGCAGCCTCTCGCGCTCCCCCTCCCGCCTCTGACTACTCGGTCCCACTTGTCGGTGATCGATCGTAGAACATCGGCTCGCAATAGGACAGAGGTATCGACCATTCAAGCAGTCACCTCAGTGGTTCAAGGTGGAAACATACCTAAATATCAAGGCCGAGGTAACAAGGTTATATGATGCAGAGTGGTTATCGAACATTGTGCCAGTATGGAAGAAAAGTGGGAAGCTTAGAATATGTGTTGACTTCAAAGATATAAACAAAGCAACCCCGAAGGACGAATACCCAATGCTGATCGCGGATTTGCTGGTGGATGCCGCATCAGACCACAAGATTATCAGTTTCATGGATGGGAATGTAGAGTATAATCAGATTTTCATGTTTGAGGAAGATATCCACAAGACGAACTTCTGGTGCCCAGGCGCTATCACTCTTTATGAGTGGGTGGTGATGACCTTAGGCTTGAAGAATGCCAAAGCAACTTATTAGAGGGCCATGAATTATATTTTCCATGACTTGATCGACCTATTGGTGGAAATATATATATATACGACATCATGGTAAAATAAAACAGTACTCAAGACCATGTGGCCGATGTATATCAAGTTCTAGAGAGAGCCAAGAAATATGGGCAAAAAATGAATCCTGAGAAGTGTGTTTTTGGTGTATCGGTGGGGAATTTTCTGGGCTTCATTGTGCATGAAAGAGGGATTGAGATAAGCCGAAGGAGTATTGAAGCAATTAAGAACACCCAACCTCCTACCGATAAAACCAATTTGTAGTCACTGATCAGGAAGATAAATTTTCTCAAGAGATTCATAGATGATCTTTTAAGAAAAAGAGAGTAGTTTACCCCACTATTGAAGTTGAAGCTTGACCAGGAATTCATATGGGGAGAAAAGCAGCAAAAGGTATTTGACGAGATTAAAGAATACCTAGACTCACTGCCAGTGTTGATGCCGCCACATAAAGGGATTCCATTCAGGTTATATTTGTCAACGAATGATGAAGCCATCGGCTCAGTACTAGTGCTGGAGATTGATAAAAAAGAAAGGGCAATTTTCTATCTCAGTAGAAGACTTTTGGACCCTGAGACCTGATACCCTGTGGTGGAAAAGCTCTGTCTATGCATATACTTCTCAAGCACCAAACTGACACATTACATGCTATCATCAAAATGCAATGTGATATGTAAGGCCGATGTCATTAAGTATATGCTATCGACCCAGTTTTGAAAGGGTATATCGGAAAATGGGTCCTCGCTTTCATTGAATTTGACCTTAGATATGAATCGTCTAAGGCAGTAAAGGGACAAGCAATAGCTGATTTTATAATCTAGCACTGAGATGAGATAGTGACTCATGTTGAGTCGACACCATTGACACTATTCTTCGACGGATCACTGTGTCGGCATGGATGTGGTATAGGCCTAGTGATTTTTCCCCTCGAGGGGGCATTATTTGAATTTGCATATACCATCAGACCTCTCTCCACCAATAATTAGGCCGAATACGAAGAAGTATTGGAAGAGGTGGGCACTGATATGATTGAAATTTTGGGAGACTCTCTGCTATTGATGAGGCAACTGTCAGACGAGTACGAATGCAAAGAAAGCATGCTGAAAGAATATCATGATCAGTGTCAAGGCATAATGTCAAGCTTCCGAAGCATAACTCTTACTCATATCCCGATGGAGCAAAACTCAAAAGCAAATGATTTGGCCCATATGGCATCACGATATAACCCAATGGCCAGGTCGATCGAGGTAGAGATCACAAAGATATAGGTCGACGATTGGACGTACGATATCATTCATTATTTGAAAATTCCTTCAACATCGGCACCAAGAAAACTCAGATATCAAGCAATGAGATATGTTCTGCTCAGAGAAGACTTGTACCATCGGACGACCAATGGAGTTCTCCTTAAATGCATAAGCATCGAAGTAGATAAGGTAGTGATGTGTGAAGTACACAATGACATATGTGGGACACATCAGTCGGCCCAAAACATGAAATGGTTGCTTTGAAGAGTAGGTTACTTTTGGCAGACTATGGTGGAGGACGGCATAAAATATTAAAAGGATTGTCAGGATTGTTATAGGTTTGAAGCTATTCAGAGGGCACCCACATCATCAATGAACCCAATAATTAAACCCTAGCCCTTTAGGGGTGGGGCATCGATATGATCGGCCAAATCTACCCAGCTTCAAGTAAAGGACATAAGTTCATATTGGTGGCTACTGATTATTTCACAAAATGGGTAGAGGTCGTTCCACTCAAAAGTGTTACTTCTACCGATGCCATCTAGTTCATTAGAGAACATATAATATATCAGTTCGGGATTTCATAGTCCATCACCACAGATCAAGGGACAATTTCATATTAGAGGAGTTCTAGCAATTCGTAGCTGGTATGGGAATCAAGCTCTTAAATTCATCACCAAATTATGGACAAGCTAATGCTTAGGCCAAAGTATCCAACAAGAGTTTTATCAAGTTGATAAAGTGCAAGATCATCGAGCAACCAAAGCGTTGGTATCAGTCTTTGTGAGAAGCACTCTGGGCTTATCGGATGGCGTGACATGAATCTACTCAAGAAGAATTAGACTACAAGACCAACTCACAGCCGATGATTATTATAATTTAATGACGGATGGCTTAGATGATATAGCGCAGGTCCGATTAAGAGCCCTCGAGAAGATTGAAGAGAACTGTTGACACGAAAACATGCCCCCGCACTTGGGTCAGATCGATGATCCAAAAGCGTGTGGATACTAAGGAATGAGACTAAGCGTAACACAACATTAACATCGCATTCCGACTACCCTTAACAGTGGCAAGGGGGTGGAGTCACCAGGTAATCAGATCACACAGAAATAATCCAATTAGCAAAAATATATAGATAAAAATAATCCAATCGGCCAAATGGAGCCTGATTGATTCAGAGTGTACCGTTCGAAGTGTCACTGAAGTGGTCCTTTAGCGCCTGGTGCAAAGGGTGCATCAAAGATAGCCTTCGGCATTCAGATTGATCTGGCCGAAGACAGGCACCGAACAGATCACGACGCGAAATTGCTCCTGTTGTAGCAATTGCGTTAGCTATAGCAGGTTTTTGTGTGTATATGGTGTATAGAGTGAACCTCAAAGTGTTCTCATAGAGGGAGATAGGATTTATACTAGTTCAGGCCTCCCCGAAGGATTTATACTAAAGAGTTCTCTCGAAGTCTTTTTGTCTCTGAGGCCAAGGCTTCTCTCACCTTGACTGCCTCAAACCTCGCCGCCTCTACAGCAGCTTCAGCCTGCCTTCGCCTTTCGACCTCCTCCAATGTTTAGCTTGTCATGCTCGTATTGTGCATTTCATTTGCACACTTCGCATACATAGCTCGGTCCTCCCTTGCGCGTGGCGGCTAGGGACTTGGTCGTTGCTGGTGTGAGCAATTAAGAATGTGAAGGAGTGCGCCTTTTGGCGGCTTTGGATTTTGATAATGTGCTCGAGCAGGGCTCCGAAGCGCACTTAGATTTTAGGCGAAGTATGACTTCGTTATGTTTAAATCTTAGATTATATTATGACACAAGAAGCGATGCCTTGGAGCATATTCGGATAGCGAATCAAGGCTTCTAAGCTTGATACTGTAATGAATGGAAGGAATCGGTGGTGTGGATTCACCGAACCTGCGATGGGTTGAGCCTCCTTTGACTTTGGGCCATCTATGACCCTGGGGCACCTTCGACCTTGGGATGCATCAGGCCAGAGCCTGGAATCCCGGACTCATCGAGTCATCACCAAGAAGTCTTGGACACCTCAAACCTTCACTCGAGGGAGTCCCCCAGCCCACTGCTACGGGCCCGGAGGCGCTGTGTAGCCTTCGGATTTTGTAAAACGAAGCGAGGCTTCGATTTTTAAATAAAGCGAAGAAAGTCTTTGATTTTAAAATGCGAAGCAAGGCTTCAATTTTAAGGTGAAGTAAGACTTTGATTTTCAATAAGGTGAAGCAAGGCTTCAAAGATTTACTGAAACAATTTCAAATTTGCACAACGAAGCGGGGCTTCGAGCCGGGTACATACCTCAGGAAGCTCGAGTTGATCTGGAACTCAAGTGGCTTCGCAAGATTGAAAAGCTTGCTCGTAGCCCCTAGGGCTTCGGAGGCCTTCGGCGCACGCCCGGAGCCCCTTGCCTAAGGGTACTCCGAGGTGCATAGGGTGGTGGAAGGCGAGAAAGGCCTTCGAGCTGCACTCGAAGCCCCTTGCCGAAGGGTGCGTCTAGTCAGGAGACTCCGAAGCTCCCCTCAGGCGTACTTCGAGACATACACAGTGGCAGAGAACTTGCTTTTAGTACTAAGTTCCCCACGGACGGTGCCAACTATTGTAGAAATTTCATTAGCTACAATAGGTTTTTGTGTGTATATTGTGTATAGTGTGAACCTCGAAGGGTTCTCACAGAGGGAGATAGGATTTATACTGGTTCAGGCCTCCCTGAAGGGATAATAGCCCTACGTCCAGTCTATTGTGGATTTGGCATAGTTTTGCCTCTACTGAACCTAAGTATTACAATGGAATGGCCCTGCTTTTATAGGCACGCAGGCCAAAGGAAAAGACCAAATTGCCCTCTAAAAGTCGTATGCTTCATAGGGGCAAAATGGGAAAAAGGCTAGACTACTGTACATGCAGCTTTACAGCTTTACAGACGTGGCAGATAAACATCACTTCTGAAGCATACCAGGGGCGAGGGGGCCCTGGTATGGCTTTACACTATAGTGAAGCTAGGATATTCTTCTGGGTCGAAGTACTTGCCAGAATCCTGTATGCGGAGGTAGTTGAGGAGGGCTCCAACAGGCACTCCGAAGTGCACTCCGAGGAGGGCTCCGAAGGGTACTCCGAAGTGGACTCTGAAGAGCACTCTAAACTGGGCTTAGAACTGCCTCTCGGAGGAGGACTATGAATGAAGCACTCAGAACTGGGCTTAGAACTGCCTCTCGGAGGAGTACTATGAATGAAACCAGAGGGGTCCCAGAGGTTTGTCTCCGAAAGGGACCGGAGGGATCCTGGAGGCTTGACTCCGGAGGGCTCCGAAGGGAGCCCAGAGGCTGGACTCTGGAGGGCTCCGAAGGGAGCCCAGAGGGAGCCCAAAGGCTGGACTCCAAAGGGCTCTAGAGGGAGCCCGGAGGCCAAGTCTAACTACTGCTTGGAATTAACTTCGTTAGGAGGGACTCTGCTTCGTCTTCATCCTTCGATGATGTTAGGCTCTAGGCCCGAAGCCTTTGGAGGCTGACGTCATTTGACCCCTGTTCAAGGGAAAACTAATTCCCCCAACAGTAGCCCCTCGAAGTCCTTCGGAGCGAAGGGGTGTGCACGCTCGGGACAAATGACTTGGAGTAAAATGCAGCTTCAGAGAAGGGAGGCCTTCGAAGCTTGGACCGAAGGGTTGCTTCGACTTGCGCAGGAAATAAATGTCTATTCAGATTGATGGGGTGCCGTCGGGGAGCCCAAACGACCCCGCAACGTTCAGAAAAAGGACCATTGCAGCGCAGGGGGGCGATGGTTTGTTTCAAATTCACCCTGGGCCCACCTATCATAGACTGTGGAGGCCGGGGTAACCAGTGAAAAAAGGCTTCAGCGCAGGATCCTTGGTCGTTTTTTAATGCCTATAAAAGGGGTTTACCGCACCACGGCTCCACCGACGCTCTCATTTTCTTCCTGCCACGACTCCTAGCATCCTTCGCCCTCTTCTCTCCACCTTTAGCTTCACGCGCAACTGGCTTCACAGCTTCTCAGCGCTCTTCGCACCGAAGCCCTGCAAGATGCCGAAGAAGGCTGCGACAAAGAAAGCCTTGGCACTGGGCGCGAGTTCGAGCTCCGTCTAGGCTCAAGCGGTGGCGGCGGCGGCAGCGAAGCCTACAGCGAGGTGGTTGGAGCCGAGGGACCTTCGGTCGCCGTTTGACAAGTTTTAGCAAACACTGGAGATGAAGGCTTCGGCTTCGACAGAGGAGTTTGTCCATAGTGTTTGCGACAGGAGGATTTCCGAGGGGATCCATCTCCAGGTTCATGAGAAGTCAGAGACCATCCCGAGGCCTCGGTCTTACGAGGTCGTTCATTTTGAAGCCTTCTTCGATGCCGGCCTTAGGCTGCCTGCAGTGGAAATGGCTAGCGAAGTGCTGAAGGTATACAATTTCGAGCTCCCTTACTTGTCTCCGAACACTATGGCAAGGCTGGCAATCTTTGAATGGGCCATGAGGGCCGAAGGCTGTGAGGGGCATGTGGATGTCTTCGTCGCCCTCCACGATGCGAGCTGGTAGCCGAAGCAGAGGGAGGGCCAGACTGCGTGGAGAGGTCCTTGGCCTTCGGGAGCGGCAACTTCTAGCTCCAAAAGGAGTTCCATGATGATTTCCCGGTGAGGGTTGTAAACAATAAGTGTTATTCGAAGTTGGACCAGGAATGGTTCTATGCTTCAGTGGGTGTGGACTCCTCGACGCGAAGGCGTGGTGAAGGCGAGCCCCATAGTCCTTCGGTCGAGGATCCTGCTTTTGCGGAGGGTGGCTTCGATAATGAGCATGACGGACTTAGCCGAAGAATTCATCACCCTTCATCTCAGCCCCCTCGCGCTCTCTTTGATGAAGAACCTGTTCCAGCCTTCGGGCTCGGAGGGCCCGAGCGAGGTGTCGGCAGTGCGCCTTGGTAAGACTTCGAAATTCTTTAACTTCATACTTCACAAAATTAACTTGTGTTGACTTGAAATCTTGATGCAGCTATTCACGTTGTGCGGCCTCCGGAAGAGGCAATTTTGGCCGCGGAGCGTGTTGTTGGGGCTCAGACGCTTGAGGAGCAAACTCGAAGGCTCGCTCTGGTGGGGTCCTAGGAGCGCTAGAACCAAGTGTGGACCTGGCTCGGCATCGAAGGGGTCTAGTTGCTTCTAGACTTCACCAGCTCAACACCTTCGGCGAGTGGCTCTAAGAGGAAATGGGTGGATGACGAGGAACCCGAAGCCTTGTGGGTTCGCTCGGAGCCCTTGGTGGACGATGCCCTTACTATGACGGAACATGCGGGGGAGGACCTCGATGTCGAAGCAGAGCCAGCAGATGCTCTGGTGGCAGCAACCGAAGTGGCGATGCTAAAGACTACGACGGTGACCCCTTTGAGACCGGGGGTTGAGGCTCAGTCCGCGCAGCGAAGGGATTGGGGACCGCACATCGCTCCTTTCTCCTTCGAGGACATCTCCTCAAACGAAGGTAAACACTTGATCAACCTTCTCTTTACATTCATGTATATTGACTTTTCATTCTCTTTAGATGCTAGTGGCGGCGCGAGGCCCGTCATGTCGAGGCCTGAGGGGACCTTCGACAGGAGCGGGAGTAGCCGTAGTGGCAGCAGCGGTAGCTCGGAGTTCGAGAGCACTTCGTCCGAACAGGACGAGGTGGACAACCGTGGTGCAGTCCTTAAGGAGCAGGCCGAAGAGGTCGTCAAAGTAGTAGATTGGAGCTCGGATCCATCGGATCCTGCACTAGAGGAGCCCGTGATGGAGATGGTCTGGCCTCTGCTTTTGAGGGGACCCGTGACGGAAGCATCTATCCACTCATTCCACGAGGGCTGTGTTGCTATAGGGGAAGGGGGCTTGGTGGCACAACTTAGCCACTCAAGCCCCGTCGACCTCTTCGCAAATGCTCACGAAGCCATCATCCAAGTGAGCGAAGCTTCACACGATCTTCGAGTCACACTTGCTTTTTTATTCAACACTTAGGATTTTCTTGAAGCTTTTCAGGCCTTCACATTGAATGCTGCAGCAGCAGCCTCCGCGAATCATCAAATGGCCCTTCCGGCAGAGGAGAGGGACACCCTTCGGCACTAGGCTTCAGAGGAGGCCGAAAAGCGAAGGCAGGCTGAAGTTGCTGTAGAGGCGGCGAGGTCCGAGGCAGTCAAGGCGAGAGAATCCTAGGCCTCAGAGACAGAAATACTTTGAGAGGCACTTCATGCTTCGGAAGAGACCAGGGCGAAGCTGGCGGCGGAGTGCTCTGATCTTCGCGCACCCAGTGACTACATGGAAAACTTTGTGGTCTGAGGGGTCGACGAGGCCACCTCAAGCTTGATTGCAGTCCTCGAGTAACTGGGGACCGAGTGCTTGGCCCCGGACTTCAACCCTCAGGACCCAATCGGGGACCACCTCGAGTTCCTGTGGACAGTTGCTGTGATGGCGGAGACCTCGATGAAGGGCTTCGTGCTGATGGATGGGCGAGTGCAAACACCTCGATGCGGCAACTTCAGTCATACTGGTGGCCTTCGAAGGCCAACACTTGGTTTCGCCACCCCAAGATGTCTGCGGAGCATGGCGTCAGCTTCAAGAGCCTTGGAAGGCCCAAGGGTGCAAAGTAGTCCTCGACCTCCAACGGATCTCCCGCCTTTGCTGAGCGAGGGCACAAACCTCGCCAACTCATCCTTCGACGTCGAAGCCTCAGCCCCCAAAGGTGTAGACCTCCTTAGGCTTTTGTAATTCGTAGCTGTAGGCTTGTAAAAAACTTATCAATTTATTAATAGAAATGTGGGGGTACTTTATACCTACCCAAGCTCATCCTTCGGATGTTGAGCTTGAAGTACTTGAGGATTCTGAGTAGCTTCGCTAGCTTTGGGTGGGGCTCGAAGTAGCTAGAGCCGAAGGCCCCCTCGGTTCAAACTTTCAAGGGGTCCTAGGGGCGAAGCCATTCCTGAAGTAGCCCAAGAGCTACTGGCTATCATGAAGATGGAGCCCCTTTGGAGTTCCTCTTCCTCGCCAGACTTAAGCTGTTTCGATGTAGGATTAAGCGGCGAGGGGGTGTAGCCTTCGGGTACGGCCTTAACAGGCGACGAATCCCTTGACTTCTCTGCCTTCGGCGTGGCACCACCTGCATCTCAGACTTGGACAAACCTGCAAGGCAAAATATGAGGTATGCGGGCTTCGGAGCGTGGATGGTCTGGCCACGGGAGATCAGGCTTTAACAGGGCTTCGTCCAGCTGAGTGGGCCCTGCCCGAAAAAAGAGCAAGCGAAGGTCGAACATGTCGAGGTCTCAAAATCGCTTTTTCTTATGCTTAGATACATATTACTCGTAATTTTGTTTTCGAAGTGTATTTGTAACATACTTCGTTATTATCATTCAATGAATGAGATTTGTTGCATACTTCATGTGCATGCTTCGGATGAATTGAGTGTTTCGAACATTTAGCTTGTCATGCTCGTACTACGCATTTCATTTACACACTTCACATACATACCTCAGTCCTCCCTTGCGCGTGGCGGCTAGGGACTTAGTCATTGCTGGGGGCTTCGGATGCTTATATCGTGTTGATCAAAGGCCTCCTTTGGGATTCGAACGCTTTAATTTGAAGTGAAGCATGGCTTTAGCATGCTTGATTTTTGATAATGTGCGCGAGTAGGGCTATGAAGCGCACTTAGATTTTAAGCGAACTATGACTTCGGTATGTTTAAATCATAGATTAGATTATGACACACGAAGCGAGGCCTTAGAGTGTATTCAGATAGCGAAGCAAGGCTTCTGAGCTTGATCCTGTAATGAATGGAAGGAATAGGTGGTGTGGATTTACCGAACCTGCGATGGGTTTAGCCACCTTTGACTCTGGGCCACCTATAACCCTGGGCCACCTTCGACCCTGGGATGCATCAGGCCAGAGCCTAGAATCCCGGACTCATCGAGCCATCGCCCGGAAGTCCTGGACACCTTGAGCCTTCACTCGAGGGAGTCCCTCAGCCCACTGCTACGGGCCTGGAGGCGCTGTGTAGCCTTTAGAGGAGTACTCCGAATTTTGTAAAGCAAAGCGAGGCTTCGATTTTTAAATAAAGCGAAGGAAGGCTTTGATTTTAAAATGCGAAGCAAGGCTTTGATTTTAATAAAGTGGAGCAAGGATTCAATTTTAAGGCGAAGCAAGACTTCGATTTTCAATAAGGTGAAGCAAGGCTTCAAAGATTTACTGAAACAATTTCAAATTTGCACAATGAAGAGGGGCTTCGAGCTGTGTACAGACCTCAGGAAGCTCGAGTTGATGTGGAAATCAAGTGGCTTCACAAGATTGAAAAGCTTGCCTCGTAGCCCTTAGGGCTTCGGAGGCCTTTGGCGCGCGCCCGGAGCCCCTTGCCTAAGGGTACTCCGAGGTGTGAGGGGTGGTGGAAGGCGAGAAAGGCCTTCGAGCTGCACTTGAAGCCCCTTGCCGAAGGGTGCGTGGAGTCAGGAGACTCCGAAGCTCCCCCCTCAGGCGTACTTCGAGACACACGCAGTGGCAGAGAACTTGCTTTTAGTACTAAGTTCCCCACGGACGGTGCCAACTGTTGTAGCAATTTCGTTAGCTACAATAGGTTTTTGTGTGTATATGGTGTATAGAGTGAACCTCGAAGGGTTCTCACAGAGAGAGATAGGATTTATACTGGTTCAGGCCTCCCCAAAGGGATAATAGCCCTACGTCCAGTCTACAATGGATTTGGCATAGTTTTGCCTCTACTGAACCTAAGTATTACAAGGGCATGGCCCTGCTTTTATAGGCACACAGGCCAAAGGAAAAGACCAAATTGCCATCTACAAGTTGTAGGCTTCATTGGGCAAAAAGGGAAAAAGGCTAGACTACTATACATGCAGCTTTACAGCTTTACAGACGTGGCAGATAGACATCACTTCTGAAGCATACGAGGGGCGAGGGGACCCCGGTATGGCTTTAAACTGTAGTGAAGCTGGGATATTCTTCTTGTTCAAAGTACTTACCAGAATCCTGTATGCGGAGGTAGTTGAGGAGGGCTCCAGCGGGCACTCCGAAGTGCACTCCGAGGAGGGTTCTGAAGGGTACTCCGAAGTGGACTCCGAAGAGCACTTTGAACTGGGCTTAGAACTGACTCTCGGAGGAGGGCTCCGAAGGAAACTGGAGGGGTACGGGAGGTTTGGCTTTGAAAGCGACCGGAGGGATCCCGGAGGCTTGACTCCGGAGGGCTCCGGAGGGAGCCCGGAGGCCAAGTCTGGCTGCTGCTTGGAATTAACTTCGTTAGGATGGTCTCTACTTCGTCTTCATCCTTCGACGGTGTCAGGCTCCGGGCCTGAATCCTTCGGAGGCTGACATCATTTGGCCCATGTTTAAGGGAAAACTAATTCCCCCAACAGCTCCGAACAGCAAGGTTCGGTGCGAAGCCTCTTAACACGCGAAAATCCAACGTGGGACGGTGGCGCGATGAAGTCCTGGATGGAGCACTGGTGCGATGAAGTTCGATGCGAAGTAGCTCTAGTGCATGGGACTTGACCAGACTAACAACAACGTGATGAATCTGCATGAACGGATGAAGTAGAGGCTCACTGAAGGGTGCTCTAGCAGCCTCCGAAACCAGCTTCCTTGCTCTAGAAACCTTGGGTGAAGGGGGATTCGAACGTGAAACCTACAGCAAAGTTATGATCAATTGCCAATTTGGCCTGGAGACTGAATTACTAAGTGTTGCAGTATATAGAACGAAGGTAGCAATATGTTACGTAGATTAATGGATGGTTCACAGGCGAGCCAACAAGGTGATAGCAATCTGTTACGTAGATTAACGGATGGTTCACAGGCGAACTGACAAGTCTTACCACTGTTACGGCATGGCCGATGGAGGGCTTCCAACGCAAACCCATGAAGGTGTACGGAAAGGTAAAGAAAGTAAAGGTATGGTTCAAACTAGGGTTTGAAGTTGATTTGTGTTTGCGGGTCCTATGAACCAGTCTCACCCTTGTATTTATAGGGGCTAGTCTTCTTATCTCTAATTCTAATCTGATGAGATTTGTCCTAATCAATATTAAGGATAAAAACAACCAGAATCTGTACCAGACTCCTTAACCGAAGCCTGCCTGGAGTGGGCCTTCGGCAAGCACGCCGAAGCCTGCTCCTCGGGCCAAAGCTTCGGCGAAGCAGGCCACCGGAGGGCCTTCAGGCCGAAGACAGGCCTACGGAGCAGGCCGCTAAAAGGCCCCCGAGGCCCCATGCAGATGGGCCTCCGACACTTTAGGGCTTTGGCCTGTACAAGGACTTGTATATTTTCGGCCCAAATTACCAAAATTGGTATTTTGACAATCTTGGCCACTAATGTAATTTTTTGCTATCAACACATGCCCCCTGCCTTTTAGCAAACTAAGTGAGCAAAAAGCACAATAGGCTAAGGATGATATACTCTATATTGGCCTTTTGACACTTTTAAGCACTTTGCCACACACTTGGGAAGTATTTTTTCAAATACCTGCCATTTAAAGCTCTTTGAAATCACTCCGCTTGTAGAGACTCTAACAAATAAGCATTTCCTAGAGCGATTTAAGCTACCTTAAAAGGGCCTTGCCAACTAGGTAACCATTTACCAAATTTGGGGCTTTTAGTGCCTAAGGGCAAAATCATCTTCCAAACCAAGTCACTCACTTGAAACTATTTTGGTTTGACTCTTTTGTTGTAGGATCTAGCTACTCTCTTTTTGTCTTTCTCGATAGCTTCTAGAGCTCTTAACCTCTTACTGGTAACTTCCTCCAAATTATCCTTCAAAAGTGTTTCATATTTGTCGACAGATAAGCCATCTTGCTTAAGAAATCTTAAAGAGCCAAGATCCACCTCTACTAGTAGAACGGATTCTTGTCCATACACTAATTCATATGGACTAACTTTGGTAGCACCATGCTTTGCAACTCTACAAGCCCATAATTCCTCAAAAAGCACCTCATGCCACCTTTTAGGGAACTCTTCAATTTTCTTCTTAATTAGCTTAATTATAATTTTATTACTAGACTTGGCCTAACCATTGGCTTGAGCATAGTATGGTTAAGAGTTTATCAACTTAATACCATAAAATTCAGTAAAGTCTCTCACTTCTTTAGTAATAAATGAAGTACCTTGATCTATAGTGAGAGTGGTGGGAACATCACCAGTTGGGATAGGATCATCATTGTAAGGAAACAAGTTAAGGTGCATGCTTTTTAAGTTAGATTTAATTTTTATATATTTGAACCTCAGATGCTACACCATGAGATGCATTCATTTTCAATTTCAGAAATACTTTCTTGGATCAATAGAAGAGATGCATGTATATGGAACTCTTGTATTATCATGGAAGTTTATTGGGTACCAATAGACGTTGAATCGAGGACGACTCCAAATCAAGAAAGGGAGGATGATGAGGACATCCCTACCAATGATACAACCATATATGAATACCAAGATCAAATTATTCGAGTTCGATCATGACGATTAAATCTCCAGGTCAACTCGTTTCTAAGTATCTTAGTATATTATCTTGGAAATAAATTACTACCTAATATTATTATTATTGTTAGGAACCATGAAGATGATGAAAATAACTTGGAGATAAACAAAGAGTTGGAGAAGAACCAGAAAGGACGTCCAAGCCAATTTGAGAGTCCAATCCAACTACAACTCGTGTCCAACTCGGATTCCAGGAGCAGTGTGCACTAAAATCATCGCCCATGCCACATACGGACTCCGTTTTTGATGTTCCACCTAGCCACGGAAAGATAACTTCATAACCTTTCCAATGCTGCTGGTTTAATCTTAAAGTTAGTTCTAGACCAACAGGAATCATCAAAACAAGATAGAGTCTAGAATCTGTCAGCATGCTGTTTTCTGTGTTATTGGTCCTTTGGGTCGTGTATCCAGTTGAGCCCATTAGGGGTGCATCCCAAACTACTATATAAGGTGTTTCTACAGCCATCTAGGGTTTTTGGATTTAGTTTACATGTTGCTTTGATAGCCGCCGCTTCGCCGGATTTGTATGTGAACCCCAATTCGCAGATTTCAATAGAATTTTCAGTTCGATTGCGTTTTCTGCGTTCTTACTTGTGTTCTTCGATTTGCAAGCAAGGATTTGTCTTCTTGGTGAAGTCAATCAGGCAGTGCTTCGTTGATAACCAACGGAGCAGTGGTGTAGTGATTGCAAGGGCCGATGTCGTGGATCGGAAGCCGGATCATCAATGTCGAGATCTCCACAAATTGTTGTTTATCCCCCACCTGACGGAAGATTGGGCACCCCCGTGCGCATCAGAGAATTTAAGGAATACCGAATCTATGTATAATGTGCTTCAAGACAAAATCAGTTACCTCATTGTGAGTCATGTTCTTGAGAGGCACGGCCTCAGTTCACTTGGTGAAGTAATCTGTTGCCATCAACACGAAAAGATGCCCTTTTGAAGAGGGAGGGTGAATTTGGCCGATGAAGTCTAAATCCCAACCTCGTAACGGCCATGGTTTGATAATTGGGTTAAGTAGTGATGCAGGAGCCAACTGATTATTACCAAACTTTTGACATACTTCACACCCTCTATAATACGTAAAACAATCCTCAGTCATAGTTGGCCAATAAAAACCCGCTCTTTTGAGCATCCAACTCATCTTCTAGGCCGACTGATGAGTACCACAAAGTACCTCATGAACTTATCCTGTAGCCACTCTAGATTGATAGGCATCTAAGCACCTTAGAAGTACTCTATCAATAGTTTGGCGATATAACACATCGTCAAGCAATACAAATTTAAATGCCTGCCGCCGAACTTTCTGATCAACCTTCTGACTGGGATCTTCTAACTACTGGACGATTGAAATTCTCCAATCATCCTTCTGGATCGTCTGAAGTGGCGTCTAAATTGTGAATTTCGGAGTGCCCCCAGGCCTTTTCTGTTTCTGTCGAAGGCTAGTCGGATAGGTTGTGCGGAGCCGATTGGACCGAAGCCCTCTGATGGAGGGGTCCGACGTCCTAAGGTCTCCGATGCTCGGGAGGCTTTGGCATGAGGAGCCTGGCGTGCAGGGTCCTTCAGAGGCTGAAGGTATCTTCCATGCGGGCTCCGGCATGCAACATCCTCTGGTGGATGAAGGGGTCCAATCCGAAGGGTCCGACGGACCTCGCATCCGTCCGAAGCCTTTATCTTCGGCAGAGAGTTCAAGCATTGGCTCTTCCTATATAGAAAACTTTCCCCTACTGACTTGATAGCCAGATGCTTGCTGAGCCAAATCATTTGCAATTAAATTGGCTTCTCTAGACATGTGAGAGATTTTGAAGTCATCAAAAGTAGCGATTGTTGGCGCAGCGGACTAAACCAACAGGTTTGAGAATGTGTGTGTAATGAGAGGCTAGCCTCAAAGCTGTATTCTTGGATCTCGTGTCCCTTACAACTGGGGGAAGGGAAGTATTTATAGAGGAGCCTGGCTGGGGATCTGATACTTCCAAAATCCTTTTGGCAGTAGTACTGCCTAACACAGACCTATAGTATAGACAAGAACTATAACCCTAAATTACAGACAAAAAGTGTAACCCTGACAGCGTATCAGCCGTTCCGGGCATGGCAGTAGTGCCAGGCACTGCGCAGACGATCGCGATCCTGTCCCCAGACCACTTTGACCAAAACTAGTCCCTAGCCTTCCATCCTGGTGTTGGGCCCTTCGCACCTTTCGAGGGCATGGCTCCGGCCTCTTGCCTGCTTCGCAACTCTGAGGCCTTGGTAATGGGGGAATGGTCCCGATCTTCCGCTAGGTAAGGATAACTTGGATTGGTGGAGAAGCTCGATGTTGACGATCCAAGGCTCTGGTCTGGCGGATCAAAACCTTGCAATTGTTACACCACTGTCTCCGTTGGTTATCAACCACTCAGTACAAGGTCCAACTCGGCCCAGTTCTGTCATGCAGGACTGTTTCAGTCACACAGGACGACTCGATACTCCAAATGAGGCGAAACCAACGCCAAAAGATCCATCTTCTCCTTAGATTTCCAAAAAGTCCAAGAACACACCAATCGGACTTCGTATGAGGAAGTTATGCCCATTTTGGTGCATGGTGGTTGATGTAGTCCGAACCAGCAAATTCTTGACATCAAATCATCCATGCGACTCCGTCTTCATCTCCAACTCTCCTATTCATCTCCCATGTTCCTAAGCAACAAAATATCACTAGTATTCAGTAGCATCCCGTCCAAACAAATATTAACATAGTTGCTAAGGAAAGAATTAACCTCATGGTTCAAGCGACGGGCATGGGCGCGTGTGATAGGTCCCTGTAATTGAATTGTAGGTTGCTGGTGCACATGTGTATCATGCTGGTGCATCTGTGTATCATGCTGGTGCACCTGTGTATCATGCTGGTGCATGTGTGTATCATGCTGGTGCATGTGTGTATCATGTGAACCGATGTCCTCATCACTTGGGCTACCAGTCTTCAGGTCCTTTGACCCCTCCAGAAAGGGGTGTCCGGACTCCGACTAGTGAAGCCCTTCCTTCGAACAGCGCTCCCGTCCTTCATGCCCCCAATCTCCATCAAGATTATCACCCCCAACAACAGTCCCTCGCTTCTTCCTGCTCGTAGGCCCTACGCAGAAGAAAAGGAAGGAAGCTCACAAGATAATACCGATGGTTAATCCTATATGAAATCAACTCATGGTGAGACCTAGGGCACTGGTAGTGAACCGACTATCCTCTTTGAATGCTTTGGAGGTGCTCTAAAGCCTCGGGGGTGATCCAAAGCCTCGGAGCTTGGGATGGCCCCGTAATGGCTCCAACGCCCTCGATGTGCGTCGACGCGGTCGGGGATTTGGATGACGGCCTCGAAGCAACTCTAGGGTGACCACCGCATGCCAGCCCGAGGGAGGAGTTAGACCGGCTGAATTTAATGCGACCCCAGCTTTGACCGTCATGCGCCGGCACGTGGGAGAGGTGGACCGAAGAGACTTTAATGTGGCTCCCACGCACCCGGCACGCGCGGGCACGTGGGGAATGTGAATAGGCGGGGCGCCGAACAGACCAAGCGATCGCTGCACACGCATAAATCCTCCCTGCTGGCCAAACTGGTCTCCTCCTGCTCGGCCAACCCAATCCTCAAAGAGTCACAATCGCCACTCCATCTTCCAATTTCTCTGCCTCCTTCTCTCCGCTGCCACCTTCAAGCATGTCAGAGAGGAGCGCTCCCGTAGCATCGGTCGATCCCCGGTTCCTGCAGCGCCAAGTGGCGGCAGCGGCAGCCGCGGCAATGGCCCCCAGTTCATCGGAAACTCATGATCCCCGAGAGCTCCACCTAGCATCGGAAAGGTTTCGGGAGCAAACTTTAGAGCTCGGGAAGTCGGCGTGCTCGGCCAGATCCATTGAGCTAGCTACCCGGCTCCGCCTCGGTCCCGTTGTGGAGGCTAGGAAGCTGGGCCTAGAGACCATCCCCAAGCCATGCGAAGGAGAGGTTGTCGTCTTCAAGGCGTTCTTCGACACGGGGCTGGGGTTCCCAGCTTCAGAGCTCTTGGCGGGGGTCCTAGACGCCTTCCACCTCGAGCTGCCCCAACTATCCCCGAACGCCATGGCCCGCCTCTCCATCTTCGAGTGGGCCATGCGAGCGGAGGGCTGTGAGGGCCGAGAAGATGTCTTCACTCAAATGCATGAGGTGCTCTGCTAGCCGAAGAAGAAGGAGGGCCTAGTGCAATCCTACGGCAGCATCAACTTCTAACTCTGGAAGAAGTACGCTGACTCCTTCCCCGTGAAAGCCATCAACGAACGGTGGTATTCCAAGTGGATACACCACTGGTTCTATGTCCGAGTTGGGCTGAACTCTGGACTCGCCGGTCCCCCGTGCCTTATCTGGTTCTAGAGGGTGGCGACCATAGAAGCCAACGCCGGCTCGATTTCTGCCCGCATCCGGCTCCTCCAAATTGTTGCTCGCCGGATGAGCATGCAGGATCTAACGGAGGAGGTCATCGTGCTTGAGATCCCACCTCTGAAGGAGGAGTGGCCGGCCTCACTTCGGAGCGCCCAAGACGAGTCCTCCTCGACAGAGCTTTCAAACTAGCTAGGTTCGACTGCTTTCTTTTACTACGATCAAACCCCTCTTGACTTTGACAGATAGCAGGAGTGCTAAAACATCTAACTTGACTGCAGGGTCGCTTGTTGCCAAGACCCCGGACGAGGTAGCCCGGATCGCCGAGAAGATACTCAGGGCTCCTACTCCGGCTGAATACAAGCGGAGGATGGAGCTTGTCGGGTCCTAGGAGCGATTCAACCGCGTATGGGATGCGCTCGACCTCTCCCTGCCACCTCTCCCAGAGAAGGAAGCCTTACGCCTGGCTTTGAAGAAGAGGGCGACGAATCTCAATGTTGGGGAATCTCTGAGGCGCCCTCAGAAGAAAAAGAAGACCGTGAAGGGTACCAAGTGACTCTCTCCGGCTCGCTCCTCCGCTTCTAACTCCGAAGGGGAATCCTTTCGTGGGGGAGCGGGAATGGAGCCAGACGACTCCCTGGCGAACCCCAGCCCATCCCAGACCGAAAAACCGGTCTCTGGTGGTGCCACTGACGGAGGGGTGTCGGCATGATCGAGCCCATAGCAGCACGCTCCGGGAATCGGACAAGAGGCGCCCAACGCGGGAGTAATGATGTTTCCCCGGTCTACCCCTCCGTGCGGCCTGGTATCAGAGGGGGTCTCCACCAGCCCCCGTGGAAGTCGAGAAACCGACAGTATGGACCTAGGGGGGTTTGTCAACCCCATGGGGGCAGTTGAGGGGAGCGCCAACGTGGAGGCTAAAATATTAGCCGCAGCACTAGCCGGCTCTCCGATAAACTCGATGGATGACCTTTTCTACCAGCCCGGCACTCCCGTAGGTGTCTGGTCTTTGGATCCTCCGACCGATGCCTTGGATGAAGGTACAGAGCCTCACTCTGATCCCCTATCTAAGTATCTTTGCTTACAATACTTCTGATTAGCTTACTTCACCCTTGTGCAGGCACTTCCGCCTGGGCCCCAGTCCCATCGCCTGCGCCCTCCGGAGGTGCCGCCGATGTGAGAACCGAAGCCCCTACAGATGCAGCGGAGGCCTCGGAGTCGGACGGTGAGGCGGAGTCGGAGGAAGCATCGGATGGAGCCTTGGGGGAAGCCACTCAAGAAACCGAGGTCCATCCCCTACAGACCCGAGGCGTGCCCGCTCCTATGTGCCCATCCTGGTTCCCTTCCTGGAGAGCGGCCAAGACTTCGTGGCAAAGACCGCTCCCCTCCACGACTCATACCTGCGCATGAGGGAGACCAAGCTGATATCAGAGCTCAGCCAAGTGGATGGTGTCGGCATCGGTCGGGCTATCGAGAGCGCCACGAGCCAGGTATGCCTTCGGGATGCTCCCGGATGAGCCCCTAGGACCTTCCTCACTTTGACTTACTTCTTGCTTCTTCGTGCGTAGATAGTCGCACTGGCACAGGGGTCACTGTTGTCCCTTCTCACCGAACAGAGCCACCACGAGTGTGATTCTTCAGAACTTGTTGGACGCGCTGACGCCGCCAAGAAGGTAGTCCAGGAGCGCGCGGCCGAGGCGGACCGGCTCTGGATGCTGGAGTCGGGTGTTGTGGGCCTCCGCACCTAGGCCGCTAGAGCCGAAGAGCTCCAAGCTCAAGTCGTGGAGATCGGTGTCCTCAAGGCCCAAGTGAGGAGCCATGCTGAATAGTGTGGGCCTCATGGCTCCAGATGTGATGAGTCATTGTCAACGATAGTCAAAGAGGACTGAGAATAGTGAAGATCTGTTGTTTCATGGGCCGCGTGTGACTCAGGTACATGGGCAGCGAGCAACTGTCGGGCTGAGAGAGCTGCGAAGTCGGGCTGGCCCAATCTGGGTATATGGGCCAGAAGCAGTAGAAGACCCACTAGACTGTTGACCAGGATTGACTTGGGTACACGGGCGGTGAGTGATTGTCGTGCTGAGAGAGCTGCGGAATCGGGCCAGCCCAATCCGGGTACCTGGTGCAAAGTCGATGGAGGCTTTGTCAGTTTCGGCGCAAAACTGACAACCGTTGATTCTGTATCGGACTGTCCAGAAGAGAAGCTGTAGTCGCTACGAAATCTTAGCTTCCGGATAAGTCATCTGTATCTCTAGGCCCACAGTCAGTCAGTTGTGTCCGTAAAAATACCTAAGGGCAGTTGAGTCATTTCTTTTATTTTAGCATCTGTAAAAACACTAAGGGGTTGGTGGAATATTCTAGGTTTTTGGGCAGCCTATAAATAGGGCCCCAATCCCTAGGGTTGGACTACCCTTTTGCTGAAATCATTTCTTACTCTATTGGGTCATTTTTGTCTCCTGCCTTCTTCTCTCTCTCTCTCCTGTTTTGTGCGCCGCCAAGAACTATTTTGTGCCTTGCATTCCCTCGGTTCTACTTGTTCCAGAGATTCGATCTCCTGTTTGCGTTGAGGTATGTGCATTGATTTCTCTGAATCAGAAGCTTCGTTTTTGATGTGCACAGCCATGTTATCTCTGTGTTAAATGCTTCACGGTTGCTTATGTTCTTCACGTCAGGACTACTAGTTCATACTGGTTGCAAGTAGTACTCCTACACTGTAGCAATAGTACACTAGTACTCTAGCTCTGCTTTTTACTGCGTTGCTTTTTGATCGAGTAGACAGGGCCAAGTGCCTTTTCTGGCTATTCTCTGGTGAAGCCCCTTCTCTGTTCAAAGCCCCTCAGCTCCGTGAGGCAGGCTTCGATCTGACATCTTCAAGGGCTTCGCTTGAACTTCGACTTTGCTTTCGTGTACGGTGTTTCTAGCTTTGAAGTACATTTTTGTGCAGTCAGGTTGACATACTTCGACCGTCTGTGCGAAGGTATACTCCGACAGGCTTCGAAGTTGACTTCGAAGCTAGTCTCTCTGATATACTTTGCTCGACGTGTAGTCTCTGAGATCTTTCTGCTGCCTTCATTTTAGAGGGTCACAGCTTGTGAGTTCGAAGCTTGTCATTCGAAGTGTGTTGTGATCTTCGACTTTTTGTGTAGGCTTTGAGTTTAGAGGGTCATACCTCAATATTGCTAGCTTTGAAGGTAGTCGTGTAGGCTTCGAGTTGATCTTGCTGTTGTGTGTCTAGCTTCGCTTCTTTTTCGGAGGTTGATTTTCGGTGAGCTTGTTCGAACCTTTCTGATCGAAGTCTAGGCTTCGAAGTACTCTGTTCGAAGTAAGCTTCGAAACTCTCATACTTCGCTTCGAAGCATACTTCGCTCTTTCCCACACTCGAACCAGGCTAGACCAAACATACCTTCGGCACGTCTCCGATAACCTTCGCTAAGCTTCGACACAATACTCCGAAGCAGACTCCGTCACAGCGAAGCAGGCTTTGACCAGTGAAGCAGGCTCGACACAGCGAAGCAGGCTTTGCCAAGTTCCGAACAGGAGACAAATTTGAACAGTAACTTCTCATCTCACTTTATATACACTTAGATCATCTGGTGAGAAGTGTTTGACCTGCCATGTCCTGAATATTTGTTTATCTGCCTATTAGCACCGTTCTTGGTGTTTCTCTGATTTTGACACCTGTTGTTTCTAGGCTAGATACTTTCAGACTTAGGCTTTCTGTTCACACGCTGCGGTTTAGTCTTTTGAGGTGCGTTGGGTGTTGGGAGCAGGCCATTGATTCGAAAGAATTTTTAGGCGCCCATTCACCCCCCTCTGGTCGCTACTTTCGGTCCTACAAGTGGTATCAGAGTCTGGTTAAGGTTTTTCCATACCTTAACCGGTTCTAAACCCCAGTAGTGATCATGAATTCTCCTGGCAAGGTCCCGTCCTTGGAAGCCTATGGCTATAATTATTGGAAGACTCGCATGCGAGCCTATCTTATGAGCCAAGGCTTGGACATCTGGGACATTTGCATTCACGATACATTTGTAATATTGCCAGTTGCTGAGCATGGTACTCCTTATATCATTGCCCAGCATTTGAGCAATAGTAAAGCCGTGAACATTCTCTTTTCTGGTTTTGGTCCCTCTGAGTTTGAGCGTGTGAGCCATCTCTCCACTGCGAGAGAGATCTGGGCTACCCTCAAGGCACACCATGAGGGAACAGCACAGGTCAAGGCTCGGCTCTATCAGACCTACCAGCGTGAGTACGAGAACTTCACACAAAAGCCGGGTGAATCTGTTGAACCTTTGTTTGGTCGTTTCCAATCGATCATTAACAAGCTTCAGGACAACAAGGCTGAGGGTGCTCAGTTAGTCTCAGATCACGAGCAGGCACTCAAGGTTCTCCATACCTTGGACCCAAAGATCTGGGAGATCAAGGTATCCTCTATCGTTGAGAGCACTTCTTACGATACCTTGACCATTTTTTAGTTGTTTAGCAAGCTGAAGGCCACTGAGGTAGATATCCAGCTGAGATCAAATCTCACTGGCTCTGGATCAAAATCCCTGGCCCTTGCTACACCTTCTGCTGATCCCACTTCAGTGAGCTGTGCTGGGTTCTCTTTGATGTCTATCACTGAGGACCAGCTTGAGTCTTTGGGAGATGATGATTTGTGTATGTTTAACAACCAGGTGCGTCATGTCTATGACAAAAGGATGTTCAAAAGACACGGCACAAAATCCGGGTGCTTTGAGTGTGGTGATCCAGGACACTTCATCGCCGACTGCCCCAAGCGCAATGGACACAATAAGGGCACCGGTGGTGGCTTCCACGACTCCGGCAAGCACGACAGCTCTTCCATCAACAAGGGCAAGCCGAAGACCAGATTCTTCAAGAAGGCCCTGAAGGACTACCGGTGAGAGAACAAGAAGCGCGACAAGGCCTTCTTCGCTGAGATGGAGAAGAGCTACTCCAAGCAGTCCACATCTTCTTCCTCTTCATCGAGCTCAAGCGATGAGGAGATCGTCATCAAGAAGGGGAAGGACAAGGATGATCCGGTGGGCCTCTGCTTCATGGCTTTCGGGGACAGACCAAAGAGCCACTCACACCAGTGCCGAAGATCCCGCAAGAGCTTATGCTCAATGGCTCTTGGGGATAAGGAAGAAAAGAGCTCCTCCGATGACTCCGACGATGACAACGAAAAGGTATCATCTTATGAGCGTGAAATTGTTGATTTACTTGAGAGCGATCGTCAGGAGTTAAAGTATCGGGAAAAACTGCTTAGGGGGGCCAAGAAGAGGATAGATGAGTTAGAGAGTGAGCTTGTTGTAGCCAACGGTAGAATTGAGAGTCTATCTTCTTCCCCTTGCTTGGGTGATAGCAGTGAGTGCCCGAAGTGTGAGGTGCTTCTGTGTGACCTGTCGACTCTGAAGTCCAGGTACACAGAAAGGGTTGATGAGAGGGACGCTTTGGCCACTGAGCTTGAAAGCGCTCAGCTGGAGCTGAAAGATGCTCAAGCCACTGTCGTCGCACCCTGTGTTGATTGCCCATCTCATCTAGCTGCCTTAGCTGAGCTGAAATCCAAGGGCGATGAGCGTTTGGGTGATTTAGAGAGGTTGAGAGCTGAGCTTGCGCAGACTGGGATAGAGCTTGAGACATTGTCAGTTCCACCCACTGTTTGTGAGAACTGCCTGTCTCTTAGACTTGAGTTGATCAAGCTGAAAGCCGAGAAGTCTGTCCAGGTTGATAGCGAGTGTGAGACCTGCTTGTCTCAGATGGATGTTCTAGCTTCCTTGAGAGAGGAGCTAGCTGATTCTCAGAATGAGAACTTTTACCTCCGATCTATCCTGAGTTGGATCAGTGCAAGAGAGCCACAGCTCGACATGATGATCCAGCAGTTCAAGAGGCGAGATGGGTTTGGGGTAGGTTACACCTACACCAAGGCTGACTTTGAGAGTGCCATTAGCCGGGCAGTGGAGTGGAGTAAGATGACTCCTGAGCAGAGATACCCCAAGACTCACTCCACTAAGTCTTCCCTGGCTAGTCAACCCAAGGATGGAGTGATCCATGAACAGCCCAAAGCTCCACCCAAGAAGCCCATCTAGGTTCCAAAGCCCAAACACCTCCGCACCACTCTTGACTCTCTTCCTGGAACCCTCTCAACCCAAAAAGACTACACCTAACACCACTAAGCCCAAGAATAGCAAGCCTCAACCACATCTCAAGAAGCCCACCTACCATTGCGAGTTTTGTCAGAAAGACGGGCATCTTGAAGAGTTTTGCTTTAGGAGGAAGCGGGTTGAGAGAGCAGAGAAAGCTCGTGGTGGTCAAGAGCAGTTCTACTAGCAGGGTGGTAGGCTGCGTGTTTGTAACACCCCAAGAATTAAAAGGAAATAAAATAAAAGAAAAATAATATTAAAGTAATTTCTGAATTGTATTATTAAAGAAAATCCTAAAAGATCCCTAATAAAGCCAAACAGGGAGAAATGAATAAAATTTGGACTTGAAAAATTTATGAGATAAACTAGAGGCCAAAACACAATTTTAGGAATTTTTACAAATTTTTATCAACAGTGCTTCAATCCTTAATCAAATATATGAATTACTGGATTTATTTTAATCAGAAAACCATTTTAAATCTTATTGGGCCTCAACCCTCAAAGTGCCCCAAGCCCGGCCCAGTCCAACCGCGTGTCACTGACAAGCGGGGCCCACCTGTCGGCGCTCGCGCCCCCTCTCTCCTCTCCCGCCCGCGCCCCGCTCGGCCCCACCTGGCAGCCTCACTCACATGGCCCTCTTCGTCTGACTGACGGGACCCGCCTGTCGGCGCTTTCCTTATCCGTATCGATCACTGACAGGTGGGGGACCCCTGTCAGGATCTTCATCCCCGATGGAAGGGGATCGCTCCCCTTTCCTTCCGACGACCCCCTTGTAATATCCCACCGCCGGCCGCCCGATTTCGTCAATCCGACCACAGATTCGCTACCCCCGAACGCCGGCGACCTCTTTCCATCCAAACCCGACGCGGATTCGTAGTTATAGAAGCTTAACCGTGAGCATGGAAGCTCGCTGGCGCAAAATTGGAATCCCCTCGGATTTCCACGGTTCCCTTCTGTTTAAACGACGGCGAACCCCCTATAAAGACCCCGTCGGCCACCGCTCACTGCCCACACCGCCTTAGCGCACGCCCTCGCTTTCCAGAGCTCCGGCGCAAAGTTTCGGCCGTTAGCTCTGTTCCGCATCCAGCCACCGCTCGCCGGCGATCCAAGACCCCGCCGTTCCCGCCGTCGCCACCTTCATGACCACCAGGACCCGCTCGTCCTCGTCCACGCCTCCGACGGACGAGAGGACCACCGGATCACCTCGCCGCCGACGAACCCGAACGGTTTCTCCGCCCCTCGTCGACGCTGGTCGCCGTTAGCTCGCCGCCGCCACCACCACCGGTACGCCCGAGTTCCCCTCACGTCACTAGATCCATTTTTGGCCTTAGCATCGCCGTTCAACCCACGTCGTCGCCGGAATTCCTCTTCGTTGCACCGCCGGAGCCGAGAACGAAGGGGGTACAAGCCCCTTACGACCGTGCCGTGCCGGACCGCATCGCAGCCGTCCGATTGTGATCGGAGGGCCACGATTAAAACCCTTCGGAATTTAATTCAGGCCCTCAGATCTGGTCAAACCGGTACCCTGTGATCCTGACCGTTGATCGCAACTTAAACCCTGGGTTCGATCTGGTGCGTCCACGCGTACCGTTTTGGTATGATTTAATCGTGGCCATCCAAATTCATTAAATCCCTCCGCCTCGCGCCTGGCCGCCAGATCCAGATCCAACGGCTCTGGATCAGCCGGTCCACACGCACAGTGACCCGGTCCACTATGGGCCTGGCTCACCGTGGACCAGAGCCCATTTTCTGTTTAAATAAAATTCCAGAAAATTGTTCAAACTTTGAAAATTCATAACTTGCTCATTTTAACTCCAAATTTCACCATTTAAATTTTGTTAAATTCAGTATATTATTTTCTACACTTTAATGCCATAAAAACAGTATGTTACTTTAGCACAAAATAAACTTATGGATTAAATGAATAAAAACCCCTTAGGGATAAATTAATAATTCAGGAAATGAATTAGTAAAAACCCCTAAAATTTAACTTTTAATGATATTAAATATAACTTCAGTACAATAAAGCTCTATTCACATATTTAAACCATAAAACTTGTTTGCTTATGTTTTGTGATGATTTATTGAATGTGTTGTTTATTTTTTTTCGTATCGAGAAGACTACGAGTACGTCGAGGAGCCGGAGTTCTATTCCGAGGTTCCACCTTCACCCTTTGCTGAGCAAGGCAAGTCATCGAACCCTCATGTGGAAACAGTTGATCATCATTGAGCCCATGTTTTAATAAATTATCGCTATAACCCATAGGATAATATTGCATTAGTCCAATATCAAGCCTTACACTTATATTTATTAGATCCCCGTCATTGTGTGCAAACCCAAGCCATGCTTATTGAGCCTTAACTCCATGTCACTCTACTATATAAATATTAGTTAGTGCCCAATGTACCGGCACAACTGCTATAGGATAAAAAGAATGAGTCATAGGTCGATGGATTCTGTTATATGAATTTCCCCGTTATTCTTATCTTTGGACTCTGTTGGAGTTGGCTATGTTATAAGTATGGTGGGTTCTGGGTGCAAGCTAGGGCATTGGTTGGTCGCACCCGAGGCACTATAAGGACTGGTCTGTGGGATCTGTTGCAAAGCACTTCCGTACCAACCACAAGTCTAATAGGTAAGTCCTAACTGGATGTATGGAACACTCTGACTCTCTGCACCATAGTGGAGGGGGCAAGGGGCTAGCCCTCAGGGTGCCTTGTACCGACGGGGCTCAAGGGGGGGTATGGTGAGGCACCGACGTCGGGGCACCATATGAACCTATAAGAGGGTGCTATTGAGTCGAGGCGAACCATACGGAAGGTTTTGGCACGAGCTGCCGTGAAATGGGTCATCTCGTTACACTTTGGTGTAGGTGATGAGTGCGTGCCTTGTGGGTACAGTGGTACATCTCTGATCAGAGTATTTAATCTTTTCGAAAAGCCGAGCCCACGGTCAAGGGCGGGTTGTGTGACTACTCGCAGTTAGTTTACAATTGTTTGAATGGTTGAGTTATTCATGGCATGTAAGGACTGTTGTGCGAGGAGGTAAAACGTACTCCTCGAGTTAGAAGATGATGATGCATACACATGTTTACATTTGAGTACTAATAAATTGATCACATTTAATGCTTTACAATTATGCTTCTTCCGCAAAATTAGCCACTATCTCCCTTGTTATTATCTTGCATTATATTTGCATTCGGTGGCTTGCTGAGTACATATGTACTCACCCCGTTGACTTACACCATCAGAGCCCATCTACTACGAGGAGGATGAACGTCTGGAGTAGCGACCCAGTCAAGGCGAGACTGGAAGGAGGCGTTCATCTAGGACCCTTGATTTTATTAGTTTCTCTTCGCTTTCATTCACTTTTGTAATAATGCGGTCTACGAACCGTGAATGATTGCCCGTATTGTACGTGGTCGCTTGATGAATGTCTTGGTTTATTGATTTTCTTTGGAATTTCAATAAAGGTCCTGATTTATTAAATCAGGGCGTGACAGTGTTCCTCGACGTGGGGAGAGGCTGGAGGCCAAGCCGTGTCGTGTAGGTGGTGGTAGGGGAGACGGCTTTCATGCCCGTGCTCCAGATGGTGGTGTTCGTTCCGGCAGAGCTCCAGGCCATATTGGCTATGGTCCTGGACCTCGTGGCCGAGGCTTTAGGTAGAACCGAGTACCGCGCTTTGAGCCGCGTTTTGGTCCGGTCTCTCATAATGATTTCTGCTTTCCGTCTTTTGAGCAAATGGCTCGACACTGGTTTAGCTCTTTTGCTAAACCTGGTGTCGGACCATTTGCTCCCACTTAGAGCCACTGATTGTGCAGTATCAGGGACTGGAGGACGTTTGGATCATGGACTCAGGATGCTCTCGCCACATGACGGGACATCGCAGATGGTTCTCCAGTCTCACTCCCCCGAGCTCCAATGAGTACATCACTTTCGGGAACAATGGTCAAGGGAAAGTAAGTGGCATTGGCTCAATTCGCATTTCAGATCATTTCTCTTTGAAGAATGTTGCCTTGGTTAAAAATTTGAACTTTAATTTGATTTCTGTTTCGCAACTTCTTGAGGATGGTTTGGAAGTGCATTTTAAGAAGGGCAATTCTTCTGTGTTTGATTCTAGAGGGTCTTTGATTTGCCAAATTTTACCATTCGGTAAAGTTTTTCGAATTGACTTCTCTAGTTCTTTTGGCCCTTCTCACTGCTTGATTGCTGGATCTTCTTCTGAGCTCTGGAAGTGGCATAGGAGGTTAGGTCATTTGAGTTTTGATCTGCTCGTCAGATTAAGGTCTATGGACCTTATCCGAGGATTGCCCAAGCTTAAAATGGAGAAAGATCTAGTTTGTCATCCCTGTCGTCATGGGAAAATGGTTGCCGCCTCTCACTCACCTGTGACTCAGGTGATGACTTCGTATCCAGGCGAGCTTTTACACTTGGACACTGTTGGTCCAGCTCGGGTACGATCAGTCGGTGGGAAGTGGTACGCACTTGTCATTGTTGATGACTTTTCTCGATTCTCGTGGGTGTTCTTTTTGGAGTCTAAGGATGAAACTTTTCAGTTTGTTCATGACCTGATTTTGAAGCTGATGAATGAGAACAATGGTTGGATGCGAGTAATTCGCTCCGACAACGGCTCTGAGTTCAAAAATTCTCAGTTCGTCAGCTTCTGTAGTGATCAAGGTCTTGACCATCAGTTTTCTTCTCCTTACACTCCCCCACAGAACGGCGTTGTGGAACGAAAGAACCGCACGCTAGTCGAGATGGCCAAGACGATGCTCGATGAGCACATGACTCCTAAGCGTTTTGGGCTGAAGCCATGAACACGGCTTGCTATCTGGCCAACCGCATTTTTCTTAGAGCTTACCTAGGTAAGACCTCATATGAATTGCGGTTTGGCAGACAGCCCAAGGTGAGCC